>LR738560.1:21460000-22060000 GCA_902685375.1 Neostethus bicornis
CACACCAAGCTGCTCGTGTGATATATAACCCCAGTAACCCCCCCCCCCACTAACCCCATAAGACGATGTTTGTGTGATGTCTGCTAACATGTCCGTCTCTTCACAGTCTGCTACCCTTTCTGCATCCATTTAACTACAGCAGCGCCTACTAGTGGTGAGTGCTAACACCGGGCTAATTACCAGCTGCTGTGCATGTGCCGCTCCGCTAACCGAGAACAAAGCCTGCCCTCGAGCTAACGCTAGTTAAACCCATGCTTTGATCAGCAGGGGGGGAACTGGATTTTATGTATGTGTTTACATGTCAGGTTTTATCTGTGGTTCCTGATCCGGTCTGATAAGAGCGGTCACATCGAGATAAAAATCAAGATAAACATCGTTAATCTCAGAGAACCAGAACAGGAAGTTACCTTTAGTCATTAAATAAGAAGAAGTCACCGTGGATCACAGCTCGATTAAACTGAGGAGTGTTTTCTGGACAGTGTGTTTGAAGATCGAGATGTTTAGACTTCCATCCAGAAATCATTTTTAAATCTGATAGGATGAACCTCTATTGTTGTCTAGGAGACAACGGGAACTTAGAACCTGTTGAGAGTAGAGATGAAGCTAAGGCCCACCCCTACCTTTGTTAACAAGTGTCAGTACCTTTAAAAACACAGTTGTTCACAGGTTGGTTGGGTTTAGCTCCTCCTCCTTCAGGGGTTGGACTAACTCAGGTTCGTTTGTCTAGAACCAGTTCTCAGGTTCCTTCTATCAGATGATTTCAGAATTAAAGTTGAAACGTGTCAAACATCAAACACACTGTTCAGAAAACACGTGAAGCCTTTCATTGGACGGATCACTGCTGGATGAATGAGGGATTACAGACTTCTCTGTGGGTCAGACTATTGAGCCGTGTGTTGAAGCCAAAACATTTAAAGTCTGCAGGAATGTGGCATTTAAGATCCAGATCTGGACTCCCTGTTTTAAGGTCTAGATTCCATGAATTCTGGTTTGATGGTAGGCAACAGCCTATGACAGGAAACCCAAGCTTCTCACCCCAACTGTATCCTCCAGCTCATCTGGAAGCATTCCAAAGTGTTCCATTTGTCATCAAATCATTTGTCCTCCTCTGATTGGTTCAGACGGTTGTCTGTTTGTGGGCGGGGTGTTCCTTTTCACAACCCCTGGTTTTAAGGCTATGGATGGTCAGTTTATTTTAGCACCGTTCATACTCAAGACAATTCAAAGTGTTTCACAAAACAGAAAAAAAAATCCATTAAAATCACAAAACATCCCAGAGGTCCTCAGAGTTCTAGATGGTTCATGTTTAGTCCTGAATCTAGACACCAGCAGGAGGCCGGTCCCAGAGGTCCTCAGAGTTTTAGATGGTTCATGTTTAGTCCTGAATCTAGACACCAGCAGGAGGCCGGTCCCAGAGGTCCTCAGAGTTCTAGATAGTCCATGTTTAGTCCTGACTCTAGACACCAGCAGGAGGCCGGTCCCAGAGGTCCTCAGAGTTCTAGATGGTTCATGTTTAGTCCTGACTCTAGACACCAGCAGGAGGCCGGTCCCAGAGGTCCTCAGAGTTCTAGATGGTTCATGTTTAGTCCTGACTCTAGACACCAACAGGAGGCCGGTCCCAGAGGTCCTCAGAGTTCTAGATGGTTCATGTTTAGTCCTGACTCTAGACACCAGCAGGAGGCCGGTCCCAGAGGTCCTCAGAGTTCTAGATGGTTCATGTTTAGTCCTGACTCTAGACACCAGCAGGAGGCCGGTCCCAGAGGTCCTCAGAGTTCTAGATGGTTCATGTTTAGTCCTGACTCTAGACACCAGCAGGAGGCCGGTCCCAGAGGTCCTCAGAGTTCTAGATGGTTCATGTTTAGTCCTGACTCTAGACACCAACAGGAGGCCGGTCCCAGAGGTCCTCAGAGTTCTAGATGGTTCATGTTTAGTCCTGACTCTAGACACCAGCAGGAGGCCGGTCCCAGAGGTCCTCAGAGTTCTAGATGGTTCATGTTTAGTCCTGACTCTAGGCACCAGCAGGAGGCCGGTCCCAGAGGTCCTCAGAGTTCTAGATGGTCCATGTTTAGTCCTGACTCTAGACACCAGCAGGAGGCCGGTCCCAGAGGTCCTCAGTGCAGAGACCTGAGCTCAGGACTAATCTTATCCTAGTTTCTGTTTTAAGTTTTTTTTTATCAGAACCGTTAAAATAATCAAACCTACTGGAAACAAATGGACAGATTAGAACCTCTAAGTCTGGTTTAGAAACAAATCTCTGATTTTAGTTGTTTTTAAGCTGGTTAAAGACTGCTGACGTGACTTAAAGTTCAATTCTGAGTCCATTATTACTCCCATATTCTAACTTGGTTTGTCGGTTCTAGAGAGAGATTGAAGGTAACTGATG
Source organism: Neostethus bicornis (assembly GCA_902685375.1). Classification (NCBI taxonomy): domain Eukaryota; kingdom Metazoa; phylum Chordata; class Actinopteri; order Atheriniformes; family Phallostethidae; genus Neostethus; species Neostethus bicornis. The sequence goes on from LR738560.1 coordinate 21,462,384, forward strand.
ACACTTTCTCTGTTTCTGTTTTGTCTGAGTTCATCAGGAGGAAGTTGTTTTACATCCAGACTCTGATTGGTTGACTCCAGTGGTTCTTGTTCACCTGCTGTCGGTATTATTATCTCTGGTTCATGGTCTCTGAATTCCACTGGTGGATGTTTTGTACTAAAAGTACAGATAATTAGGCAAAAAAATTACTTAAGTAAAAGTAAAAGTACCAATAAAAAAAAATCTACTTAAGTAAAAGTACAAAAGTATTTGGTGTAAATTTTACTTTTTAAGTAAAAAGTAAAAGTATTCGATCATAATTCAAATGTTAATTTTTGTGCTGTAGGGTGTCACCATGGTAACCAGGATAAATACTCTGCAGGGGCGTGACCCCCCCTCTCCCGCCTCTTTTGGTCCACAAAAAAAAAAAGAAGAAAGGAAAGGGGACAAGTCAAGCTGTCCCCTAGAAGGGCCAGTGAATGGGCTCCAAAATGGAGGAAAATTACACTTATTTTTAAAAATGTTTTGGGGGGGAGGCCCCCAGTCACCCTATATTGGCTTTGTCAATGACCTCATACCACCCTCAGCCCCCACCTTAAGAAAATCCCAGATCCGCCCCTGCTCTGTGTGACGATGGCTCAACTTTTTATTTTAAAGTAAACAACGAACAACGATCTTCTGACTCTTTAATTTGTACTAGATTTGATGTTTTTGGCACTGAATGAATGCGGAAAATGTTTACTCTGGATTCTGATTGGTCCTTGATTCATGACTTCTTCTCCCGATCAACTGCTCCTTTTGATTTTGGCAATGTGGCTTCAAGATGCGCTAAAAAAAATGATATATTTTTCAAATTCCCGAACGAAAATATAACAAAAATACAAAACACACTTTTAAAAAATAACTGAGTAAAAGTAAAAGTGCCGGTCTTAAATTTTACTTAAGTAAAGTACACATACACATTTTTTTACTTAAGTACAGTAACGAAGTACATTTACTTTGTTACGTTCCACCACTGCTGAATTCCACACATAACCATAACCTCAGGTGGGTGACTAGCTCATCTCTTTTGGAGCTCCTGATCATTCAGTGGACGGTTTTATCCACTGGACAAGCAGGGTCCAGACCCTGTGAGTCTCTTCCACCGGACACCCTCGCAGTGCTGGATCTTTAAGGTCTACATGGAGCCGGGTCATGACCTCATATCTGTTCTAGTTCTTCCCTCTCGTTCAGGAAGCTTAATGACAGGAAGTGATGAAGGACGATGGAAAACTGAGCCTGGTGACAGAAGACAGATCTGTCCATCCATCAGAACTCCTCCGGAACATTCCCCCCTCACTGTCCTCACACTTAGGGGTCTGAACGTACAGACGGAGGGGGGCCAGAGCTGGAGGGGCCGGAGACGAAGGGGCCGGAGCCGGATTTAATAAACTGTTCTACTTTGAACCGTCCGTCTGTTTCTCATCTGCTGCTGGACGCCAGAAAAGACCCAGCTGGTCTACTGGAGTCCTCAGCAGGTCTACCGGTGTCCTCAGCAGGTCTACTGGAGTCCTCAGCTGGTCTACTGGAGTCCTCAGCAGGTCTACCGGTGTCCTCAGCAGGTCTACCGGAGTCCTCAGCAGGTCTACCGGAGTCCTCAGCAGGTCTACCGGAGTCCTCAGCAGGTCTACCGGAGTCCTCAGCAGGTCTACTGGAGTCCTCAGCAGGTCTACAGGAGTCCTCAGCAGGTCTACAGGAGTCCTCAGCAGGTCTACCGGAGTCCTCAGCAGGTCTACAGGAGTCCTCAGCAGGTCTACCGGAGTCCTCAGCAGGTCTACCGGATCCTCGGCAGGTCTACCGGAGTCCTCAGCAGGTCTACCGGAGTCCTCAGCAGGTCTACAGGAGTCCTCAGCAGGTCTACCGGATCCTCAGCAGGTCTACAGGAGTCCTCAGCAGGTCTACCGGATCCTCAGCAGGTCTACTGGAGTCCTCAGCAGGTCTACAGGAGTCCTCAGCAGGTCTACCGGAGTCCTCGGCAGGTCTACTGGAGTCCTCAGCAGGTCTACAGGAGTCCTCAGCAGGTCTACAGGAGTCCTCAGCAGGTCTACAGGAGTCCTCAGCAGGTCTACCGGAGTCCTCAGCAGGTCTACCGGAGTCCTCAGCAGGTCTACCGGAGTCCTCAGTACTCAGAACACATGGTGATGGTGTTCTAAAACCGACTGGTGATGACCCTCAGCAGTCTAACGTAGTGATTCCTTGTTGCCATGGCAACACGTTAATGTTCTTCCTGATTTTCCTGCTGGTGGTTTGGTGCCACCTAATGGTGAAGTTTGGTTAAACTTAAAAGAATAAATTCAGCAGATAAAATACTGGATGTTCTCTTCTTCTCCAGATCTTTTCTTCCTGCGTTGGTTCTCAAAGTGTTTACATTCACACACACATTCATACACGTTCCAACCCTCACCATGGTAACCAGGATCTATGTTCCTACCCTCACCATGGTAACCAGGATCTACGTTCCTACCCTCACCATGGTAACCAGGATCTATGTTCCTACCCTCACCATGGTAACCAGGATCTACGTTCCTACCCTCACCATGGTAACCGGGATCTATGTTCCTACCCTCACCATGGTAACCAGGATCTATGTTCCTACCCTCACCATGGTAACCAGGATCTACGTTCCTACCCTCACCATGGTAACCAGGATCTATGTTCCTACCCTCACCATGGTAACCAGGATCTATGTTCCTGCCCTCACCATGGTAACCAGGATCTACCTTCCTACCCTCACCATGGTAACCAGGATCTATGTTCCTACCCTCACCATGGTAACCAGGATCTACGTTCCTACCCTCACCGTGGTCACCAGCTGTGGGTGGTGACCGAAAGAATGAGATCGCGGGGACAAGCGGTCGAAATGAGCTTCCTCCGCAGGGTGGCTGGGCTCTCACTCAGAGATCGGGTGAGGAGCTCTGCCATCTGGGAGGAGCTCGGTGTCGAGCCGCTCCTCCTCCAGGTCGAGAGGAGCCAGATGGGGTGGTTCGGGCATCTGGTCAGGATGCCCCCGAGCGCCTCGCGGGCGAGGTGTTTCGGGCATGTCCTACTGGGAGGAAACCCAGAGGCAGACGCTGGAGCCGCTGGAGAGACTATGTCTCACAGCTGGCCGGGGAACGACTTGGGATCCTTCCGGGTGAGCTAGAGGATGCAGCCCGGGAGAGAGAGGCCTGGGCTGCCCGTTTGAGGCTGTTGGCCCTGCGACCCGACCCCGGAACAAGCGGAAGATGACGGAACAGAACATTCAGACCTGATGGTGGAAGCTGACATGCAAGCTAGAAACCACCATTAGGAGACATTGGGGGTTCAGTGTCTTACTTAAGGACACCTCGGCATAAATTCCAGGTGGGGGGGTTGAACCGTCAACACTCTGGATACAGGACGGTCGCCCCCCACACTGAGCCATCCTTCCAAAAAGTGAGAAGGTGGAGCAAAGAGGATCAAAAAACCTTCCTGGGGTTTGTTTTTCGACCTCACATTCATCATCACTTTACATTTCTGTCGGAAAATCTCAGGTTTTCATTTGATTCACGAACGCTCCAGGCTGGTTAGAGAGAGCAGGGTGGTCCCAGGGAGATGTGAGACCACCAGTTACACTGAGGTTAGGACTGTGGATAAGATCATATGTGTTTATGTTTATTTTTTGGGCTCATTTAAGAAGACGTTTGGTAGATCCTAAGTCTGAACAACCGTGTTCCATCAGCTCAGCAAACCGCTCAGTTTGTGTCAAAGTTTTTGTACCTAGAGCTTCAGCCTAATTAAGCTTTATAAACGAGACCACGCCCTCCTGCTAAAGAAACGTTACTTCTTGTCTTTTAAATATAAACTCATTTATGACTCTTTAAAGAAATTTTCAGCAGAAAAGGAACCAGGAGGACTGAAAGATGTCAGAGGTTGAGACTAATGAGGAGTTTCTGAGAGGGTTCGAGGGTTTCTGTGTTTCCGCTTCATGCAGGTCTCTGAGTATGTAGACCTGTGAGCGTGTAGCACGGTGTGCATGTGAGCGTGTAGCACGATGTGCATGTGAGCGTGTAGCACGGTGTGCATGTGAGCGTGTAGCACGGTGTGCATGTGTCCTGAAGTACGAAATGTTTTAATGATCCGTCAAAGAGCAGGTGTGTGTTTCCACTTTTCTCCTCTAGCTGAACTTTGACGGTTCTGTTTTTTTTTGTCCCAAAGGTCCCAACTCGGCCCTCATGAGCAGCTGTGACTCCTCCACATCGGGCTGCACAGGTAGGATAAACTCTTCCATCCTCTTCTGGATCTGAGCTGATTTCTGACGAGTCAGTCATGAGAATTTAAAAAGAAAATGATTTTCTTCCACATTCATGTTTAACACACTGGGAATCAAACCTTACCAGCTTCTCCAGCGCTCCGTCCTCCCACCAGAGCGTCCAGCCAAGGAAAGAACACGCTGTTCAGAAGTTTGGCTGGAGAGCCTCCAAACATCCAGGGACATGCATGGGGCAGGAAGGATGGGGAGGGAGGGGGTGCAGACGAGCCACGGAAGGAAAAACATAAAAACTCCTGAAAAAAAAAGATGGATTATGAAGGAAAATCAGGTCAAAAAATCAGTTTCCTGGAGACTTAAACGTCCTGTTCAGAGGATTCAGTGACCAACCGAGAACAGATTAACACGCTCCAGCACGCCTCTCATACAGGGAACCATGACAACCACATGGAGGATAGAGGTCATATGATGCTGGAGCGTCTCTATGGATCCCCAGCCCCTCGACCCCAAAACGCTCGCAGCTGGTTCCCTAATCACAATGTAACTTTCTGGGCTCTGCTTTCAGTCCCTCCTTAAGCAGAAATCCCTGTTACCATGGTTACTAAACTGGGTTTAATGGCAGTAGTGTTTAAATTTGTATCTTTTTTAAACATTTCTAACTATTAGATATGTCCCTATGATATTGTCGGGGTTCAGGTGAGATCACTGTTCGTGCACGTGCAAACCGAGGGGATTTGAGCAGAGAGCCGTTTCGGAAATGGCCTCGGAGGTTGTGTAATGGGGGATTTGGATTAAACAGTAGCAGTGGAGAGGTTGTTCTCACAGCTGGAGAAACCTCGGAGGAACATCTAGGGGTCGTGTTTGGTGGGATCGGTCTCTGCAGACCAGTGAACTTTAACTGGTCGGACGTGTGATTTAAACAGTTCCATTACAGTGAACCCCGAGGATGTGAGAGATCGTCCTACTGAAAAAAGTCCGACTCGTGGTTATGCCAGACATGCCATCCCCACAAACCCCCACTCAGCAAAACTCAGGGTCTCCTTTACTAAGATTTACTTTATGCCAAACGGTGCCTGATTTCAAAATAAAATCTCTCTAATTCTTTAAAAACTTCTTCTAATCACTTCCAAACTTTGCAGACATAATGTTCACACGTTGTGTTTCCATTTCAGGATGTAAAATTTCAAAGACTTATTTATCATAAACATGGAGTTGTTGTTTGTTTGTTTTTAAGGCGAGGCAAAAAAAAAGAGGAGTTAATGACGTCTCTGTGCGGTTGCTTCGAGGTGTGTGGATGCTCTTGGTTACAGCAGGTGTTGTTAGATCTCCTGTGGGGAACGTGTGTGTCCGGTAGCGCTCCACGGTCCAAGAGAGAGCTCCAAACAGCTTCAGAACATCCACCAGGTGGCGCCGAGTTGGGTGGGGGAACTGTAACAGTTACTTAGTGGAACAGCTGCTTGGTGGAACACACGGCAGTTGACTCTGAGCTGGGCGGAAAGTGGGTTACCGTGGTAACAATGATTGAATAATAAATCAAATCAAACTTTATTTATGAAGAACTTTTCAAACATAAAGTTCTACTAAGTCCTGAACAGAACGAGCTCTGTGAAGTTGGCCCCTCTTAAAAAAATATATGAACAAAAATAAACAAAAAATATGTCATTTGTTTGTGATGTAAAAATTTTCGTTTGTGCTGTTTTACTTTTTATTTAAAGAAGTACGAGTTGGACGATGACGTCATCAAAGATGGCGACGCCCGGAAATAAATGGCCCAAATTGTATTTCTTAAAATTAAAATAAACTAAAAGAGCACAAACTAAAATTTTTACAGCACAAACGATTGACATATTTTTTGTTTATTTTTGTTTATATATACACTGCATCCGGAAAGTATTCACAGCGCTTGTCTTTTTCCACCTTTTGTTATGTTACAGCCTTATTCCAAAATGGATTTAGTTCATTTTTTTCCTCAAAATTCTACACACAACACCCCATAATGACAATGTGAAAAAAGTTTTTTAAAAATTTTTGCAAATTTATTAAAAATAAAAAAACTAAGAAACCACATGTACATAAGTATTCACAGCCTTTGCCATGAAGCTCAAAATTGAGCTCTGGTGCATCCTGTTTCCACTGATCATCCTTCAGATGTTTCTACAGCTTAATTGGAGTCCACCTGTGGTAAATTCAGATGATTGGACATGATTTGGAAATGCACACACCTGTCTATATAAGGTCCCACAGTTGACAGTGCATGTCAGAGCACAAACCAAGGATGAAGTCAAAGGAATTGTCTGTAGACCTCCGAGACAGGATTGTGTCGAGGCACAAATCTGGGGAAGGGTACAGAAACATTTCTGCTGCTTTGAAGGTCCCAATGAGCACAGTGGCCTCCATCATCCGTAAATGGAAGAAGTTTGGAACCACCAGGACTCTTCCTAGAGCTGGCCGGCCATCTAAACTGAGCGATCGGGGGAGAAGAGCCTTAGTCAGGGAGGTGACTAAGAACCCGATGGTCACTCTGTCAGAGCTCCAGCGTTCCTCTGTGGAGAGAGGAGAACCTTCCAGAAGAACAACCATCTCTGCAGCAATCCACCGAGCAGGCCTCTATGGTAGAGTGGCCAGACGGAAGCCGCTCCTTAGTAAAAGGCACATGGCAGCCCACCTGGAATTTGCCAAAAGGCACCTGAAGGACTCTCAGACCATGAGAAACAAAATTCTCTGGTCTGATGAGACTGATGCCAGGCGTCATGTTTGGAGGAAACCAGGCACCGCTCATCACCAGGCCAATACCATCCCCACAGTGAAGCATGGTGGTGGCAGCATCATGCTGTGGGGATGTTTTTCAGCGGCAGGAACTGGGAGACTGGTCAGGATAGAAGGAAAGATGAATGCAGCAATGTACAGAGACATCCTGGATGAAAACCTGCTCCAGAGCGCTCGTGACCTCAGATTGGGACGACACTTCATCTTTCAGCAGGACAACGACCCTAAGCACACAGCCAAGATATCTAAGGAGTGGCTTCAGGACAACTCTGTGAATGTCCTGGAGCGGCCCAGCCAGAGCCCAGACTTGAATCCTATTGAACATCTCTGGAAGGATCTGAAAATGGCTGTGCACCGACGCTTCCCATCCAACTTGATGGACCTTGAGAGGTGCTGCAAAGAAGAATGGGCAAAACTGCCCAAAGAGAGGTGTGCCAAGCTTGTGGCGTCATATTCAAAAAGACTTGAGGCTGTAATTGCTGCCAAAGCTGCATCAACAAAGTATTGAGGAAAGGCTGTGAATACTTATGTACATGTGGTTTCTTAGTTTTTTTATTTTTAATAAATTTGCAAAAAATTTTAAAAAACTTTTTTCACGTTGTCATTATGGGGTGTTGTGTGTAGAATTTTGAGGAAAAAAATGAACTAGTTCCATTTTGGAATAAGGCTGTAACATAACAAAAGGTGGAAAAAGTGAAGCGCTATGAATACTTTCCGGATGCACTGTATATATTTTTAAGAGGGGCTGACTTTGAATGGCTGACACTAGAGGGCGAGGGATAGGGACGGTTATGGCAAGGGTGGGCAAACTGTTGGTTCTCGTGCCACATTGAGCTCTAACATTTGACAAAGGGGTCGTAACAGGAGCAGATGGACGGCATGCTTTGGTAACCTCACCTCACCAGTTTTTAAAGGGCCCATCTCATGCAAAAGTGACTTTCCAGAGTTTTCTAGCTTGTAAGAGTGATGTCTGTGCCTTGTATATGTGTGTGTGTGTGTGTGTCTTTCTAGATTGATTTAGCCCGTTTTTCTGTGGATTTCTGGAACGCTCAGACAAAACAACCAATGAGCAGATGTCTAAAGTATGACGCATTTGACGTAGCCAGGACGGACTTCACACACGCCCCCCTCTGCAGCAAACCCTCCCTCCTCACCACCCGCCCGCCCTCCTCACCCGCCTTCTTGCTTGAAACACACTTTTTGTAGCAATGTCTTCAAGGAGAAAGTGCGTTTTTGGTTGCGTTGGCTGGTTGAAGTTATTTTTCATGCCGACAAAAGAAGCGAGACATGCAAAATGGATGGAATTTATTCCCTCTGAGCCTTCTCCCTCCCGCTCAGAGATGGGCGGAGGAAAAGCGTCTCAGTGAGAGCAGAGGGCGGAGCTTGTACTTTCTCAGGACGGGCGGGGGGATGAGCGATACCTGGCCTTTCATAGTTCTGGGTCTGTGACTGCGCTCCACCAAATCAATATATTTTCATAACTATGGTGTAATGCATGTTGTAAACGTGTGTATGTGCAGAGGATACAATGTGGAAAGAGGTATTTTGCATGAGATGGACCCTTTAAAGCACAGAAAGTTCTTTTATACTTCAAAATATCACCGTCACTCTCCTCCTGACTGTGCTTTTTTTTTTCTTCATCAAGCACGTTAAATTTCAAATCTAGCGCTTAAAAAACGTGCATCTAGCGCGCTAGATTTAAAGTTTAGACTAGATAACGCATGTGTAGTTACCCCAACGGCTTTCCATAGTAGCGCACAAGGTTTGAAATCTAACGCGCTTGTTTACGTGCAAGTATCGGCCCCGAATGTTTTCTGTCTGCGCGCATGTTTTTTGTTTTTTTTTTTTTTTTACGTCGCATCACAGTGACACTTACATTTTAGTAGGAGCAGTGTTGTTTTCTCAACAAAGCCAATAAACCTAGAGTGCGCCATCTAGTGAAGAAATATAAAAATGACAGGGAAATGAAATAATAATAATATTAATGCATTGTACTTATTTCTAGTTCGGCGGGCCGGATTAAACAGTTTAACAGGCCGCATGTGGCCCGCGGGCCGTAGTTTGTCCATGCCTGGGTTAAAGATTTAGAGATCAGGATTAAAGAGACTTAGCTTCTGTAGCAAAACAAACCAGGTTTTTATTTGTTGTTGTTTTTTGTTTCCCATTAAACTAATTTTTTCTGTGTTTATTGTTTCGTATGTGTATGTTTTTGCTTCATCCTGTGATCCATCATTGCAGCCATTCATCATCTTTCTGTTTCCTCTCATCACCTTCCCCCATCAGCAGCTGTCTCCACTAACACCACCCATGCTACTAATGCCACCACACACGGTAAGAATCATCCCACTCTTTCACTGCTTTCTTTTATCTCTGTCGTCTACAACACGGTGATTCATTTTGTTTACTTTTTCATTGCTTAAAACGGTCTTTTTCAAATTATTTGCTCATTTATGACAGTCTACACCTTCATGGCTGACATGTTGACGTCGGCCATCTTGGATCTTTGGATTACCGAAGTTAATCCTGACTTTAGTTTGATTCTAAAGTCAGGAGGTATTTATTTGGCACATTTGTCACTATAGAGTGAATCTGCTGAGGAAAGGATCCGGTTCAAATTCGGTTTGAGGTTTGTTTCATCCATTAGAGCAGGTGGAGAGGTGGAGGAAAAGCTGGAGAGGTGGAGGTCTGCACTAGAAGGAAGAGGGATGAAGATTAGTCAGAGTAAAAAAGCGTACATGTGTGTGAATGAGAGGGATCCAAATGGAAAAGTGAGGTTACAGGGAGAAGAGATAAAGAAGATGGAAGATTTTAAGTATCTAGGATCAACAGTCCAGAGCAATGGAGAGTGTGGAAAAGAGGTGAAGAAGCGTGTGCAGGCAGGCTGGAACGGGTGGAGAAAAGTATCAGGTGTGATGTGAGATAGAAGAGTTTCAGCTAAAATGAAAGAAAAAGTGTAGAAAACCGTGGTGAGAGCGGCCATGCTGATTGGTCTAGAGACAGTGTGGTGAGAGCGGCCATGCTGATTGGTCTAGAGACAGTGTGGTGAGAGCGGCCATGCTGATTGGTCTAGAGACAGTGTGGTGAGAGCGGCCATGCTGATTGGTCTAGAGACAGTGTGGTGAGAGCGGCCATGCTGATTGGTCTAGAGACAGTGTCACTGAGAAAAAGACAGGAAACAGAGACGTTTGTATCAGAGATGAAGATGCTGAGGATCTCTCTGGGAGTGACCAGGATGGACAGGATCAGAGGAACAGCACATGTTAGAGGTTTTAAAGTCAGAGAGGTCAGACTGAGATGGTTTGGACATGTGCAGAGGAGAGAGAGAGAGTACATCAGAAGAAGGATGCTGGGTTTGGAACCACCAGGAAAGAGGACTAGAGGAAGACCAAAGAGGAGGTTCATGGATACAGTGATGGAAGACATGAAGATAGTTGGTGTGACCGAAGAGGATGCAGCAGATAGGGTTAGATAGAAGGAACTGACTTGATGTGGCGCCCCCTGAAGGGGAATGAAGAAAGAAGGAGATGCATTAAAGCAGAACAAGTTCTGCTGAAATGAACTTTTATTTGGCTATTTTATTTTTTAATCATTTTTCAAGTAGTTTTACAATTTTTCTTTTTAAACATTGAATCAGAAACACAACGACAGACCGTCGGTCTCCGACTCACCAGGATGTTTGTATTCTCAGATGATTGGTTGTTCCAGACAGAACCGGATCTGAAGGGTCAGAGCTACAGAAAACATGCCAAGTATCTAAAACACGTGAAGAAAAAAAAAAACCTCTCAGATCAAATCATAAACTTTGAAAACACGAGAACACTGACATAAAAAAAAGGCTACTAAAAAATGAAGATAAGAATAACCTAATTAATTAAAATCAATCAGGTTGTTTGTTCTGATCACAATGTTTGTTTTGGTACAGTGATACTAAAGCGTGCTGTGATTCCTGTGTGTTTTTGTGTATGTGTGTGTGTGTGTGTGTGTGTGTGTGTGTGTGTGTGTGTGTACTCACACCGCCAGCTGCCGGCAGCATGACCACTAGCCCCGTCCTTGCATCTGTCATCACTAACGCCAGCGGCACGCCTCATGGTAAGCTGGCTGGAGTAACACCACCGTCCTGCTTCTGTCCTCGTTTCTCTGTCTGTCTTTTTTTAAAACTTTTTTCTTGTTAATGTTTTAGGTTTAAAATTCTTTTTAAAAAGTAAATCATTTTTTTCTTTTTAAAGTTTAGTTAATTACAGCCTCTCGTTTCGGAAGGACGTCCTAAATGTTTCCATTACTTTGGAACGGTTGAGGGAATACTCTTGGTAACAAATCAGACATGTTAAATTTTAACCTCCTGAGGCCTCATTTACAAAGAAATGTGGAGATCTTTGGCTGAATGAGCGTGTTTGATCATCAGTATAATTTTTTTTTTACGTACTTTATTCATCCCTCATCTGGGAAATTTTGTGTGCTGCACTCCTACGCCGCAGCAGGCTGCCCACGATGGCACCAATGGTGAGTTAAGGGTCTTTTCCGAGGACCGTAGACCCACGAACTTCTGGTTGACTTCCAGTCCGCGGGCGAACACTCTAACCACTGAGCCACCGTCTCCCCTTTTTTGCTTTTATGTAATACAAACATGAGATTTATTTAAAAAAAAAAAAAAAAAATCACAATTCTTCGTACAAAGCGTCAGCTACATAAATCCCACTTGTGATAAATCTCAGGCGTAAACCAACTTGATCTCCATCCCGCCCCGACCACACCTCTAGAACCACATAGAAGGACCAGGCAGATGATCTGATGCATAAGAAACGGTCGTCAAATGAGGCGATAACGGTAAACACTCATAACAATGGGAAGGTGTTGCTTTTGGGAAGCCGTGGCGACGTCACCCACAGGGTGGACGGTTACCATGACGACTTTGTGGATGACACATTGATGCGTTGATTTAAAAAAAAAAAAAAAAACGAACTTATCTTGATGACACATACAAAGGGGAACCGAGAATCCGTATCACCCTCTGGAGGCGGTCCCATTAATTACCAGCTTGATTTCTTAATGAATATCTTTATGTGTGGTATGACATCGCAGCAGCTGCTCAACATGGTTTCAGTTCATAAATAACAATCTCTTCCATGATGTGCTCCACTTTTCTTCTGTCTAGTCCTACCCTGACAGACATTTACTGTATGTGTGTTTTCTAATTGTTTCTGCTTCAAAAGCTTCGTTTCACTGTCTTCCGTTCACTTCAGCTTCTTTCCACACGTCTCATCTCTTCTCCACGTCTTGGGGTTTGGATACAGCAGCCTCTTAGGTAGGGTCCACCCACGCCAACACTTTGTGTAAAATTTGGCATACGGACGTTAGGGCGGAGTCCACCCACGTGTGTAAATGAGGCTCCAGATCTTTATATTTCATTCTTTTAAAAATATCTGTCTCTTCTTTTAAATCTGTATCCATGGAAACTCAAACGTAGCTTGTTATCTGATGTAATCTGATTGTGTGCCCTCGTAGCAGAGCTGACAAGCATCGTCTCTGCCAGCCTTCCACCCACTAACCCCACCCAGCATGGTAAGACCTTTAACCATTCACCTCCACCATCAGCGGTTAGATTTAAACTGAAGCAGCAGAACATTGACGGTCGCAACAAGTTCCCTGTCCTGACTGATCTGGTTCAAAGTGGAACTTTATTCTTTTCACAAGAGAGAAAAAAAATAATCTCATTTCCTTCAGTCTGTGTAAAAAAATCAGTAAATTACAGAACGATTCAATAAAATGGTTTAACAAGTCAATTATTTTCTGTTTAGTTCAGATTTGACTTTTTTTCTTTGATAATCACAGTTAATCTTTATTATGAACAAAGTATTAAATCCGGGTTTATAATCCGGTCCGGTCACAGGTCTAGTCCAGAACCAGGTTCCTGGTCTTAGCAGGAACAGCACTTGTTGCGACCGTCTTCTCTCAATGACGTAGAAAATAGTTTGAAAAAAATCTGGTGATTTTATTTGAGAAAAAAAACTGCTTCAAGGTTGGACGTGCCCAGAACGAAGCGTTCGAAAGGCATCCTGACCGTATGCTCAAACCACCCTATCTGGCTTCTCTCCTCCCAGATGGCAGAGCTCCTCACTCTATCTCTGAGTGAGAGCTCAGCCACCCTGCAGAGGAAGATAATTTCAGCCGCTAGTATCCATGATCTTGGTCTTTCAGTAACCACCCACAGCTGGTTACCACGGTGAGGGTAGGAACATAGATCCTGGTTACCACGGTAAGGTTAGGAACATAGATCCTGGTTACCATGGTGAGGGTAGGAACGTAGATCCTGGTTACCATGGTGAGGGTAGGAACACAGATCCTGGTTACCATGGTGGGGGTAGGAACGTAGATCCTGGTTACCATGGTGAGGGTAGGAAGGTAGATCCTGGTTACCATGGTGAGGGTAGGAACGTAGATCCTGGTTACCATGGTGAGGGTAGGAACGTAGATCCTGGTTACCATGGTGAGGGTAGGAACACAGATCCTGGTTACCATGGTGAGGGTAGGAACGTAGATCCTGGTTACCATGGTGAGTGTTGGAACATAGATCGTGATTACCATGGTGAGGGTAAGACGGTAGATCCTGGTTACCATGGTGAGGGTAGGAACATAGATCCTGGTTACCATGGTGAGTGTAGGAACGTAGATCCTGGTTACCATGGTGAGGGTAGGAAGGTAGATCCTGGTTACCATGGTGAGGGTAGGAACATAGATCCTGGTTACCATGGTGAGTGTAGGAACGTAGATCCTGGTTACCATGGTGAGGGTAGGAAGGTAGATCCTGGTTACCATGGTGAGGGTAGGAACGTAGATCCTGGTTACCATGGTGAGGGTAGGAACGTAGATCCTGGTTACCATGGTGAGGGTAGGAACACAGATCCTGGTTACCATGGTGAGGGTAGGAACGTAGATCCTGGTTACCATGGTGAGTGTAGGAACATAGATCCTGGTTACCACGGTGAGGGTAGGAACATAGATCCTGGTTACCATGGTGAGGGTAGGAAGGTAGATCCTGGTTACCATGGTGAGGGTAGGAACGTAGATCCTGGTTACCATGGTGAGGGTAGGAAGGTAGATCCTGGTTACCATGGTGAGGGTAGGAACATAGATCCTGGTTACCATGGTGAGGGTAGGAACGTAGATCCTGGTTACCATGGTGAGGGTAGGAACATAGATCCTGGTTACCATGGTGAGGGTAGGAACGTAGATCCTGGTTACCATGGTGAGGGTAGGAAGGTAGATCCTGGTTACCATGGTGAGGGTAGGAACGTAGATCCTGGTTACCATGGTGAGGTTAGGAACGTAGATCCTGGTTACCATGGTGAGGGTAGGAAGGTAGATCCTGGTTACCATGGTGAGGGTAGGAACATAGATCCTGGTTACCATGGTGAGGGTAGGAACGTAGATCCTGGTTACCATGGTGAGGGTAGGAACATAGATCCTGGTTACCATGGTGAGGGTAGGAACGTAGATCCTGGTTACCATGGTGAGGGTAGGAAGGTAGATCCTGGTTACCATGGTGAGGGTAGGAACGTAGATCCTGGTTACCATGGTGAGGGTAGGAACGTAGATCCTGGTTACCATGGTGAGGGTAGGAACACAGATCCTGGTTACCATGGTGAGGGTAGGAACGTAGATCCTGGTTACCATGGTGAGTGTAGGAACATAGATCCTGGTTACCATGGTGAGGGTAGGAAGGTAGATCCTGGTTACCATGGTGAGGGTAGGAACGTAGATCCTGGTTACCATGGTGAGGGTAGGAACGTAGATCCTTGTTACCATGGTGAGGGTAAGAACGTAGATCCTGGTTACCATGGTGAGGGTAGGAACGTAGATCCTGGTTACCATGGTGAGGGTAGGAACGTAGATCCTGGTTACCACGGTGAGGGTAGGAATGTAGCTCCTGGTTACCATGGTGAGGGTAAGAACATAGATCCTGGTTACCATGGTGAGGGTAGGAACGTAGCTCCTGGTTACCATGGTGAGGGTAGGAACGTAGATCCTGGTTACCATGGTGAGGATAGGAACGTAGATCCTGGTTACCACGGTGAGGGTAGGAACGTAGATCCTGGTTACCATGGTGAGGGTAGGAACGTAGATCCTGGTTACCATGGTGAGGGTAGGAACGTAGATCCTGGTTACCATGGTGAGCGTAGGAACGTAAATTCTGGTTACCATGGTGAGGGTAGGAACGTAGATCTTGGTTACCATGGTGAGGGTAGGAACGTAGATCCTGGTTACCATGGTGAGGGTAGGAACGTAGATCCTGGTTACCATGGTGAGGGTGGGAATGTAGATCCTGGTTACCATGGTGAGGGTAGGAACGTAGATCTTGATTACCATGGTGAGGGTAGGAACGTAGATCCTGGTTACCATGGTGAGGGTAGGAACGTAGATCCTGGTTACCAAGGTGAGGGTAGGAACGTAGATCTTGGTTACCATGGTGAAGGGTAGGAACGTAGATCCTGGTTACCATGGTGAGGGTAGGAACGTAGATCCTGGTTACCATGGTGAGGTTAGGAACGTAGATCCTGGTTACCATGGTGAGGGTAGGAACGTAGATCCTGGTTACCATGGTGAGGTTAGGAACGTAGATCCTGGTTACCATGGTGAGGATAGGAACGTAGATCCTGGTTACCATGGTGAGGGTAGGAACATAGATCCAGGTTACCATGGTGAGGGTAGGAACGTAGATCCTGGTTACCATGGTGAGGATAGGAACGTAGATCCTGGTTACCATGGTGAGGGTAGGAACATAGATCCAGGTTACCATGGTGAGGTTAGGAACGTAGATCCTGGTTACCATGGTGAGGTTAGGAACGTAGATCCTGGTTACCATGGTGAGGGTAGGAACGTAGATCCTGGTTACTATGGTGAGGGTAGGGCTGATGAGGCGTTTTAGAACCAGCAGAAGGAAGTGACTTGTAATGTGATTGATTCTTCATGAGGACCTGAAGCAGTTTTTTTTTCTGTAGTTTGTACATCTGTAAAGTTAAAATAAACTAATTAAGTTAAACTCGTATAAAGTTCTTTCTTTTCTCTTCGTTCATCACTACGTTCTTTGTGTAACGACGTAGTGAAGAAATTCAAACCTAAACCAATCAGTTGCTTTGTTTACAAACGTCCACATAATGAGGTTAAATCATTTCAAAATAAAAGATGATTCATTTTCTTCTTAATCTTTTTTTTCTTCATGGCTTCTTTTCTCGGCCACCACCAGGAACGAGTGTTCTGCTGCTAACTACCAGCCATCCAGCGACTAACATAGCCACCTCTTCTCTGGGTAACACACACCTCCTCGCATGCCCTCTTCTCCTGTCTGGGTAACACACCTCTCTGCATGCCCTCTTCTCCTGTCTGGGTAACACACCTCTCTGCATGCCCTCTTCTCCTGTCTGGGTAACACACCTCTCTGCATGCCCTCTTCTCCTCTCTGGGTAACACACACCTCTCCGCATGCCCTCTTCTCCTCTCTGGGTAACACACACATTTCCTCGCATCCCTGATCCTGGGTCCTGCAATTCCCTGGATTTGACCGAATCTCACCGAATTAGATCAAATTTGACTTTATGTTACAGGTTGATTCAATAAAACCCGTATCCCATCATGTCAAGCCTTAATCCAATCTTGTAGTGCCGGTTTGGGTCCTGCAATTTTCCGGATCTGACCAGATCGGTGCAGTAGTCCATCGTTCAGTAGGTGGCACCATGGCCGCTAACGCTATGCAACGACAATCTGCCATGAACATGATGGTACATCAGTGAGCGGCTTCTTTTGAGAATTAAAAACTCTATTTAATTAAAAACAAAGATGTTTTATTATGTTTTAATAATTCGGGTTCAGACTCGGTCAAATCCGAGACTTGCAGGACCCCTCCCTCCCTCCCTCCATCTGTCTGTAGTTGGTGTCGCCGTGCAGGTAGCGTGTGTTTACCGTGAATATGTTTTATTTATGTTTCTTTGACTTTTTCACCGACGCTCCAGCTGATCTACGATCTGCTGATGCTGGTCATACTGGTCTCTGCCCAGTTAGCCGGCCAACGCCCATCTCTGGACTGGCACTACCTCTTGTGATGAGGCAAAGCAGACAGACAGGAGGTTCCCCTCATAGTCCCCCCTCCCACACTAGATTCCCTCTTGGGGTCTCTAGACTCCTCCTCAGAGACTCCAGTCCACCTCGTCATCAGCCTTTAGATTCAGGTGCTCTGTCCCACCCCGGGTCTCCCTCCCCCATTCGGAGGGTGTCATCTCACCGGAGCCTGAAGGTGCCCCTGGGATTGGGTGGGTTCATCTCCACCCCTCTAAGGAGGAGGCCGAATGTAGGACGGCGCCCCGCCACCACCAGACCACCCCTCAGCAGGGTGGAGCTTCACATCACCAAACCTGCCGTTCCACCAACTGAGCCCAGACCGGTGTCCTCTCACCAACCAGCCGTCACCATGACAACCGCCCACATCTTTACTCCATGGCAACTCAGAGGTGAGGCTTTAGAAACAAAGTCTTCGCCGAGCAACCGAAAGAACAAACACCCAGAAGGAGAATCTGTGGGGAACACGCAAACTCCACACAGAAAGACCAGTGATTCAAGACTCGACCCCCCTCAGGGACTCAAACCCCTAACCCTCTTGCTGTGAGACCACTGTGCCAACCACTGCACCACCGTGATGCCCAGTGATATTATTAATTCCTCACTAAAAGTGAAAAAATACATTTTTTTTTTAATCGGTCTGAAAGAATCCGAGGTTTTTCTTCTCAGTTTTTGATTAAATCCAATATTCACTTCAACTATCATTCATTAATTAATAATCTCACCACCCGGTCTTTCTTGCGTGTGCAGACTGAAGAGAGAAGGCTGGTGATCAAACTAAACTATTAAGTAACTAAATTAAAGCATGCCAAGCATTTCAAAAACTACCAGGATTCAACAAGTTTCCCAATTTTAAATATTTATTCCTCAACATTAAAATCTAAAACAGATGCATCTGGGTTTCATCGTCCTCACAGAGCACACCTGTCCCTCCATGAGGTTACAAAAGAGACAACACTAAATCTAAGGTTACCAGAATTTATACCAAGAAATACAATTCATGAATATTCATTAATT
Organism: Neostethus bicornis; assembly: GCA_902685375.1. Lineage (NCBI taxonomy): Eukaryota > Metazoa > Chordata > Actinopteri > Atheriniformes > Phallostethidae > Neostethus > Neostethus bicornis. The sequence continues at coordinate 21,480,520 of LR738560.1, forward strand.
AAGACTTATTTCATTGGCCATTCGTTCTCCTCCTCCCATCTTCTTGTCTTGCATAGAGGTCTTTTCTTTATCACCTGAAACAAAGACACCCCCATGCTCGTGACCACCACACTCTGGTGTAAACTGGTTTAAACTGGCTTGACAACCTTCTCCTCAGACAACCTCATGGAACTCAAAACAGCAAGCATTTATTATCAGAGCACAGCCTTAGCTAAATAAAACATTCAAAAACATGTTTTTATTGAATAAAAGTAAAATATTCTTAAAATATAAAAAGGTAAAGAGTAAAATATCAACTTTCTTCAGGTCTTTATAAGTTTACGACATCATTGCCGAACATCGTCTCTGAGCTGTCGTTTGATTGGTTGTAGCAGAGTCGGGGGCGGGGCTATCTGATTGAAGACCATGTTTGAATGTAACCTTCACCGTGTCCTTCTAAAGCGTAAAATTTGTTAGAAAAAAGCAGAGAAGGCGTAACCTACTGAGTGAGGAAGCGGGCGTTAAGAAGCCGGACCACCCAGGAAGCTTCGTTATTTACAACTCTTCGGAAATTTGATGAATCTTTGATTTGATTTCAAATTTATTCACAATAAAGTCTCATTTTGTTCCGTCGTCTTCCGCTTATCTGGGGCCGGGTCACAGGGGTAACAGCCTCAGACGGGAAGCCCAGGCTTCTCTCACCCGGCTTCATCCTCCAGCTCACCCAGAAGGATCCTGAGGTGTTCCCCATCCAGCTGGGAGACATAGTCTCTCCAGATTCCGTAGCTGGTTACCACGGTGAGGGTACGGACTGGTAGATTGACTGGTAAATCCAGACGCTGCCCCGATCCATCTGTCCATCCTGCTCCATCCTTACCCGACTCATGAACAACACCCCTAGTTAAACTCCTCCACTTGGGGTAGGACCCTATCCCTGACCTGCAGGAGACACTCCACCCTTTTGAGGCTCTGATTCCCAGTTGAAATTAAAATCCCTTTTGTAAATTTTGTGGACATCGTTCAGCCTGAGTTTCTAGCTTCTTCATGGTCTCAATAATGGCGGGGATGGAGAGGCAGACCTGTGGGGCAATACGGTGGTCCTAACAGCCGGTCTACTCACGTGTCTAGGTGGTGGGCTGGTACTTACATCCAGGTGGTGGGCCGGTACTTACGTGTCCCGGTGGTGGGCTGGTACTTACATCCAGGTGGTGGGCCGGTACTTACGTGTCCAGGTGGTGGGCTGGTACTTACATCCAGGTGGTGGGCCGGTACTTACGTGTCCAGGTGGTGGTCCGGTACTTACATCCAGGTGGTGGGCTGGTACTTACATCCAGGTGGTGGGCTGGTACTTACCTGTCCAGGTGGTGGGCTGGTACTTACATCCAGGTGGTGGGCCGGTACTTACGTGTCCAGGTGGTGGTCCGGTACTTACATCCAGGTGGTGGGCTGGTACTTACATCCAGGTGGTGGGCTGGTACTTACCTGTCCAGGTGGTGGGCTGGTACTTACGTGTCCAGGTGGTGGGCCAGTACTTACGTGTCCAGGTGGTGGGCCAGTACTTACCTGTCCAGGTGGTGGGCTGGTACTTACCTGTCCAGGTGGTGGGCTGGTACTTACGTGTCCAGGTGGTGGGCCAGTACTTACGTGTCCAGGTGGTGGGCTGGTACTTACCTGTCCAGGTGGTGGGCTGGTACTTACCTGTCCAGGTGGTGGGCCAGTACTTACGTGTCCAGGTGGTGGGCTGGTACTTACCTGTCCAGGTGGTGGGCTGGTACTTACGTGTCCAGGCGGTGGGCTGGTACTTACCTGTCCAGGTGGTGGGCTGGTACTTACGTGTCCAGGTGGTTGGCTGGTACTTACCTGTAAATCATGTGAATGAGTGAGAAGTGTGTGATTTGGAAGCCTCTGATTGGTCGGTGTGATTTCAGATTAATCAAACTCACTTTTGGATCATTGCAGTTCTTTTTTTTTCTGTCTGTCTGTTTCTGCTTTCCTCCTTCATTCATTCAGCTTCTGGTTTCTAAATAGAAGTGAGGGGGTCTCCTTCCTCTTTTGTGAAGCATAGCAGGAGACCTTCTTCAGGACTCTGAGACCCATCCTGCTGCTGCCAGGGCGGCTCTTCAGGTTTCTAGAAGGGTGGATGAGTAGGTTGATACGTGGATATCGTTAGGATGGCTGCTCTGCAGCCTCGTGTCCACCCTGAGGGCAGAGAGTGGACATGTTGATTTCTGATCTTTAGAATCATGAAGCTCAGCTAACTCGTTGTTCTGGAGGAGCTGGGATGTTCTCCACCTGCCTGTTGGTCTCCTGCCATGTGAAACAAGCAGAAGAACGGAGCACATTGATCCTACATGGTCCGACCCTCACCGTGGTAAATCTGAGTTTCATTTGTCTTCTCTCCTTCCTCTGCAGAGGGTTTCTTCTACAGGGCCTCCTTCTTGGTGGAGTCCGAGCTGAGCCAACAAGCTGTGGAGCGAACGCTGGCTCAATGGGTAAGACGACAAATGGGGTCTTCTACCAACAAAAACACAACACCGATGTGCTCCCTCCGTCTGACTCTGTCTGTGACAGGAAGACACTCTCCTGGTTGTTGGAGAGTAGTTACTCTAGTTCTGCAGCAGAGTTTAGGACCAGCAGGGGTCTGTGACCTTTAGTAGTTTATCAGTGACGTGCTGATGGACCTCTGACCTGGTAGCAAGGCATGATCTGTTGTTAACATGTTTACAGTGTGAGTTTAACCCAGGCTGGAGGTAGCATGTGGATTTTACTGTCCATGCTGGGTCACTAAGTTCTCCCTGGTGGCCTGTGATAGACCGGGTTCTACATTAGACCGGTCCTAGACCGGACCTGCTGGGGTAGCTGCTTCTTTGAGCTTCGGAGAGATTTTGGCCTCATTTAGAATTAAATAAACGACACAAAATAAACCACCAGGTATAAATAAAAAGAATCCATTGAAGTAAGAAGAGGAGGGGTCTTGCTCTGTCTCAGCAAGGCTTTTTTTTTTTTCACCTCAACGACGTGTCCTTCACCACAAAAACTCAAACCTCAATTAAAACCACGTTAACCCTCTTCACACACACACACACACACACACACACACACACACACACACACACACACACACACACACACACACATAAGCTACACAAATCAAACCAGCTGCAAACCTCAGGTGTAAACAATTTGATCTCCATCCCGCCCCAACCACGTCTCCAGAACTCCACGTATTTGTTTCATCTTCTTAACCGCTTAAGAAGGCGAGCGCGGGGGCTTCCGGAGCCTATCCCGGCGGATTTAGCTGAGAGGCAGTATACAACACGAACAGGTCCCCAATCTGTTGCGGGTCCATACAATCATCCACACGCTCACTCATTCCTAGGGGTAATTTTTGTGACAGAACCTCGTCCTTCTTGCTGTGAGTCCACTGAGTTAACCCCTGCGCCCCCGTCCAGCAGGCAGAACCCTACATGTGGATCATCCAATAGGATTCGTGTTGAGCCAATGTAACTGGAAATGACTCAATAGCAAGGTGTTGCTATGACGCCAACGAGGTGGCATTGCCCACAAATGAAGGCAAAACGGAGGTGGCCAACTTTCTTATGTACAGTCCTACACCTACGGACATCTAGAGAGGACATTTAGGATGCAGTGGCTCAGTGGTAGAGTGTTCACCCGCGGACCGGGTATTAACCGGAAGTTCGTGGGTTCGACTCCTACTGAGTTCGTGTCTAGGTGTCCTTGAAGAAGACACCTAACCACCTGTTTCTCCCACAATTGGCCCCATTGTGGCAGCCTGCTACGGTGCAATTGTGCACAAATTTTGTTGTTGAGGGATCAATCGAGTAAGTAAAAAAAAATCTGTGTGTTTTCTTATGGTTTCCTCACTGCTTCATCTCACTGTCCTCACTTCATCTTCTGTCCACAAGTCTCGTCTTTTCCTCACGTCTTACCATTTGACAGCTTCTGACTTGATTAGAGTTAAAGTTAACACACTCCCACATCTTTAAAGATGTCTCAGTCTGCATTGAAGTTTAACTACGTACGCATGGAGACGTGTAAGCACGCTTAATGAATCCTGAATCCCTTGTTGGGGAGGTTTTCACTTCGTACTGAGTACTTAAAACTGCATTCATCGGACATTTTGAATATGATTAAAGATTGCCCCGTCAATTTATAATTAGTATCCCTAAAGGGAGGTAACCAGTCTAGCTCTGACTGTGCTGTAATAATGCCCACCTTGACTGAGCCATATTCGGCTTGAAAGTGAGTAATTTTGTAGGTAATTTAATGAATGAGACGCATTGACAAAACACTCTGTATTTTTTTTTGTGTGTGTGGTGTAGAAATAACAATACACCCGTTCTCACTCAGAACACACTCTCCATATTAAAATACAGCAAAACAGATATGTGGATGTGACCCCTGAACTAGTTTTAAAACCACTGCTCTCGCTGACACAGGGGGCTCGCGGGCCACATGGCGTTCTAACATTTGACCAGGGGTCTGGAACCTCTAGATTAGACCGATAGAATGACGCTAGATTTTAAACAAGCACTAAATGTTACATCAAGAGCGTTAAATTTCAGATCTAGCGGCGCTAGGTTTGAAATGTAAGCTCTTGATGTAACATTTTCCTTGTTTTAACATCTAACACGCTTGTTTACGTGCGTGTATTGACCCTGATGGCTTTCCATAGCGTAGAGTGTGCCATCTAGTGAGGAAACATCCAAATTGCACGGAAAATAAAACTAACATGGTTTGTTTATTTATTTAATTATTTCAAGTTCGGAGGCCGGATTAAACCGTTTGACTGGCCGTATGTGGCCCGCGGGCCGTAGTTTGCCCATGACTGCTCCAACCTGAGCCCTAGATGCCGGCATAGCTACGGCCCAGAATTTAACAACTGGATTCAAATTCAGATGTGTGTGACCCACAGAGAGCCTGCAGACCACCGGAACGTTTGACATTGTGTTTTCTTTATTCCTGCAGCTCAATCAAACGTTTGAGAGCTGGAGTCACGCTGTGAAGAGCATCAGGTAATCACTTCCTGTGTTACATCATCACACACACACACACACACACACACACACACACACACACACACACACACACACACACACACACAGGACATCTCTGGACGTACAGCCTCCTTCTCTGGGAGGAAAACCCAGTTGGAGGAGAGACCCTCTTCACTTCTCCACCTATAAAAACAGGTTTACTAAAAACACCAACATTGGTGGTCCTGTTAGCTTCGTCGGGCAGACAGGACCAACTTACTGACGAGGGTGAAGCGGCCGGAGTGGGAATCAGCCCTGATTCCCACCGGGAAGCCCAGTCACTCCAGCCTGGAGTGACTGGGCTTCCCGTCTGAGGCTGGTGTCACCCGGAAGGATCCCAAGTTGTTCCCTGTCCAGCTGTGAGACATAGTCTCTCGATTTACAAGTCGATCTATGTTCCTACCGTCACCATGGTAACCAGGATCTATGTTCCTACCCTCACCATAGTAACCAGGATCTACGTTCCTACCCTCACCATAGTAACCAGGATCTACGTTCCTACCCTCACCATGGTAACCAGGATCTACGTTCCTACCCTCACCGTGGTAACCAGGATCTACGTTCCTACCCTCACCGTGGTAACCAGGATCTACGTTCCTACCCTCACCATGGTAACCAGGATCTACGTTCCTACCCTCACCATGGTAACCAGGATCTATGTCCCTACCCTCACCATGGTAACCAGGATCTACGTTCCTACCCTCACCATGGTAACCAGGATCTACGTTCCTACCCTCACCATGGTAACCAGGAACTATGTTCCTACCCTCACCGTGGTAACCAGGATCTACGTTCCTACCCTCACCATGGTAACCAGGATCTACGTTCCTACCCTCACCATGGTAACCAGGATCTACGTTCCTACCCTCACCGTGGTAACCAGGATCTACGTTCCTACCCTCACCATGGTAACCAGGATCTACGTTCCTACCCTCACCATGGTAACCAGGAACTATGTTCCTACCCTCACCATGGTTAACCAGGATCTACGTTCCTACCCTCACCATGGTAACCAGGATATACATTCCTACCCTCACCATGGTAACCAGCTGTGGGTGGTGACCGAAAGAATGAGATCGTAGATTCAAGCATCTGAAATGCCCTCCCTCCGCAGGGTGGCTGGGCTCTCACTCCGAGATCGGGTGAGGAGCTCTGCCATCCGGGAAGAGCTCGGTGTTGCCCTGCTCCTCCTCCAAGACGAGAGAAGCCAGATGGGGTGGTTCGGGCATCTGGTCACCTCGCTGATGAGGTGTTTCGGGCTTGTCCCACCAGGAGGAGACCAAGAGGCAGAACATCCATGACAGAGAAAAATGAAATGAGAAAGGGGGGTGCTCTGTAAGGTGGGGAGTCTCTCTTCAGTGGAAAAGCTCAGGATCTAAATCTCTCTCTGTTTGAACCTCTGTTCCTGACCGGACGCTGTGGGTTGGTAATATAACGACCTGCTCATTCTGATGTTTATGAACGTGTTTAAACGTCTCTCTCTCTCTCTGTGACGTGTCTCCTCTACAGCCTTCATCCTGATGGAGCGGCTGAGCAGAGCTCCGTCAGGTAAACACAACCACGCCCGGTCCGAGTCCTTCTCCACATTGGGCTTCATCAGCCTTGTTCTACCTGCAGGTATACATGCCAGGTGCTGCTTCTGATCTCTGAGAGTCTGGATCAAGCCAACGTGTCCTTCCAACTGTCCAGCAAAGCTGGTCTGACTGGTGGCGGTCTGCTGATCCCACCCTCCTCCGTAGAGGTCCAGCTCATAGGTGAAGAGCTTTGCTGCAGTTTTAAAGAACAGGAAGTGCAGCTTTAAATCAGAAATCTTTCTCCACTGCAGAGTTCTGCCCAGAGGATAGCCTGCTCCCCTATCGCTGGCCTGAGACCAGACCTGGACTAACCCAGTATCTGCCCTGCTTCCCCAACAAGGACCAGAGTGCCTTCAGGACCTGGTAGTTCATATATTATAGTTTAATTTAGTCTCTAATGTTAATACCGTATTTTCACAACCATAAGGAGCTCCTGATGATAGGGCGTGGGTTTTATATCCATATCCTCTACTACGTACGTCTGCCTTACAACAACACACACACAAGCAGACAAGTGTGTGTATTTAAAAATAGATCAGGAGTAAAACTGAGTTTGGTTGGTTTTATTTAAATATTAGTTACAGTCGTCATAAAGTCATTTATTAAATCCATCAAAGTCCTCATCCTCTGTTTCTGAATCTAACAGCTGCTCTAAATCCAACCTCGCAGGTTCACTTTCCTCGCTGTCAGAGTCACTTTCTGTACCGTACGGCTCCTCGAAAGCTCGGACAACAGTGCCAGCAGACACGTTAGCCCAAGCATCTACAATCCGCTGGCAAACTGTGGCGTAACTCGCCCGGCGTTGCCTTCCACCTTCCGTGAAGCTGTGGTCTCCTCTGGTCATCCATCGCTGCTTCTTTCCTCCAACTCTGACCACCTCGCCTTATTTCCGCAGAAACTCAGCTGCATCTTCTTCACCTGTCGCAGCTCGTTTTCCAGCTTCCTCCACTTACGAACCATCGACTCGTTAATTTTAAATTTTCTTGCGGCAGCTGGATTCTCACGTTCCTCCGTGTAGCTGATCGTCATCAGTTTAAACTGAGCTTTATAAACGTGTCTCTTTTCCATTTTCATTGTTGTTAAAACAGCAATGTTTCTGCATAAAGAACACACCTGTTCTTTTAGACACAATCCACGCCCACACTTCACCCTTTAAAGTTCTCATCTGCGTCCGCCTCATGGTTCTCTGATACGTTCATAAATCAGATAGGGCGCACCGCTCATTTTGAAGAAAATTTGAGACTTTTATGTGCGCCTTATGGTCGTGAAAACACAATAACTTTAACATCAGATGGTAATTTATTTTAATTTAGAGCTGGTCTATAAAGAACTGCTTATTCCACTTCCTGTTTACTGTCTGTCGCTCACATGAAGGATTCTTGTTTTGACGTTTACCGTAAAAAACAAACAAAATGTAACCCACAAATCAACCGGCAGCCATGACAGTCTGGTTTATACAATTACCACCAGCACAAGACGCTCATCCCTGAAGCGGTTACAGGGTGTTCCAGAACCTAGCCTGGCTAATTACAGGCAAGAGGCAGGGTACACTTAAACAGGTCGCCAGTCTGTTGCATGGATACACACAGACAACCACACACTCATTCCTAGTGGCAATTTATCAGCGGCCAATTAACCAAACATGTATGTTTTTGGAGGAAACCAGAGAAAACCCACACATACACGGGGAGAACATGTAAACACCACACAGAAAGGTCAGTGATTGCAGCCTCAGCTCACCCCAAGGCTTGAACCCCAGACCTTCTTGGTGAGGGTTTCCTGTGCAGCCCTCCCCGTTAGGTGTGTGAGTGAAACAGGAAGCGGTTGGTGGGTGAGGGATCGTTTACTGGATCGTACTGACCATGTTTCTCCTCAGTCTTATAGATCCTCTCAGCCTGTCCTCCTTCTGGTCTCCCCCAAACTTCACCAGCTGTGCAGTGACTGCAGGTACGTCTGATTTTATTCAGTTCATTAAGAAAGTCATTTAAACTGGACTGGTCTTGTAAATAAACCCAGTACAGAGTCCCAGTGCACCCCAGTAACTAAAATGGTTTCTTGGATATTATTCCTTGATGATTAAAGGCCCCGTCTCCAGCTGTACTTTTAGAAATCCTAGGAACCAGCAGCAGCTCTGTAATGTTATGTTTAGTCGTTACGACTCTTTAACGTCCCTAGTTTAGCATGAGACCAATAGGACCAATAGGATGAGACCAATAGGACCAATAGGATGAGACCAATAGGACCAATAGGATGAGACCAATAGGACCAATAGGATGAGACCAATAGGACCAATAGGATGAGACCAATAGGACCAATAGGATGAGACCAATAGGACCAAAATGATGAGACCAATAGGACCAAAATGATGAGACCAATAGGACCAATAAGATGAGACCAATAGGACCAATAGGATGAGACCAATAGGACCAATAGGATGAGACCAATAGGACCAATAGGATGAGACCAATAGGACCAATAGGATGAGACCAATAGGACCAATAGGATGAGACCAATAGGACCAAAATGATGAGACCAATAGGACCAAAATGATGAGACCAATAGGACCAATAGGATGAGACCAATAGGACCAATAGGATGAGACCAATAGGACCAATAGGATGAGACCAATAGGACCAATAGGATGAGACCAATAGGACCAATAGGATGAGACCAATAGGACCAAAATGATGAGACCAATAGGACCAAAATGATGAGACCAATAGGACCAATAGGATGAGACCAATAGGACCAATAGGATGAGACCAATAGGACCAATAGGATGAGACCAATAGGACCAAAATGATGAGACCAATAGGACCAATAAGATGAGACCAATAGGACCAATAGGATGAGACCAATGGGACCAATAGGATGAGACCAATAGGACCAAAATGATGAGACCAATAGGACCAATAGGATGAGACCAATAGGACCAATAGGATGAAAATATGAACAAAAATAAACAAAAAATACGTATGTAAATCGTTTGTGCTATTTCAATCTTTGTTTATTTTAAGAAATACAATTTGCATCATGACGTCATCAAAGATGGTGTCCCGCCGAAATTAAATAAAGGGCCGGATGACGTCATCGTCCAAATCGCATTTCTTAAAATAAACAAAACTAAGACAGCACAAACGATTGACATATTTTTTGTTTATTTTTGTTCATATTTCTTTTAAGAGGGGCGGGGCTTCACGGAGCTCTCAATATGATCTCACTCAACCTTTCTAAAATGTTTCTGTAATGGCGTCAGAGTCCTCCTTGTCTCGCCCGGCTAGAGGAATAAAACGCTTATAAATTTTGAAATGTTTATTTTTAGAACACAAAAACTAAATGATAAAATAAAAAACATGTTTATATTAAAGGTCATTAAAGGTCAGCCTCCCAGGTTGTTTTTTATTTATTCTAATCAGCATATTAAAGTGACGTGCAGTCAGATTGACCGCTGCGGTGGTCCTAGTGTTAGATGCGCAATCTGGGTCAAATGAAACTTCTGAGTTTGTCGCAGTGAATCTGAGGAAACATTTCCACCGTCCTGGGAGACTCGCTGAGGTAGAACATCCCCAGATTTTTAGAACAATGACCCCTTTTTTCTCTTAAGATTCACTGCTCAGCCTTTAAGTTTCTCTTTGTGTTCCTTTTGAAAGTTTACTTGTAAATAAAACAGTGTAACAATAAAAATTAATGCTTGGTTTGATCAAATAAAATGTCTTGAAACCAGCAGAGGGCGGTACCTCCGATCCCATGTCAGTGTAATCTCTGCGGTCAGAGTGGGGTCACCAGGGTTCGGTTTGGTTTGAAAAGTTAAAACTATGAAAGATTTATTTCTGCTGAACAGAAAATGCAGCCGGTGTGGCCGAGCAGCTCGCCAACTTCACCAAGAACAGCCTGTCAGAGGACGAGGTGGGTGTCTGACCCGTCTGCCAAATGGACCCCTGGCACCAGAAAGGAATGACCCTCTCTTGCTCCCCAGGTGTCTCACGTAGTAGAGAAGGTCCAGGAGTTGGTCAACCTGGCAAAGATCGACACGGCAGTGGCAGAAACCGTGGTCACCATCATCTCCAATGTGATGATCAGCTCAGAGACGGCACCGGGCAACACCTCCAGGAGGTACGACGTGCCGGCTCCCCCATCACGTCCTCACTCTTCTCATCCTGTACCCTCTCTGGCTCCCCCATCACGTCCTCACTCTTCTCACCCTGTACCCTCTCTGGCTCCCCCATCACGTCCTCACTCTTCTCACCTTGTACCCTCTCTGGCTCCCCCATCACGTCCTCACTCTTCTCACCTTGTACCCTCTCTGGCTCCCCCATCACGTCCTCACTCTTCTCACCCTGTACCCTCTCTGGCTCCCCCATCACGTCCTCACTCTTCTCACCCTGTACCCTCTCTGGCTCCCCCATCACGTCCTCACTCTTCTCATCCTGTACCCTCTCTGGCTCCCCCATCACGTCCTCACTCTTCTCATCCTGTACCCTCTCTGGCTCCCCCATCACGTCCTCACTCTTCTCATCCTGTACCCTCTCTGGCTCCCCCATCACGTCCTCACTCTTCTCACCCTGTACCCTCTCTGGCTCCCCCATCACGTCCTCACTCTTCTCACCTTGTACCCTCTCTGGCTCCCCCATCACGTCCTCACTCTTCTCACCCTGTACCCTCTCTGGCTCCCCCATCACGTCCTCACTCTTCTCATCCTGTACCCTCTCTGGCTCCCCCATCACGTCCTCACTCTTCTCATCCTGTACCCTCTCTGGCTCCCCCATCACGTCCTCACTCTTCTCACCCTGTACCCTCTCTGGCTCCCCCATCACGTCCTCACTCTTCTCACCTTGTACCCTCTCTGGCTCCCCCATCACGTCCTCACTCTTCTCATCCTGTACCCTCTCTGGCTCCCCCATCACGTCCTTACTCTTCTCACCTTGTACCCTCTCTGGCTCCCCCATCACGTCCTCACTCTTCTCATCCTGTACCCTCTCTGGCTCCCCCATCACGTCCTCACTCTTCTCATCCTGTACCCCCCCTCCTTCCATCTCAGGGCACTGAGGGCCGTAGAGGAGCTGACTCAGAAGGTGGAGTTTGACGGCCCCTCCATCAACATCACGTCCAGACATCTTGCGTTGGGGATCCTAGCGCTAAACGCCTCCACGTTCAACGGGACGTCTTTCAGTGCCTTCATCCCTCCAAACTCCACCGATCCAAAGGTCCTGAAAACTCCGCTCAGTTCCTCTTTTCTCATTGTCTTCTGATTGTTTTTTGACTCCTGTTTTCCTCTCGTTGCCCCGATCCCCCCTCAGATTGAATTTGAGCTGATGGACAACCCCCTGGCCCAGGTGACCCTCCCTGCCTCGCTGCTGTCCGGTCTGTCCCTCAGCGAGTCAGATAAATCCTCTCTGTCCAGGATCAACTTCGTCTTCTTCAGCAGCACCAACCTCTTCAAGGTGTGTGTGTGTGTGTGTGTGTGTGTCTGTGGATCATCTTTTAAAGTCTGTACAGAACAGAATGAGGAGAACCGGAGCAGGACTTCGTTCCAGTAGTCTGGTTAAGAAAAAGGTTTCCCCAGATTTTCCACAAACTTCTCAAAAAGCCAGGCGAGGGGAGGGGAGGGGGCAGAAGAATGGGGGACGATCAGAGGGTCAATCAGTAGAAATCCCTGAGAACCTTTCAGATCATCTGAGTACCATCCCTGGTAGATCAGACGGTTGGTTTCAGACACGCTGGATCGTCATGTCAGGTCTAACAGGGACGACTCTAGATGTCGGGGTTCATCTCTATCTGATGCACGGCATTCTGGCTAGTGTCTGAAAGGGTCCGGGTTTCTCCTCCATGTGGGTCTGACTTCACAGCACGTCCATCAGGCGTGTGACCCTACGATGGATCAGGAACAGGCCCAAACCAAACTCGAGAAACCTTCTGATCATAAACACAGATTCACACGCCACCTCCCTCTCCGCATGTTCCAGGAACCAATCAAAAATAACTTATAATCATCTCAGACACACACAATCTATTCTCCCAGCACCCCTCTATCTGCTCACCCAAAGTACCCACTGTGGACAAGGCGTGGATTTTCTGCCCTACAGGTGGCGTGTTTGTTGAATTTTGAACCCAAAAATGTTGAACCCATCTGAATTCACACTGGCCAGCCTGCCGCCACCTGGTGGCACCACTCAATTTCAATTACCCCGGAAATGAGGTCACGGATTGCAGGAGTTATCTTATGATTGCAGCGATGGGAAAACGTCCTACCCAATCAGAGAACAGAGATGATGGCATGAGCACAAGTGTCTGTCCTCCATGTTTGTAGTTCTGTAGATCCACCATGCCATACGGTCCGTCCTCCATGTTTGTAGTTCTGTGGATCCACCATCCTATACGGTTCATCCTCCATGTTTGTAGTTCTGTAGCTCCACCATGCTATACGGTCCGTCCTCCATGTTTGTAGTTCTGTAGATCCACCATGCTATACGGTCCGTCCTCCATGTTTGTAGTTCTGTAGATCCACTATGCTATACGGTCCATGTTGGTAACGATTCTCCAGATTGAGAATTTAAAGACAGTGTTTAGAAAGTTTATTCAGGAAAAGTTTGTTTTTACTCTGTTTTCATGACGAAACGGACTGTTTGGGTGCTTTAGATAAATCACGCCCCGTCGAATCCAGAAAGGAACGATTGGTTAAATAAAAAAGGTAGCATCGACACGTCTCTATCGTCAAACAGACTCTCCAGAAGACACTTTGAAGCCATATCTGAACTCTTGCTACTCTGTGAGTTCACTGGCAGTCCTTCTGGACGGTTCCACAACCAAACACCTGGTTTATGGGATGTTTAAGATGTTTGGAAGCAGGAAGGGGGTCGCAGACAAGAACACGATGAAAGAAGAGAAAAGCATCCCTCTTTAGGATGCAAGCAGGTTAACAGCAAGCTGTGTGTGTGTGTGTGTGTGTGTGTGTGTTGCAGAAGGAGCAGACCAGTCTGTCTCTGAACAGCTACGTGGTGGCCAGCAGTGTGGGGAACCTCTCCATCACTGACCTGAAAGATCCAGTGAAGATAGAAATCGCTCACATCTCGGACCAGGTACACGCTGTGTGTGTGTGTGTGTGTGTGTAAGTGTGTGTGTTTCAGAATGAATCCTGATTTTTTTTCTTTTTTCTTGCAGACTTTCTCCAGCCGTCTGTGTGTGTTCTGGGACTTCAGCATGGACAGTAAGTTTGTCTCCGTCCCTCGTTATCTCAGTATTATAAAGTCTACCAGGGTCCGGGGTAAAGCTGGTCTGGGTCTGCAGAGGGTTTATCAGTGTAATGTCTGTGTGTGGCCACCAGATGGAGACGGAGGCTGGAATGACCGAGGCTGCCTGGTGTCCAACGAGTCCAGCAGATACCGAACCGTCTGCCTGTGTAACCATCTCACACACTTTGGTGTCCTCATGGTGAGAGGTGAACACGTCTCCCAGCAGGTCTAACCCGCTCCTGATGGATCTTCTTTCCTGTCTCTGTAGGACGTGTCTCAGACGTCGTCCCGTATCAGTCCCATCAATAAAAAGATCCTGACCTTTCTGTCCTACATCGGCTGTGGAGTGTCTGCCATCTGCTCGGCCGCCACGCTGCTCACCTACATCGCGTTTGAGTGAGTCTGTGTTCTCTGGTTTAACTGGGTTCTCCTGGAGGTTTTTAGTCACAAAGATGAAGGAATCAGAAAATATTTGATGTTTTCAGTTGAAATGCGGGAGATCGACAGGCGGATCGGTGCAGCATCAGCAATAACTAGGATGCTGCATCGGTCCGTCGTGGTAAAGAGAGAGCTGAGCCGAAAAACAAAGCTCTCGATTTACAACTCGATCTTTGTTCCTACCCTCACCATGGTAACCAGGATCTACGTTCCTACCCTCACCATGGTAACCAGGATCTACGTTCCTACCCTCACCATGGTAACCAGGATCTACGTTCCTACCCTCACCATGGTAACCAGGATCTACGTTCCTACCCTCACCATGGTAACCAGGATCTACGTTCCTACCTTCAACGTGGTAACCAGGATCTACGTTCCTACCCTCACCATAGTAACCAGGATCTACGTTCCTACCATCACCATGGTAACCAGGATCTACGTTCCTACCCTCACCATGGTAACCAGGATCTACGTTCCTACCTTCACCGTGGTAACCAGGATCTACGTTCCTACCCTCATCATGGTAACCAGGATCTACGTTCCTACCCCACCATGGTAACCAGGATCTACGTTCCTACCCTCACCATGGTAACCAGGATCTACGTTCCTACCCTCACCATGGTAACCAGGATCTATGTTCCTACCCTCACCATGGTAACCAGGATCTATGTTCCTACCCTCACCATGGTAACCAGGATCTATGTTCCTACCCTCACCATGGTAACCAGGATCTATGTTCCTACCCTCACCATGGTAACCAGGATCTACGTTCCTACCCTCACCATGGTAACCAGGATCTACGTTCCTACCCTCACCATGGTAACCAGGATCTACGTTCCTACCCTCACCATTGTAACCAGCAATGCGTGGTGACTAAAAGAATGAGATCGGGGATACAAGCGGCCGAATTGAGCTTCCTCCACAGGGTGGCTGAGCTCTCACTCAAAGCTCAGTGTCGAGCCGCTCCTTCTCCAGGTCGAGAGGAGCCAGATGGTGTGGTGTTTCGGGCACGTCCCACCGGGAGGAGACCAAGGGGCAGACCCCGGACCCGCTGGAGAGACCATGTCTCACAGCTGGCCGGGGAACGACTTGGGATCCTTCTGGGTGAGATGGAGGATGCAGCCGGGGTGAGAGAAGCCTGGGCTTCCTTCTGACGCTGTTGCCCCCTGATGATCCGGCCCGGGATGAGCGGAAGATGATGGAACGAAACGGGTTTCATAAAAACTACTGTAAGGTTTCCAAATCACACCTCTGACAAATCTACGGTGTAAACAACTTGATCTCGATCCCGCCCTAGCCACGCCTCCGGAACTCCATATATGGATCACGCAAATGATGCAATGCAGGTGTTGCTTTAGTACAGCTGTGGTGACGGTGCCCACAAACAAGAGAGGGGGAGGCTGTCACCATGTGGTCTGTCGGTGAGAACTCTGCCACCTTCATAAATTGCTTGATTTGCATAGTAGTCCGGCTCTGCGGCCTTCAGGAGCTCTCTCTGCCCGTCTGAGGTCTCGGGGCGGTTAGGAAGGATCTCCTCCACGTTGGTTTAAACGTTTTCCAGATTAGTCGACCTTTGTGGTTGGACGTAGAAGGGGAAGTAAACATCCCTAAATACACTGCGGGCGTTCTGAAGGCTGTTAAAATGTGGTCAGCTGGTGACAAACACCGCTCTGCAGACTGCGGGCGACTTTTTTACCCACTTTTGGGAAACAGTTTAAACCACACCTCGTTTTCTATTTAAAGTATTAAATAGAACCTGGTGCTCAACGCTCAGAAGACAGTGGAGATGATCGTTCCCCCCCTTGCACAGACAGACTCCCCCATTACCACTGTAGACTCTTTCCGCTTCCTCGGCACTACCATCACACAGGACCTAAAGTGGGAGCCATCCATCAGCTCCCTGATCAAAAAGGCCCAGCAGAGGATGTACTTTCTAAGGCAGCTAAAGAAAGCCAAGCTGCCCGCCCAGATCAAGTCCATCCTCACCTCCTCCATCACCGTGTGGTACGCTGGAGCCACAGCCAGGGACAAACCATACTCGTGTTTTAATTTGAAAAATCCCCGGATTTTCTTCCTTAAGATGTTAGATGGTTGTCTAACATCTTCAGAACCTCCCCCTGTCTAACCAGCTCCTCGGCCGTTTCTACTCCGTTAATGACTCACCAGTGACGCGTCATTTCATTTAAACCCCTAAACTAGTAAAATGAGTAAAAAACAAAAATCTATAGGAAACTTCTTAAAGGGGAGTTACAGAGTTACGAAGCAGACTGGACTTTAGAAACAGGTCCAGTCTGGGACTGACCTGGTCAACCTGGTCAGTCCCATCTTGACCAGGTTTCAGGTCAAGATGGGACTGTCTGGTTCCAGCAAAACAAACTTAGAACCCTGATTGATCGGGTCTTACTGTGAAGAGACTAACTAGTATTTTTGTTCTCTTTGTTTTTTTCTTTATTTATTATTTTAGTTTGTGCTTCCAGTTTTTACCTCCATGGTCTCAGGGAAACCTTTGACTCAGTGGGATTCAAACCCAGTTCACCCGGGCAAAAGACGGTAACTCTACCACTAGGCCAACGCCTCTGGGACCACGCTTACCTTGTTTAATCCTGTCTGTTTCACATCATTCAAAAGGTCTGAGCTGATGATCGTTTTGCGATTGTTTTAAAACCACTAATAATAAAATAAAAAGCATAAATAAAACTGATTGAAAACCTTCAAAACCGACTGAAAACGTCTTTAAATCGTTTTAAACTCGACAACTTTCAGCTGAAGAAACCGGATTTTCTTTCCTCTTGTTTATTAAACTCTATATTTGATCCGTTTCCTGCTTCAAAGTCTATGTTTTTAGAAGGTATTTTCTACACACAGCCAGGTTGATGTGCCGAGCAGAAACAGTCACAAGTCATTAGACGTGACATCCTTCCTCTACATGTGTGTAGCAGCAGCTCGTTGGAGAGGTGTTCGAGCCGCCGTATGCACGAAAACCGCTGGAGAACAGAAGCTTTTTATTCTCCACACAGTCAGATCCTAATTGAAGAGGAAAACAGCTCAGCAAGGTTTCCTGGAGTCAGAGACCGGCTTCAGCCTCACATCTTTACCACATCTAAAACACTATCTGAAAATATTATTCTCCTCCCATGCCATGAACTGAACGTCCCGGTGATGCCCTGAGCTGATCTCTGCCGTCCCAGCTCTGCCAGTACCACTTGTTCAGAACAAAAGGTTTTCTTTGAAGAATGTCTTTTATCCAGAACTGATTTCATTAAAGGGGAACTAACAGAAATTATTACAGATTCTGTGTAAAAAATCCATCAAACGTCTTCCATTAAAAACAGAATGAAGGTGGCGTGTAGATGACGGAACACGGGTTGAGGTGAGGAAACAGATGTGTCGCTCACACAGAGGAGCAGAAACATCCCACAGCTGGCAGCGGGCTCTGTTCAGACTGACCAGGAAATGAGGGGGAAACCTGAGAGTCTCTGGCTGGCAGGTGTGGGGGGGTCTGGGTGTGAAGCTGTGGACAAACTGCAGTCTGTCATCAACAATCCGACCAGGTCTGCACAGTATTCACCGAGCAGTGATCTACAAGGTTTGAGAGCAGTGGGATTTTTTATTTTTAAAAAGCTCTTTTATAACATTTAAAAATAAAAATCATTAAAACTGTAAAGCTTTAATTAGGATTAAAACTGAGGCATTAATCAGTCTTCTTCTTCTTCTTCTTCTCCTTTCGGCATTTCCCTTCAGGGGTCGCCACAGCAAGTCAGTTTCTTCCATCTAACCCTATCTGCTGCATCCTCTTCGGTCACGCCAACTATCTTCATGTCTTCCTTCACTGTATCCATGAACCTCCTCTTTGGTCTTCCTCTAGCCCTCTTTCCTGGTGGTTCCAAATCCAGCATCCTTCTGCCGATGTACTCGGTCTCTCTCCTCTGTACATGTCCAAACCATCTCAGTCTGGCCTCCCGGACTTTATCTCCAAAACCTCTAACATGTGCTGTTCCTCTGATATACTCATTTCTGATCCTGTCCATCCTGGTCACTCCCAGAGAGATCCTCAGCATCTTCAACTCTGCTAGGCATTAATCAGTCCTAATTAAAAATAATTATCTTTACATTTTACATGGTTTTTTTTAGGGTGTAATTAGTGCACCCTTTTAATTTTAAAGCTAGATCCGTTCCGTCATCTTCCACTTATCCGGGGTCGAGTAGGGCTTCTCTCACCCCGGAGGCATCCTCTAGCTCACCTGGAAGGATCCCGGGTCGTTCCTTGGCCAGCTGTGAGACATAATCTCTCCAGCAGGTCCGGGGTCTACCTGTGGGTCTCCTCCCGATGGGATCAGCCCGAAACACCTCATCAATGAGGCATTCAGGAGGCATCCTAAGCAGATGGCCGAACCACCCTATTTGGCTTCTCTCAACCTGGACGAGCAACGGCTCTACTCTGAGCTCCTCACCCGATCTCTGAGTGAGAGCCCAGCCACCCTGCAGAGGAAGATCATTTTGGCTGCTTGTATCCGAGATCTCATTCTTTCAGTCACCACCCACAGCTGGTGGGCGTGACCACCAATTTTGTTCCATTCCGTTCTGTTGTCTTCCGCTCATCCAGGGCCGGGTCACGGGGGCAACTGCCTCAGGCAGGAAGCCCGGGCTTCTCTCATCCGGCTGCATCCTCCAGCTCACCCAGAAGGATCTTGAGTCATTCCCCGGCCAGCTGTGGCTGTGGCTGGAGAGTCTCTCCAGCGGGTCCAGGGTCTGCCTCTTGGTCTGCTCCCGGTGGGACGTGCCCGAAACACCTGACCAGCGAAGCACTCGGGGGCATCCTTACCAGATGCCCGAACCACCCCATCTGGCTCCTCTCGACTTGGAGGAGGAGTGGCTTGACACCGAGCTCCTCACCTGATCTCTAATTGAGAGCCCAGACATCATGCAGAGGAAGCTCCACCCACTGCTGGTGGGTGTGGCCATCATTTTTGTATTTGTTATTGAAGTTTTGAGGTCAGAATCGTGACTGCAGAGGGGGACTATTTTCTGTAGGTAATTATAAACACTGTGAATTCATAATCTGATTAAATTAATTGTAATTAATTAGTGATTAATTATTAAAAAGAGTTTAATTGATTTTTGGCCCCAAAATCAATATATTTTGCAACCCTGAGTCCATCCTCGTGTGTCTCTCCTCAGAAAGCTTCGGCGGGACTACCCTTCAAAGATCCTGATGAACCTCAGCACGTCCCTGCTCCTCCTCAACATGGTGTTCCTGCTGGACGGCTGGTTGGCCAGCGTGGTCAGCAGCGATGGGCTGTGCTTGTCAGCCGCCATCCTGCTGCACTACTTCCTGCTCACCTCCTTCACCTGGATGGGACTGGAGTCCGTCCACATGTACATCGCTCTGGTCAAAGTCTTCAACACCTACATACGCAGATACATCCTCAAGTTCTGCATCGTGGGCTGGGGTGAGGAAAAAAAAATCTGTCCGCTTCCATTCACATACCCTCAGAAACAAACTGCAACCACATGCAGAGCAAAATTTAAAAAATAAAATAGCGTGCTTCACGTGTGCTCATGTCGTACACGTTACAGCTGCACACGTCTGGTGGGTTCAAACCAGAATCAGAATCTACTTTATTGATCCCACACATGGGAAATTTGTGTGTCACAGCAACAACTTCCTATCTGCTAAGTGAGTCGTTGTAGAGCCCGATCACGTACGGAAAGAAAGACCTCCGGTAACGAGATGTTCTCGAGTGGAGCTGTCTGAGCCTCTTCAAGAAGGAGCCCCGCTGTTCGTCCAGGAGTGGGTAGAGAGGATGGTCATGGTTATCCATGATGGTAGAGAGGATGGTCATGGTTATCCATGATGGTAGAGAGGATGGTCAGGGTTATCCATGATGGTAGAGAGGATGGTCAGGGTTATCCATGATGGTAGCGAGGATGGTCAGGGTTATCCATGATGGTAGAGAGGATGGTCAGGGTTATCCATGATGGTAGAGAGGATGGTCAGGGTTATCTATGATGGTAGAGAGGATGGTCAGGGTTATCCATGATGGTAGAGAGGATGGTCAGGGTTATCCATGATGGTAGAGAGGATGGTCAGGGTTATCCATGATGGTAGAGAGGATGGTCAGGGTTATCCATGATGGTAGAGAGGATGGTCAGGGTTATCCATGATGGTAGAGAGGATGGTCAGGGTTATCTATGATGGTAGAGAGGATGGTCAGGGTTATCCATGATGGTAGAGAGGATGGTCAGGGTTATCCATGATGGTAGAGAGGATGGTCAGGGTTATCCATGGTGGTAGAGAGGATGGTCAGGGTTATCCATGATGGTAGAGAGGATGGTCAGGGTTATCCATGATGGTAGAGAGGATGGTCAGAGTTATCTATGATGGTAGAGAGGATGGTAGAGAGGATGGTCAGGGTTATCCATGATGGTAGAGAGGATGGTCAGGGTTATCCATGATGGTAGAGAGGATGGTCAGAGTTATCCATGATGGTAGAGAGGATGGTCAGGGTTATCCATGATGGTAGAGAGGATGGTCAGGGTTATCCATGATGGTAGAGAGGATGGTCAGGGTTATCCATGGTGGTAGAGAGGATGGTCATGGTTATCCATGATGGTAGAGAGGATGGTCAGGGTTATCCATGATGGTAGAGAGGATGGTCATGGTTATCCATGATGGTAGAGAGGATGGTCAGGGTTATCCATGATGGTAGAGAGGATGGTCAGGGTTATCCATGATGGTAGAGAGGATGGTCAGGGTTATCCATGATGGTAGAGAGGATGGTCAGGGTTATCCATGATGGTAGAGAGGACGGTCAGGGTTATCCATGATGGTAGAGAGGATGGTCATGGTTATCCATGACGGTAGAGAGGATGGTCAGGGTTATCCATGATGGTAGAGAGGATGGTATCCATGATGGTAGAGAGGATGGTCAGGGTTATCCATGATGGTAGAGAGGATGGTCAGGGTTATCCATGATGGTAGAGAGGATGGTCAGGGTTATCCATGATGGTAGAGAGGATGGTCAGGGTTATCCATGATGGTAGAGAGGATGGTCAGTGTTATCCATGATGGTAGAGAGGATGGTCAGGGTTATCCATGATGGTAGAGAGGACGGTCAGGGTTATCCATGATGGTAGAGAGGATGGTCATGGTTATCCATGACGGTAGAGAGGATGGTCAGGGTTATCCATGATGGTAGAGAGGATGGTATCCATGATGGTAGAGAGGATGGTCAGGGTTATCCATGATGGTAGAGAGGATGGTCAGGGTTATCCATGATGGTAGAGAGGATGGTCAGGGTTATCCATGATGGTAGAGAGGATGGTCAGGGTTATCCATGACGATAGAGAGGATGGTCAGGGTTATCCATGATGGTAGAGAGGATGGTCAGGGTTATCCATGATGGTAGAGAGGATGGTCAGGGTTATCCATGATGGTAGAGAGGATGGTCAGGGTTATCCATGATGGTAGAGAGGATGGTCAGGGTTATCCATGGTGGTAGAGAGGATGGTCAGGGTTATCCATGATGGTAGAGAGGATGGTCAGGGTTATCCATGGTGGTAGAGAGGATGGTCAGGGTTATCCATGATGGTAGAGAGGATGGTCAGGGTTATCCATGATGGTAGAGAGGATGGTCAGGGTTATCCATGATGGTAGAGAGGATGGTCATGGTTATCCGTGATGGTAGAGAGGATGGTCAGGGTTATCCATGATGGTAGAGAGGATGGTCGACCACTCGATGGTCGGCTGCAGGTCTTCTTGTACACAGCAGTACTGTTGCTCCTCCAGTTCAGTCTACAGTCGATGGTCACTCCCAGGTATTTGTACTCCTCCACCACCTCCACATCCCTACCCAGAATGTAGAGGAGCTGCAAAGCAGTCCTCTTCTTTTGGAAGTCAATCACCATCTCCCTGGTCTTGTCTACATTGAGCAGCAGGTGATTCTCTCCCGCCCACTCCACAAATCCATCCACCACTCTCCTATACTCCTCCTCCTGCCCACCACTTATACACCCTACAACTGCAGAGTTTGTTCCGTTCCGTCATCTTCCGCTTATTCCGGGGTCGGGTCGCGGAGTCAACAGCCTCAAACGGGTAGCCCAGGCTTCTCTCACCCCGGCTGCATCCTGCAGCTCACCCGAAGGATCCCAAGTCGTTCCCCGGCCAGCTATGAGACATAGTCTCTCCATGGGGTCCGGGGTCTGCCCCTTGGTCTCCTCCCGGTGGGACGTGCCCGAAACACCCCGCCCGCGAGGTGCTTGGGGGGCATCCTGACCAGATGCCCGAACTACCCCATCTGGCTCCTCTCGACCTGGAGGAGGAGCGGCTCGACTCCGAGCTCCTCTCGGATGGCAGAGCTCCTCACCCGATCTCTGAGTGAGAGCCCAGCCACCCTGCGGAGGAAGCTCATTTCGGCCGCTTGTACCCGCGATCTCATTCTTTTGGTCACCACCCACAGCTGACCACAGCTGCAGAGTCAGAGGAAGTCTGAGGTGTACAAACGACCCAGACCAAAATGATTCGGAACAAACACACATATTGTTAAGTCTTTATTCATGATCATCTCCAGGAAACCTTGTGGTTGTGGAGTGTTGGAGCCTATCCCGGCTGATTTCAGGTGAGAGGCAGGTTCCACCCCGAACAGGTCACCAGTCTGTTGCGGGACCACACACAGACAACCATCCCCATCCCATCAGCTCGCTCGCATCATTACAGGGGTTGAAACACGTGTTCTGTTTCAACATGTGTTTTGAATATCCTTCTTCATGCTCTGAAGAACGAAGTGAAGCGTCGGAGACTGTGAGTTAGAAGTGCTTGAAGATGAGGCTGTAAAACGCCCCACATTGAGCAGAACGTTCTGTTTTCCAGGTCTTCCTGCGGTCATGGTCGGCATCGTGGTCATCGTAAATAAAAATTATTATGGCGTTCTGGAGGACAGCCAGGACGAGCTGACTAAGATGTAAGTGTGATGAGTTTGGTTCTGATCCTCCGTCCCTGCTCACTCTGGCCTTCTCCTCAGGTGTTGGATCACAGAGATGAGCGTTTTCTACACCACCTGTGTGGGATATTTTTGCCTGGTGTTCCTGCTCAATGTGGCCATGTTTGTGGTGGTTATGATGCAAATCTGCGGGCGCAACGGCAAACGCAGCAACCGTACTCTGCGAGAGGAGGTCAGGAAAAGCCCCTCTGCTCTGGAAGTTTTTCTTCTTACAGAAGATTAAATTCTGTTTGTGTTCTGCAGGTCCTACGAAACCTGCGCAGCGTGGTCAGTCTCACTTTCCTGCTCGGCATGACGTGGGGCTTCGCTCTGTTTGCCTGGGGTCCCGTCTACCTGGCCTTCACATACCTGTTTACCATCTTCAACTCGCTGCAAGGTGCCCACACCCCCAAATAAACCCTTTTTCCACTTTGTTTAGATTCAGCAAACTGTCGTTTTCACCGTGTTTGTGTGACTGTATGTGTGGGTGTCGGGGTCCAAACGAACCATAACAACAGGAATCTGGTTTGAAATGTTTTCCTTTTTTTCTCGTCAGGTCTTTTTATCTTCATATTTCACTGCGCTCTGAAGGAGAACGTCCAGAAGCAGTGGAGGAGATACCTGTGCTGTGGTCCGTACAGGTTGTCCGATAACTCGGGTATGTCTGTTATCCATCTACCATCCCTCCATCAGCTGCCATCCCTCCATCAGCTGCCATCCCTCCATCAGCTACCATCCCTCCATCAGCTGCCATCCCTCCATCAGCTGCCATCCCTCCATCAGCTACCATCCCTCCATCAGCTGCCATCCCTCCATCAGCTACCATCCCTCCATCAGCTGCCATCCCTCCATCAGCTACCATCCCTCCATCAGCTACCATCCCTCCATCAGCTGCCATCCCTCCATCAGCTACCATCCCTCTATCAGCTACCATCCCTCCATCAGCTACCATCCCTCCATCAGCTGCCATCCCTCCATCAGCTACCATCCCTCCATCAGCTGCCATCCCTCCATCAGCTACCATCCCTCCATCAGCTACCATCCCTCCATCAGCTGCCATCCCTCCATCAGCTACCATCCCTCCATCAGCTACCATCCCTCCATCAGCTACCTTCCCTCCATCAGCTACCATCCCTCCATCAGCTGCCATCCCTCCATCAGCTACCATCCCTCCATCAGCTGCCATCCCTCCATCAGCTACCATCCCTCCATCAGCTACCATCCCTCCATCAGCTGCCATCCCTCCATCAGCTGCCATCCCTCCATCAGCTACCATCCCTCCATCAGCTACTATCCCTCCATCAGCTACCATCCCTCCATCAGCTGCCATCCCTCCATCAGCTACCATCCCTCCATCAGCTGTCATCCCTCCATCAGCTACCATCCCTCCATCAGCTACCATCCCTCCATCAGCTACCATCCCTCCATCAGCTGCCATCCCTCCATCAGCTACCATCCCTCCATCAGCTGCCATCCCTCCATCAGCTGCCATCCCTCCATCAGCTACCATCCCTCCATCAGCTACCATCCCTCTATCAGCTACCATCCCTCCATCAGCTGCCATCCCTCCATCAGCTACCATCCCTCCATCAGCTGCCATCCCTCCATCAGCTACCATCCCTCCATCAGCTACCATCCCTCTATCAGCTACCATCCCTCTATCCGCTGCCATCCCTCCATCAGCTACCATCCCTCCATCAGCTACCATCCCTCCATCAGCTGCCATCCCTCCATCAGCTACCATCCCTCCATCAGCTACCATCCCTCTATCAGCTACCATCCCTCCATCAGCTGCCATCCCTCCATCAGCTACCATCCCTCCATCAGCTGCCATCCCTCCATCAGCTACCATCCCTCCATCAGCTACCATCCCTCCATCAGCTACCATCCCTCTATCAGCTACCATCCCTCTATCCGCTGCCATCCCTCCATCAGCTACCATCCCTCCATCAGCTGCCATCCCTCCATCAGCTGCCATCCCTCCATCAGCTGCCATCCCTCCATCAGCTGCCATCCCTCCATCAGCTACCATCCCTCCATCAGCTACCATCCCTCCATCAGCTGCCATCCCTCCATCAGCTACCATCCCTCCATCAGCTACCATCCCTCCATCAGCTGCCATCCCTCCATCAGCTACCATCCCTCCATCAGCTGCCATCCCTCCATCAGCTACCATCCCTCCATCAGCTGCCATCCCTCCATCAGCTACCATCCCTCCATCAGCTACCATCCCTCCATCAGCTACCATCCCTCCATCAGCTACCATCCCTCCATCAGCTACCATCCCTCCATCAGCTGCCATCCCTCCATCAGCTACCATCCCTCCATCAGCTACCATCCCTCCATCAGCTACCATCCCTCCATCAGCTGCCATCCCTCCATCAGCTACCATCCCTCCATCAGCTACCATCCCTCCATCAGCTACCATCCCTCCATCAGCTGCCATCCCTCCATCAGCTACCATCCCTCCATCAGCTACCATCCCTCCATCAGCTACCATCCCTCCATCAGCTACCATCCCTCCATCAGCTACCATCCCTCCATCAGCTGCCATCCCTCCATCAGCTACCATCCCTCCATCAGCTGCCATCCCTCCATCAGATACCATCCCTCCATCAGCTACCATCCCTCCATCAGCTACCATCCCTCCATCAGCTACCATCCCTCCATCAGCTGCCATCCCTCCATCAGCTACCATCCCTCCATCAGCTGCCATCCCTCCATCAGCTACCATCCCTCCATCAGCTACCATCCCTCCATCAGCTGCCATCCCTCCATCAGCTACCATCCCTCCATCAGCTACCATCCCTCCATCAGCTGCCATCCCTCCATCAGCTGCCATCCCTCCATCAGATACCATCCCTCCATCAGCTACCATCCCTCCATCAGCTACCATCCCTCCATCAGCTACCATCCCTCCATCTAGTTCCAGTCTCCTGCCAAACTCTGTCTTTATTAAAATGGAAAGAATAATCTTTCTTTTAAAACTGATGAAAGTAAATTAAATCATCAGTGAACGGACTGTTTTTACAGGTAGAGACTCCAAACCAGATCAAAGATGTCTCCCTCTACTAGAGCCGCAATAAATACAGAATTTATATTCCGTTCCGTTCTGTCGTCTTCCGCTTATCCCGCGCCGGGTTGCGAGGTCAACAGCCTCAGACGGGAAGCCAAGACTTCTCTCACCCCGGCTGCATCCTCCAGCTCACCTTGAAGGATCCCAAGTCGTTCCCCGGCCAGCTGTGAGACATAGTCTCTCCAGCAGGTCCAGGGTCTGCCTCTTGGTCTCCTCCCGGTGGGACGTGCCCGAAACACCTCACCAGCGAGGCGCTCGAACCACCCCATCTGGCTCCTCTCGACCTGGAGGAGGAGCGGCTCAACACCAAGCTCCTCCCGGATGGCAGAGCTCCTCACCCGATCTCTGAGTGAGAGCCCAGCCACCCCGCGGAGGAAGCTCATTTCGGCCGCTTATGTTCGCGATCTCTTCTTTCGGTCACCACCCACAGCTGGTTACCATGGTGAGGGTAGGAAAGTAGATCCCGGTTACCATGGTGAGGGTAGGAACGTAGACCCTGGTTACCATAGTGAGGGAAGGAACGTAGATCCTGGTTACCATGGTGAGGGTAGGAACGTAGATCCTGGTTACCATGGTGAGGGTAGGAACGTAGATCCTGGTTACCATGGTGAGGGTAGGAATGTAGATCCTGGTTACCATGGTGACGGTAGGATCGTAGAACTAGGTTACCATGGTGACGGTAGGAATGTAGATCCTGGTTACCATGGTGAGGGTGGGAATGTAGATCCTAGTCACCATGGTGACGGTAGGAATGTAGATCCTGGTTACCATGGTGACGGTAGGATCGTAGAACTAGGTTACCATGGTGACGGTAGGAATGTAGATCCTGGTTACCATGGTGAGGGTAGGAACGTAGATCCTAGTTACCATAGTGAGGGAAGGAACGTAGATCCTGGTTACCATGGTGAGGGTAGGAACGTAGATCCTGGTTACCATGGTGAGGGTAGGAACGTAGATCCTAGTTACCATGGTGACGGTAGGATCGTAGATCCTGGTTACCATGGTGAGGGTAGGAACATAGATCTTGGTTACCATGGTGAGGGTAGGAACGTAGATCCTTGTTACCATGGTGAGGGTAGGAATGTAGATCCTAGTTACCATGGTGACGGTAGGATCGTAGATCCTGGTTACCACGGTGAGGGCAGGAACGTAGATCCTGGTTACCATGGTGAGGGCAGGAACGTAGAGCTTTGTTTTTCGGCTCAGCTCTCTCTTTACCACGACGGACCGATGCAGTGTCCCAGTTATCACTGACGCCGCACCGAACCGTCTGTTGATCTCCCGCTCCATCCTTCTCCCACTCGTGAACAAGACCCCGAGATACTTAAACTCTTGAAACCATTTGGGGCAGGACCCTGTCCCTGACCCGCAGGGGGCACACTTATGTTCCATTTCTATAGTTTATTAAATGTTTTTATAGATGATTAGTGGATCATTTCCATCCTTCTCCTCCCGTCCCGTCATATTTCTGAAGAAGTTTTGAATCCTAACAGCAGCTCTGTTTTTTTCAGACTGGAGTAAAACGGCCACCAACAACACAAAGAAGGTCAGCTCAGAAAACCTGGCCAAGTCCCTCTCGTCCAGTTCGTTTGGTTCCAGTACGACTAACTGGACCTCCAAAGCCAAGGCCACGCTCACACCTTTCACCAAAAGGACCAGAACCCCAGGTGAGCTATAACCGTCCCAACTGATTTGGAGACCATGGTGGGGTGTCCATCCCGAGAAGCAGCAGGTGGGGAGGCCTGGTCAGAGGGGCGCGACCCAGGGGTTATTAGACAGTCCTCTATGCTTCCCGAAGCGTCTGGTCAAACATCAGGAATCATGGTTCAGACGCCGGGGCCTCGTTTATAAAACAGGCTCACACCCCGCTCTAACGGGCGTTCTGTCGGGATGAGGGAGGTTAATGAAAACAATCGGAATTTTAACAAAAAATAGATTTATTTCAAAGAAATAAATGGAGGAGACGTTGGCCGCGTGGTTAGAGCGTTCGCCCGCGGACCGGAAGGTCGCGGGTTTGCGTCCCACGGAAAGCACGTCTAGGGTCCTTGGAGAAGACACCTAACCCCCGCTTCTCCCACCATTGGCACCGTTGAAGGGCAGCCTGCTGCGGTGTAAGGAGTGCAGCATGGTGAGGGATGAATAGAGTAATTCATTTATTTATTTGTTTATTTAAAGAACAAACAACGAAGTGAAGTCTGAAAAAGACGTAAGAAACGAAGACATTAGATACATTAGGAAGGGAGCTGGCAATCACCAGAACCAAGGGAGAAGACGAGGAGGGGAAGTCGTGACACAAAATTTCAAATTAAAACATCAGCTGCCATCCCTGATGTTAAAAAAATAAAAGCTGATTCAGATTCTCTGAATGTAAAATCTGTTTGGACATGTTTTAAGAACTGCTTTTAAAAACAAAATTTTAATTTATGTAAGTTTGGGGGCAGACTAGGAAGTAAACCTAGATAACAAACAAAAAAACACCGGTTCACCTGAAACCCTGACACGTACGCTGAGTGATCTCTAATGATGTGGGGGTGCGGTTACTTTAGGGTAACTCCAAGTAAAGTCAGAAACTACCAAACGATAAGACGTGGGGGCGGGGCTTGTGTGTTAGAACTGGAGTGAATGAGGAAAGTGAAATGAAGCATTTGAAGCAGAGAAGAAACAAATAGAAAACAAACATGTCTGTCGGACTTCATGTAGGACCTGTTGGAGGGGGATGGGGGGGAAACCGGAGAAAACTCACACATGCATGGAGAGAACATGCAAACTCCACACAGAAAGGACAGCATTCAGAACCTCTTCCCCGCCCGGGTATCGACCCCCACCGTTTTTGCTGTGAGGTCACTGCGCCTCAATAAAACATGATGCTCTGAATGACTTGGACCGCCTCCAGTGACGTGGCTTCCCAGTGCGGCCTGGTTTCTGTTCGTCACTACCCCCACATTAGAACACGTCTGCTTTATTTCAAGGATACTTCAGTGTGATGGGAGGGGTGTGGGGGGGTTATGTTAATGATGCCATTCAATATGCATGGCATCATGTGCATGACTCATAAATGACGTTTATGAGATTGCGAATACAAGCGGCCGAAATGAGCTTCCTCCGCAGTGTGGCTGGACTCTCGCTCAGAGATCGGGTGAGGAGCTCTGCCATCAAGGATGAGCTTGTTGTCAGGCCGCTCCTCCTCCAGGTTGAGAGGAGCCAGATGGGGTGGTTCGGGCATCTGGTCAGGATGCCCCGAGCACCTCGCTGGTGAGGTGTTTCGGGCACGTCCCACCAAGAGGAGACCAAGAGGCAGACCCCGGGCCTGCTGGAGAGACTGTGTCACAGCTGGCTGGGGAATAACTCGGGATCCTTGTGAGTGAGCTGGAGGATGCAGCCGGGTGAGAGAAGCCCGGGCTTCCCGTTTGAGGCTGTTGCCCCAGAAGACGACGGAATGGAATAAATGAAGTTCTGGAGGCGTGGTCGGGGCGGGATGGAGATCAAGGTGGCTTATGCCTGAAGTTGGGACATGTGGGATTTATGAAGCATAAAGAGAGTCACCGTGGGGTTTTTTTTAAGTTAGTGTAGCGTTCGTAACGTAGTAAATGAGGCCCGGGTCTTAGCACCTGGTTCTGAAGCGTGTTAAACAGTAGAACGTTAGGAATCCCAGTCCTTCCAGCTGCTGTGGTCTCAGTAGAGTGTTTTTCTGACCTGGTTCTGTTTGGTGTGTGTGTGTGTGTGTACCTGCAGAAAGTTCTTCCCATCAGTGAGGAGAGGAAGGTCTGCACAGGTAAAACTGAGTGGTCTTCTTCTCGTGGCATCAGCTCTGCTTCCCAAAACGTTTCACAGTCAATCTGAAACTCAAAAAAAAAAAACAATCAGGATGGAGACGTTTTGGAAAAGCAGCTGTTCTGATTGGCCGACCTGTGTGATGTCATGCAAGCCTTGTTGTTCCCAGCCTGAGGCGCGCTGAGTGGGATATAACCCCACCTGCACAGCACGTCCCAGGATGGAGGAACAAACGCACCCTGTGTTCACTCTAATATGTGTGGTGTGTTTAATGGTGTGTGTAAGAGTGACTTTTGATTTGGTGGAAAATCAAACATTTGGACTCCTGATGTGAGTCCGAATGATTGATACTACGGTCTTCTTCCTTTCTCACCCACAGGGGGCGTCACAGTTTCCTTCTTGTCTTTCTTTCCTCCATCTTTGGTCTTCCAGATCCAAACTCCTCCCGTCTCTATTCTTCTAGTCTGGTCTCTCTTACTTATCCTGTTCATTCTGGTTCCTCCCAAAGAGAACCTCTACTACCTCCACCTCCTTTGTCACACCTACAGCACACCTCACCATGTCTTACAGTCCTCACACGCGTCCTCACACACGTCCTGCACCGCTCTAACACACACGCGTTCACACATATTCATTATTCATTCCCTCCATACCAGGTACTGGTAAGCTTCTGCTGTAACCACAGCATTGGCCCCTCTGACCATCACCAACCAATCACACACACATCCAGACATGGCAACATGGGTGAAGTATCTTGCCCAGGGATCTAAACCCCCGTTCCACCGTGGTACCTGGGGTTCCAGCGGTCTCCCATCCAAGCACAGCCCAAACCCAGCCTCCTTAGCTTCTGAGGACTGACAGGGTCAGGCATGGACAGGCTGGTATGGCTGCTCGGGGGTGCCGGAGCCTATCCTGGCTGATTTTAGGCGAGAGGCAGGATACACCCTTAACAGGTCACCAGTCTGTTGCATGGCCACACACACAGACAACCATCCACACACACACGTTCATTCCTAGGGACAATTCCATCGCAGCCAATCAACATAAAACATTTTTTTTTGAAGGGTGGGAGAAAACTGAAGAAAACCCACACATACACGAGGAGAACATGCAAACTCCACACAGAAAGATCAGGGATTAAAGCCTCACCCCCACTCCGGGACTCAACCCCTGACCTTCTAGCTGTGAGCCCACCATGCTGCCCACCTCGGCATAAACTCTGAGCGGGGGAATGGAACCGGCGACCCTCCAGTAACAGGACGGTTCCCCTACCCACTGAGCCCCCCTGTTTTGGGGGTCCATGTTGGTGGGATAGTTTCTGCATGAGCTCCTGTTACAGCGCCACGACCAGACAGATGGAAACTTTAAACCAAGACAATTTTAAACTTGTTGTTTTCAGTCTGTTGGAATCATTTCCTTCCATCTCTGGGGTCTCGTTTATCAAACGTGCGCACGCCCAAATCTGTGCAGTCACCGAGTTTTATGCAAATCAAAAGATTTGTGAACGAGACGGATTTCTGTTTAATTATGTCGGACAAAATTCAGGAGGTTTAAACTTTAATTGGGCTTAAAAATAATTGTCAGAAAAATTAGATTTTGGGATCCAGAAACCCTGAAATCCAAAAAAATTCAGACAATTCGAAAAAACGACGTGGATGAGATTTAAATTTAATTACAGAATTAATTTGGGGAGACGGCAGCTCGGTGGGTAGAGCGTTCGTGCGCGAACCGGAAGGTCGCTGGTTTGCGTCCCACAGAGAGCACGTCTAGGGTCCTTGGAGAAGACACCTAACCCCCGCTTCTCCCACCATTGGTGCCGTCAAAGGGCAGCCTGCTGCGGTGTAAGGAGAGCAGCCTGCTGCGGTGTAAGGAGGGCAGCCTGCTGCGGTGTAAGGAGGGCAGCCTGCTGCGGTGTAAGGAGGGCAGCCTGCTGCGGTGTAAGGAGGGCAGCCTGCTGCGGTGTAAGGAGGGCAGCCTGCTGCGGTGTAAGGAGAGCAGCCTGCTGCGGTGTAAGGAGGGCAGCCTGCTGCGGTGTAAGGAGGGCAGCCTGCTGCGGTGTAAGGAGGGCAGCCTGCTGCGGTGTAAGGAGGGCAGCCTGCTGCGGTGTAAGGAGGGCAGCCTGCTGCGGTGTAAGGAGGGCAGCCTGCTGCGGTGTAAGGAGGGCAGCCTGCTGCGGTGTAAGGAGGGCAGCCTGCTGCGGTGTAAGGAGGGCAGCCTGCTGCGGTGTAAGGAGAGCAGCCTGCTGCGGTGTAAGGAGAGCAGCCTGCTGCGGTGTAAGGAGGGCAGCCTGCTGCGGTGTAAGGAGAGCAGCCTGCTGCGGTGTAAGGAGGGCAGCCTGCTGCGGTGTAAGGAGAGCAGCCTGCTGCGGTGTAAGGAGAGCAGCCTGCTGCGGTGTAAGGAGAGCAGCCTGCTGTGGTGTAAGGAGGGCAGCCTGCTGCGGTGTAAGGAGGGCAGCCTGCTGCGGTGTAAGGAGGGCAGCCTGCTGCGGTGTAAGGAGGGCAGCACGGTGAGGGATGAAGAGAGGAATTCTTTTTTTTTTTCATTTGGAACATTATGTGACTTCATCAGCGTTACTTCCTGTTCCAGCTTTTAAAACGTACGGATCAGGAGGGGGTCACACTGCCGTGGGGGTCATCCACCTTATTGATTGTGTGTGTCGGGGTTTACAAAGAGGAAGGGGTTCTGACTGCTTTCTGAGCCCAACTGAACCAGAAGTGAGAACAGATGTGATGTTTTGCTTCCATCTCATTTTCTGTGGGAACGAACAGAAGAAGTCATTCATCACTGACAAGTTTCACCTCAGGTTTCACGTTTTTAACGCCAAACAGTTTGTGCAGCCAGCGGAGCCCTCAGAGAAGTGACAGGACGGGGTTTCACTGTGGTGGTGGGTTAGACGGTGGTCTCCTCCAGGTGAGCAGCAGAAACAGTAGCTGAATCCTACTGGTCAGGTGAAGAGAGATCGTGTGTCTCTGTGGGAGTCTGATCGAGTCCAGCGGTGCGTTCACACACATCCTGATGTGTGAAAGCTTTCTTTCCCAGCCTCTTCAGGACGACTGGGACAAACTCCTAATTGTCCTGGAAAGGTCCGGAATGTTTAAACGATGAGGAAAGACGTCTGATGGCTCACACACAAATCTCTGAATTAATGGCTGAATTTTAATCTTTGAGGAGGTCAAAGCGAAAAGACGGAAACACCGAAGGTCCCGAAGTTTCACTTTCCCTCCCTTTGGTCATAAACTCACCCAAATGAGAGATTTTAGTGGTCCATGTTGGTGGGATCAAATAGTTTCTGCATGAGCTCCTGTTACAGCGCCATGACCGGACAGATGGAAACTTTAAACCAAGACAATTTTAAACTTGTTGTTTTCAGTCTGTTGGAATAATTTTCTTCCATCTCTGGGGTCTCGTTTATCAAACGTGCGCACGCCCAAATCTGTGCAGTCACCGAGTTTTATGCAAATCAAGACATTTGTAAAAGTGGCGGATTTCCTGGACTGTTGTGAAACTCTGATCAAAGTGAAAAGATGTGGTGAAAAGAGGAGGCTTGTGGACAGAAGCTGAAGTGAGGACAGAGAGAGGATGTACCGGATCTGACTCTCTTCTACGTGTGGGGGATGTTGCCATGGCGACACAGTGGAGAGTCCTCAACACATGTGCCATCCTCATTTAAATACCAGTACATATGCATCAAGTCGTTTGCATCCTCCATCGTTATGGAGTTCTGGAGGCGGGGCGGGATGAAATCTTATTTTGGAAGGGACTCAAACTTTGTTGGCTGTTGGAAAAACTTTAGTTGGTGTTTTAAAATATTAATAAATAAGCCACAGATCATATAATCAGGACGCTGCATCGGTCCATCATGGTGAAGAAAGAGGTGAGCCAAAAATCAAAGCTCTGGTCGATCTACGTTCCTACCCTCACCATGGTAACCAGGATCTACGTTCCTACCCTCACCATGGTAACCAGGATCTACGTTCCTACCCTCACCATGGTAACCAGGATCTATGTTCCTACCCTCACCATGGTAACCAGGATCTATGTTCCTACCCTCACCATGGTAACCAGGATCTACATTCCTACCCTCACCATGGTAACCAGGATCTACGTTCCTAACCTCACCATGGTAACCAGGATCTACATTCCTACCCTCACCATGGTAACCAGGATCTACGTTCCTACCCTCACCATGGTAACCAGGATCTATGTTCCTACCCTCACCATGGTAACCAGGATCTACATTCCTACCCTCACCATGGTAACCAGGATCTATGTTCCTACCCTCACCATGGTAACCAGGATCTACGTTCCTACCCTCACCATGGTAACCAGGATCTACGTTCCTACCCTCACCATGGTAACCAGGATCTACATTCCTACCCTCACCATGGTAAACAGGATCTATGTTCCTACCCTCACCATGGTAACCAGGATCTACGTTCCTACCCTCACCATGGTAACCAGGATCTACGTTCCTACCCTCACCATGGTAACCAGGATCTACATTCCTACCCTCACCATGGTAAACAGGATCTATGTTCCTACCCTCACCATGGTAACCAGGATCTACGTTCCTACCCTCACCATGGTAACCAGGATCTACATTCCTACCCTCACCATGGTAACCAGGATCTACGTTCCTACCCTCACCATGGTAACCAGGATCTATGTTCCTACCCTCACCATGGGAACCAGGATCTACATTCCTACCCTCACCATGGTAACCAGGATCTACATTCCTACCCTCACCATGGTAACCAGGATCTACGTTCCTACCCTCACCATGGTAACCAGGATCTATGTTCCTACCCTCACCATGGTAACCAGGATCTATGTTCCTACCCTCACCATGGTAACCAGGATCTACGTTCCTACCCTCACCATGGTAACCAGGATCTACGTTCCTACCCTCACCATGGTAACCAGGATCTACGTTCCTACCCTCACCATGGTAACCAGTGTGGGTGGTGACTGAAAGAACAAGATCACGGACACAGGTGGCTGAAATGATCTTCCTCTGCAGGGTGGCTGGGCTCTCACTCTGAGATAGAGTGAGGAGCTCTGCCATCTAGGAGGAGCTCGGAGTAGAGGTGTTGCTCTTCTGGGTCGAGAGAAGCCTGATGGGGTGGTTTGGTCTCCTGAACGCCTTGTTGGTGAGGTATTCCATCTCACTGGGAGGAGACCAAGAGGTAGACCCCTCACAGCTGGACAGGGAACACCTCAGGATCCTTCCAGGTGAGATGGAGGATGCAGCCGGGGTGAGAGAAGCCTCAGCTTCCCATCTGAGGTTGTTGCCCTGGCGACCTGGTCCCGGATAAGCTGAAGACGACTGAACGGAACATTATTATTGTTTCAATCGTTATTTTTTCACTTTGTTTTTGGTCTTAAGTAATCTTTTAAAACCAGTCTGTTGGTGTCTCTGGTTTTTAAAACCAGAGGAAACAATAAAAACGTGTTGAAACTTTAAACTTTATTTGGTTCTCATTCAGTCGTCCTGTTTTTAAAAATTAAAATGTGGTGACATGTTTCTCTGAGAGCGGCATCAGTCTACTGATGGAGTTTTTTTCCCTGGAAAGTGAAACCTTCGGTTGTGTTTCCTCGTTAATTCCTTCCAGGCGGCTTGTGGCCGTTCCATATCCTCTGACTGGACGGAGCCTCTGGTGGTTTGGGTTCTGTAACCACACTGAGTGCAGAAATGTGGAAAGTTATTCTTTTATCAGGGACTGGTAAATGTTCTCACACCATCAGAACACAGGGATTAGATTCAAGAACAAAAGCCTCGGGGTCTCACATAGCCTGGATTACTTTTCTTTTCCTGCTTTGGTTCTCTGGTATGCCGCCCTCTCAGTGTCTACATGAAGACAAACAGTGTTACTGAGATTCAGATCATAGGATGGCTTTACACAGAAGGCCTCCATCTTCTTTAGCTTGGATGATACCGACCGCATCACAACAAAACATTTCCATGTGTTTTTATTGGTGTTTCTGGTCTAATTTGAAGATAATTTGAACTTAAAATTTAAAACTTAAATTTAATTTGAACTTAAAACTCCCAATCCACGTTCAGTTATTAAGAAGATAAAACAACCTGCAGGCATGCTGCTTCTTTGCTTTAGCAACGTTTTTTGGGGACAGTGTTTTTATGAGAACTGTTTCCATGGTGACAATAGGAATCCCATTCTGGGTGGTTTTATAGAATTGAACTAACGAAATGATCCATTTCTATGACGCAATACTCCATTGCCCCTCCAGAGCAATGCAGGCAAGCTGGAACGGGTGGAGGAAAGTATCAGGTGTGATGTGTGATAGAAGAGTTTCATATAAAATGAAAGAGAAAGTGTAGAAAACCGTGGTGAGAGCGGCCATGCTGATTGGTCTAGAGACAGTGTGGTGAGAGCGGCCATGCTGATTGGTCTAGAGACAGTGTGGTGAGAGCGGCCATTCTGATTGTTCTAGAGACAGCATGGTGAGAGCGGCCATGCTGATTGGTCTAGAGACAGTGTGGTGAGAGCGGCCATGCTGATTGTTCTAGAGACAGTGTGGTGAGAGCGGCCATGCTGATTGGTCTAGAGACAGTGTGGTGAGAGCGGCCATGCTGATTGGTCTAGAGACAGTGTGGTGAGAGCGGCCATTCTGATTGTTCTAGAGACAGCATGGTGAGAGCAGCCATGCTGATTGGTCTAGAGACAGTGTGGTGAGAGCGGCCATGCTGATTGTTCTAGAGACAGTGTGGTGAGAGCGGCCATGCTGATTGTTCTAGAGACAGTGTGGTGAGAGCGGCCATGCTGATTGTTCTAGAGACAGTGTGGTGAGAGCGGCCATGCTGATTGGTTTAGAGACAGCATGGTGAGAGCGGCCATGCTGATTGGTCTAGAGACAGCATGGTGAGAGCGGCCATGCTGATTGGTCTAGAGACAGTGTGGTGAGAGCGGCCATGCTGATTGGTCTAGAGACAGCATGGTGAGAGCGGCCATGCTGATTGGTCTAGAGACAGTGTGGTGAGAGCGGCCATGCTGATTGGTCTAGAGACAGTGTGGTGAGAGCGGCCATGCTGATTGGTCTAGAGACAGTGTGGTGAGAGCGGCCATGCTGATTGTTCTAGAGACCGCATGGTGAGAGCGGCCATGCTGATTGGTCTAGAGACAGTGTGGTGAGAGAGGCCATGCTGATTGGTCTAGAGACAGCATGGTGAGAGCGGCCATGCTGATTGGTCTAGAGACAGTGTGGTGAGAGCGGCCATGCTGATTGGTCTAGAGACAGTGTGGTGAGAGCGGCCATGCTGATTGGTCTAGAGACAGTGTGGTGAGAGCGGCCATGCTGATTGTTCTAGAGACCGCATGGTGAGAGCGGCCATGCTGATTGGTCTAGAGACAGTTTGGTGAGAGCGGCCATGCTGATTGTTCTAGTGACCGCATGGTGAGAGCGGCCATGCTGATTGGTCTAGAGACAGTGTGGTGAGAGCGGCCATGCTGATTGGTCTAGAGACAGTGTGGTGAGAGCGGCCATTCTGATTGGTCTAGAGACAGTGTGGTGAGAGCGGCCATGCTGATTGTTCTAGAGACCGCATGGTGAGAGCGACCATGCTGATTGGTCTAGAGACAGTTTGGTGAGAGCGGCCATGCTGATTGGTCTAGAGACAGTTTGGTGAGAGCGGCCATGCTGATTGGTCTAGAGACAATGTCACTAAGGAAAAGACAGGAAACAGAGATGTTTGTAGCAGAGATGAAGATGCTGAGGATCTCTCTGGGAGTGACCAGGATGGACAGGATCAGAGGAACAGCACATGTTAGAGGTTTTAAAGTCAGAGAGGTCAGACTGAGATGGTTTGGACATGTACAGAGGAGAGAGAGAGAGTACATCAGAAGAAGGATGCTGGGTTTGGAACCACCAGGAAAGAGGACTAGAGGAAGACCAAAGAGGAGGTTCATGGATACAGTGAAGGAAGACATGAAGATAGTTGGTGTGACCGAAGAGGAGGCAGGAGATAGGATTAGATGGAAGAAACTGACTTGATGTGGCGCCCCTGGGGGAATGATGGAAGGAACGATGGAACGAATAGGAAATGTGTTCATTACTGTGGATACCGAGATGATAGCGGCTATCCTTACTTACTGTAAATTCGGGGTGAAACAGTAACGTACCGTAATGTGATGGACGTTTTCCTCTAAACTTCAGTCAGGCATCTT
The DNA here is from genome assembly GCA_902685375.1 of Neostethus bicornis. Taxonomy (NCBI): domain Eukaryota; kingdom Metazoa; phylum Chordata; class Actinopteri; order Atheriniformes; family Phallostethidae; genus Neostethus; species Neostethus bicornis. Next base: position 21,518,805 of record LR738560.1, read on the forward strand.
TTTAAGCACCTATCCCTTTCGGGGTCACGGGAATACCGGAGCCCATCCCGGCTGATTCGAGATGAGGGATAGGGTACACCCCAAACAGGTTGCCAGTCTGTCGCGGGCTACACACATACAACCATCCACACACACACATTCCTAGGGGTAACTATGTGGTGGCCAATCACCTAATATCCATGTTTTTGGAGGGTGGGAGGAAACTGGAGTACCCGAAGGAAACCCACGCAGACACAGGGAGAACATGCAAACTCTACACAGAAAGGACAGTGTTCCAAGCCTCGTCCCCACCTGGGACTTGAACCCACAAGCTTCTTGATGTGAGGCCACTGTGCCACCCATTGCGCCATCACTGTGCCACCGTGCCACTCTCCTCTAAACTTACTAGAGTTTTTTTAACTTTCAGTACAAAATATTGTAAAATAACAAAACAAAGAATCTTTATTTTATTTGGAAAAATACACTCAAAAAAAAAAAAAGCTTATTCAACCTTCTTTTCTGAAAAAAAGGCATAAAAAAAACTTTTAAAAAGAGAAAAATGAAGTTCATGAAACTTGAAGCCAAAAGTTTTTATGTTGATGCAATTTAATTGAATTCAAATTTATTTATACAAAAAAAACCAAATGTGTGAGCAACAAACTGTGATCAGAACGTAGAGTTTGTCAGACTTGCGACGTGGCAGAGCTTCATTACAGATGTTAAAGTGTGTGTAAAAGCAGGTTTTAAAAGATCAGAAACAGAAAACATCTGCAGAGCGTCAGATCTTTGTAACGTTATCAGGTGCTGTTTTTAAATTTAACTTTTGACCCTGTCAGAAGGAACGGCTGCTCTGTCTTCCATCTGACACACGGTTGATGGGACAGTAACATTTAATAAATATTTATAGAATAAATAAACATGGCTGACTGAGACCTAAAGCATGTGCTAATTACAAGATGGCCGCTTTCTGTTTCTCTACACCAGGGGTGCCCAACTTTCCTTGTCCCAAGATTTACTTTTCAAAAAGCAAACCTCTTGATATCCACCAGTTCACACACACACACACACACACACACACACACACACACACACACACACACACACACACACTGAGATCTACCAGTCCCACGCAACATTGGAAACCACCACAGATTTTTTTCAGCCTGTATTAAAACTAGAATCAGTCCTGAGTCCTTCCTCCAGATCCACAGCCAAACTACAGTTGATTATCCAATCAACATCCGGGTTGATGACGTCTCACGTGACGTCATCAACCCGGATGTATGCATCCACTCCTTTGTTTGTGAAGTTCGAGCTAGACACGGCAACGCTCAGTGACTTCATTACAGAGGATTACTGGAGGAAGATTGGGAAACCACTGCTGAAGCAGTCAAAGCTCAAGTTCGAGTCGGCTTCCAAGCACTTGTTACCAGTCCAGGGAGTATTTCAGGCCAAGACACGTATGCTGGACCTCAAAGAAATCTAAAGACCTATTAGATTTCACAGTCACTACGGTGCCCAAGCTAAATCTCCTGGGCCGGAGATTTAGCTCCGGCCCAGGAGCTAAATTGCAATCGAAACTTGTTTGATTGCAAGTTGTTGCAATCAAACAACTTGGGATTTCACTGGATGATATCCTACACACGGTTCCCAAGCAAATGAAAGAGGCAGCCAAGTCTGTTCGGCCTTCACAAAGGACCACAGTATACCGAGTTGGTGATGCCGTCTACGCTCTTTACTGCGAACAACGGCAAGACAGAGATCCACGGTGGGTCGCGGCCACCGTCATAAAGATACGTGGATCTCGTACCTTCAAAGTCCAGGTTCTCCCTAATGGTCCTACATGGACACGACATTGGGAGCAGCTACGTCCAAGGTTTGCATCAGCCGAGGACCTAGAACCTCGTTCCACAGTCAGCTCCAGTGGACACAGGACTCGGGGAACAACGGGAATCGCCAGAAGAAATGACATCCCAAAGGGCGCACTTTGCATCACCCCCACCGTACAGACCAGGAAATCCCAGACGTTCCCAACGTGCCGACAACGCCAGTTTGTTACTCGTGGTAACAAACAGATTTTTTAGTAGGTTTTGTTTCGGAGGGAGACCACACTCAGGGTAGAGTCAAAAACATGCATTTAATCCAAGACAGCTTCTTCATAGGCTTCATACACACTCCTTCTAGTTCTACTACAAACTAACGGTTATCAACGGCTAGCTGTTTGTTGCCTTTCAAAAATCAACAACCGCTGTCAACTGTCAACTTTTGTCAGTTGTCAACTGTCTGTATTCATAACACAACAATCGTTGCTGTCATGGTAACAGTTAGTCCTCAGATCTGCAGCTGAGTAGAAATTCGGGGTGAATTGCAGGCATCAAATCAGGATTGTTTGAAAATAAATGATTTAGAATTGTAGAAGGATCTTCTCCACCAGTCAACAAAAAATATTGTTTTGATAGTTTCATCTTGATCCTGGCCGACTTCTGGGTTTTAGTCACGTGGGTGAAAGTGCTCTGCATCACAAGAAAGACGCTAGATTGTCTCTAGTCGCTTTTTTAAGCGGCTGAATTGTCGCTAAATTTAGCGTCAAAGTTGCTAAATTGGCAAAACTGACTTTCTGTCATTAAAAAAAAAAAAAAAAAGTCATAATTTTATTTTCTTCATTTTTTTTTTCACACGTCTCGCGGTCGACTCGGGACCGGTCCGCGATCTACCGGTGGACCGCGGTTGACCAGTTGGGCACCCCGGCTCTACACTCAGACTTAAACAGCATTTCTTTTTCTAGATTCAAGAAAAACAATTAAAAAAAATCACAGAAACGATTTTGTTTGTTTTTAACTTCTCTGAAGGATCACTGCAGCGCCACCTGCTGGTGTGGTATCACAGATCTTGGGAGTCAGTGATCAAGCATGCGTACGTCCAAATCCGTGTACGCTGACTTCTACAGAGCTTCTATAAAGATGTCACCGTGTGTGAACGTTAGAGGAACTTTCTGTAAATCACAAATTTATGTGACGTAAACAACATCATCAGAGGCATCCTTCTGTTTTTAGAGATAATGGATTCCTCACCTTGATATTTATCTGTTGATGCAGCATCGGCTGTGGTTGAATAAGGCACGATGCAGGAGCTGCAGCTCCTACTACACTTACTGTCAATGTGGTAGGTGGTATGAGCCATGGGGGAGCAGTGGCAGACTGACTTTTTTGTTTTTTTCTGGGTCTTTATGGTCTCGGGCTGGATCTCTCTTCTCATCGGCCTGCTTGACACCGATGTTGCACATTGCCTTTAGTGGTCAGAGGTCACTGATTCAATCTGCTGCGTTGATGTGCGTTGATCCCTCTTTCAGGCATCTTCGTACCGCAGGGCAGGTGGTCCAGTTGGACAGCTCCACATAGAGGATGTCCTTTGGAATGCATCCATCGTCCATCCTGCATACATGGCCTAGCCAGCGCAGGCGCCTCTAGGAGAGGATGATGAACCTAGACATGCTGTCTGGGTCAGAACGTCCGCATTGGAGACTCAATCCTGCCAGGTGATGTCTGAGGTTACGCAGGTGGAAGGTGATTAGTCTCCACTCTTTGTGGGTAAACAGTGTCCAAGCTTCACTGCCATACAGCAGGGTGATCCACACACACACACGTTGGCGTAAACATCACGAACGTGCATAGACTGAGTAAATCTCTCGCTCGGCTGAAGATCTATAGGAGTAAATGAAGTCCAGGTGTGGGCCTTGTGTCTCATCAGCTGTCCGATCTCCTGGTGCTTCACACTTTGTGACTGACTCTCACACATCTGCCCTGACAGGGCCTGGAGTGTTCCAGATGGATGTGAGCGATCGGCCCGCTCTCTACACATTCTGAGACCAGCATGCCAGGAGATTTTGGATCCGACTCCGAACCTTCTTCCAAACATGACAAACTTTCTGACCTCTGTCTCTGTTGTGTTCTTGGCTTTATTCGGAGAAGAATCAGAGATGAATTGAGACGCAGAGCAGAGGGATAGGGTTCTCTGATCTGACACAGAAAGATTCCAGATGTCCTCTCTAAGTGCCGTTTGGATCGGGATGAAGACGCTCACCGCAGCCAAGTTTCATAAATATACACTTTCATTTCAATTGAATAAAATGTATCATGTTTATCCGTAAACATGTGATGTACGGGAAGTCGGTCTGGAGGATGTCGGGTTGATGAGCTGTTTGAGTCTGAAAGTTTTAACATGTGAGATGTGACGGAGTCCACATCACAACCCTTTAAACTCTTCACACTCACACATCTGATGTTACCTGACCGGTCTCACTGATGTTAGCAGGAATCCTCCAGGTGTTTAAACATCTGTCTGTTAGAGAGGAGATGAAGAGGAGATGGGGTGAACAACCAGCCTCATGACAGACAGATAACAAACTGACCCAGGATCAGCAGAACCACCTCCTCATCAATGAACCACCTCCTCATTAATGAACCACCTCCTCATTAATGAACCACCTCCTCATTAATGAACCACCTCCTCATCAATGAACCACCTCCTCATTAATGAACCACCTCCTCATTAATGAACCACCTCCTCATTAATGAACCACCTCCTCATTAATGAACCACCTCCTCATCAATGAACCACCTCCTCATCAATGAACCACCTCCTCATCAATGAACCACCTCCTCATCAATGAACCACCTCCTCATCAATGAACCACCTCCTCATTAATGAACCACCTCCTCATTAATGAACCACCTCCTCATTAATGAACCACCTCCTCATTAATGAACCACCTCCTCATTAATGAACCACCTCCTCATTAATGAACCACCTCCTCATTAATGAACCACCTCCTCATCAATGAACCACCTCCTCATTAATGAACCACCTCCTCATTAATGAACCACCTCCTCATTAATGAACCACCTCCTCATCAATGAACCACCTCCTCATCAATGAACCACCTCCTCATCAATGAACCACCTCCTCATCAATGAACCACCTCCTCATTAATGAACCACCTCCTCATCAATGCAGAGAGATGGTATGAATGAAAATGAAACGAATTCCTCTCTTCATCCCTCACCGTGCTGCACTCCTTACACCGCAGAGGGCTGCCCTTCGACGGCGCCAATGGTGGGAGAAGTGGGGGTTAGGTGTCTTCTCCAAGGACCCTAGACGTGCTCTCTGTGGGACGCGAACCCGCAAACATCCGGTCCAGTAGATGGCAGACTTTGCATCCCTGTATAGACATTCCCCCTGCTTTCCGTATTGGGGGGGCTTTCACGCCGTACTGACCACCTAAAAACTGTATTCATCAGCCATTTTGAAAATCACAAAAGATTGTGCGCACACAATGAGTCACCGTGACGTAAGGGGAAGTAATCAGTCTAGCTGTGACTGTGCTGTAACAGTAAGCTTGTTCCAGCTGAACCAGGTTACTCGTGTGAAATGAAAGATGTGAACCCTGACCCTCACACTACTGCTGGTCCTATCAGCCGAATTTACCAAGAGTTGTGTAAATCTTTGGCTGAGCCCGTAAAAAATCTTCGCTCAGCATTGGGGCGGTGCTTAATCCATCCAAACATAAGATTTATAAAAACCATCTCTTTACTTCATAAGTCACATCTCAGGTGTAATCTCAGGTGTAAACCAACTTGATCTCCCTCCCACTCCAACCAAGCCCCGAGAACAGGCATGGCCAAAGTACGGCCCGCGAGCCATATGCGGCTCGTTAAACGTTTTAATCCGGCCCACCGAATTTGAAAAAAATTAAATAAATAAAACTTGTTAATGTTTTATTTTCCTGTAATTCTGATGTTTCGTCACTAGATGGCGCCAAAGCTAAAACAACACTGCTCCCGTTAAAATGTGCACATGGGGGGTGCTGGAGCCCAACCCGGCTGATTCAAGGCGAGGGGCAGAGTACACCTTGAACAGGTCGCCAGTCTGTCGCGGGGCCACACACATACAACCATCCACACACACACTCATTCCTAGGGGCAATTATGTAGCGGCCAATCAACCTAGCATGCATGTCTTTGGAAGGAAACCAGAATACCTGGAGGAAACGCACACAGAGAACATGCAAACTCCACACGGAAAGGACAGTGTTCCAAGCCTCATCCCCACCCAGGATTCGAACCCGCGACTTTCTCGCTGTGAGACCAATTGCTACCCACCGTGCTACCCACTGTGCCCCTGTGCTACCCTTACTATAATCAATGATAATTAATTTCACATTAAGCACATAACCCTTGCCCAGCAGCGGCTGAACGACAGCACACAATTAATAATGTTCACATAATTAATCTTTTCCATGATGTGCTCCAATTTTCTTATGTACGGTCCTACTCTGACAGGTTTTTATGTATGTGTGTTTTCTAATTGTTTCTGCTTCAAATGCTTCATTTCACTGTCCTCATTTCACAAGTCTCCTCTTTTCACCATGTCTTACCTTCTGGCAGCTTGTGACTTAGAGTTTAAGTCCACACACACACACACACACACACACACACACACACACACACACACATCTTTATGGGCGTAGAAGCTGGCGTGAAACAATTAGACCGTAAGCACACTTGATAAACGAGACCCCTGACTTTTCTACAGATTCACATCACAGATGCACTTTGGAGATGGGATCATCCAAAGGTCCTGGTTCATCTTAGGCTGCCATCTCAGGCACTAAGACGATGAAGACCAGACGGGTTCTGATGGTAAATGGACTCTGCTTGTATAAAGCTTTTCCACCTGTGTCGGCACTCAAAGCGCTTTACAGTGTAGCTCACATTCACCCATTCACACTTGATGGGGATGCCTCCATGCAAGGAGCAAACCACCATCAGGAGCAATTGGGGGTTCGGTGTCTTGCTCAAGGACACCTCGGCATGAACTCCTGGCGGGGGATCGAGCCGGCAACCCTCCGGTTACAGGGCGGTCACCCTACTCACTGAGCCATCCTTCCCCCTTCCTTCACCTCACCTGAAGCCAGAGTGTCTCCTCCATCAGGACAGTCTGCTTGCTCTGTCTCAGACCCATCCACCCCCGCTGTGTGGTCTCGGATTTGGACAGTTTCTTCAATCACAATAAAGAATTCAGTCCTTTAGAGGCTTAACAGATTCAGAACGGTTACTGTGTCAGACAGATACTGTGACTCATAGCTTTTAAATTTTCAATTTTCGACTGTGGCTGAATAAGCCGATGTGGGAGCTGCAGCTCCTACAATACATACTGTAAATGTGTTAAGTGCTATGAGTCACAGGGGGAGCTGTGGCAGGTCGTCCAGTTGGCCGCGCTCCTGTGACGAGCTCCCCATAGAGGATGTCCTTTGGAATGCGGCCATCGTCCATGCTGTATGTAACGCCGAGCCAGCGCAAGCGCCGCAGAGAGAGGATGGCGAACATACAAGACATGCTCGTCTGTATCAGGACGTCAATCCTGCCAAGTGATGCCTAGGAGACGTCTGAGGGTACGCAGGTGGAAGGTGTTGAGTCCCTGCTCTTGGTGGGTAAACAGTGTCCAAGCTTCATGCCATACAGTCGGGTTTACAGCGACACATGGTTGGTAAACCTTTTTATGGAGCGTCAGCATGGGGTCGTCTCACACACGCTTTGTGAGGCGGGTCATGACACCTGTTGCTCTGCCTATCCTGATTTTAAGATCCTCGTCCAGGGGTAGGACATCGGACAAACTCCAGAAATCAGATAGTATTTACACATGTTTGTTTTTGGCCGTGGATTTTGTTCTCCACATTCCAACATTAAGAGGAAGTGTTTTAGTGCACTGAGCAGGAGCGAGAGGAAGGGGGAATTCAAAGTGTCAAAACAGAAGGGAAACTGAATAAATGTATTTTTGAGGGGTTTTTTTGTTTTTGAGAAAAGCTGAGGTTTAATGTTGATTTATTTGTTTATGAATCATATTTTTATGTATAAAAAAAAAAAAAAAAACGTGTCTCCACGACGTGTTTGACCTCATTCATCACATTCCTGGTGTTTCTAAACTTCTTTTTTTTGTCCTTGCAGACAAGCCGTATTCCACCCAGACCAGTTCCTCTAACACGGACTCCCCCTCCTCCTCCTCTTCGTCCATCCTCCCCGTCAGCCAGATGATCGATAAAGTCAAAGGTTACTGCTCCACACGCACCGACAACTTCTACAAGAACATCATCATGTCTGACAGCTTTGCCAGCTGTACCAGGCTGTAGGACCGATGTGCCCCCCTCCCCTTTGACCTGAAACTGTGTTTTATTGTTCACTGGTGATGTTTCTAGTTTTTCTTTGTTTAGTCTGAAACACTTTTATTCTGAAAGTTCATATAAAGTTATGTATTTAAATATTTAACCAAATATTTTTGGCCATTTTAGACGCAGTAAAATCCAAACATGTGATAAATGAATTTAGTTTTATTTGAAGGATTTAAAGGTTCACGTGTTTGGATTCATTTCATCTAAAACGGACAAAATGTTTATCAGTAACGGTTTCTTTAAATGCTTTTCTACCACATCCCATAATTCACCAGGTCTGAGTCCTTCCCCGTCTCCTAGCAACGCTTCACCAAATCAGACAGTAACGCCAAACCTGGCAACGCACAAAAAACACCTGGCAAAAAAACACCTGGCAACACAAAAAAACACCTGGCAACACACAAAAAAACATCTGGCAACACACAAAAAACACCTGGCAACACACAAAAAAACATCTGGCAACACACAAAAAAACATCTGGCAACACACAAAAAAAACCCCTGGCAAAAAAACACCTGGCAACACACAAAAAACACCTGGCAACACACAAAAAAACACCTGGCAACACACAAAAAACATCTGGCAACACACAAAAAAAACCCCTGGCAAAAAAACCCCTGGCAAAAAAACACCTGGCAACACACAAAAAAAACACCTGGCAAAAAAACACCTGGCAACACACAAAAAACATCTGGCAACACACAAAAAAAACCCCTGGCAAAAAAACCCCTGGCAAAAAAACACCTGGCAAACAAACACCTGGCAACACACAAAAAACACCAGGCAACAAAACACCTGGCAACACACAAAAAAACCACCTGGCAACACAGCAAACATGGCAACAGAACTAACCTGACACAGCAGCAGCTCTATCTGGTAACACCTCCACCCCTCACGTAGAAAGGACAAGTCCCCCCTCCCACATCCACGCTGGTGAGTCAGACCTGGTGGTCCCGGTAGAGACATCCTGTAGACCGTGTGGTAGACGCCTGATGTTTAGTTTGAGTTTCTTGTGATTGTGTAAATGTTTTGAGATATTTCGGTCTTTACAATAAAGGGAAAAAAACTTGTCAAACTTTTTTCTGACCACACATGAAGCGATGATGGTGCAGGTGAAGAGTAACATACAGCGTTATCGTTTTTACAGATGCTGCACCGCTCTGTCTGTCGGTCTCCCCCTGATCCTTCCCCCATTGAGAACAAGACCCCGAGATGTATTCAAGAGCATCTCGAAAGTAAGAACCTAGATCCTGGTTACGATGGTGAGAGTAGGAAAGTAGATCCTGGTTACCATGGTGATGGTAGGAACGTAGATCCTGGTTACCATGGTGAGGGTAGGAACGTAGATCCTGGTTACCATGGTGAGTGTAGGAACGTAGATCCTGGTTACCATGGTGAGAGTAGGAAAGTAGATCCTGGTTACCATGGTGATGGTAGGAACGTAGATCCTGGTTACCATGGTGAGTGTAGGAACGTAGATCCTGGTTACCATGGTGAGGGTAGGAACGTAGATCCTGGTTACCATGGTGAGTGTAGGAACGTAGATCCTGGTTACCATGGTGAGGGTAGGAACGTAGATCCTGGTTACCATGGTGAGGGTAGGAACGTAGATCCTGGTTACCATGGTGAGGGTAGGAACGTAGATCCTGGTTACCATGATGAGGGTAGGAACGTAGATCCTGGTTACCATGGTGAGGGTAGGAACGTAGATCCTGGTTACCATGGTGAGGGTAGGAACGTAGATCCTGGTTACCATGGTGAGGGTAGGAACGTAGATCCTGGTTACCATGGTGAGGGTAGGAACATAGATCCTGGTTACCATGGTGAGGGTAGGAACGTAGATCCTGGTTACCATGGTGAGGGTAGGAATGTAGATCCTGGTTACCATGGTGAGGATAGGAACGTAGATCCTGGTTACCATGGTGAGGGTAGGAACGTAGATCCTGGTTACCATGGTGAGGGTAGGAACGTAGATCCTGGTTACCATGGTGAGGGTAGGAACGTAGATCCTGGTTACCATGGTGAGGGTAGGAACGTAGATCCTGGTTACCATGGTGAGTGTAGGAACGTAGATCCTGGTTACCATGGTGAGGGTAGGAACGTAGATCCTGGTTACCATGGTGAGGGTAGGAACGTAGATCCTGGTTACCATGGTGAGGGTAGGAACGTAGATCCCGGTTACCATGGTGAGGGTAGGAACGTAGATCCTGGTTACCATGGTGAGGGTAGGAACGTAGATCCTGGTTACCATGGTGAGGGTAGGAACGTAGATCCTGGTTACCATGGTGAGGGTAGGAACGTAGATCCTAGTTACCATGGTGAGGGTAGGAACGTAGATCCTGGTTACCATGGTGAGGGTAGGAACGTAGATCCTGGTTACCATGGTGAGGGTAGAACGTAGATCCTGGTTACCATGGTGAGGGTAGGAACGTAGATCCTGGTTACCATGGTGAGGATAGGAACGTAGATCCTGGTTACTATGGTGAGGGTAGAACGTAGATCCTGGTTACCATGGTGAGGATAGGAACGTAGATCCTGGTTACTATGGTGAGGGTAGAACGTAGATCCTGTTTACCATGGTGAGGGTAGGAACATAGATCCTGGTTACCATGGTGAGGATAGGAACGTAGATCCTGGTTACCATGATGAGGGTAGGAACGTAGATCCTGGTTACCATGGTGAGGGTAGGAACGTAGATCCTGGTTACCATGGTGAGGGTAGGAACGTAGATCCTGGTTACCATGGTGAGGGTAGGAACGTAGATCCTGGTTACCATGGTGAGGGTAGGAACGTAGATCCTGGTTACCATGGTGAGGGTAGAACGTAGATCCTGGTTACCATGGTGAGGGTAGGAACGTAGATCCTGGTTACCATGGTGAGGATAGGAACGTAGATCCTGGTTACTATGGTGAGGGTAGAACGTAGATCCTGTTTACCATGGTGAGGGTAGGAACATAGATCCTGGTTACCATGGTGAGGATAGGAACGTAGATCCTGGTTACCATGGTGAGGGTAGGAACGTAGATCCTGGTTACCATGGTGAGGGTAGGAACGTAGATCCTGGTTACCATGGTGAGGGTAGGAACGTAGATCCTGGTTACCATGGTGAGGGTAGGAACGTAGATCCTGGTTACCATGGTGAGGGTAGGAACGTAGATCCTGGTTACCATGGTGAGGGTAGGAACGTAGATCCTGGTTACCATGGTGAGGGTAGGAACGTAGATCCTAGTTACCATGGTGAGGGTAGGAACGTAGATCCTGGTTACCATGGTGAGGGTAGGAATGTAGATCCTGGTTACCATGGTGAGGGTAGGAACGTAGATCCTGGTTACCATGGTGAGGGTAGGAACGTAGATCCTGGTTACCATGGTGAGGGTAGGAACGTAGATCCTAGTTACCATGGTGAGGGTAGGAACGTAGATCCTGGTTACCATGGTGAGGGTAGGAATGTAGATCCTGGTTACCATGGTGAGGGTAGGAACGTAGATCCTGGTTACCATGGTGAGTGTAGGAACGTAGATCCTGGTTACCATGGTGAGGGTAGGAACGTAGATCCTCGTTACCATGGTGAGGGTAGGAACGTAGATCCTGGTTACCATGGTGAGGGTAGGAACGTAGATCCTGGTTACCATGGTGAGGGTAGGAACGTAGATCCTGGTTACCATGGTGAGGGTAGGAACGTAGATCCTGGTTACCATGGTGAGGGTAGGAACGTAGATCCTGGTTACCATGGTGAGGGTAGAACGTAGATCCTGGTTACCATGGTGAGGGTAGGAACGTAGATCCTGGTTACTATGGTGAGGGTAGAACGTAGATCCTGGTTACCATGGTGAGGATAGGAACGTAGATCCTGGTTACTATGGTGAGGGTAGAACGTAGATCCTGGTTACCATGGTGAGGATAGGAACGTAGATCCTGGTTACTATGGTGAGGGTAGAACGTAGATCCTGTTTACCATGGTCAGGGTAGGAACATAGATCCTGGTTACCATGGTGAGGATAGGAACGTAGATCCTGGTTACCATGGTGAGGGTAGGAACGTAGATCCTGGTTACCATGGTGAGGGTAGGAACGTAGATCCTGGTTACCATGGTGAGGGTAGGAACGTAGATCCTGGTTACCATGGTGAGGGTAGGAATGTAGATCCTGGTTACCATGATGAGGGTAGGAACGTAGATACTGGTTACCATGGTGAGGGTAGGAACGTAGATCCTGGTTACCATGGTGAGGATAGGAACGTAGATCCTGGTTACCATGATGAGGGTAGGAACGTAGATCCTGGTTACCATGGTGAGGGTAGGAACGTAGATCCTGGTTACCATGGTGAGGGTAGGAACGTAGATCCTGGTTACCATGGTGAGGGTAGGAACGTAGATCCTGGTTACCATGGTGAGGGTAGGAACGTAGATCCTGGTTACCATGGTGAGGGTAGGAACGTAGATCCTGGTTACCATGGTGAGGGTAGGAATGTAGATCCTGGTTACCATGGTGAGGGTAGAACGTAGATCCTGGTTACCATGGTGAGGGTAGAACGTAGATCCTGGTTACCATGGTGAGGGTAGGAACGTAGATCCTGGTTACCATGGTGAGGATATGAACGTAGATCCTGGTTACCATGGCGAGGGTAGGAACGTAGATCCTGGTTACCATGGTGAGGATAGGAACGTAGATCCTGGTTACCATGGTGAGGGTAGGAATGTAGATCCTGGTTACCATGGTGAAAGTAGAACGTAGATCCTGGTTACCATGGTGAGGGTAGGAACATAGATCCTGGTTACCATGGTGAGGATAGGAACGTAGATCCTGGTTACCATGATGAGGGTAGGAACGTAGATCCTGGTTACCATGGTGAGGGTAGGAACGTAGATCCTGGTTACCATGGTGAGGGTAGGAATATAGATCCTGGTTACCATGGTGAGGGTAGAACGTAGATCCTGGTTACCATGGTGAGGGTAGGAACGTAGATCCTGGTTACCATGGTGAGGGTAGAACGTAGATCCTGGTTACCATGGTGAGGGTAGGAACGTAGATCCTGGTTACCATGGTGAGGATAGGAACGTAGATCCTGGTTACTATGGTGAGGGTAGAACGTAGATCCTGGTTACCATGGTGAGGGTAGAACGTAGATCCTGGTTACCATGGTGAGGGTAGGAACATAGATCCTGGTTACCATGGTGAGGATAGGAACGTAGATCCTGGTTACCATGATGAGGGTAGGAACGTAGATCCTGGTTACCATGGTGAGGGTAGGAACGTAGATCCTGGTTACCATGGTGAGGGTAGGAACGTAGATCCTGGTTACCATGGTGAGGGTAGGAACGTAGATCCTGGTTACCATGGGGAGGGTAGGAACGTAGATCCTGGTTACCATGGTGAGGGTAGAACGTAGATCCTGGTTACCATGGTGAGGGTAGGAATGTAGATCCTGGTTACCATGGTGAGGGTAGAACATAGATCCTGGTTACCATGGTGAGGGTAGAACGTAGATCCTGGTTACCATGGTGAGGGTAGGAACGTAGATCCTGGTTACCATGGTGAGGATAGGAACGTAGATCCTGGTTACCATGGTGAGGGTAGGAACGTAGATCCTGGTTACCATGGTGAGGATAGGAACGTAGATCCTGGTTACTATGGTGAGGGTAGAACGTAGATCCTGGTTACCATGGTGAGGGTAGGAACGTAGATCCTGGTTACCATGGTGAGGATAGGAACGTAGATCCTGGTTACCATGGTGAGGGTAGGAATGTAGATCCTGGTTACCATGGTGAGGGTAGAACGTAGATCCTGGTTACCATGGTGAGGGTAGAACGTAGATCCTGGTTACCATGGTGAGGGTAGGAACATAGATCCTGGTTACCATGGTGAGGATAGGAACGTAGATCCTGGTTACCATGATGAGGGTAGGAACGTAGATCCTGGTTACCATGGTGAGGGTAGGAACGTAGATCCTGGTTACCATGATGAGGGTAGGAACGTAGATCCTGGTTACCATGGTGAGGGTAGGAACGTAGATCCTGGTTACCATGGTGAGGGTAGGAACGTAGATCCTGGTTACCATGGTGAGGGTAGGAACGTAGATCCTGGTTACCATGGTGAGGGTAGGAACATAGATCCTATTCTACCGTTCCTATCCTCACCACGGTAACTAGCTGTGACTGAAAGAAATAGATCGCGATACAAGCGGCTGAAAAAGCCGGGCTCTCTCTCAGAGATAGTGGGAGGAGCTTTGTGAGGAGCTCAGGGTAGAGTCACTGCTCCTTTGGGGATGGAGAGAAGTTAGATCGGGTAGTTTGGGCATCCGGTGAGTAGTTTCAGGCACGTCCCACCGGAAGGAGACTCAGAGGCAGACCCCAAACCTGCTGGAGAGACTATGTCCCACAGCTGGACAGGGAACACCTCTGGATCCTCCATGGTGAGCTGGAGGATGCAGTCAGGATGAGGGAAGCCTGGGTTTCCCGCCTGAGGCTGTTGCCCCCGCTACCCGGTCCTGGATAAGCGAAAGACAACGGACGAAACGGGCCTGTTTCCACTTTCAGTTGGCTGCAGATGTTCGAGCTCCAGCGAACAGGAGGTGTGTAGGTGGAGTGGCTTCAGACCTCAGCCTGTCTGATGTGGTGTGCTCACCAGCTCAGAACCAAACACTTCCTGGATTCCAGCGAGTGAGAAGCACTGAGGGATAATTAGACCAGCCCACCTGGCCAGACAACCACAGACCCTTCCCAAAGCATGTTTGTGTGCATGCCTTGGTGAATACATGTTTCCAATTATTCTGATGAATTTATGAGCTCTTCACACCGTTCAGTGGCTGAGTTCAACTCACTCTGCTCCCACTGACGACCATCTGCTAGAGCCTCCAAGGAGAACTCCCCGTAGTCAATCATAGAAACAGAACATAGATCAGAGAAGAATTAGCAGTAATTTATCCTCCCAATACATCCTCCTGATCTGGACCATATGCTGGAAATCTGGCTGGTCAAAGAGGAGTGCAGAGAAAAACATGAAGACGGAGAGATGAAAACAAAGACATTAAACACTACGGGAGGAGGGTGGAGCCAATCAATGTCTGAGAGGACCTCCAAGAACCACAAAAACAACCTGAACGGGACATCTTAAGTTTACAGAATGTCTAAATGAGTCTAAACGTGTACGGAGCGTCGAACCGAGCCAACGCGTGATGTAAATGTAATGATACATGAAATCTGTAGATCGAATCTCCCAAGAACGAGGTTCGTTCTCGTGACGTTTCAACTCGGTTTGATAAAAGTTAGGTAGGAACTTGAACAAGTTTATTTTCTGCAAAGCAATGTTCCAAATAACCAGAGGTGGGTAGGGTAGCCAAAAAAAGTACAGTTACTCCAAAATATTTTTACTCAAGTAAAAGTAATAAGTAGACATTAAAAAATTTACTCAAGTAAGAGTAAAAAGTACGCGTTGAAAAAACTACTCAAGTACTGAGTAACTTTAAAAGTAACACTTTTTTTGTTTGTAAACATAAGAATAAAAACCAGACGACAAAATGTGAAAAATATGTATTTTCAAAATAAAGCTAAAAGATCGGTTAAAATAAACTCATTATTTTACTTTTAATGTGTTTTTTTTTAAACCAACAGACCCAGACTTTTCACCTGATTCAGCAGCAACTTGTTTTCCCAAATAACTTTTTTGTTAATCTTTATTTTCTTGCCAGATGTTGGAAGGATACGTCTGATAGGTCAGATGGAGTCATGTGACCGTGCTTTGATTGGAGGGACGTTGTCTACTGTCATCACAACAGGAAGTGCTCTTTAGAGAATACTTAAAAGTCCTTGAAAAACGTGTTAAAAGCAAGAAAAGAAAAGTAACGGGTCAACTTGGGCCCGATGTAACGGAGTAAGAGTAGCTTTATTTACTTATAAAATTGTTTAAGTAAAAGTATAAACAATTAAAAATATTCATAGAAATACATTTTATTCAAAAGGTTACTCCGGTTACCGTAATGCCTTACGATCCACCTCTGTAATTAACATTGTCTGATGGTCAGCTGATGGACTTTAAGTCCAGGCGGTTTGGGATTGATTTGATGTTGTTGTGTGTGGTTTTTTTTTAAGATGGCGAATCAACACAAGAATACGAGTTTCATTGTTTCATCTTTCACAAGAATCACTTTGAAGAAATAAACAAACGTTTTATTTATTTAGAACCAGGAGGTTATGAGTGTTTAGAGAACAGCACAGTGATGTGACTGATCAAAAAGAACCCCTCAAACCCCCTGTATGAGACATTGAGGAGCTCCTTCAGACAGAGACTGCTGGACTCGCAGGCTACTGGTCCCAGGGGGCGTTAGAACCTAGTTCGATTCCCGCTAGGCCCAAGCCATCCCTGGATCAAACAAAAGACACGAAGAAAAGACACGAAAACAAAAAAAGTAAAGAAAAGAAAAACCATGAAAAGACAAAAAAAAAAAAGAAGCTACTGATGATTTTTTTGTCTTGTCAGCACTTCAGAAAATTCTTCTTCATATGAGACGTCCTCCTGTGGAGCCAATATGTCATCCGTCCAAAGGTCAAGAAGAACTAGATCAGGTTCCTCTGGGTTGGTTTGATGATGATCTGGTACTACGATAAGGTTTTAAGTAAATGACTGGAATAAACTAACCCATTTTTTCCCAGGCAACTTGCTCAGGTCTCCCTCAGGTCTTCTCCAAGTCTTCTTTCGGTCTCCCTCAGGTCTTCTCTAGGTTTTCTTTCGGTCTCCCTCAGGTCTTCTCTAGGTTTTCTTTCGGTCTCCCTCAGGTCTTCTCTAGGTTTTCTTTCGGTCTCCCTCAGGTCTTCTTTCGGTCTCCCTCAGGTCTTCTCTAGGTTTTCTTTCGGTCTCCCTCAGGTCTTCTCTAGGTCTTCTTTCGGTCTCCCTCAGGTCTTCTTTCGGTCTCCCTCAGGTCTTCTCTAGGTTTTCTTTCGGTCTCCCTCAGGTCTTCTTTCGGTCTCCCTCAGGTCTTCTCTAGGTTTTCTTTCGGTCTCCCTCAGGTCTTCTTTCGGTCTCCCTCAGGTCTTCTCTAGGTCTTCTTTCGGTCTCCCTCAGGTCTTCTCTAGGTTTTCTTTCGGTCTCCCTCAGGTCTTCTTTCGGTCTCCCTCAGGTCTTCTCTAGGTCTTCTTTCGGTCTCCCTCAGGTCTTCTTTCGGTCTCCCTCAGGTCTTCTTTCGGTCTCCCTCAGGTCTTCTCTAGGTTTTCTTTCGGTCTCCCTCAGATCTTCTCTAGGTCTTCTTTCGGTCTCCCTCAGGTCTTCTCTAGGTTTTCTTTCGGTCTCCCTCAGGTCTTCTTTCGGTCTCCCTCAGGTCTTCTCTAGGTTTTCTTTCGGTCTCCCTCAGGTCTTCTCCCGGTCTTCTTTCGGTCTCCCTCAGGTCTTCTCTAGGTTTTCTTTCGGTCTCCCTCAGGTCTTCTCTAGGTTTTCTTTCGGTCTCCCTCAGGTCTTCTTTCGGTCTCCCTCAGGTCTTCTCTAGGTTTTCTTTCGGTCTCCCTCAGGTCTTCTCCCGGTCTTCTTTCGGTCTCCCTCAGGTCTTCTCCCGGTCTTCTTTCGGTCTCCCTCAGGTCTTCTCCCGGTCTTCTTTCGGTCTCCCTCAGGTCTTCTCTAGGTTTTCTTTCGGTCTCCCTCAGGTCTTTACTTCTCAGTCGATGATGACTTATTTCCTTAGATCTGTTCAGAAGGATCCCTGAGATTTTACTGGTTCTTTGTCAGTGTTCGGCCTTCCGTCATGGACCATCTCTGTGGGAGAGTTTCAGGATTAAAATGGATGTCTGAGTGTGTGATCTATTCTACATCTGTAAATAGTCGTCACCTCTTTTTTTAAAAGCAGAAACCCATAGAAGAACCTCTGGAAGGCGACTGAATAGGAACGGCTCTTCTTCCACAGCCGTACTGTTACGTTCTCTTCCTGGTTTCCTGATCAGATTCAGACATAACTCTGAGAGGTCGGTCTTCCCGGGTCGGAGCTCCATGGGAGGTTAAAAAGGCGTGTGACAGAGTGAACGTGGAAGAATGTCCGCTCGGTCTGCCGTGTCTCTGGAATGTTGATCCTACTTCAGAGCAGCGGACAGGAAATAGAAGCTGGATCACTGGTTTTATTCTCAGACGCAGGAGAACATTCTATTCATGGGAAAGTCCGCTCTGTGTTCGACATGCTGCTCATGCACCTGCTTGTCTGATTTTAATTTCTGGGTTTATCTGAAAATCAAATTAAACTTCAAACTGATGCACGCGGGTGGGAGCTGAGTCTGGTGGAGATGTCACCTGGCTGCGGGTAGCTCAGATTTATGGGATTATGGGACACCAGGGGACGTGGGATTAAGGACCAAACAAGAAAGAAAACAAAGTAAAAAAGTGTGTTTTTGTTGGTCTCTTGGAGAGAAAACTCCTGCAGCCAGCATTACATCACATGGTGGTTAGTGGGAGTTATGAGAGAGTTGGAGGAAACCACGGAAACTATGTGCTCCCACAGGGACGTGAATCACAACATCATAAAACACACGTCCTGTTGTCTTCTCATCAGACTCAACTGTAACTCAGGAAGGCCTGGATCTGGAAAAGAGTTTACTGGTCACTACCAGGCCGGAACGTCTGCAGGAAGAAGAAGGAACTAGATGTAAACAAAATTCAGTAGGAAGAAAAAATGAAAAACATGATAAAATAAATAAATAAATGAGTTACTCTATTCATCCCTCACCGGGGAAATTTGTTTGCTGCACTCCTTACACCGCAGCAGGCTGCCCTTCGACGGCGCCAATGATGGGAGAAGCGAGGTTAGGTGTCTTCTCCAAGGACCCTAGACGTGCTCTCTGCGGGACGCAAACCCGCAACCTTCTGGTCCGCGCGCGAACGCTCTAACCACTGAGCTGCCGTCTCCACTTAATGGAGGCACAGTTGGGGGCGAGACCCTCTCCCAGGATGGTAGGTTGGTACTGGGATTACAAGATCATCATGACACAGTTCATTAGATTCTATCTGGTGTTGACAATCTTAAAGAGACCAGTGTTCAGAGATCAGGAACAAGTCCATGAAAGATTAAAGTTCCACACATCTGGACGAAAGAAACTTCTTCTCCTTCCTCCATTTCCCTCCAGAGGGCGCCACAGCAAGTCAGTTTCTTCCATCTAACCCTATCTTCTGCATCCTCTTCGGTCACACCAACTATCTTCATGTCTTCCTTCACTGTATCCATGAACCTCCTCTTTGGTCTTCCTCTAGTCCTCTTTCCTGGTGGTTCCAAATCCAATCTACACAGAAGAAACTACCGTCCAAAAACCAGTGTGAAATCCATCAAGAACCAATTGTTTAGAAAAGTCCCAAATAAAACCGGTCCCAGTGCACCAAATTTTCCACTCTGTGACTTTTTAAATTAAACAATCTGCTGTGTTTACAGGCGTTAAGCCATGGTGTCTCTGATTGGACACGCAGGTCACTGGTTCCAGAGGAAAGTTAATCCATTCCGTTCGTTCCATTCCGTCATCTTCCGCTTGTTCCGGGGTCGGGTCGCGGGGGCAACAGCCTCAAACATGAAGCCCAGGCTTCTCTCACCCCGACTGCATCCTTGAGCTCATCCGGAAGGATCCTGAGTCGTTCCCCGGCCAGCTGTGGGACATAGTCTCTCCAGCAGGTCCGGGATGTGCCTCTTGGTCTCCTTCCGGTGGGACATTCCCAAAACACCTCGTCGGCGAGGCGCTCGGGGGGCATCCTGACCAGATGCCCGAATCACCCCATGTGGCTCCTCTCGACCTGGAGGTGGAGCGGCTCGACACCGAGCTCCTCCCGGATGGCAGAGCTCCTCACCCGATCTCTGAGTGAGAGCCCAGCCAGCCTGTGGAGGAAGCTCATTCCGGCTGCTTCTATGCCCAATCTCATTCTTTTGGTCACCACCAACAGCTGGAGACCATGGTGAGGGTAGGAACGTAGATCCTGGTTACCATGGTGAGGGTAGGAACGTAGATCCTGGTTACCATGGTGAGGGTAGGAACGTAGATCCTGGTTACCATGGTGAGGGTAGGAATGTAGATCCTGGTTACCATGGTGAGGGTAGGAACATAGATCCTGGTTACCATGGTGAGGGTAGTAACGTAGATCCTGGTTACCATGGTGAGGGTAGTAACATAGATCCTGGTTACCATGGTGAGGGTAGTAACGTAGATCCTGGTTACCATGGTGAGGGTAGTAACATAGATCCTGGTTACCATGGTGAGGGTAGGAACATAGATCCTGGTTACCATGGTGAGGGTAGTAACGTAGATCCTGGTTACCATGGTGAGGGTAGTAACGTAGATCCTGGTTACCATGGTGAGGGTAGTAACATAGATCCTGGTTACCATGGTGAGGGTAGTAACGTAGATCCTGGTTACCATGGTGAGGGTAGTAACATAGATCCTGGTTACCATGGTGAGGGTAGGAACATAGATCCTGGTTACCATGGTGAGGGTAGTAACGTAGATCCTGGTTACCATGGTGAGGGTAGTAACGTAGATCCTGGTTACCATGGTGAGGGTAGTAACATAGATCCTGGTTACCATGGTGAGGGTAGTAACGTAGATCCTGGTTACCATGGTGAGGGTAGTAACATAGATCCTGGTTACCATGGTGAGGGTAGGAACATAGATCCTGGTTACCATGGTGAGGGTAGTAACGTAGATCCTGGTTACCATGGTGAGGGTAGGAACATAGATCCTGGTTACCATGGTGAGGGTAAGAACGTAGATCGACTTGTAAATCGTTAGTTAATTTTTGCACTAAATAAAGTAGAAAAAGAAATCCTGCTCGTGGTGATTTTTTTTTTCAACTAAATGACCAGTAAAAACATATTTTTAAGAAGGAGCATGAGAAACCGGAGAAGTACCCAGACCTCAGGAAGAGCCGGGGAAGTCTTGGAAAGTGAAGGTAACAGTGATATCTGCAGTGATCGGGGCACAAAAGACAGTGACCCCCAGACTAGAGGAGTGACTCCAACAGATCTCTGGAGAGACATCAGATATCTCAGTCCAGAGGAGTGCAGTCCTGTGGTCCCCTAACCACTAAGGATACTGTGCTGAATCTCAAGCTGGTCTCTGGTAGAGGACCTGAGCTTGGAGAGTGTGGAGACCAACCTTGGAAGAGTGAGATGGGAGATGGTATATTTTGATTTAATGTGAGCTGCACGGTGGCCTCACAGCAAGAGGGTCAGGAGTTTGAGTCCAGAAGCAGGGGCGATGCTTGAAACATAGTCCTTTCTGTGTGGAGTTTGCATGTTCTACCCGTGTATATGTAGGTTTTCCCCAGTTTTGTCCCCCTCTCCAAAAACATGCATGTTAGGTTGATTGGCTGCTATGAAATTGCCCCTTGGAATGAGTGTGTGTGTGTGTGTGTGTGTGTGTGTGTGTGTGTGTGTGTGTGTGGTGTGTGTGTGTGTGTGTGTGTGTGACATTTCGTCTGATTATTTTTCCTCTCACAGTATTTCTGAAATAAACGTTTTTTTCTTGTTTATTTGAACCTCATCAGACCGGTGATCATCCTGGATTACTTTCAGGGATCCTTCAAACTTTTGCTACTTATTCAGACTTTTTATGGCTCCTGACGGCAGTTGATGATCTGCTGGAGAGGAGTAGGTGGTCCGTCTCCACATGCTTGGTGAAATAATGATGATGGGACCACTCCTCAAGCCCAGCAGGGTTTCTATTCCTCTGCAGGGAAACACCAGGAAGAGTTGGTCCAGCTCTGATGGATGAACTGGAAGATAAAGAAAACAAGTGAAACTGTGGAGAACTCCTGTGCTGAGCCGTGGTTTTGCCAAACAGTTGTTGGCTTTGGATTGTAAACCCCTCCCTCATGCTGTTCGACATTTGGTCTGAATGTGCTCGGCAGATTTATTTTAGAGATATTTAAAAAAATAGAAAAGTTCTCTTAAAGTTTTGAACTTTTTCATCCTCGAAGTGAATAAAATGTGTTTTTATCTTCAGTCACCTTTTTAACCCTCTAGCCCTCATGGGGTTTCGGGTGATGCCGGAGCCCATCCCAGCAGATTCGAGGCGAGAGGCATGGTACACCCGTACAGGTCGCCAGGCTGTCACAAGTAAATCCAACTTATAAGTGGGAAAAGCCGATGAAGGGATTCAGTTCGTCAGGATTGGATCTCTGCTTCTTGCAAATACTGTGGTTCGGTAGACTTCATCAGGTCGTGAGCTCCAACTCTCACTGGACTGACATGAAGCATCCAGGATTGAAATCAGGTCCTCCAAATCCAAAACCATGGTCCTCACCTTGAAAAGGCTGGATCCCCCCTGCAGGTCCAAGTTTAAGTATCTCAGGGTTTTGTTCACGGTGGTGGATGGATGGAGCCGGAGATCGACAGACGCAGTGGTCCAACGTCTTTAATAATTACGACGCTGCATCGGTCTGTCGTGGTGAAGAACGAGCTGAGCCAAGATGCAAAGCTCTGTATTTACCAGTTGATCTACGTTCCTACCCTCACCATGGTAACGAGGATCTACGTTCCTACCCTCACCATGGTAACCAGGATCTACGTTCCTACCCTCACCATGGTAACCAGGATCTACGTTCCTACCCTCACCATGGTAACCAGGATCTATGTTCCTACCCTCACCATGGTAACGAGGATCTACGTTCCTACCCTCACCATGGTAACCAGGATCTACGTTCCCACCCTCACCTTGGTAACCAGAATCTACGTTCCTACCCTCACCATGGTAACCAGGATCTACGTTCCTCCCTTTACCATGGTAACCAGGATCTATGTTCTTACCCTCACCATGGTAACCAGGATCTACGTTCCTCCCTTTACCATGGTAACCAGGATCTATGTTCCTACCCTCACCATGGTAACCAGGATCTATGTTCCTACCCTCTCCATGGTAACCAGGATCTATGTGTCCTACCCTCACCATGGTAACCAGGATCTACGTTCCTATCCTCACCATGGTAACCAGGATCTATGTGTCCTACCCTCACCATGGTAACCAGGATCTACGTTCCTACCCTCACCATGGTAACCAGGATCTACGTTCCTACCCTCACCATGGTAACCAGGATCTACGTTCCTACCCTCACCATGGTAACCAGGATCTACATTCCTACCCTCACCATGGTAAC
The DNA here is from genome assembly GCA_902685375.1 of Neostethus bicornis. NCBI lineage: Eukaryota > Metazoa > Chordata > Actinopteri > Atheriniformes > Phallostethidae > Neostethus > Neostethus bicornis. The sequence goes on from LR738560.1 coordinate 21,542,106, forward strand.
CAGGATCTGCGTTCCTACCCTCACCATGGTAACCAGGATCTACATTCCTACCCTCACCATGGTAACCAGGATCTACATTCCTACCCTCACCATGGTAACCAGGATCTATGTTCCTACCCTCACCATGGTAACCAGGATCTATGTTCCTACCCTCACCATGGTAACCAGTGGTAGTGGTGACCATAAGAACAAGACCCCGGATATAAGTGGCTTCAATTTTGTAGTAGCCAATCAAAACCCAGAAAGGTCAATAATTTAAATGGTTCAAACCCGCGGCCCTCTTGCTGTGAGGCCACATAGCTGACTGCGCCACCGTGCAGCCCATAATTGATTTGTTTGTCTTTAGTTTGGCTCACCTGGCGACCCGATAATCACTGGAATTTGATTTCAGTGATCAAAGAACCTTCAGGCTCAAAAGCTTCTACGATCCATTAATAAAATACTTTGGCCAGACTTCAATAAAATGGGGGTAATACTTTAAAAACAGGGTGGAAAGATAAAACCTAATCACACAGTCAATCAAGGAGGAGGAAGGGTGACAAACAATCACGCTCACATTAAAACGAGACAGAAAACAGAAAACAAAACGTTTCGGGACAAGCAGAGATTTACGTTTCCTCTCAGTGCTTCCTCACACCAGCTTCCAGCTGTGGGGAGTTTAGCAGCACCTGTAGGAAATGTCCCCACTGGGAACGTTGTAGTAAATCTCTCTACTCCAGAGTTAGAAACATGTGCGCTCGGTTTTCAGAAGAAAAATCCAGCCCTGATTGTACGATCCAGCATCACGGCGGGTCGGGCGGACAAACCGGAAGATTAAAAGAACAGGAGCTGTCAAACTGGAAGATGTTTCATAATCCAGATGGTTTGAAGACGTTTCTGAGCATTCCACAGATACTTTGAGGACGGTTTCTGTACCTGAAGAAGAATGTGAATTCGCTTGTTGACCCTGACGCATGCTGTTCTAACCCGGTTCTTCTCTGGTCATCACCAAACCACAGGCGTGTCCTTCTCTGAGATACAACCAGGTCTTTTCATAATGGTCCATGCAAGACCACAAAACCTCTGGACTGTTGAGTGTTTTACAGAAATAAGTTTAACTCTTTCCTGAAAAGATCCGGGGCCAGACCCACACAGTAAACACCAACACCAGGCCGTACTCTGTTCATCCAGAATCAAGTCAGCACAGGCCTTCTTCCCCCGAGCCACATCATCCAGCTCATCTGGAAGAATCCCGAGGTGTTTTCTGTCCAGCTGTGAGACACAGTGAGGTCCTCTGTCTGCCTCTGGGTCTCCTCCTGGTGGGATGGAACACCACATCAGTGAGGGGTCCTTTCCTTGGGTCTCATTTAATCAAGCGTGCTTGTGTCCAAATCCGAGCGTCCGCAGACTTCTACACAAACAGAGAAGTCTGTAAATGTGGGACTTAAATGTAACTCTAAGCAAAGTCAGAAGCTGATGAATAAAAATGTTCTTAACAAACTTCAAGTTGAACAAAACTTTGCAACAAGTTTTAACAGGAACTTCTAGGTCAGGGATGGGCAAACTTTTTGGCTCGCGGGGCCACATTGAGTTCTGAGATTTTACAAAGGGGCGGGAACAGGATCAGATGGATGTCATGCTTTGGTAACCTCTAGATTAGACCGATAGAATGACGCTAGATTTTAAACAAGCGCTAAATGTTACATCAAGAGCATCAAATTTCAACTCTAGCGGCGCTAGGTTTGAAATCTAAGAGCTTGATGTAACATTTTGTTTGTTTTAACATCTAACATGCTTGTTTACATGCGTGTATTGGCCTCGATGGCTTTCCATATCATAAAGTGTGCCATCTAGTGAGGAAACATCAGAATTGCGGGAAAATGAAACACATGGTTTATTTATCCATTTTTTTCAAAGTCAGCAGGCTGGTTCAAAATGTTTAACAGGCCGTAGTTCATCTGGATTCCTGTAAAGTTTAGGATTGATCATTAGTAGAAAAAGTTTCAAAAAAGTCTTCTGGACAGTTCAATTCTTGATCGAGACGTTTCGGCTTCCATCTGGAAATCATTTTCAATCTGATAGAAATGGACTGAAAACTGGATCTATTTATACTAACCTGAGTAAAAGGTAAAAAAAATAGTAAGAAGGGCTCGACCAATGAGACTGTGTTACCTATGATGGCCGTGAATGGCTCCTATTGTAGCCACAGACCAGTAAACGAACCTATTATAAAAATGCCAAAAGCCTAGTGAATAGAAATTCCTGCTAACGAGAGGCGTGAAACTGAGTCACGAGGTGTCATCTTTAGTCCATGGCTTCAAAAGGCTGATGTAAATCCCGGGCAGAATGTATCTAACGGCTCCACTCTGATTCAGTGAGGGATTTTCTTTCATCAGAAGACTTTTTTGAAACTTTTTCTACTATGGATCACTCCTGAATGAATGAGGGACTACACGGACTTTATGATTGATCATAAAATTGTACTTATTTTTAGAGCTAACACTCAGACCCCCTACTCATCCAATCAAAACCTGCTTAAGGTTCCAAAACCTGTGGCCCTAAAACCCTGAAACGCTTTGCCTTCGTGTGTGTGACTCGGTGGAGTGTGTGAGCTCCAGCTGAAGACCTACTGGTTCAGAACTTTGTTTGATGAGGTTTATTTTCTTTCATTGCTGTTCGATTCTTTTTTTCCTCTTATTTTTTTTTCTTTTTTTTAATTTATTGCACTTTGAAGGTTATATTTGTGAAAAGCGCTGCATAAATAAATCTGACTTATTTACTTCAGAGTGTTTTAATGCTTAACTAGAAAAAATATTAGTCTTGTTGTTTTCTGATCCGCCTGTCCTCTCGCCAACAGCCCTGACGCCGCCATATGCAGCCAACAAGGAAACAAAGACAGAGAAAGCAGATCAATAAATCTGCTTTTACTGGTTGGACTTTTAAAGACGTACTGAACAGAAAAATCTAAAGTTGTTTATTGGATTTTTTCCCTTTAATTTTGTTTTTACAGCCAAAATTCCAAAACAATTCCCTCAATTTTATAGATTTAAAACAGTGCAAAAACAAAAAAGAAAAAGTGCATAAATACAAATGCACCGCTAAAAGCCAAATAAATCATTTCAGTCCATTCCTGCCCTTAGACCCTCCTTCACAGTGAGAAACCACCCGGAACCCAATCCGCTCCCCAAAAAAAAAAATTGCTGTAGGAAAAAAGAAAGGAAACTACAGCTTTTTTCTTATAAAGCTTTCAGATCATTTGATGAATGACGAGTGAACTGAGTGGATCGTTCCTTCATGGACATACGAAGGAGATCCCTCCATCGGGACGAGCACACTGTTAAATAAATATTTGCTTAATCTATGCCACAGTTTTATATCTGAAGAAATCAGTTTTTATCTTTTTAATGGAAATGAAACACAGAGACCTCCTCAGTCTGACCAATCACAGGACAGGAACACAGAGGCCTCCTCAGTCTGACCACACCCAGGACAGGAACACAGAGACCTCCTCAGTCTGACCAATCACAGGACAGGAACACAGAGACCTTCTCAGTCTGACCAATCACAGGACAGGAACACAGAGACCTCCTCAGTCTGACCACACCCAGGACAGGAACACAGAGACCTCCTCAGCCTGACCACGCCCAGGACAGGAACACAGAGGCCTCCTCAGTCTGACCAATCACAGGACAGGAACACAGAGACCTCCTCAGTCTGACCACACCCAGGACAGGAACACAGAGACCTCCTCAGTCTGACCACGCCCAGGACAGGAACACAGAGGCCTCCTCAGTCTGACCAATCACAGGACAGGAACACAGAGACCTCCTCAGTCTGACCACACCCAGGACAGGAACACAGAGACCTCCTCAGTCTGACCACGCCCAGGACAGGAACACAGAGGCCTCCTCAGTCTGACCAATCACAGGACAGGAACACAGAGACCTCCTCAGTCTGACCACGCCCAGGACAGGAACACAGAGACCTCCTCAGTCTGACCACGCCCAGGACAGGAACACAGAGGCCTCCTCAGTCTGACCACGCCCAGGACAGGAACACAGAGGCCTCCTCAGTCTGACCACGCCCAGGACAGGAACACAGAGGCCTCCTCAGTCTGACCACGCACAGGACAGGAACACAGAGGCCTCCTCAGTCTGACCACGCCCAGGACAGGAACACAGAGACCTACTCAGTCTGACCACGCCCAGGACAGGAACACAGAGGCCTCCTCAGTCTGACCACGCCCAGGACAGGAACACAGAGGCCTCCTCAGTCTGACCACGCCCAGGACAGGAACACAGAGGCCTCCTCAGTCTGACCACGCACAGGACAGGAACACAGAGGCCTCCTCAGTCTGACCACGCCCAGGACAGGAACACAGAGGCCTCCTCAGTCTGACCACGCCCAGGACAGGAACACAGAGACCTCCTCAGTCTGACCACGCCCAGGACAGGAACACAGAGACCTTCTCAGTCTGACCAATCACAGGACAGGAACACAGAGACCTCCTCAGTCTGACCACACCCAGGACAGGAACACAGAGACCTCCTCAGTCTGACCACGCCCAGGACAGGAACACAGAGGCCTCCTCAGTCTGACCAATCACAGGACAGGAACACAGAGACCTCCTCAGTCTGACCACGCCCAGGACAGGAACACAGAGACCTCCTCAGTCTGACCACGCCCAGGACAGGAACACAGAGGCCTCCTCAGTCTGACCACGCCCAGGACAGGAACACAGAGGCCTCCTCAGTCTGACCACGCCCAGGACAGGAACACAGAGGCCTCCTCAGTCTGACCACGCCCAGGACAGGAACACAGAGACCTCCTCAGTCTGGCCACGCCCAGGACAGGAACACAGAGACCTCCTCAGTCTGGCCACGCCCAGGACAGGAACACAGAGGATCCATCAGGAATCTGAAACAAGGAGGAGGAAGAGAGAGGTGGACAACATGTGAATCATACTGAACCAACTACAGTAGTGGAGTAAAAAAATAAAGAGAAGAATGAATGAGATGAAAGACAGGGATCAGACAAGGAGGATGTGGATCAGTCTGGTAGAGAATCGTAGATAGAATTAGAGGACAGAACCCTGATGTACCATACTTTACCAGCTTCTAGGACCAGCAACATGTCTGTGTTTCTATCTGGCCTGGTGAGAAGCTTGTTCAAACAGGAATGCTTTAAGCCTCCCTTTAAATGTAGGAACACTGTCTGCCTCTCTCACTTGAGCTGGGAGCTTATTCCATAAAACTGGAGCTTGGTAGCTAAAGGCTCTACCTCCAACTGTACTTTTAGAAATCCTAGGAACCACTAACAGCCCTGCATTTTGTGAGCGGAGTGTTTTACTTGCTTTAATTATTTTCTCAGGACTTCTTCCCTTCAGACTTTAAGATGGCGTTAGTAGGACAGTGGGATTAACCAGGTTCATTTTATGGTCATGATGGTGGATCACACCTGGAATGCTGGGAAGATGCCGGAGACACTCTGACCTCTTTTACCACCATCAGAAGAAAATAAATGAAAGTGGTGTGTTTGAGGCTGCGGTGTTAAAGGATTAACCAAGTGTTTGGTTTTCCTAACTTTACCCGTGCTTTGCAGATGTTTTATTTGAAAAAAATAATAATTCCTTCCAGAGTTTACTTTACCACAGTTCCCAGGAGCAGATATTGTTAATGGAGAATTTGAAAAACATTTTCTTTGGGAAAACTCCAGCGTTAACAGATCCAGGAGTCTGTGAGGTGCCCAGTTAGAAAACCACCTCCATGTCTGTGGCTTCTCCACAGTAACCAGCCTGAACCCGTCAAACTGGAACATGGACAAAACAAGTTAACAGGGCTTGTTTCAGTGGACTGGTGTACTGGTGTGTTCCACGGTTGGTGTAATAAATACAGTACTGCCAGCACACATGACGTTGGGGCTGCAGGGTGGCACAATGGTTAGAATGGGGACCTCACAGCAAGAAGGTCATGGTTTGAGTCCCGGACTAGTGCGAAGTTGGAAACACTGTTCGGAGTTTGCATGTTCTATCTGTGTATATGTGGATATGGTTGCCTGTGTGTGGCTCGGGAACAGAATGGTGAATCTGTTCAGGGTGTATCCTGTCTCTTGTCTGAAATCAGCTGAGATAGGCTCCAGCACCCCACGTAGCCTCATTAGGGATAAGCATTTCAGACGATGAAAAAAAAAAACAATGATATTTGTCTCAAATAGCGAAACATCTCACAGTTGGTGAGACTGTCTCATGACCAAGTAGAAAATGAGCGGGGTATCAGAAAGAACCAGAGAACTGACGAAGACCTTAGAATTGATCAAGATTTCTGGGGTGGGGGGGTTAGTAGAACCACATTATTGTGCCCAAAGTATTGAACATGTGGAAGAAATGGAGACTTTTTTTTCCGTCAGGAAAGAAACACAAACACTCACTCAGAGATCAGGTGAGGAGCTCTGCCATCCGAGAGGAGCTCGGTGTCGAGCCGCTCCTCCTCCAGGTCGAGAGAAGCCAGATGGGGTGGTTCGTGCATCTGGTCAGGATTCCCCCCGAGCGCCTTGCTGATGAGGTGTTTCAGGAACGTCCCACTGGGAGGAGACCAAGAGGCAGACCCCCGACCTGCTGGAGAGACTATGTCTCACAGCTGGATGGGGAACGACTTGGGATCCTTCTGGGTGAGCTGGAGGATGCAGCCGGGGTGAGAGAAGCCTGGGCTTCCCGTCTGAGGCTGTTGACCCTGCGTCCCGGCCCCGGATAAACGGAAGACGACAGAACGAAACGGAAAGAAACTCCAGAAAATACCAAACCAATATTGAGTCTAAAGAGTTTTTCTGCTCCATATGTTAAAGAACTCTGGTGAATCTCCCAGATGTTCTGTTTTTGGGGCTCTCTCTTAAACCGCTGATACCACACAGAAGAATTTCCCCAGAAGGGAATAAATAAAGTATCTGTGTTTCTTCGTCCTTTCTCTGAGGTCAGAGTACTTTTATATTTGTGTTTCAGGACGACGTGTTGATGAGGTCTGTTGGAGTATTTCAGAGAAAGCTTCGTTACGTTCACCCCGGTCTGCCTCCCAGATGTTTGGATTGTCCTCGTTAATCTGCTTCTGATGGTTAACCACACAGGCACATGCAGGATCCCCCTGACAGAGCAGACAGGACGCTGTTCACTAGATTTAGGTGAATTAAAGTTAAAAGAGGAGCCACTTCTTCTGGTTTGGACCTGCTGAACAGTCCAAAACAAACATGTAGGAGCATCATGTGGAGGTTAAAGTGTGAATGAGAGGAGGGGGCTAGCATCCTCACACCCCTGATAAACTCCCTCATTTACATCTGGAAGCGGCTAAAGGGGAACACCACCTCCTCTCATTGGCATCAAACCCCGTGGAGGTCTGTTGGAAGGTTCCGGTGCTCAGATAGAAACACTCTCAGAGTGTGACGGGTCTCAGTACGGTGGCAGAGAGATCATGAACTGCTGTTTTTTTTTTTTTGGAGCAGATGAACATTCTAACAGCATGTCTGTGTGTTTGGGCTGACTGCTTCATGGAGCTTTTAGAACCCAAAGAGCCATATTTCCACACCAGTCGCAGCGAACAGCACTATGATTGGTTCATTTTCAAACACATTTATTTTGATTTTCCACCTAATTCAAATGTTTTTTTTTTATCTATTTCAACCAAACTTTTATCTTCTTCACTCCTAATTTCTTTCTTTTACTGTTTCACCTTTTAGAAGAACTTCATCTCATGAGGGTCCCTTTGATTGGAACAGTTTAGATCAACAACCACGATGAGCTCCTTTAGAGTGACTGTCTTCTTCTTCTTCCATCATTTCCCTTCAGGGGGCGCCACATCAAGTCAGTTTCTTCCATCTAACCCTATCTCCTGCATCCTCTTTGGTCACACCAACTATCTTCATGTCTTCCTTCACTGTATCCATGATCCTCCTCTTTGGTCTTCCTCTAGTCCTCTTTCCTGGTGGTTCCGAACCCAGCATCCTTCTTCTGATGTACTCTCTCTCTCTCCTCTGCACATGTCCAAACCATCTCAGTCTGACCTCTCTGACTTTAAAACCTCTAACATGTGCTGTTCCTCTGATCCTGTCCATCCTGGTCACTCCCAGAGAGATCCTCAGCATCTTCATCTCTGATACAAACATCTCTGTTTCCTGTCTTTTCCTCAGTGACACTGTCTCTAGACCAATCAGCATGGCCGCTCTCACCACACTGTCTCTAGACCAATCAGCATGGCCGCTCTCACCACACTGTCTCTAGACCAATCAACATGGCCGCTCTCACCACACTGTTTCTAGACCAATCAGCATGGCCGCTCTCACCACACTGTCTCTAGACCAATCAGCATGGCCGCTCTCACCACACTGTCTCTAGACCAATCAGCATGGCCGCTCTCACCACACTGTTTCTAGACCAATCAGCATGGCCGCTCTCACCACACTGTCTCTAGACCAATCAGCATGGCCGCTCTCACCACGGTTTTGTACACTTTTCCTTTCATTTTATCTGAAACTCTTCTGTCACACATCACACCTGATACTTTTCTCCACCCGTTCCAGCCTGCCTGTCCACGCTTCTTCACCTCTTTTCCACACTCTCCATTGCTCTGGACTGTTGATCCTAGATACTTAAAATCTTCCACCTTCTTTATCTCTTCTCCCTGTAACCTCACTTTTCCATTTGGATCCCTCTCATTCACACACATGTACTCTGTTTTACTCTGACTAATCTTCATTCATCTTCTTTCTAGTGCAAACCTCCATCTCTCCAGCTTTTCCTCCTCCTCTTCCCTCCTCTCACTACAGATCACAATGTCATCTGCAAACATCATTGTCCATGGGGATTCCTGTCTGACCTTGTCAGTCAGCCTGTCCATCACCATAGCAACAGTCCCACCCCCACACTGAACTCCTCTGTCTCACCTACAGCACACCTCACCACTGTCTTACAGCCCTCATACATGTCCTGCACCGCTCTAACATACTTCTCTGTCACACCAGACTTCCTCATACAATACCATAGTTCTTCTCTAGGTACCCTGTTATACGCTTTCTCTAGATCTATGAAGACACAGAGCAGCTCCCTCTGACCTTCCCTGTACTTCTCTATCAGCATCCTCAAGGCAAATACTGCATCTGTAGTGCTCTTTTCAGGCACTCTTTTGTAGCTTTAATAATCTGATTAACACTGTTTATAAGTGTGTGTATTGTTGTATTTTCCGTGTCCAGATGCACATCTTCCATGTATCGAGGGGGGTGGTGTGGGTCTGAGGTCGATCTTTATGTGTAAACTTGTTTTTGTGTTTTATTTGTAACAGTTTTTATGTTCCTGACTGTTTTAGTCCCTTTTTTAAAAGAGATGATTCATCTCAAAGAGTTTCATCAATAAATTTCAAATACTTTAAAAACTTCCAAAACAAAGCTAACAGTGTACAGCAGAGCTGAAGCTGAGAGGTCTGAAATCACTGCGTTACGCTTGTTTGGGACTAAAGTTAATGTTGTCGTCTCCTCAGAGGAAAACAATTCAATTAAAAGTTGCATTTCAGGGTCCTGGGGGCATTGGCCTGGTGGCAGACTTGGCGTCATTTGACCAGGAGAACCTGGTTCGATTCCCCCTGGGACTGCTCAGTCACCAACACAATATAAAAAAAACACAGCAAAAAACTTTCTTCTCTTCATTGTTTTGATCAGAGGTTTACTGGAAACATTAAACTGTGGATTATGGTAACCAGTGAGTCACCATCTGGGTCACTCTTTGACACAGCACTGCTGATGGTGAGAACGGATCCTTAGTGAATCTTTGGACGATATATACAGAAAACACACCTAACCAGGGGGCGGCACGGGGGCACAGTGGTTACCTTACTGGCTTCACCGCGGCTTCTCAGTTTTACACAGCCATCATGGAGTCCATCCTCACCTCCTCCATCACCGTGTGGTACGCTGGAGCCACAGCCAGGGACAAACACAGACTGCAGCGCATTGTGCGCTCTGCAGAGAAGGTGATCGGCTGCAGCCTTCCATCTCTCGAAGACCTGTACGTCTCCAGGAGTCGGGGGCGTGCAGGTCGGATAGCAGCTGACCCTTCCCACCCTGGACATTGACTTTTTGAGTGACTCCCCTGGGGCAGGAGGCTCCGGTCCATCCGGACCAGAACGTCCCGCCACAAAAACAGCTTCTTCCCTTCTGTTATTGGACTTATGAACACTTTATAACCCTAGTACCACAGCAGGTTCCTAATCTCTGATCCTCTTCATTGACCATGATAATAAAAGTATTTCTGATTCTGACTTTAAAACCTCTAACATGTGCTGTTCCTCTGATCCTGTCCATCCTGGTCACTCCCAGAGAGATCCTCAGCATCTTCATCTCTGATACAAACATCTCTGTTTCCTGTCTTTTACTCAGTGACACTGTCATCATCGTCCATGGAGATTCCTGTCTAACCTCGTCCGTCAGTCTGTCTGTCCGCCTTTTTATTTTTAAAGACAAGTAAGTTAGAAAAAACTTTACATTTAATTAATTTTCCCTCAGATCAAGAGAAGAGCAACAGGGTGAGGCTGAAAGAGCTCGGCTTGTTTAAGACCCGTTTTTTATTCACTGTATCCTTAGTTTTCTTCTGTTTAAAAACCTGGACGAGGGGGCGAGGGGGTGAAGGAGTGAGGGGGCGAGGGGGCGAAGAGGAGTTCATTCAAATCTTAAAAACATCTGATATTTGTCTAAAAAGCTGGGGATAAAACAGAAATGAAAATGAGGTTGTCTAAAATGTTCCTCCTCCTCTTCCTTCTTCCCCCTCCTCCTCCTCCAGCTGTGGGGCAGCTGTTCAGCAGATCGTCTCAGAATATCGCCAGCCTCAGCAGAGTGCAGACCTCTCCCCGGATCACCTGTGTGGACGTATTTTAGGAACGTTTAACCCTTCGGTCTCTGCAGCGTTTCCTGCTGAATGCTGAGGAGAGCATGGAGCTGACCTACGTCTGGCTCCTGACCCTGATGCTGCTCCAGCAGCATGATGAAGGTGAGAACCTGGACCACAGGGTTGGTTTTTAGACAGCGGGGAAATGTTTCTGTTGCTTTTTATTTTTTGCACTCTGAGCTCAGGTTGAACATGAGAAGATGGTGATGCCAGTCTGTAACTGTGTCTAGTAGTTACCAAGGTTGGGTATCGATACCCGTCTGATTATCCAACACATGTCCAGGTACATGGATCTCAATATGTTCTCCACATGGTGCACGTTTGATACAATGTTTTTTTTTTTTCTCGAAGCCAATTCAATTTGATTAATTAAAATGAGACATTTAACGTGTTCCTTAAAACTTAAATCTATTTACATAAAATAAAAACATTAGTTTATCTTGTGTTTATTGAAGCGTAACGGGCCTGCCGGGCACATCTTTAAATCTTGTTAGCTAAAAAAATAACTTGTAATTATTGTTTTCATCCTTAGTTTTCTCGGAGGAGATTTTAGCTTGTTGGGATGATGTCACTGTAGGTGGGCACAAAGGTTGGTGGTATCAAAGGGCAAAGTGTGTTTCTGCTCGTCTGCTCCCTGATTGGCTGAAGGAACATTGATATAAAAATGAGAGTGAATACAGTCTGAGTTTTAGTAATAATAAAATGTCTAAGTATCATTTTTTAAAATATTTGTACTCGTTACAGTTTGGAGCATCACAACATTCATCCTGGATCATCTGGGAAAGAAAAGGCTTGTTTTGGGGGAACGGGCCGAGGGCGTAAGCCCATTGGGGCCCCTCTTTCTCTAGCAGGGGTTTTGAAGACAATCATGGGGGATTGGTGGAGTGAAAAGGGTAGTGGTCTCTGGGCTACCTGGGTCGTAGAATCTGGGCTGTGGTGGTAGTACCTAGGGAGGCCGTGTCCTGCTGGCTGTCTTAGCTGGCCTCTGAGCCCCGGCTGGGCAGACGGGACTCCCTACGCCGTAGGGATGAATGCACCCTTCTCGGTCAGCGCCTTGGTCAAACTAGCTGTCACGAGGTACAGATGGCACATTGGTCCCATAGCCTGGCGGTCCTGGCATTGGAGCCACCCATGCGCTTTGATGCCAGGGCAACTCTTGTAGAGGCTCCTCTTCTGCCCCTGGCTGGATGGGTGGGCGGCCTCCACTGCTCGGCATTGGGGTGAGTGTGAGCCCAGATTGTACGTGTCTCTCTCCTCTATTCCGGTATTTTGGGGCAGGGAAGATCTGTTACCCCTAATAACCACATGGTTCACATCGGCAGAATGCATGTACTCTCACTGTGCCATACTGTTTACTGTCCGCTATGTTCCTTGCTCCCAGTCATATTATTATAGCTTCGTTAACACCAGTCTGTGTTCTATGTCACTGGATTAGTTTGTTATCAAAGGTTTTCTTTTTGTGTTTTAACTTTATCTCTGGTTTTAAAAAAAGAAAAGGTTTAAACCAGAGATTTTTGTAGAGGGTTCTGTAGAACCCTGTCTGTAGAACCCTGTCTGTAGAACCCTGTCCGATGTTTCCGTAGCATCACGGTTGATCAGCACTTCTGATGACCACATCCAGATCTAAGCTTGACCACAGAAGAGATGATTGTGTTTTTGGGGTAGTGAAGCCGCATTCCTTCCTCTCAGTGATATGTCAGTCATTCCATGGTACTTAGGAGCTCAGACACAGCTGGATTAACATCTAATGAGGCCCGAGGGCCAAAGTAAGCATGAAACCCTGATCCCTGCTTCTTACCATCAAACATCCAGTCGTATCCTAGGAGAAACTTCTTATCTGAAAATGTTTTATTTTACATCATGGTTTAACATCTTCTTCGTGCTGCCTCGACCAGCAGCTGGACAAATCAGGGTTCTTGTTTATAAACACTCGCAAATATCTTAAGATGAGCAAGAGTTTTTATTCCTGATTACACACCGTGCTTTCCCCAGGTAAATTGTGTACTCCTAAAAACCTCCATAATTCCCTTTGTGTAAGACACAAGATTTATAGTTCCTAACTGAGATCAAGTTGGTTGGTGCAAACCAACTTGATCTCCATCCTGCCCCGACCACGCCTCTAGAACTCCATATACGGATCATGCAGATAATGTGATGCACATGCATTAAATAATTTCTCCTGCACAATCACAATACTTTACTTTAGTAAAGCTGTGGTAGCTCCTTCCACAAACGCACACTCATGTAGATTGAAAAAAGTATTGAAAAAAATGTATAAACACAAACACACAGTTCAAAAAATAACCAACAAAAAATAGAGGCAGTGAGGAAAAAAAGAAGAAACATGATGGGGATCTAAATGAAGGAGAGATCCCTCCCCTGGGACGAGCAGATTGGTAATTAGATATTAACATCTTTATATCTGAAGAAATCAGTGGATGGACTCTAACAAACCAACGGGATGGTAGATTAAACACAGAGACCTCCTCAGTCTGACCACGCCCAGGACAGGAACACAGAGACCTCCTCAGTCTGACCAATCACAGGACAGGAACACAGAGACCTCCTCAGTCTGACCAATCACAGGACAGGAACACAGAGACCTCCTCAGTCTGACCACGCCCAGGACAGGAACACAGAGACCTCCTCAGTCTGACCACACCCAGGACAGGAACACAGAGACCTCCTCAGTCTGACCAATCACAGGACAGGAACACAGAGACCTCCTCAGTCTGGCCACGCCCAGGACAGGAACACAGAGACCTCCTCAGTCTGACCACGCCCAGGACAGGAACACAGAGACCTCCTCAGTCTGACCAATCACAGGACAGGAACACAGAGACCTCCTCAGTCTGACCACACCCAGGACAGGAACACAGAGACCTCCTCAGTCTGACCACGCCCAGGACAGGAACACAGAGACCTCCTCAGTCTGACCACGCCCAGGACAGGAACACAGAGACCTCCTCAGTCTGACCAATCACAGGACAGGAACACAGAGACCTCCTCAGTCTGGCCACGCCCAGGACAGGAACACAGAGACCTCCTCAGTCTGACCACGGCCAGGACAGGAACACAGAGACCTCCTCAGTCTGACCAATCACAGGACAGGAACACAGAGACCTCCTCAGTCTGGCCACGCCCAGGACAGAAACACAGAGGATCCATCAGGAATCTGAAACAAGGAGGAGGAAGAGAGATGAGGACACCATGTGAATCATACTGTACCAACTAGAGGTGGAAAAAAAAAATGAAAAGACATCAGAGAAGAATGAACGAGATGGAGAAGGGGAACTTCATAGACCACTCAGTTTGTGAACAGGTCAGCATACGTAGATCCATCCCTGTGCACAGTAACGGGCAGCTCGTGCACAGCAACGGGCACCCTGTGTATGACCAACAGTTCAGGGAAGTTGGTAAGAAACATGTTTCATCGAGTTGTTTCAGGAAGTGGTTGCCGCACACACGAGGACACATGTGCACCTTTAACTTCCACATCTGGAACCCTGATCACTGTGAAACCACAGATTTTCAACTTGTAATTATTGTTTTCATCCTTAGTTTGAAAACAATACCGTTTTTTATTCACTAAACTGTCTAAGGTCCTAAACCTGACAGTTTAGGACCTTAGATGCACTTTGTTTTGGTACAAATACAAACACAGGAACACACACGTGTGTTTGACTGGAAACAGTAAAAACAGCAAGTTTAGATTCTCGGGTTCTAAACTCAGATTATCTGCTCATGTTAGCCAAGAGGAAAGGAAGTGGGATTCCTGGTTTTCTTCTTCGTGAATCGAGGACAGACTGTGGTTACCATGGTTACCAGTGTCATCATGTCTCTGAGAAAACAAAGACAAAATAGTGCAGTCAGATTTTTATGTTGTTTCTGGAAATTAAAATTATCCTGATGTTCTCTAAATTCATCTCTGAACACACACCCTTCTCACAGCATCATTTACACCCACACACACCCTTCCTATTTCACCATTTACACACACTCCCTTCTTACTTCACTCTTGTTAGACCTTTATTTATTGATTGTACTTGTGTCAGTGTGTCAGTACTTCTGACACACTGACAGTCAGTGGGGCTGACAGTGTCAGTCCGTCAGGGGTAAAAAGTTCAGTCTGAACTGGTGCAGACGTCTGTAGGTTCTCCCAGGGTTTCCGTCTGTCTCCATTCTTTATACCGATCAGTGTCGTAGCCCACATCAGGACAGATCATTTTAAAATTTGCTGATGACTCAGTTTATTGTGAGATCTTTGTTATTGTAACGGGATGGTCAGGATCACAGACCCGTTCTTCAGGATTTTGTGGTGTGATGCTTCCTTTTTACATTTAAATGTACTGAAAACTAAGAACATGATCAGAGACTTCTGGAGGTCACCCAAACTCCTACCAGCACATGAATCAAAGACACTGACATTGAGCTGGAGGAGAAAAAATATCTTGATGTTCTTCTGGACAGAGAGCAGGGTTTTGAACCATGGCTTGATTCAGTCCACAGAAAAGTCCAAATAAGACCGTATTTTTTAAGACAGATGAACACTTTTAACTCTAGACCTGAAATGCTGACCTTGTTTTATTGCTCTTTTATTGAATCAATGTTATCTTTTTGTATAATGTATGGTATGGTAGCCTCCTCCTGGTTGGACAGGATTGCATGGTAGCCTCGTCCTGGTTGGACAGGATGGTATGGTAGCCTCCTCCTGGTAGGACAGGATGGTATGGTAGCCTCCTCCTGGTTGGACAGGATGGTATGGTAGCCTCTCCCTGGTTGGACAGGATGGTATGGTAGCCTCTCCCTGGTTGGACAGGATGGTATGGTAGCCTCTCCTTGGTTGGACAGGTTGGTATGGTAGCCTCCTCCTGGTTGGACAGGATTGCATGGTAGCCTCGTCCTGGTTGGACAGGATGGTATGGTAGCCTCTCCTTGGTTGGTAGCCTCCTCCTGGTTGGACAGGATGGTATGGTAGCCTCTCCCTGGTTGGACAGGATGGTATGGTAGCCTCTCCCTGGTTGGACAGGATGGTATGGTAGCCTCTCCTTGGTTGGTAGCCTCCTCCTGGTTGGACAGGATGGTATGGTAGCCTCTCCCTGGTTGGACAGGATGGTATGGTAGCCTCTCCCTGGTTGGTCAGGATGGTATGGTAGCCTCTCCTTAGTTGGACAGGTTGGTATGGTAGCCTCTCCCTGGTTGGACAGGATGGTATGGTAGCCTCTCCCTGGTTGGACAGGATGGTATGGTAGCCTCTCCCTGGTTGGACAGGATGGTATGGTAGCCTCTGCCTGGTTGGACAGGATGGTATGGTAGCCTGTTCCTGGTTGGACAGGATGGTATGGTAGCCTGTTCCTGGTTGGACAGGATGGTATGGTAGCCTCTCCCTGGTTGGACAGGATGGTATGGTAGCCTCTGCCTGGTTGGACAGGATGGTATGGTAGCCTGTTCCTGGTTGGACAGGATGGTATGGTAGCCTCTGCCTGGTTGGACAGGATGGTATGGTAGCCTGTTCCTGGTTGGACAGGATGGTATGGTAGCCTCTCCCTGGTTGGACAGGATGGTATGGTAGCCTGTTCCTGGTTGGACAGGATGGTATGGTAGCCTGTTCCTGGTTGGACAGGATGGTATGGTAGCCTGTTCCTGGTTGGACAGGATGGTATGGTAGCCTCTCCTTAGTTGGACAGGTTGGTATGGTAGCCTCTCCCTGGTTGGACAGGATGGTATGGTAGCCTCTGCCTGGTTGGACAGGATGGTATGGTAGCCTCTCCCTGGTTAGACAGTCTAATTAAAGTGGCCAATAAGATCTCAAGGAGAACACAGACCCCAGTAGGAGACCTCCACATTAAACAGATGCAAAGAAAGGCAGGTTCTATCTTAGGATCCCATAGTCATTCTCTCAGAGAATAGTTTCAGCTTTTACCATCACGGCGGCGCTATAGGGTTCCACCTTGGAGAACAAAGAGGATGGGGGCCACCTTTATCATACGGCTATTAAGTATTTAAAACATAGAACTTTTTTTTCTGTTTTCCAAACTATTTGTTTTGATCTCATTATTTTTTAAGTTGTTTTTATGTGATTTCGCTGCAGGATGAATTTCCTCCCTTTTGGAAAGACAAAGAAACTTGAACCTAGTGGGCTGCGTGGTGAGCTCACAGCAAGAAGGTCAGGGGTTCGAGTCCCAGAGTAGGGGCGAGGCTTCAAACACTGTTCTTTCTGTGTGTAGTCTGTATGTTCTCTTGTGTATGTGTGGGTTTTCTCTGGTTTCCTCCAAAAACATACATGTTAGGCTGATTGGCTGCTAGGAAATTGCCGTGGGGTAAGTGCGTGTGTAGTTGTCTAAGTGTGTGGATGGTTGTGTGTGTGTGTGTGTGTGTGTGTGTGTGTGTGTGGCTCCGCAACAGACTGGAGACCTGTTCAGGATGTATCCTGCCTCTTGCCTTAAATCAGCCGGGTTAGCTGATTGGTTAACCTGATTTAACCAATGATTGGTAAAATAATGTTCCCGCCACGGTGGAACGAGTGAACCGAGTCAGCGTTGGGGACCAACAGTCTGATTTATCAGTAAGATGATGCCAGCCTGGCAAAGTAAAACGGGTCTTTTAGATCTTTTCTTTGGGAATTTGTTTTTACTTTCCAAACAAAGCATGCAGGGTCAGTTGGGGGTCACAATGCTGCAGGTGTTGTGCTCCACACCTGAGTGACCCCTTCTTCCCTCTTACCTACGACCCCAATTTTTCCCATCTCCCCCAAATTCTCTTTCCGCCTCCTCTCCCAGCCTCAGCCACCATCCCTTCACCCATCCTCTGCTGACCTACCATACTTACCAGGGATTTTTGCTGGAGTACACAGACGTTGGGGCTCCAGAAAAATCACCCCGGATCTGTCAGGAGGAGTTTTTATTGGCCACCGACATCTTTTATTACCTCCAAAAAAAAAACATAGTCAGAAAAAGAGGAGGAAGTGGAAAAGTGTCTCCTAACTCCTCTGGGTTTTACTGCTCACCGCGGCATTCCTGCCATTCCTCCGGCTAAATAGATTCACTTTGGAGAGGTTTTTACCTGCAGAGCGGGGATCAGCTCCTGATCCACTTTTATCATCAAATATTGTCCAAGCTCGCAGAGCTAAGCAGACGCTCTCCCAACAAAATGAAGTCCTGCTTCAAGGTCAGCGTGAACGTAGAGCACAAAGACCAGAGCAGAGGAAAACATCTCACAGGAAATTTAAATATTCATCCCATCAGAGTCTAAAAAATACAAATCTAAAGTCATTTACTATTAAGAAAATATTTTTAATCAGTGGTTGAAAGAACAAATAAAAATAGGATGAAACTCTGGAACTTAAAGGCAGTGAGAGAATCATTCTCACCTCACATCGAGATGAACAGAGGAAGTACTTAGAAATGATTTATTCACTGAAAACAGGTGAGGTGTTTTGGGCATGACCCACCGGGGGGAGACCAAGAGTCAGACCCCGGACCTGCTGGAGAGACTATGTCTCACAGCTGGTTAGGGAATGACTCGGGATCCTTCCGGGTGAACTGGAAGATGTAGCCAGGGTGAGAGAAGCCTGGGCTTCTCGACTGAGGCTGCTGCCCCCGTAACCCGGCCCCGGATAAGCGGAAGACGACGGAACAGAACAGTTCACTTCCAGTTTTCACGTTGAATTCCCCCCTTCCCACTCCTCAGGTGCATACACGACACAGTGTAAAACTAGTTTGAGGTTGTAGATGTAGTGTATGATGCATCCATGTGGTAAAAAAAGCAGATATTCTTTTATGTTCTTTTTTTTAATGTCCTGTGTTGGGAATGAGCATGAGCAGAGCACCTGTAGATCCCTCCTTTGTCCAGCAGAAACCCATCATGGAAAAGTCTTCAAAGTGTCTTCTGGACAGTTTGTTTGATGAACGAGACGTTTCGAATTCCATCAGAATTCAGATTAAAAATCATTTCCAAATGCATGTCGATACGTCGTGATCATCAAACACACCGTCCAGAGGACACTGAAGCCTTTTCTACATCCTGCTCACGTTAGAATGTGGGTGTATTTGAGGTTAAAATCTGTGGCCAAGAACAACCTAGCATTTGAATTACGTCCAAATACCAGACGTGAGGAAAAGCAAATGACTCAAACATTTGTGAATGAAAAAGAATCACTTCAGGAATGTTTTTGATTTACGATGATGTTTAAGTTCATTTTGCATGAGATTCTGTTTTAACTGAGACAGCAGCTGGAATCCGTTTAACTTGGGGTTTTTATCAAACCCCAAAATTCAATGCTCTGTGGTTTTATCTCATAAATCTGTACAACGAGGGACAGAAAGTTCAGGCTGTAATTTATTCGTTATGTGTAAAGTCTATTTGGATTCTGAAAGATAATTAAAATAATCAATCTATTTGTATTTAATTTACCCAGGATGCACCGCGGCTCTGCCTGATCCATCAGACTGTTTCTTTGTCTCCGTGGAAACAGTCTGACCTCACAGCATTGGGGTTCACTTGCTCCACAGTGAGGGGACTCTTTTCTGTTTAAAATGATGGTTCCGTTCTGATCGGGACAGGACGTGACATCTAAACAGTCAGTGTCGTCCAGAAAACGGAGTAAAAACAAACTTCCGTTTCGTTCCGTCATCTTCCGCTTGTTCTGGGGTCGGGTCGCGGGGGCAACAGCCTCAAACGGGCAGCCCAGGCCTCTCTCTCCCCGGCTGCATCCTCCAGCTCACCTGGACGGATCCCAAGTTGTTCCCCGGGCAGCTGTGACACATAGTCTCTTCAGCGGGTCCGGGGTCTGCCCTTTGGTCTCCTCCCGGTGGGACGTGTTCGAAACACCTCGCCTGCGAGGCGCTCGGGGGGCATCCTGACCAGATGCCCGAACCACCCCATCTGGCTCCTCTCGAAGTTTGATACAAACTTTTCTTGAATAAACTTTCTAAACTCTGTCTTTAAATTCTCAATCTGAGGAATCGTTACAACATGGAGCGTTTAGCACGGTGGATCTACAGAACTACAAACATGGAGGACAGACCCTTGCGTTTATGCCACGCTGTCATCTCTGTTCTCTGATTGGGTAGGATGTTTTTCTCATTGCTGCAATTGTAAGATAATGCTTGCAATCCCTGACCTAGTCACTGGAGTGAAAGGTCATTTGAGTGGAGTTATAGCCTCAGTATAAAGGCCGCATGCGGTTCTGCGGGTTGCTTTCCCCTCCGAGAGTCTGTAGCTGAGCGGAGATGTCGCTGCAAGCAGACGGTTTTTAGTTCCTCAGAAGAAAAAACCTGGAGCTGAAATGTGAGCTTCCTGCAGCAGGATGTGACCTGGCAGAGCCTCCAGCCCAGCTTTCCTTGTCGTTTCACTTCATTGACTTTGACATCATGTTCTCATTATCATTCAATCACCAGGCTAGGGGTGCTGCCTTTTGCCAGGTACTTCCACACCTTCTCACGTCCAGA
Organism: Neostethus bicornis; assembly: GCA_902685375.1. Classification (NCBI taxonomy): domain Eukaryota; kingdom Metazoa; phylum Chordata; class Actinopteri; order Atheriniformes; family Phallostethidae; genus Neostethus; species Neostethus bicornis. Next base: position 21,562,449 of record LR738560.1, read on the forward strand.
CAGCTCTCATATTTCTACTTCTTTACCCTTTCTGCTCCCCACGATGACAACCTGAACCTCAGAGGGGTCTCATTAGCATCTCACACACCCACCTGCATCTACAGGGAGTTTCTACAGCACAGCAGAACCAGTAAATCACCTCAGACCTCGAGGTTAGACATTGGTGTAACAAAGAGTGGACGCAATGAACGAGACATCCATAAGATTTAATCTGTTTTAGATTAAAATTAAAAAACATTACTTTGCTCCAAATGATTTAAAACCATCAGTATTTCTGTCAATACAGCTGGTTCCCCTTTGAAGCTGGTATTATGCAGCTGTTGGTCTTGTCTGTATTGTCATGGCAACCACTGTTGGAATCAGGCGTGAGCTTTTTGAAGGTACAAGCCCCTAAAACTCAGAGACCGTAACTACAGCCGATCCATCTGACGGACTTCATCCTGTCATTGACTTGGTAACAACAACAAGGATTTCATTAGAAGACCAATGGTTACCAAACTGGTTACCATGACAACAATATGAGTAATGGCCGCCAATAGAAGTCCAGTCCACTGAGAGCTGTGTCCACAGAAGCTTCTTCCTGTTTACCACAAAGACAGAGGTTTCCATCCAACGTGCAGGTTGAGAAGAAGCCAAAGAGAACCTGGACGGGAACACAGACTTCAGTTTTATTTCTCCATCTAGCTTCTCAAAAATCATCACTTACACTTCAATAAGAATCACACTGTTTTTTTAGGAATGCAGAAAAATTTCTAGATTTTGGACACAAACTCAATCAGTGAGATCTTCAAATCAGAAGGTGTCCAGGGGTCTTCCTGGTGGGTCTTCAATACGTTACAAGCTTCTGGAGAAACTCCTCTTGATTGCTCGTAAATGTATCTGGTCAAACTGGATAAAGGAGCCCCCTCCCACTGGGACTCTTTGGTACAATCCCTCAGGACATGCTGTGTGGAGGGTCCTTCACAGCATGGACTCCATTTTTAAACCATTTGTCTGCCGACCTAAAAAATCTACTAAAGGGACAAGATCTTCATTAAAATCAATATTTTTTAATTGTGCTTGTGTATAAAATAGTCAATGGACTTTTGGAATTATTTTATTTTCTTGTCCTCAAGTCGTGGAAAAAAAAAATCCACATTTTTGTTTGAGACGTTCACATTTAGGATCGTATCGATACCTGCAGGTCGTTTTTTTTGTTTGTTTGGATGGTTGTCTGTAGTTGGAGGGTGGGTGGGGGGGTTTAGAGGAGGACTGGGTTTAATTTTTTTTTTTACTTTTTAATTTGTTTGTGCACTTGAATTGTATTTTTTTTTAACCATTAAAAAAAACATGGCAGGGCGATGACGTATCCTGTCCTCGGAGTCTCCTTCTTGGAAAAAAAAACTAGGCAAAAATTAGAAACTCGACAAAGACCCGGTGGGAGGAGAGCTCTTCTTCTGGGATGGACAGACAGCACTGGGATCATAGATTAGATCATAGTTTATGTTTATAGGATGAACCTGATCCAGTCTGGGAGGAGGATGGAGTTTCTGATTTATCTCCTGCAGGTGTTTTATGTTGCTTCTGACCTGCTAATGAGCCTGATCCTCCCTCTGTCATGCTTTACGTCTCTGCTTGTTTGGACGGTTTTATCTCCAGAATGTCCATCATGTACTTACTTCCTGATTTGTGCTTCTGGTTTTCAGCTTTTAGATTCATTTTTCTTCTTCCTTGGTTTCTGTCACGTTGCAGAGCGGAAGAAAAGGAAAGAGGTGGAGGAGCTGGCAGGTGGTGAAGGGAGAATGAAAGGAAGTAGGAAAGGTTAGGTAGGGAGGCTGGGAGCCTGAATCCCAACTTGTGGCAGAACACCTTCTGAAGGCGGCTAGAGTCCAAGAGGCGTCCTGTGCAGAGAGGACGAGGCTTGGTCAAGACTGGAGACACAACCAGGAATGATAACAGACAGACGAACCATGGTGGACAAGAGGAACAAGACGAGGTGTGAAACATACGAGCAGATAACGGGAAAGTGAGGGCAACCACATACCTGTCAAAGTATGGGAAAAATTCTGTTCCGTCTCCATCAGGATAAATCCCGTCTACTCATCTCCGACATGGGTGTGGCCAGACTGAGTTGGCCTCTGTGTTTGATCGACCATCCTGTTTCCATCAGGATGAAGAACATCTACTGATTTCTTCAGAAATAAATCTGTAGAATAAGATCATATTTAATTAAAAGTCTGCTCGTCCTGCAGGAGGTTTCACTCCTTCACGTGGATCCCCATCAGGTTTCTTCCCTCCCCACTGCTGTGTTTTGTTTAGATTTTTTTTTTGGAGTTTTTTCCTCACCGTGAGGAGGGTCTAAGGAGAGGAATGTAGTGAAATTGTTTAGCTAGCTTTTGTTAGTTTTTAGCTGTGTTTAAATATTTTTTTTCTTTTTCTTTTGTCTTCTAACTTCGTTTGTGATTTTGGGCAGGACAGAAAGAATTGAAATGAACAGTCAAGGCATTCAGAAAACAGGAAACAGAAATGGAGGTAGCAGAGATGAAGATGCTGAGGATCTCTCTGGGAGTGACCAGGATGGACAGGATCAGAGGAACAGCACATGTTAGAGGTTTTAAAGTCAGAGAGGTCAGACTGAGATGGTTTGGACATGTGCAGAGGAGAGAGACAGAGTACATCAGAAGAAGGATGCTGGATTTGGAACCACCAGGAAAGAGGACTAGAGGAAGACCAAAGAGGAGGTTCATGGATACAGTGAAGGAAGACATGAAGATAGTTGGTGTGACTGAAGAGGATGCAGGAGATAGGGTTAGATGGAAGAAACTGACTTGCTGTGGCGCCCCCTGAAGGGAAATGATGGAAGGAGAAGAAGAAGTGAAGGCATTCCTCCTGCTTCCTACGTTGGGAAGTCTTTCACACCAAGAACTTAAAAACCAAATTCAGCTGCCATTTTGAAAGCATGTGCAAACATAATGAGCCAAACTGGCCTTACTGGCCTTACCTTCGCCTAGGGGATGGTAACCAGTCTGGCTCTGACTGCTCGGCCTCTGAAACATCAGCCGCCTGGAGTGTACAGTAATCGTCTTGAAAGCCAGTCCTTTTGTAAGTGTTTTAATTTATAACACACAGATTCTTCATTTGGCCGAACAGAAACGCCAATAAGCCGTATTTCTTAAAATCCCATTTCCTTTATATTAAAATATGACAAACCCATAAATCTTGACAGGTAGGTAATCAAGTTGAACAGGTAAATTCCAGCCAGGACCAGGAATGATCCCGACAGTTTGACAGGACTGAGGAGACATTTCACAACCAACAAAGATCTTCAGAACTCTGTTTGGCCTGTGTTAGAGAAAAGATGGGGAACAGTGTCAGATGGAATTACAAGATGGTGGACCTGTGTAAATAATGATTTAATCTCCGAGTCTCTAATATTGAAGCACATGATGACCTAAACCCTCCTGGGACAGGATAGAGACATTTAGGAAGGTCAGAGTTAGGTTTAGTAGGAGTTATTTCTCTCCTGCTGCACATATTTTAATAAATGATAGATGGGAGGCAGGAGAGGTGAACTCTGAAATAACACCAGTGTTTTTTAATCCAGGGATTCTAACCACCACTTGCCTGTACGGCCTGAGCTGGATATTGGATCAGGGTGTGTTGTGTGAGTGATAACCGTTGATAAAAAGCGGGACATTGGTGTGCAAAATGGATTCAGACTCGACACACTCTTTGGAAGGAACCACGAGTGTGAGTTTGGTTTGGAAAGTGAGCGTCCGATCAATCTGGAAAATGCTTCTGGTGCTCAGGGACTCGCTGGAACTCGGCACATTTTATTGCTCCTTTAAACAGTGTTTTTAACAACAGGTCGGATGGTGGACAGAAAAATCTTCTGATTTCTCCCAACAAACCCTAATTAATTTTGAAAAAAAAAAACACTCTCAATTTGTGTTGCTGATGGTCGGCCCAAACCAGCACAGATTTGTGTGTAATGTTTGTGTTTATATAAGTTGGCATCCTTCTGTCTCGAAAGACAATGAAGTCTGAACGTGGTGCTCCATTTTACAACTAGCCCGTCAATTTAGTCTAAGCTTCATGCACCAGATGATGCAGCAAGTTGTGGTGACGTAGTACCTTATTGACCGGAGGCTGCCCGGGCTGAGGCAGGCGGTAACTTCCAATGGAGTCATAGGACTCCTCCTACCAATGAGAGCAACGCCCACCACCTGGCCCTGGGTTTATAACTGGTATCTGTTGCTCCCCTTGTTGAGTCTGCGCCAAGACAGCAAAGCCAGGGTGACGTCCCCAAGTGGTATGAAGATCCTGGAGCGCCCAGTGGCAGGATCACCCTCTCAGCATTACTGACAGAGTCTGACAGAAAGACAAGCTGTTACAGCTGGTATCAGTGCCGCTGCAGGTGGTGACCGAAAGCATCACAAAGCTCAGACAACAGCCTACAGGCCTCCGTACTGGATTCTCTGTTTGGGTCTTACTACCGTAGGCTTTGGCCAGCCAAGACCAAGACTTTGACTAGACAGGACCCTAAATGAATGAAGTTATACAGTGTTTGTACAGCAGAAATATATAAATTCATACAGTATTTCATGTTAACTCTCAAAGTTTGCTAGCTTTTCTAACGTTCAATACTCTTCCTAATATTTACAACCCTTCGCAAACTTTCTGAGCCAGGCTGGCACCATCTAGTGGTGTCGTTCAATTTAATTTTACTCTAGCCACTAGGTCAGGTACCAATAAGTTAGGGAACATTCCTAAGACCCAGTCAATGGATCAGCCAATCAGAGAAGGGAGAAGATGCTATGATGTCAAACAAATGTGGATCTGTTTGTAGTTCGTCAGCTAAACATGGAGGTCGACCAAGTTATGCAGTTTGTGTTCTCAACCATTCCTGAGAAATTAAATCCAGAGCAAAGCCAGTGCTTTATTCAGGGGAAAGTCGTATGTTTGGGTAAATTTACTTTTTTTTTTAACGTGCCCAGTTAGCACCTTACACACATCCCATTCAGTTCCGATCAGAAAGCAGCGATTGGTTCAGTTAAACTGCACTCATACATCATGGATCGAATGAACCCCAATGCTGCAAGGTCAGACTGTTCCCATGAAGAGAAAGAAGTCTTATGGATCAGGATGGGAGTTTCTTGGCTTCATTTGTTTGACCGGAATGTGAGTGGGGTGAGGACAGAGAGTGGGTCCAGGTTAAACTCTGAGCTGGTCCGGCTTCATGTTCTCAGGATTCTTAAAGGCTTATTCTATAAATGTTTGAATGTTTATCACCATCCAGAACTTTGTGTTTATAGTGCATGTTTCCATTACACATGGCACCTCTTTAAACTGGGGAATGTCGGCATCCTCGGGCAAGTTTCTGCTCCAGTTGGAAAACAAACGACAGGTAATGTGAGCGGCAGCTTCATTATTCTCTACTCTGGGTGGCGTTGCCATGATGACAAATGTTGGACTTGTACAAACACCTGGGCCACACATGTCCCTCATATGACCTGCCAGAAAGTCAGAAGACAGAAATGCTTTGATCCGGTTTGGTACCAAACATCCCAACAGACCAGTTTCACCAGTTCAAGTAAAACAAACTGATCAGTCTTTATGATCAGTTTCTTACCAGTTTTATTTGCCACACTGGTGTCCAGTGGCCTGCTCCCTTTGTATGGGGATCCCATCTTTAGATGAAGAGAGTGACAAAACTCCTTACACGGCTCGAGGCAGGTTTCTGTCCCACAGGCTTTTCCTCATGTCATGCTTTGCTTTGGACGAAGTAACGAAACATGACCCGAAAAACAAGCTGAAGTGTTTGATTTTGTAGGAGAGAGCGGCTTTAGGAGCAGACCTCCAGCCTCTCTGTGTTATTCTGTGTCCGTGTGAAACCCACACTCTGAGAAGGCAGCATCAGGATCCCTCATGCTCTGTAGCTCAATAAAAATCAGGATTAAAAAATTTAGAAAACCGTTATGAGTGAACCAGAGTCCATGGTCCTCGATTGGCTAAGGGTGTAATTCTCCCTACCGGTCAGGAGCAGGGTCCTACCCCAAGGGGAAGAGTTCTTGTTCACACTGGGTGGATGATGGAGCGGGAGATCGACAGACGTATCGGTGCGGCATCTGCAACAATTAGGACGCTGCATTGATTAATTGTGGTGAAGAAAGAGCTGAACCATGGTAACCAGGATCTAGGTTCCTACCCTCACCATGGTAACCAGGATCTACGTTCCTACCCTCACCATGGTAACCAGGATCTACCTTCCTACCCTAAACATGGTAACCAGGATCTAGGTTCCTACCCTCACCATGGTAACCAGGATCTACGTTCCTACCCTCACCATGGTAACCAGGATCTACGTTCCTACCCTCACCATGGTAACCAGGATCAACGTTCCTACCCTCACCATGGTAACCAGGATTTATGTTCCTACCCTCACCATGGTAACCAGGATTTATGTTCCTACCCTCACCATGGTAACCAGGATCTATGTTCCTACCCTCACCATGGTAACCAGGATCTATGTTCCTACCCTCACCATGGTAACAAGAATCTATGTTCCTACCCTCACCATGGTAACCAGGATCTATGTTCCTACCCTCACCATGGTAACCAGGATCTATGTTCCTACCCTCACCATGGTAACCAGGATCTATGTTCCTACCCTCACCATGGTAACAAGAATCTATGTTCCTACCCTCACCATGGTAACCAGGATCTATGTTCCTACCCTCACCATGGTAACCAGGATCTATGTTCCTACCCTCACCATGGTAACAAGAATCTATGTTCCTACCCTCACCATGGTAACAAGAATCTAGGTTCCTACCCTCACCATGGTAACCAGGATCTACATTCCTACCCTCACCATGGTAACCAGGATCTACGTTCCTAATCTCACCATGGTAACCAGGATCTACATTCCTCCCCTCACCATGGTAACCAGGATCAACATTCATGCCTGGATTTTGGTGGATGAATGGATTATGAATAAATGAATGAATAAATAAATTCCTGACCCCTGTCTCTCCTCTGTAGCCTCTTCTAGGAGCCCCGTGATGGAGGAGGACCCCCTTACGCCCCATAGGGCCCACCGGAGGGAGAAACGCTGCTCCTGCGAGAACCAGAAAGACAAGGAGTGTATTTTCTTCTGCCACATTGGCATCGTCTGGGTCAACACTCCGAGGTGAGTAAGTGAGAGAAGAATATTAAACAGAGAGACAGTTTGTTTCTTCAGAACCGCAGAGTTAGAACAGGATGATAATGAAAACACGGATTCAGCAGGAGCAGGGAGGTTCCTGAAGCAGGACAGGGGCCTTCACATTAAGCTGCTCGTGTACACATCCCATTCAGATTCTGGGATGTCACATTCATAGGAGATGAGCTCAAGGGTCCATCTGGACAGGAGCACTGATGAGATCAGCCTAGGTCCAGATGGACATCGGCATCCAAAAACCAGACTTCTTGGTCACTCGTTGCTCTTCCAGAGGGAAGGAGTTAATCTAACTCTGACTCTAACTGGCCAGATATTTTTCTGAAGAAGAATATTTTAATCCTAATTTTGAATGGAGCGACGGTGTCTGCCGGTTTACACGAGCAAGCAGACTGACGAGACCGGGGTGGGAAAAATACTTGGCTCTGAGGCCACATTGACTTTTAAAATTCGACAGACGGTTCGTGTCAGCACCAGATACAATACATGTATCAACTTGGTAACAGTGAGTAGAAGACAGAGACAAACTTTTTTTCCCAAACTTTTTATTTTCCCTTTTTTTCATAATAAATTCCAAAGACAGCAAACATAACACTTCCAAATATTCCTCTTCCGCTATTACGTCCAAAAAAGTCTACATTTGTTTAAACAAAAGATAATCAGTTGTTTATCAGGACGAGACAGAGCATGGTATGGTGTTCAACAAGACATCTTTAAAAAAAACCTGCTCAGGGTTTGTCCCCTTTAACTTGGTCCTGAATTCTCTTGAGCATTCTGTTGGGGTTTTTTTTTTCCCAGTCATATTTGGTAATCCATCTGTGGTAATGTGGGCAAGCGTACCCGAGGTAACTTGAACATCTGTATGACCTCTGACGTGCTGTTAAATTAATCCTCTCCCCTGTGTTTTTTCTTTTGGGGATTTTACATCTAAAAACTCCTCCCATGATTCCCTCTGATAAAATTTAAAAGCAGAGCGGTATTTTTTTTATCTTTGTATGAGGGCTGTAAGACAGAGGTGAGGTGTGCTGTAGGTGAGACAGAGGAGTTCAGTGTGGGCGTGGGACTGTTGCTATGGTGATGGACAGGCGAGGTCAGACAGGAATCTCCATGGATGATGATGTTTGCAGATGACATTGTGATCTGTAGTGAGAGGAGGGAAAAGGTGGAGGAAAAGCTGGAGAGGTGGAGGTTTGAAGATTAGTCAGAGTAAGACAGAGTACATGTGTGTGAATGAGAGGGATCCAAATGGAAAAGTGAGGTTACAGGGAGAAGAGATAAAGAAGGTGGAAGATTTTAAGTATCTAGGATCAACAGTCCAGAGCAATGGAGAGTGTGGAAAAGAGGTGAAGAAGCGTGTGCAGGCAGGCTGGAACGGGTGAAGGAAAGTATCAGGTGTGATGTGTGATAGAAGAGTTTCAGCTAAAATGAAAGGGAAAGTGTACAAAACCGTGGTGAGAGCGGCCATGCTGATTGGTCTAGAGACAGTGTCACTGAGAAAAAGACAGGAAGCAGAGATGAAGATGCTGAGGATCTCTCTGGGAGTGACCAGGATGGACAGGATCAGAGGAACAGCACATGTTAGAGGTTTTAAAGTCAGAGAGGTCAGACTGAGATGGTTTGGACATGTGCAGAGGAGAGAGAGAGAGTACATCAGAAGAAGGATGCTGGGTTTGGAACCACCAGGAAAGAGGACTAGAGGAAGACCAAAGAGGAGGTTCATGGATACAGTGAAGGAAGACATGAACCTAAGAGGATGCAGGAGATAGGGTTAGATGGAAGAAACTGACTTGATGTATAGACCCCTGCAGGAAAATGATGAAAGAAGAAAAAGAAGGTGTCCTTTTTATCTTTGTTTTGGTCCATTTTAAAAATAAAATGTAAATGACTCAGAGTTGGTTGTTTAGCTCGCTAGTTAAGAGTTGGTCAATAACTCCAACAACAAGTTACTCACCTGTGTGACAACTTGGGTTTATCTATTTTGATCTTGTTCTCAGGAAATGAAATTCTTTCTTTCTCTACCGTGCACTCTGTAAGAAACTCCTCTTACATGGTTGAAATTAGTTTAAAATCTGTAAAAACCTCGTCTTCGTGCTTTTTGTTTGACCAAAGATGTTTTGCTAAGTTTCCAAGCTAGATAGCCACCTGTCAGCGGTAGCCACACGCTCTCTGGTGTAAGTGGCATGTTGGGTTGGAAAGTGAGGGCTGGTTTATTCTTAAAAACTGGCAAATATGACAAACAAACCTCGGAGCAGAGTTCAGTAAAAACGCATTTAGACGTTCGCTCATGAAATGCAATCATCCACATTAAACCTTAATTCTGCACCCAACTGTCAGTGGGCCAGATTAAAAACCAACCGGCCTCAAATGACCCGGAGGCTGTAGTTCGCCCGCCTCTGGACAAGACCATCTAGTCACTGAGTCAATCAAGGCACAGACCTGTGACCAGTGCGTCCAGTAAGAAGTTAAATTTACAGATCCGTCCCTTTTTCCATCCAGTTATTTTTACTTTGCGGGGTCCGGTAAGGAGGCCTGTAGCAGTGTGTCCCCGCGCTGAGGCAGTAGTTAGATGTGGTGAAGCTAATGAGCAAGCACACCTTCCTAAAGACGGGTAATTTCTGCCATGTTTCCTCTGGCTGATTCCAAACAGCCTGTCTTACCAACTGAGGAGACCACAGCTGTGTGGAGTCATTAACCCCTCAGAGCCCCTGAAAAAGAACAAACCTCCTGATAAGCGGTTTGATCACAGAGGACTCACGTTTGGTTTGAACTGGTTGCAAACTGACACATTTTACAGCAACTTGCTCTAAATGGAGAAACTTTGGGGGAAAGTAAACAAGCTTAAATAGGTTCCAGAGATGATCTAAAAACAGCAACACCATTTCAGGTTGTTCATTTAGTCTAAACATAGCAGTGCGGTTGGGTTTAATTTTCCTGCCTTCATCATTACGGGGCTTTAATCAGCAATGGCTGGAACCACCTTCCACCATCATCACCCAGAATAAATCACCACGCTTAGAGCTGCAGGGTCGACTTTAAAGCTTGAAGATCTAGTCCAGGAATCAAGAACAGGGTTGATCCTAAAGTTTGGGTCAAGGCTGATACCCTGATTAGGATTAGAATTCAACCAAAAGTTTTTATTAACTTTAGGTTTGGGTGACAGTTCTAAACCTGGAGTTAAGGCTGTAGTTTTAACCTCAGTGTTCCACTCAGAGCTTCAGGGTTAGGGTCAGTTCTCACCCATGGTTTTCTGTTACACCTAACCTTTTGGTTTGGGGTTAAAACCAGGGTAAGCCCTAAAGGTAAGGAGGTGGGATCATGCTGGCACACAGTTTGGTTCATTAGAATGTTTCTTTCTTCTTCTCAATCTCACTTTCTTTTGATTTCTTCTCCCGTCCATCTCTAAGTTTTGCTGTGCAGTGGTTCTGTGTTTTGCAAATTTCTGTCTCCATCTTGGATCTGGTGGAACAGATTGGATTTTTTTTCCTCTTCTCTTCTGATGGAGTACTTCAGGCTGTATGAGCAGTGTTCATACTTTGCAGGCGATCGACATACTGTATGTCCAGGAGTTTCTGTGTACTGATTCTAAACACCCCTGTGGACCAGGAGAACGATGCCGTCTTCTGATCCTCATTTCCACCTCCCAGCAAAAGAATTAACTAAGATCTGAGCCTTGCTCGTCTTCGTAGGACCACTCAGTCCTTTCTGCCCCCAGTCTCTTGCCTTGGGATGTTAAAATGTCCTGAGAAGTGGAGGTTAAATGCTCTGTGGCACATCCCTCCCTCCCCCCCTCCATCAAAGCTCTACTTCACTCCTTTTGTCCTTTGATTGTTTTGTGACATGTAACTATTATAAAAGTTTTTCTGTTTGCGCTCGTTGGAAATCTTGGTCAGATGTTTGGGAATGAGTTTTGTTCTGATGGGTCATAAAAACTACAGTAATAAAGATTTGACTGAGACTCAGCAGACCTCTGACTCCTCTGGAAAACCTTTCTATGGCAGGAAGCTGCTGGAACATGGAGACCTGTCCGCCCCACTCACCTCCACCCTTCTCCCACGCTGAGCTAATCCCACTGGACATTCTGGCTGTGGTTAGTCTGAATTATTGATTAGTTTTGGGGAAAAAAACACCTCAATGATGAAATAAAAGACAGATGATGGAGGAACTGTTCTGTTCCGTCATCTTAAATTAAAATACTTTATTAATCCCTGAAGGGACATTTGATGCTGTAGGGCTAACACCTTGATGCCTTCCCGGTCGCTTACAGGGTGTGGAACTGGCGTCTGAACAGTTGAAAGACCAGTCCAAGAGTCCACGGAGTCCACGGAGTCCACGGAGACGGTCTTTAATGAAGCACACCAAAGTGACCCGCCCACATTCCTGCTGGGTCAGAGTGAACCCTCCCCCCAGTTCCACCATCTTGTCAGCAAACAACCGGACGTTACCCGTGACAACCGCAGGGACACTGGGCTCAAAGCACCTCCTTTCAGATCGTCTCGTTCTCAGTTCTGTTAGGACTGCACCTGCACTAGTCATGGTGGATCTGGTTCTGAGAGCAAGGAGCTGGTCGTGCACGCAAACACAGGGGCAGCAGGCAGCCGTCCGGGGCAGCAGGCAGCCGTCCGGGGCAGCAGGCAGCACCATTTTTTTTATTTTCCACTCATCCAGCCTAATCTTGTTCTGTCTGTGGCGGTGACCAATGAGAAAAGCTCATCCTCAGTAAACACATGAAAATCTTAAATGTGACGTAGTCAGTACATTTTTAATTCAATTTATTTTAAACAGCTCATCATCACAAAACAATTGTCTTGGCGGGCTTCAGTTTGTAGATTGAAAAAAGTACAAAAACAAAGAACTTCTTCTTGTTCCGTCATTTCCCTTCAGGGGTCACTTCATTCAGTCAGTTTCTTCCATCTAAGCCCGTCCGTGTCCCCCGCATCCTCTTCGCCAACCATCTTCATGTCCTTCTTCACTGTATCCCTCAACAAAAACAAAGAACAAAAATATAGAAACACAAATACACAGCTAAAAGCTGACTAAACAAAAGCTAGCAATTCTTTTTACTACTTTCATGCCCTTTTACCCTCCTTCATGATGAGGAAAAACTCCAAAAAAAATCTAGCAGTGGGGAAAAAAAAAAGAAGAAACCTGATGGGACCCACATGAAGGAGAGATCCCTCCCGAGACAAGCAGACTGTTAATTAAATATGATTTTATTCTACAGCTTTATATCTGAAAAAATCAGTAGATGGACTTCATTCTGATGGAAACGGGATGGTCGATCAAACACAGAGACCTCCTCAGTCTGACCAATCACAGGACAGGAACACAGAGACCTCCTCAGTCTGACCACGCCCAGGACAGGAACACAGAGACCTCCTCAGTCTGACCACGCCCAGGACAGGAACACAGAGACCTCCTCAGTCTGACCAATCACAGGACAGGAACACAGAGACCTCCTCAGTCTGACCAATCACAGGACAGGAACACAGAGACCTCCTCAGTCTGACCACACCCAGGACAGGAACACAGAGACCTCCTTAGTCTGACCAATCACAGGACAGGAACACAGAGACCTCCTCAGTCTGACCACGCCCAGGACAGGAACACAGAGACCTCCTTAGTCTGACCAATCACAGGACAGGAACACAGAGACCTCCTCAGTCTGACCACACCCAGGACAGGAACACAGAGGATGAACAGAGAGGTGGACAACATGTGAATCATACTGAACCATCTCCTTTCATCATTTCCCTTCAGGGGGCGCCACAGCAAGTCAGTTTCTTCCATCTAACCCTATCTGCTGCATCCTCATCAGTCACACCAACTATCTTCATGTCTTCCTTCACTGTATCCATGAACCTCCTCTTTGGTCTTCCTCTAGTCCTCTTTCCTGGTGGTTCTAAACCCAGCATCCTTCTTCTGATGTACTCTCTCTCTCTCCTCTGCACATGTCCAAACCATCTCAGTCTGACCTCTCTGACTTTAAAACCTCTAACATGTGCTGTTCCTCTGATCCTGTCCATCCTGGTCACTCCCAGAGAGATCCTCAGCATCTTCATCTCTGCTACAAACATCTCTGTTTCCTGTCTTTTCCTCAGTGACACTGTCTCTAGACCAATCAGCATGGCCGCTCATTAGAGAACAATATATGGGATGGAGATGGAGCCACAAATTCCCTACTGAATATAGTTTAGTTACAAAGAAGTTCTGAAAAAGTCTATAAAGCGATTGGTGTGTCTACAAACAAAGTGTTTAAAACCTGACACTTGTAACATGTCGTGACCAGCATGTGCTCGGGTTTGGCAGGAGTCTGATGCGGGCAAATAAAGCATGTGAAAAAACAACTAATAACAAACCAAAAACCAAACAAGGGCAATACTAAAAACAACCAAGCAGTGGCTGAAGTGGTGTCCTGTCAGGGATCCAAACCAAAACCCTCAACAATCAGTCCCACTGGCGCCAGCACGTGGTTGGTTAAGGCTCTCAAAACATAAAGGCAACAAGCCAACAAGTCTGAGCCACCTCACCAACCAAACGAGCCAGCATGCAGAGCAAAACGAGCTCTGTAAGAGGGTCCCTGACGCTCTACGTCCTTCTGAAGATCTTCTGTTTTTGTTTTCTACAGAATGTTGGAATAATCCCGATTCAGAACAATCTTTTCTGCCAACGTGCTAAATAAGGAGCTCATTAAATCATCCAGCCTATTTTTACATGTGTGGATATAAAACAGATTTATACGATCAGTAGAGCTGCGTTGGACCTCCAGAGGCAAACTAACCCCCCGGAGAGGCAGACGGCTATTTTTATTGGACTGTTGAAAATGGAAACATCAGGTAACAGCAGACTTAACCTCTGAACGGAGGTCGTCCTGCTAACTACTGCTGAAGATAACAGAGAACTCTCTGAGTAAATGTTTTCCTTAAACTCACATCTTCACCTTCACAAGTGTTAAAACAAACAGGGAGACCAGCGAGGAGTTTGGCTCCCGCATCAGAGCTGGATCCAAATAAAAGACAGATTAATGGACAACAGCTAGTCTCCTCCAACTTCACATGGACAAACAACTTCTTCACCGCAGAAAGATGTTTTACTGAGCCAAAGTGCCTAAGCCCATTTTCCATCATCACACTATTGTTTCAGAATATTTATTATTATTTCATCATGTGGATGGTTCTCCTGTAGTAGCAGCGGCGGACCAGCAGAGGCAGAATAGCAACTTGACCGGAAATCACTTTGAATGTGTGTGTTATCCTTGTCCAAATGTGTGTTCTCCACATGATGCTCAGTGTTACCACTGGTGGAGCTGAAATGGGTTTCAAATATTTGGCAACATAGTAAGGTATAGTCAGAGTAAGACAGAGTACATGTGTGTGAATGAGAGGGATCCAAATGGAAAAGTGAGGTTACAGGGAGAAGAGATAAAGAAGGTGGAAGATTTTAAGTATCTAAGATCAACAGTCCAGAGCAATGGAGAGTGTGGAAAAGAGGTGAAGAAACGTGTTCAGGCAGGCTGGAACGGGTGAAGGAAAGTATCAGGTGTGATGTGTGATAGAAGAGTTTCAGCTAGAATGAAAGGGAAAGTGTACAAAACCGTGGTGAGACCGGCCATGCTGATTGGTCTACAGACAGTGTGGTGAGAGCGGCCATGCTGATTGGTCTAGAGACAGTGTGGTGAGAGCGGCCATGCTGATTGGACTAGAGACAGTGTGGTGAGAGCGGCCATGCTGATTGGTCTAGAGACAGTGTGGTGAGAGCGGCCATGCTGATTGGTCTAGAGACAGTGTGGTGAGAGCGGCCATGCTGATTGGTCTAGAGACAGTGTCACTGAGGAAAAGACAGGAAACAGAGATGTTTGTAGCAGAGATGAAGATGCTGAGGATCTCTCTGGGAGTGACCAGGATGGACAGGATCAGAGGAACAGCACATGTTAGAGGTTTTAAAGTCAGAGAGGTCAGACTGAGATGGTTTGGACATGTGCAGAGGAGAGAGAGAGAGTACATCAGAAGAAGGATGCTGGGTTTAGAACCACCAGGAAAGAGGACTAGAGGAAGACCAAAGAGGAGGTTCATGGATACAGTGAAGGAAGACATGAAGATAGTTGGTGTGACCGAAGAGGATGCAGGAGATAGGGTTAGATGGAAGAAAATGACTTGATGTGGAGACCCCTGAAGGGAAAAGCCGAAAAAAGAAGAAGTAAGTTATAGAGTCAGTGCACTCGATGGGTCTAAGAGGAACACCTTGTTTGTAGACTTTTTATCAAGCAAATCCTTCTTTTTAAACTTCGGTAAACATACATTTTGTATCCACTGGTAAAACATGTTTGACATTAGAGGAAGTATCTTTCAGGAGGTTTTTGATCTTGGCTTGATAATCCGTAGTGTTAAGAATCACTGTTAAACGACATTTGTCTGCTGGTAGAATATTTATGCTGGGATCTTTTTGTCTGCCAGCAGAGCCTATGTACCACCGCAGGGTGGCTGGGCTCTCTCTCAGAGATAGAGGGAGGAGCTCTATCAGGGTTAAGAGATGGGGTGGTTCGGGCATCTACTTAGAATGCCTCCCGAACACCTCGCTGGTGAGGACCTGTATTAGACCTGCTGGAGAGAATATGTCTCACAGCTGGACAGGTAACGCCTCCGGATCCTTCTGGGTGAGCTGGAGGATGCAGCCGGGCTGAGAGAAGCCTGGGTTTCCCATCTGAGGCGGTTACTTCCACTACCCAGCCTCGGATAAGCAGAAGATAAAGGAAAGGAACGGATCTAATGTTCTGCCATGCTTCTAAACATTTGATATGTTGATGACATGCATGAGGAAAAGAAAAGCTGATGTTTTGAAAGATGTTGTGGTAAATTTACTAGTTTTACTCTTGAGTTATTAAATCCTGATGTTTGGATCAGGCATTTAATGGACTGTTGAGAGATTTAACGCTTTGGTCGCTCGTTAATTTGAATGTAATGTAATAAACGAGCCCACATCCATCAGATTGAAATGATTTCTGGATGGAAGTCGGAACGTTATCAAACACACTGTCCAGAAAACACTTTGAAGACTTTTCTACGATGCCTGAATGAATGAGGAATTACAGACTTCTACACAAAGTGAAGAAAAGAAAACATGCTTTAAGCAGATTTTGATTTTGAGTTGGTTTCTTTAGGCCTTTAAGAGGACTGTCTTCGGACCTGCTGATTGGACATCAAAGAGCAGACAAGACAGCAAACAGCATCAGAATGAAATGTTGTTTCATTGCTGTGAAACCATTTTTATTTAAAAAAACAAAAACTGAAGAAGGGCAAAAAAAATTTGGGAACTGATTTACTCTGATGGATTTTCCCAAATGTGTTGAACAAAGTAAAGAAGTTCAACCAGCATGGGAACTTCATTGAATTATGAAGGATAGGCTGGACTTTTCTGAGGAGAGAGGACGATGGATTATTTCTATAAATATTACGAGCTGAGACTTTTACATCAGGACAAAGTGTTTGGATGAAGAGAAACTTTGTGTTCTTCAGCTTGTTCTTTGTGGGAGCCTCCAGGTGAACGTTGGATTCTCTAAACCAGTCTGGAACAGGTCATCTCATGACCGATGACTCGGCACAAACTCTGTTTCGGACAAAAGAATAAAGACAGATGGAGAGTCGGTCATGATTCAGAGTGATGAAGCTGTAACTCACTGGGTTCCAGTTCAGCAGTTCAGGTCATTCAGATTTATTCATGTCTGTAATCCGAGAAGCAGCTTACTCAGCCTCTGACATCTGGGGGAGCAAGAGGAGGTGAAGCCAGCAGACCAGAAAACAACATGGAGGTCAGCGATGCGGCAGACATGAGCAGGCGGAGGAGGACCGGCAGATGAAAGGGTCACATTTTATCAGTTTGTGGAAATGAGATCCAGATGTGGCGCCGTTAAAGGTAAACAGAGATTCTAAAGCAGTTCAGAACTTCTACGTTTCATTATCACTAAACGACACATTTTACACACAATTTACTTTTATTTAAACTCTTTGTTCTTTTTTGAGACAAACTGTGAAGTTAAGCAGTTCCTTCTGCTCGCTGCGGGACTCTAACCTGTTTTTATTCAGCTCCTAATCCGGCTGGATTCCTGGTTTGATTCGGGTATCTTCTTCCTCACCATGTATCTCTTCCCTGCAGGGGGCGCCACAGTTTTCACGATTTGTTTTCCTTCATGAAGTATTTGGTGTTCCACTAGACCTCCTGCCTGGCAGTTCCAAACTCTCCATGATTCCCTCTCTCTCCTCTCAGTCTAGCCTCTCTGACTTTATCTCTAAATGTTCCTAGTCCTGTCCGTGCTGGTTCCCCTCAAAGAGAACCCTGATACCTCCAGGTGTCTGTACCAGCATCTTCAAATCCAGCATCTCTAAAACATAATAAAACATCCTGCTGCTCAGAAATCCTCTCTTCTGTTCTTGATCTAACTTCATTGTTATGGTTCATCAGTTTATTCATCTCTAGTTACCACAGCTACTGGTTGGTAACTGGTTAATCAGACCATTTGTTTTCTTAGCTTTTTCAGCCATTGGTTTTAGCATTTTTAAAATATCACTCAGTATGTTTCTTAAATTGAATTCAGAAAATCAAGTTGAAGTTCATGAGCTAGAATACTGCCATTAGTTTTTTAGGGTTCCTGCTGCCTCGCAGGTTGGCATTGACTGGCCAAAGGCTATGGTGGTAAAACCGAAACGGAAAATCCAGTACAGAGACCTGTACGCAGTTGGATGAACTCTGCAATGAGCTCAGCACGCCTCCTGCAGGGGTGCTGACACCGGCTGTATCGGCTTGCCTTTCCGTCAGACTCTGTCGGTAACAGGGACGAATCTATTAAGGGAAGAATTCCTTTATTCATCCCTCACCGGGGAAATTTATGTGCTGCACTCCTTACACCGCAGCAGGCTGCCCTTCGACGGCGCCAATGGTGGGAGAAGCGGGGGTTAGGTGTCTTCTCCAAGGACCCTAGATGTGCTCTCTGTGGGACGCAAACCCGCAAACTTCCGGTCCGCGCGCGAATGCTCTAACCACTGAGCTTCCGCCTCCCTCCCTATTACAGGCAATATATATTACTATTACATTAATCTATTACAATATTAATCAAAACTTTATTTATCCGTTAGGAACTTCATTTGTAGTCATAGCGTCGGGCGTCGGGGTGAATATTACCATATCACTATCACAGGGTCATCTATTATGAGTACATCCGTTTCGTTCCGTCATCTTCCGCTTGTTCTGGGGTCGGATCGCGGGGGCAACAGCCTCAAATGGGCAGCCCAGGCCTCTCTCTCCCCGGCTGCATCCTCTAGCTCACCCGGAAGGATCCCGAGTCGTTCCCCACCCAGCTGTGCGACATAGTCTCTCCAGCTCCGGGGTCTGCCCCTTGATCTCCTCCCGGTGGGACGTCCCCGAAACACCTCATCAGCGAGGCGCTCAGGGGGCATCCTGACCAGATGCCCGAACCACCCCATCTGGCTCCTCTCAACCTGGAGGAGGAGCGGCTCGACACCGAGCTCCTACCGGATGGCAGAGCTCCTCACCCGATCTCTAAGTGAGAGCCCAACCACCCTGCGGAGGAAGCTCATTTCGGCCGCTTGTACCCGCGATCTCATTCTTTCGGTCACCACCCACAGCTGGTGACCATGGTGAGGGTAGGAACATAGATCCTGGTTACCATGGTGAGGGTAGGAACATAGATCCTGGTTACCATGGAGAGGGTAGAAACGTAGATCCTGGTTACCATGGTGAGGGTAGGAACGTAGATCCTGGTTACCATGGTGAGGGTAGGAATGTAGATCCTGGTTACCATGGTGAGGGTAGGAATGTAGATCCTGGTTACCATGGTGAGGGTAGGAACGTAGATCCTGGTTACCATGGTGAGGGTAGGAATGTAGATCCTGGTTACCATGTTGAGAGTAGGAATGTAGATCCTGGTTACCATGGTGAGGGTAGGAATGTAGATCCTGGTTACCATGGTGAGGGTAGGAATGTAGATCCTGGTTACCATGGTGAGGGTAGGAACGTAGATCCTGGTTACCATGGTGAGGGTAGGAATGTAGATCCTGGTTACCATGGTGAGGGTAGGAATGTAGATCCTGGTTACCATGGTGAGGGTAGGAATGTAGATCCTGGTTACCATGTTGAGAGTAGGAATGTAGATCCTGGTTACCATGGTGAGGGTAGGAATGTAGATCCTGGTTACCATGGTGAGGGTAGGAATGTAGATCCTGGTTACCATGGTGAGGGTAGGAACGTAGATCATGGTTACCATGGTGAGGGTAGGAATGTAGATCCTGGTTACCATGGTGAGGGTAGGAATGTAGATCCTGGTTACCATGGTGAGGGTAGGAACATAGATACTGGTTACCATGGTGAGGGTAGGATTGTAGATCCTGGTTACCATGGTGAGGGTAGGAATGTAGATCCTGGTTACCATGGTGAGGGTAGGATTGTAGATCCTGGTTACCATGGTGAGGGTAGGAATGTAGATCCTGGTTACCATGGTGAGGGTAGGATTGTAGATCCTGGTTACCATGGTGAGGGTAGGAATGTAGATCCTGGTTACCATGGTGAGGGTAGGAATGTAGATCGACTTGTAAATCCAGAGGTTAGCTTTTCGGCTAAGCGCTCTCTTTACCACAACAATTACGATTACATATTACATTTAAATAATCACACCGACTTGTCTGGACCTACTTTCTTGACAGAAATGATCCTGTTAAACAACCCATTCAGAAACTCAACTGCCACCTCACCCAAACACTTCCACACCTCTGCCGGGGTATCATCCAGGCCACGAACCTTTCCACTCTTCATCCTCTTCAGTGACCTCTGAACTTCTTCCTACTTCCTGCTCCAAAACAGGAACCTCCTTTTCTCTTTCTCAACGTTCTCTCTCCATCTTCCCGTCACACTACCGGCACATGTCAGAGCACATCTTTAATCATCCTAACCTGCTGCAGGTTCATCCCTCTCTGTTCAGATCCATGAAAATCAGAAAGAATCTCATTGTCTTTGTTTGTGAACATAGGTTCTAATGTTCGTCCAATCAAAGGTCCAGGTTCTAACAGACTTTAACCTCATGTTTCAAACAGTCCGTGTTCCGGGTGAGAGGTGTCCACTGCTATTCGAGCTGCTCCTGGAGACCCTCAGGTCCTGGGCAGATGAAAAGCTCTCATAGTCTGTATGTGTTTCCGCCCCCAGCGTACCACACGGTGATGAAGGAGGTTGTAAATTTGTCAGTAATGTGGTCGTCATCTGGTTTTAATCTGGTTGTTATAATCTGGGTGTGAGGTGTCTGTAACTGTGCAGGAAGCATATTTTATTCTGGCTGCTTGTGATCCAGTTGTTTGTACGGGTGAGTGTGAACACTTCTTGTTTTTTACATGTCTCACAGCCACGTGGTGCCGTACGGGTTTGGATCAGTACGACTGCGAAGGGAGCTCCATCGCTGCCTCTGCACAAATTCCAGCGATGCTGAGTGTTTCAGCTTCTGTTCAGCTCACAAGCAGCCACAGTAAGAACAAACAAACACACACACACACACACACGCACTGACATGCAGTATTTACACGTGCACATACATTGTCTTCCTAATTCTCACACAAATGGAATTTGAGATCCCAGAGGGCGTTGGCCTAGTGGCAGAGTTGCTGTCTTTTGATCGGGAGAACCTGGTTCAGTTCCCCCTGGAGCTGCTCACAGTCCAACACAAAAAAAAATGAAACAATAAAAAAAAACAAATGGAATTTGAGTGGTAAAGAGAGAGCTGAGCCGAAAAGCAAAGCTCTCGATTTACAAGTCGATCTATGTTCCTACCCTCACCATGGTAACCAGGATCTACATTCCTACCCTCACCATGGTAACCAGGATCTACGTTCCTACCCTCACCATGGTAACCAGGATCTACGTTCCAACCCTCACCATGGTAACCAGGATCTACGTTCCTACCCTCACTATGGTAACCAGGATCTACATTCCTACCCTCACCATGGTAACCAGGATCTACATTCCTACCCTCACCATGGTAACCAGGATCTACATTCCTACCCTCACCATGGTAACCAGGGTCTACGTTCCCACCCTCACCTATGAAAGAATGAGATCGCAGATACAAGCAGCCGAAATGAGCTTCCTCAGCAGGGTGGCTGGGCTCTCACTCAGAGATCGGGTGAGGAGCTCAGCCATCCGGGAGGAGCTCGGTGTTGAGCCGCTCCTCCTCCAGGTCGAGAAGACCCAGATGGGGTGGTTCGGGCATCTGGTCAGGATGCCCCCCGAGCGCCTCGCGGGCGAGGTGTTTTGGACACGTCCCACCAGGAGGAGACCAAGGGGCAGACCCCGGACCTGCTGGAGAGACTATGTCTCACAGCTGGCCGGGGAACAACTTGGGATCCGTCCAGGTGAGCTGGAGGATGCAGCCGGGGTGAGAGAGGCCTGGGCTGCCCGTTTGAGGCTGTTGCCCCCGCGGCCCGACCCCAGAACAAGCGGAAGATGACGGAACAGAATTTGAGTCTGAGCTCGATTCTTTCTTCATCACAACATACCGATGCAGCGTCCTTATTTCTGCAGATGCTGCACCAATCCATCCTTCCTCCACTGTGAACAAAACCCAGAGATACTTAATAATCCTTTACTTTGGATAGGGCCCTGTTCCTGGCCTTTGAGGGGTGCTCCATGCCACCATGGAACCCCTGGTCTAAAGAAATCATTCTTTTCTTTCTCAGAAATGTTTCACACAGTGAAGAACATTTAAAATCTGACAGAAATTACTTGTGATTTTTATCCTTCGTACCAAATCTGTTTTTAAAACATCTTTCTCTCTTCTTCTTCTTCTTCCATCATCTCCCTTCAGGGGGCGCCACAGCAAGTCAGTTTCTTCCATCTAACCCTATCTCCTGCATCCTCTTCGGTCACACCAACTATCTTCATGTCTTCCTTCACTGTATCCATGAACCTCCTCTTTGGTCTTCCTCTAGTCCTCTTTCCTGGTGGTTCCAAACCCAGCATCCTTCTTCTGATGTACTCTCTCTCTCTCCTCTGCACATGTCCAAACCATCTCAGTCTGACCTCTCTGACTTTAAAACCTCTAACATGTGCTGTTCCTCTGATCCTGTCCATCCTGGTCACTCCCAGAGAGATCCTCAGCATCTTCATCTCTGCTACAAACATCTCTAAAACATTCATTTCCTCACCCCCAGTAAAAATCCAACATCTTGTTTGTTTCTCTGCAGAGACGAGGACGTCGTGAGAAGGAAGACGGACAATACTGACAGACTGAAGAGTGACCCCGATGTAAAAATGAGCAGACACGAGACCTGAAAGTGGGCGCAGTGGGGAGGCGGGGTGCAGCTCTTCATGAATCAGAGGTTTTTCCTTGTTTGGACCTTTTGGTTGTACAGCTGCCTGCAGGCGCTGATGGCAGCGTGTCGGGAAGGACACCCACCCAACATGTCTTTAACACTTTCATGTCTGCATCACGCTCTCATATTTGTGTTGATCTCAGAAAGCTGCACACGTGTAGCTGAAACTTCTGGTCTTAATTTGTCTCGACTGCTGCAGACACAAGGACACACACACACATCAGAATCAATATCTGGGTCTCACACACATACGTCTCACATGGACAGGTCTGCTCTAACTCTACTTAAAGTTATAGAACCTATAACTATTAATCTAACTGTACGTCTTACCGTACATCCACCTGTACGGGTGTGTCTACCTGTACGAGGGATGGGTGATATGCACTAAGAAATTTATCCACATTCTATCTGATATTTACTACAATCATAAAAAAAAAGACACAAAATAAAACATCAATAGCACGTCCAGTCCCCACCAGAAAGGAAATATTGGTTATATAAAAGTACCCGCCCACCGAGGAGCGAGTAAACCCCAATACACCGAGGTCAGACTGTTTCCATGGAGACAAAGAAGCATCTGATGAAACAAGCTGACGTTCGTCATCGTCTACCCTTCACTAAACTCTGATTTTCATTTCATTAGAAGCCTCATTTACCTACCCCTCCCTCAAATACATGGGATTTCATGGCTCTTCAGTTCTGACGGCGATAATTAGAACTAACTAGTAAATCTACTAGAACGTTCTTCTTTTTAAACAATCTCATTGTTTTTAGTTTCGTTCCGTCATCTTCCACTTGTTCCGGGGTCGGGTCGCGGGGGCAACAGCCTCAAGCAGGCAGCCCAGGCCTCTCTCTCACCGGCTGCATCCTCCAGCTCACCTGGAAGGATCCCAAGTCGTTCCCCGGCCAGGTGTGAGACATAGTCTCTCCAGCGGGTCCGGGGTCTGCCTCTTGGTCTCCTCCCAGTAGGACATGCCCAAAACACTCCGCCCGCGAGGCGCTCGGGGGGCATCCTGACCAGATGCCCAAACCACCCCATCTGGCTCCTCTCGACCTGGAGGAGGAGCGGCTCAACACCGAGCTCCTCCCGGATGGCAGAGCTCCTCACCCGATCTCTGAGTGAGAGCCCAGCCACCCTGCTGAGGAAGCTCTTTTCGGCCGCTTGTACCCGCGATCTCTTTCTTTTGGTCACCACCCACGGCTGGTTACCATGGTGAGGGTAGGAATGTAGATCCTGGTTACCATGGTGAGGGTAGGAACATAGATCCTGGTTACCATGGTGAGGGTAGGAACGTAGATCCTGGTTACCATGGTGAGGGTAGGAATGTAGATCCTGGTTACCATGGTGAGGGTAGGAACATAGATCCTGGTTACCATGGTGAGGGTAGGAACGTAGATCCTAGTTACCATGGTGAGGGTAGGAACGTAGATCCTGGTTACCATGGTGAGGGTAGGAACGTAGATCCTGGTTACCATGGTGAGGGTAGGAACGTAGATCCTGGTTACCATGGTGAGGGTAGGAACGTAGATCCTAGTTACCATGGTGAGGGTAGGAACGTAGATCCTAGTTACCATGGTGAGGGTAGGAACGTAGATCCTGGTTACCATGGTGAGGGTAGGAACGTAGATCCTGGTTACCATGGTGAGGGTAGGAACGTAGATCCTGGTTACCATGGTGAGGGTAGGAACGTAGATCCTAGTTACCATGGTGAGGGTAGGAACGTAGATCCTGGTTACCATGGTGAGGGTAGGAACGTAGATCCTGGTTACCATGGTGAGGGTAGGAACGTAGATCCTGGTTACCATGGTGAGGGTAGGAACGTAGATCCTGGTTACCATGGTGAGGGTAGGAACGTAGATCCTGGTTACCATGGTGAGGGTAGGAACGTAGATCCTGGTTACCATGGTGAGGGTAGGAACGTAGATCCTGGTTACCATGGTGAGGGTAGTAACGTAGATCGACTTGTAAATCTAGAGCTTTGCTTTTCGGCTCAGCTCTTTATTTACCATGATGGACCGATGCAGCGTCCTAGTTATTGCTGATGCCGCACCGATCCGCCTGTCGATCTGCCGCTCCATCTTTCCCCCACTCGTGAACAAGACCCCGAGGTACTTAAACTCCTCCACTTGGGGCATTGATTGTTTTTAGTTTTAAATATAATTAAGATTAACTCATTATTTTACACCACGTCCGGCCTAACAGAACGTTTCAAACCCATCCCTGTTTGTTTGTTTGTTTGTTTGTATTGTGATTCCAGCGTGTGTTGCGTTGCAGAGTAATCACCTCACTTTTCACTCTTGTTGTTTTGACATTAAGTGTATCAGTATTTTTTTTTCTCGTACCTCTCAAAGCGTTCCTCCTGTCTCCCTGATGAGGGGACTATCACACTGGACTTAAAACCTGTATTCATCCACCATTTTGAAAATCACAAAAGATTGTACGGACGGTTTATAATGATCCAGAGTGACGTGAGAGGAGGTTACCAGTCTAGCTCTGACTGTGCAGTAACAACAGATGCCTGGAATGAAACGTAACGGCTTAAAGGGAGGAATTTTGTAGACAATTTGATGTATGATACACGTAAACAAAACACAGCAATTTTTTGTTGGCTGTATAAATCCGTATTTTTCTGTATTAAAATACGGCGTATCAGTTTAACTTTTCTAGATTAGGTCGTTGCTGTTTGGCCAACACGCTTTTATGCCACAGGTGTCGGGTAGCGATTCTGTCACACATTTAAATATATGATTACTTTTAAAACAAAAAACAAAACAAACTAATTATTCTTATGACGGGATGACATTTTTTTTTCATGGACAAGTTTTCTGACAGTATTCATGTAATTCCTCATTCGTCCAGCAGTGATCTTTCTTGGAAAAGTCTTCAAAGTGTTTTCTGGACAGTGTGTTTAATGATCGAGACGTTTCAACTTCCATCCTGAAATTATTTTCAATCTGATAGACGGAACCTGAGAACTGGTTCTAGATAAACGAACCTGAGTTTATCCAACTCCTAAAGAGGAGGAGCTAACACCGACACACCTGTAAACAACATGTAACTAGTTTACTAAGGTGTGGTGGGTCTTAACTAACCTCTACTGTTTTCTAAATGCGTTCTACTGAAACTGACAAACAGTTCAACACTCCCCTGTTAAACCTGTGCCAATAGCCCCGTCAACTAAAACTGCTCCCCCCAAAAGAGAATATTCTAGGTTAAGAACCTTCCTCTTTAAACCAGAACCATCCTCTTTAAACCAGAACCATCCTCTTTAAACCAGAACCTCCCTCTTTAAACCAGAACCATCCTCTTTAAACCAGAACCTCCCTCTTTAAACCAGAACCATCCTCTTTAAACCAGAACCATCCTCTTTAAACCAGAACCATCCTCTTTAAACCAGAACCTTCCTCTTTAAACCAGAACCATCCTCTTTAAACCAGAACCATCCTCTTTAAACCAGAACCATCCTCTTTAAACCAGAACCTTCCTCTTTAAACCAGAACCTTCCTCTTTAAACCAGAACCATCCTCTTTAAACCAGAACCATCCTTTTTAAACCAGAACCATCCTCTTTAAACCAGAACCTTCCTCTTTAAACCAGAACCTTCCTCTTTAAACCAGAACCATCCTTTTTAAACCAGAACCATCCTCTTTAAACCAGAACCATCCTCTTTAAACCAGAACCATCCTCTTTAAACCAGAACCTTCCTCTTTAAACCAGAACCATCCTCTTTAAACCAGAACCTTCCTCTTTAAACCAGAACCATCCTCTTTAAACCAGAACCTCCCTCTTTAAACCAGAACCATCCTCTTTAAACCAGAACCATCCTCTTTAAACCAGAACCATCCTCTTTAAACCAGAACCTTCCTCTTTAAACCAGAACCTTCCTCTTTAAACCAGAACCTTCCTCTTTAAACCAGAACCATCCTCTTTAAACCAGAACCATCCTCTTTAAACCAGAACCATCCTCTTTAAACCAGAACCATCCTCTTTAAACCAGAACCATCCTCTTTAAACCAGAACCTTCCTCTTTAAACCAGAACCATCCTCTTTAAACCAGAACCTTCCTCTTTAAACCAGAACCATCCTTTTTAAACCAGAACCATCCTCTTTAAACCAGAACCATCCTCTTTAAACCAGAACCATCCTCTTTAAACCAGAACCTTCCTCTTTAAACCAGAACCATCCTTTTTAAACCAGAACTTCTCTCTTTAAACCAGAACCATCCTCTTTAAACCAGAACCTTCCTCTTTAAACCAGAACCTTCCTCTTTAAACCAGAACCATCCTCTTTAAACCAGAACCTTCCTCTTTAAACCAGAACCATCCTCTTTAAACCAGAACCTTCCTCTTTAAACCAGAACCATCCTCTTTAAACCAGAACCATCCTCTTTAAACCAGAACCATCCTCTTTAAACCAGAACCTTCCTCTTTAAACCAGAACCATCCTCTTTAAACCAGAACCTTCCTCTTTAAACCAGAACCATCCTCTTTAAACCAGAACCTTCCTCTTTAAACCAGAACCATCCTCTTTAAACCAGAACCTTCCTCTTTAAACCAGAACCATCCTCTTTAAACCAGAACCTTCCTCTTTAAACCAGAACCATCCTCTTTAAACCAGAACCTTCCTCTTTAAACCAGAACCATCCTCTTTAAACCAGAACCATCCTCTTTAAACCAGAACCTTCCTCTTTAAACCAGAACCATCCTCTTTAAACCAGAACCTTCCTCTTTAAACCAGAACCATCCTCTTTAAACCAGAACCTTCCTCTTTAAACCAGAACCATCCTCTTTAAACCAGAACCTTCCTCTTTAAACCAGAACCTTCCTCTTTAAACCAGAACCTTCCTCTTTAAACCAGAACCTTCCTCTTTAAACCAGAACCTTCCTCTTTAAACCAGGGGGTGACCATGCGTTTACATTCTCCAGGTTGGTTGTATTTTAATCCTCCGTTTCTGTTCAGAGAGAAGTTTTCTTTCTTCATCAAGATGGCTTCAAAAACAGTTGTTTACAGGTGTGTTGGCGTTAGCTCCTCCTCTTCAGGGGTTGGACAAACTCAGATTACCGTAATTTCACGACCATTAGGCGCACCGTACAAAAAGGCGCAGTCTCAGTCACACACCGCCTTACAACAACACACACGCAAGCATGCAAATGTGTGTATTAAAAAATAGATCGGGAGCAAAACTGAGTTTGGTTGTGTTTTATTTAAGTAGTAACGATACTAAACAAACACATTACCGGTAATAGTCTTTATTCAAATCCGTCAAAGTCCTCATCCTCTGTTTCAGAGCAGGTCCACTTCGCTCCTCGCTGTCAAAGTCACTGTCTGTACTGTGCGGCTCCTCAGAAAGGATACCAGCTTTTGAGAAAGCTCGGATAACAGTACCAGCAGACACGTTAGTCCAAGCATCTACAATCCATTGGCAAACTGTAGCGTAACTCGCCCGGCGCTGCCTTCCACCCTTCCACGGCTCGATTCCCTTGTTCCTCCGCGTAGCTGATTGCCTTCAGCTTAAACTGAGCGTCATAAGCATGTCTCTTTGTTGCAATGTTGTGCATACAGCACATACCTTTTTGTACACAATCCACGCCCACACTTCTCTCTTTAACGTTTTCTTTTAGGTCCGCCTTTTCTCACACACAAGGCGCACCGCTCATTTTGAAGAAAATCTAAGACGTTTATATGCGCCTTATACTCAAGAAATTACGGTAGTTTAATTAGAACCAGTTCTCAGGTTCCTTCAGTGAGAGAGAACAGGATTTCCAGATGGAAGTTAAAACGTCTCGATCATCAGAAGATACTTTGAAACCTTTTCTACGTTTTTGACACTAAATCATGACTTAAAACATATCACCCATCTCAAACGTCTACCTGTACGCCTATCTCCACATCTACCTGTACGTCTACCTGTACGTCTACCTGTACGTCTACCTGTACGTCTACCTGTACGCCTACCTGTACGTCTACCTGTACGTCTACCTGTACGTCTACCTGTACGTCTACCTGTACGTCTACCCGTACGTCTACCCGTACGTCTACCCGTACGTCTACCCGTACGTCTGCCCGTACGTCTGCCCGTACGTCTACCCGTACGTCTACCCGTACGTCTACCCGTACGTCTACATGTACGTCTACCTGTACGTCTACCTGTACGTCTACATGTACGTCTACACGTACGTCTACATGTACGTCTACCTGTACGTCTACCCGTACGTCTACCTGTACGTCTACCTGTACGTCTACACGTACGTCTACCTGAACACCAACCTGTACATCTACCTGTACGTCTACACGTACGTCTACCTGAACACCAACCTGTACATCTACCTGTACGTCTACCCGTACGTCTACCCGTACGTCTACCTGTCTGTCTACCGGTACGTCTACCTGTACGTCTATCTGTACGTCCACCTGAACACCAACCTGTACATCTACCTGTAGATCTTTCTGGTCCGCCTCCAGCACAACTCTGAGAAGTGATGCACAGATGTGCGATAAAGTATTTATTTTCTCTTTTAGCCTCTTCTGCACATATGAATTATAACCAGACATATTTAAGTAGACCAGCCTGTGTAATTCAGAGGACAGCACCACCCAGTGGTGAGGTTTTAAATCCATTGTGTTGGTACCAGTTCCTCACTGGTACTTTTTGAAACAGAACATGACAGTATTCTGTGCCCTGGTCACCTGCCCGTGTTGGGTAGAAAAACTACAAATCATTAATAATAAAGAAATTTTTAACTTTTTCTGGAGTTTGTTTGTTGTTTTTACTGCAAAACAAAACTGTTTTTTTTTTTATTTAATCCAGTTTTATTTCTTCAGATAGAAACACACAATCAGGACAGTAAGACCTAACCAATCAGAACCAGGACAGTCCTGTTTCTACAGCCTCCTTCTCACCATCCAGTTAGATGAGAAACAGTAGAACCTGATGGAGACCCTCTCACAGGAGACCCTGATGAAGACCCTCTCACAGGAGACCCTCTCACAGGAGACCCTGATGGAGACCCTCTCACAGGAGACCCTCTCACAGGAGACCCTGATGGTGACCCTCTCACAGGAGACCCTGATGGTGACCCTCTCACAGGAGACCCTGATGGAGACGCTCTCACAGGAGAACCTGATGGAGACGCTCTCACAGGAGACCCTGATGAAGACCCTCTCACAGGAGACCCTGATGGTGACCCTCTCACAGGAGACCCTGATGGTGACCCTCTCACAGGAGAACCTGATGGAGACGCTCTCACAGGAGAACCTGATGGAGACCCTCTCACAGGAGACCCTCTCACAGGAGACCCTGATGGAGACCCTCTCACAGGAGAACCTGATGGAGACGCTCTCACAGGAGAACCTGATGGAGACGCTCTCACAGGAGACCCTGATGAAGACCCTCTCACAGGAGACCCTCTCACAGGAGACCCTGATGGAGACCCTCTCCCAGGAGACCCTGATGGTGACCCTCTCACAGGAGACCCTGATGGAGACCCTCTCACAGGAGATCCTCTCACAGGAGACCCTGATGGAGATCCTCTCACAGGAGAACCTGATGGAGATCCTCTCACAGGAGACCCTCTCACAGGAGAACCTGATGGAGACGCTCTCACAGGAGACCCTGATGAAGACCCTCTCACAGGAGACCCTCTCACAGGAGACCCTGATGGAGACCCTCTCACAGGAGACCCTGATGGTGACCCTCTCACAGGAGACCCTGATGGAGACCCTCTCACAGGAGAACCCTGATGGTGACCCTCTCACAGGAGAACCTGATGGAGACCCTCTCACAGAAGACCCTGATGGAGACGCTCTCACAGGAGACCCTGATGGAGACCCTCTCACAGGAGAACCTGATGCAGACGCTCTCACAGGAGACTCTGATGAAGACCCTCTCACAGGAGACCCTCTCACAGGAGACCCTGATGGAGACCCTCTCACAGGACGGATAAACAGACCGTTTCTAGGAGTGGAGCGAGGGGATGAGGTTGGTATGAAGTCATTAAAGGGATAAATTTACAGTAACATAATTTGCTGTTTGCCTTATTAATACATTTCTTGAATTTGAAGCACAAATCTTTGACCCTGATTGTACGTATGGTACTGCTCCTCTCAGTCGGCCAACTTGGCAGATGCTTAAAATGAAAAATTAATCAGTTTCAAGAAACTTCGTGCAGCTTGAGTAACCTCTAAAACATCAACTTTTTCTTCCAAATGTCTTCCTAAATCATTTTTTGAATGATCAGAACCTGATCCAGGCTATCTTAACTTTATTTTTTACCATGCCTTCATGGACCACCCTAAGGACGGCCATTCTTTAATTATGTAGTGGGTGTGGCTTATCCTCAGATGTACCGAATCAGAAAAACAGGCAGATAATAAAGCAAACATTTTATTTTATAATTGACATGATGACGCTGGTGCCATCTCATTGGTTCATCAGAACCCGTCCTGGTTCGGAGAGCCTCTTGGTGATTGACTCCAGTCTCAGTGGTCCTTTCTGTGTTTGGCTCGGGACTTGGAGTGTTTGTGGTCCCGTTCTCTGGAGCGAGAACGTGAGCGGGAATCATGCCGGGACTTCTTGGCTCGCCTGCTATCCTGACTGTCCTGAAAAAAACGACAAAAGAAAAACTTTAGTTTCGTTTCATCTTCTGAACCGCTTTCTCCTAACGGAGTCGCGGGGGTACCAGAGCCTATCCCGGCTGATTTCAGGCGAGAGGCAGGATACACTCCGAACAGGTCGCCGGCCTGTTGTGGGGCCACACACACAGACAACCATCCACACACTCTCATTCCTAGAGGTAATTTTGAAGCAGCCAATCAACCTAACATGTATGTTTTTGGAGAGTGGGAGAAAACTGAAGAAAATTCTCTCATAGATGGGGAGAAGATGTAAACTCCACAAAGTAAGGACAGTGATCCAAGCCTCACCCCCACTCTGGGATTTGAACCCCGACCTACTTGCTATGAGGCCCCCATGCAGCCTTAAAGGGACAGATGATTTAATTGATAGGTGGTTGAATGTATTACCTGCTCCTTCCTGGACTTCTTCTCTCCTGCGTCATGATGTCGGTGCTTCTTGTGTTTCTTCCTGGAGGTCTGATGGCTGCTGGCCTCCTCCTCGTCCCCCATTAGCAGCTCGTATCTGGAGCTGCAGGTTGGTTGAGGAAAAGCCTGAACTGGCTCTTGTCCACATCCACACACACATTATTGTATTTTCACGACTAAGGCGCACATAAAAGTCTTAGAATTTCTTCAAAATGTGCGGCGCGCATTGTGTGTGGATGTTGTTGTTGTAGGGTGGACGTAGTAGGGTGAAGTGTGGGCGTGGATTGTTTATAAAGAACAGATAGAGTATTTTTGTTATGAAGAACATGGTTGTTTTATGAACCTCTGTTCTTGAAATGTTAAAGAGACACAGTTTTAACTGAGGATCATCAGCTACGAGGAGGAACATGGAAATCCAGCAGAGAATTTAAGATCCATGAATCAATGGAAGCTGGAAAACGAGCTCTGACAGGTTCAAGAAGACGCAGCTGAGTTTCTAAGGACATAAGACGAGGTGGTCAGAGTTGGAGGAAAGACTAGAGCAGTGGATCATCGATAGAACGAGTGGAGGAAAGACTAGAGCAGTGGATCATCGATAGAACGATCGGAGGAAAGACTAGAGCAGTGGATCATCAATAGAATGAGTGGAGGAAAGACTAGAGCAGTGGATCATCAATAGAATGAGTGGAGGAAAGACTAGAGCAGTGGATCATCAATAGAATGAGTGGAGGAAAGACTAGAGCAGTGGATCATCGAGTAAAGAACGAGTGGAGGAAAGACTAGAGCAGTGGATCATCGATAGAACGAGTGGAGGAAAGACTAGAGCAGTGGATCATCAATAGAACGAGTGGAGGAAAGACTAGAGCAGTGGATCATCGATAGAACGAGTGGAGGAAAGACTAGAGCAGTGGATCATTGTTATGCCTTTGGTTAAAGTATATGTCAGAGTGAGACATCTGTTTCTTCTAGGATCTTTTATAGTTTGTTAAAATATCAGCAGAGTGAGCGGTCTCGAAAATAGTAGATCTTGGATGAGTCTGTAGCATAGAAGACGGAAGAAGACTGCGCTCAAACTCGTTAAAAACCTGGGAAAACTTTAGTCTTTGTAAGTATTTTTTGTGTTTATGTGCTTTGTTTACATGCTCAAGATTGTATTTCATTTGATAACGTGTGAATCGCGTCTTATGTACAAAGTAAGCCACTTAGGATGTGGGCACGCATGTTTCAAGCTAGCTAACATGTGTTTGATCAGGAAGACTCAACGTTCTGTACAGCTCGTAATGCACTTCTTTGTTTTGTTTTGTTTCAGTTACTACGTACATATATATATGTAATCCTTTGAAGAAAAGAGTCTACATAAAACAAGAAAAGCAAGCCTTGTGTGGGAGTCTCTTTTGTCATTGGAATAGTTCGCTGGCTGTCTAGCTTCACACAGTCACGTGTCGTGAGGGCAGCACAATCATCAATAGAACGAGTGGAGGAAAGACTAGAGCAGTGGATCATCAATAGAACGAGTGGAGGAAAGACTAGAGCAGTGGATCATCGATAGAACGAGTGGAGGAAAGACTAGAGCAGTGGATCATCGATAGAACGAGTGGAGGAAAGACTAGAGCAGTGGATCATCGATAGAACGAGTGGAGGAAAGACTAGAGCAGTGGATCATCAATAGAACGAGTGGAGGAAAGACTAGAGCAGTGGATCATCGATAGAACGAGTGGAGGAAAGACTAGAGCAGTGGATCATCGATAGAACGAGTGGAGGAAAGACTAGAGCAGTGGATCATCGATAGAACGAGTGGAGGAAAGACTAGAGCAGAGGATCATCGATAGAACGAGTGGAGGAAAGACTAGAGCAGTGGATCATCGAGTAAAGAACGAGTGGAGGAAAGCTCAGTAACTTCCAGCGGATTAGAATGAAAAGCTCCAACTGCATCAAACACATTCAGGCACGTACGTAGTGGAGGACACAGTGAGAACGTTGAAGGGAGAAGTGTGAACATGGATTGTTTATAAAAACCTGCACCCTATGATCAGTAATGACACATAACTGAGACTGCACCTCTTAGTACGGTACGCCTTATGGTTGTGAAAATACTGTAGCTCTGAAAGCATGGAAACATTCTTTAAAAACCCAACACACACAGAAGGATACTCCTCCTTGGGCTTGACCTGGTCTTTCAGAGCCAGTTTGGAGCGGCTCTCCTGGTCCTTCTCATAAGCTCTGAAATCCTCCTTGGTGTACTTCCCACCTGGAACAAAGAGCCAATGAGACTTTCTGATGCATGTTCGGCGGTGACTTCCAACCTTCTGCAGATCCTCACCTTTCCCTTTCCACTGGATCTTGGCCACGGACTGGCTGAAGTCCACGTGGATCCGTCGGTCATCGATCAGGACGTTGTCCATCTTGAAGTAAGCCTTCTCACAGTCTTCTTGCTGAGAGGAGGACATCAGAAAGTAAAGCCGTGTAACGACGGTGATCTCCTTAACCTCTTACTATGAACGGTATCCTCGTCAGGAGACTTAACAGGAGTCTTATGTTTGTCATTTTACTATGAAAAATCCATCCCATTGAAAACAAAAGCTATTTTCTATTAGTTCTGACTCTTGTGCATCACTCACAGCATTCAGTCTTTGTCCATCTTGAAATTTGTTTCTAAGAAACCGCTTATGGGTGTCAAAGTCTGGTCCTCGAGGGCTGGTGTCCTGAAGGTTTTCAATGTGTTCCTGGTTCAATACAGCTGATGTGCATAAAGTCACATCAACAGCCAATAAAATCTGGCACAATGACTGGTTAACCGAGATCAGGTGTGTAGAAGCAAGAACACATGGAAAACCACCAGAAAACCAGCCGTTGAGGACCGGACTTTGACACCTTTGGCTCATAGTGTACCAATAGCTTCATTAACCACCATCAATGTTGTACTTGGTCGCCTTATTCTATTGGTTTCCACCAATAAAATGAGGGGTCACCTGTGCATACAGACCAATCCGTTGAGATGGTGGCTCCACTCGTACAGTAAAATCTGGATGAGGCGTTACGCCCAGGACGGTCGGCGCACGAGAGGAAGAAAGTTTAGCTAAACGAGTTCAAAAGAAACCTTTGTGATAAAATAAAGAATTCTAGAACTTTTACCCGACAGAAAGTAAACGTGTCTGATTTTCTATTAAAATCTTTCTAATAACTTTCAAACTTTAGAGATGATGTTTTATTTTAAGAAGTAAAAATCATGTGTTCGATTTGCGATCGATTTGCTGCCGAGTGTGAAGCGGCCAGGATGGGAATTAGTGCCTCTAACTCCAAGACCATGGTCCTCGCCCGGAAAAGGGTGGAATGCCCCCTGCGGGTCAGGGACAGGGTCCTGCCCCAAGTGGAGGAGTTTAAGTATCTCGGGGTCTTGTTCACGAGTAGGGGAAGGATGGAGCGGGAGATCGACAGGTGGATCAGTGAAGCATCAGCAAAAACTAGGACGCTGCATCGGTCTGTCGTGGTAAAGAGAGAGCTGAGCCAAAAAGTAAAGCTCTCGATTTACAAGTCAATCTACGTTCCTACCCTCACCATGGTAACCAGGATCTACGTTCCTACCCTCACCATGGTAACCAGGATCTACGTTCCTACCCTCACCATGGTAACCAGGATCTACGTTCCTACCCTCACCATGGTAACCAGGATCTACATTCCTACCCTCACCATGGTAACCAGGATCTACGTTCCTACCCTCACCATGGTAACCAGGATCTACGTTCCTACCCTCACCATGGTAACCAGGATCTACGTTCCTACCCTCACCATGGTAACCAGGATCTACGTTCCAACCCTCACCATGGTAACCAGGATCTACGTTCCTACCCTCACCATGGTAACCAGGATCTACGTTCCTACCCTCACCATGGTAACCAGGATCTACGTTCCTACCCTCACCATGGTAACCAGGATCTACGTTCCAACCCTCACCATGGTAACCAGGATCTACGTTCCAACCCTCACCATGGTAACCAGGATCTACGTTCCTACCCTCACCATGGTAACCAGGATCTACGTTCCTACCCTCACCATGGTAACCAGGATCTACGTTCCTACCCTCACCATGGTAACCAGGATCTACGTTCCTACCCTCACCATGGTAACCAGGATCTACGTTCCAACCCTCACCATGGTAACCAGGATCTACGTTCCAACCCTCACCATGGTAACCAGGATCTACGTTCCTACCCTCACCATGGTAACCAGGATCTACGTTCCAACCCTCACCATGGTAACCAGGATCTACGTTCCTACCCTCACCATGGTAACCAGGATCTACGTTCCTACCCTCACCATGGTAACCAGGATCTACGTTCCTACCCTCACCATGGTAACCAGGATCTACGTTCCAACCCTCACCATGGTAACCAGGATCTACGTTCCTACCCTCACCATGGTAACCAGGATCTACGTTCCTACCCTCACCATGGTAACCAGGATCTACGTTCGTATCCTCACCATGGTCACCAGCTGTGGGTGGTGACCAAAAGAATGAGATTGCGGGTACAAGCGGCCAAAATGAGCTTCCTCCACAGGGTGGCTGGGCTCTCACTCAGAGATCGGGTGAGGAGCTCTGCCATCCGGGAGGAGCTTGGTGTCGAGCCGCCCCTCCTCCAGGTTGAGAGGAGCCAGATGGGGTGGTTTGGGCATCTGGTCAGGATGTCCCCTAAGCGCCTAGTGGGCGAGGTAATTTGGGCACATCCCACCGGGAGGAGACCAAGGGGCAGACCCCGGACCCGCTGGAGAGACTATGTCTCACAGCTGACCGGGGAATGACTTGGGATCCTTCCAGGTGAGCTAGAGGATGCAGCTGGGGTGAGAGAGGCCTGGGCTTCCTGTCTGAGGCTGTTGCCCCTGCGACCCGACCCCGGAACAAGCGGAAGATGACGGAACGGAAATCATGTGTTTGCAACATCTTAAAGAGTTACTCGCAGTGTTGTTTTTGTCAACGATGACGACAACTAAATAATTTTGTTGATGAAGCTTTTTTTCATGACGATGACGTAACGATAACGAAATAAATGCGACATTTTGGTGACGAAAATGTGACGAGACGTTTGCGAGTTTCTGTTGACGAGATGAAAATGTAACGAAACGGGCGTCAGACTTTAACATTTCTGTCTGTGTAAAGAAAAAAAACACAGCGGCTGCATCTGTCTCTCACGACGGCACGCCCCCCACGATGCTGCACGTTCACACCGTCTACACAACACACCTCCAGCCATGAGGAAGTCACACACCATGGTGAAAACAGTAACAAAGGAGCTTGGTGGTCAGAAACTTAAAGTTTCACACATATTTAAACAGCATGCTAACTTCAAGCTAATGCTAGCTTGTCGGTGCTGCTAACTTCCTTAGTTTGGTTGCTAACGACTGATTTAAAGAGACAGTACAATGTTTACTTTTTTTACAGGGTCATTTAGAGGCGTCATTTTTAAGTATGAATAAGTTACAACGTTCCTCACTCACTGAAGAATTTAGATTTATTTTACATCGTTTGCTTTTTTGCGCAAGTCAAAGCTCGACTGGGCTGTTTTTTTTTTAACAAATAACCTTCATCATTCTCACAATAAAGACACGATTGTTAAAGTAAGTTGTTTTTTTTTTGGTTGTTTGGGTTTTTTTTTTTACACTAAAACTAGACAAAAACTCTTTTGGGTTTTCTTTGACTAAAACGTGACTAAAACTAAAATTAATTTTCGTTCTAAAGACGAAGACTAAAACAAAAACTCAGATGGCTGCCAAAAACGACATTAGTTACTCGTCAAAAAACAGGATTTTTTTCTGTACTTTTGCTGTGTTTTATTCTAATTTTTTCCCAGTTACACATAAATGATTTAATGACATATTAAATAATATTTTTACTGTGACATAACTTTTATTCAAAAGTACTTTGATGTAACTGAACTGATTTAGAAATGTTTATGGGCTCGGGTAGTAAAGGGTTAATAACCTCACCTTCTCAAACTCAATGAAGGCGTAGCAGAGGGAGTCCCCGCTCTTCCAGTCTCTGATGATCTCGCAGCTGCGGAGAGAAGGGATGTGTCAGGAGCTTTATGGGCTGGTCTCTATGGTTACGGGCTACGAACAGCACCTCTTGATGGTTCCGAAGCGTGAGAAGATGATCTCCAGGTCCTCGTCAGTTGTCACCGGATTCAACTTGCAGACAAACAGCACGTTCTCCGGAGGCTTCACCTCCGCGTCGGGTAGGTCGCCCACCTGGACGCACAGCAGGGTCACAGCTGCTGCCATGGCAACGGGCAAACGGCTTACTCACCATTTCCAGCAGGATGGCCTGAGTCTTTGCCTCCTTTTCCTTCAGACGCTCCTCCAGCTCCTCCGCAGCTTTCCCCTCTGTGTCATCGATCGCCTCGTCCGCACCGATACGTCCACTCTACACAAAGCGAACAGCATTAAAATGTTCAGAGCTGGACGGCGATCCGAGACGTTCCATTGTAGATTCTTCCATCACACTCCTCCAACATGCTCTAGTCTTTCTCCATCGTGTTCTTCTCTGCGGCCCCCCCGCCCCTTCCCTGCTTCCAAACATCACATAGACAAAGTGTTTGGTTGTGGAACAGGAAAGAAGATCTGCCATGGAACGCTCACAGCGGAGCACGAGGGAGAAATGTCTTCAAAGTTCCTTCTGAACAGTACGTTTGATGATTGAGACGTTTTAACTTCCGTCTGGAAATCATTTAAAATCAGAAATAAAATGTTTCAATCATCTGATAAACTGTCCAGAAGGAACTTTGAAGCCTTTTCTAGAATGTGTCTGCGAGATGAACGACGGGTTACACACACTTGTTCCCAAGAGATTAAATGTTCACAGAAATCCCTTCTTTTATGGTTTGGATTTTTTTTAAATGTTATTTTATTTAAGGGGTGGGGGGTACTCTGCTTTTTGAGGGGTGATAATTCTTCTCTCATAGCATTAGTTTTTTTTGTCTAAAATATAATATTTTCAAAAAAGCTTTAAACGTATTTATTCTGTTTCCTTTCTGTTAAAACACTGTGAATTTGTCGGTTCTAAGGTGGGCTTTAGTCGTTCCTGGTGGGGACAGGACGTCATGTATGGAACGCACCTGAACAGTCAGTGTCACATAAAAACAAATTTTTCCTGAATAAACTTTCTAAACACCATCTTTAAATTCTCCATCTGGTTCATTTTATTTCTGCTACAACTCACATCCAGCTGTTCCTGCGTCGGCCTAGGTGAATGCTCCGGCACTGGTAGGTCGGGCGGGTCGTCAAAGGGGTCGTCCAGGATCACCGTGTGGTTTATCCTGCAGCCAAACGATACAGCTGTGTTGGCATGGTGAAGCGGTCGTCATGACAACAATGCCTACCTGATGTCCTGCAACGGAATGAAATCAGTGTCCACAAAGGTCTCGTTGATCTTTGCCAGGACGTCCATGCCCTCCGACACTTCTCCAAAGACTGTGTGGACTCCGTCCAGGTAGTCTAGGTTCTCCCCAGTGGTGATGAGGAACTACAGCGGGAGCAGGAAGTCGTTATCGGTCCCCCGACCCCAGCAGAATGCAGGAGGACATGCAGCAGACCCACCCACCTGAGAACCGTGCTGATCATTGCCATTGTTCACCATGGAAACGGTCCCTTTCTTCCTGTGCTTTATCCGTGGAACTTTCTCCCCGTCAAAGAACCGAGCTTGGTCCCCGTACAGCTTACTGGAACAGAGACGTTCCCCATTAGAACCATCGTAGAGAACAAAGGGTTCCGAGTCTCACCTGTACACGGAGTCTCCTCCACGACCGGTTCCAGTTGGATCCCCGGTCTGCACGATGAAGTCCCTCTGAAACACAAAGAACCTTTAAGCCCAGGCAGGGGGGGAGATGGGCATGGCAGGCGGGGGGTGGTGTTCTATTAGAGTCCCCACGTATCCAGTAGAAAGGATCAGTTTGTTGGCAGTGCATTGCTCTCTGACGAGTTCTAAACAATATAGTTCCATTAAAGTTCAAGTAGAACTGTGATACTGTTTTAAACAAGCAGCTCAGAACGTTTCTAAAACCCTGGAACGTTCCCCTCTGAAAACAGGAAACAGAAATAATCCTAGCAAACCAACACACGGCTCAGCAGCCATTTATAAAACATACTGTGTGGATCCTTCAGGGAGAAACTATGACAGCAACGGTGGTGGAAGAAGCGTGTGCGCGCAGGCTGGAACACTGTGATGTGTGATAGAAGAGCTTCAGCTAAAATGAAAAGTACAGATTAGGTGTGTTCGAGATGACCCAGGCGATGCAGTTCTGATTGGCGCAGATCGGTGCGCAATGCATGCCAGTTAGTTTTCGCGTTCCGAGATGATCTGATGTCACCTGTGCACCGGTAACGAGACTATCGCAATCAATAGATCGATAGGTAAAAACTTTATTAATCTCCAGCAAAAGAAATTCTGGTGTCCAGCAGCGACAGAAATCTGTACATACAAAATAAAAGAGGACTCAGTTCCTTCCAGAACCATCTGCCTGAGGGCTGAAGGGATGAACGACCTCCTAAAGCGCTCAGTCCTGCAGCGCAGTGAGAGGAACCTCTTACTTTGTGTCGTCTTCTGAGTCGTGATAACATCATGAAGAGGGTGACGGGGGTTATTCAGGATGCCCTGCATTAAAGCCCTCATCCTCCCCTCCAAAACAGCTCCCACAGAGTCTACATTTCTCCCCACCACAGATGCACATTTCTTAGTGCTGCCCAGCCTGTTGCTATCCCTTGCGGTCAAGCTACCTCTCCAGCAGACGACTGCAAAGAAAACTGCGGTGCCACGACAGCCTGATAAAAGATGTTCAACATGTCACCATACACACGAAAAGTTTTAAGCCTTCTTAAGAAAAACAACCTGCTCTGTCCTTTTTTATGCAGGCCCGAACCTGCTCTGACCAGTCCAGTTTGGTATCAAGATGCACACACAGATATTTGTAGGTGTCTGAGTGCCAGTTGGTAAAAGGTGGATGCAGCTGCTTTTTACCAACTGCTGCCTGTATGGATTACAAAATCTAACGGCATGATGGGAAATGGAGTCTTATCAAGATGTGTACTGATAGCTGATTGGCTCTCAGTGATGTTTTCATCAGAAACTCTTTGATTTCTAATCGATACATATCTGCTTTGTTTATATTTGTTTCCACTCTTTTAACATTTTTTTATTTATTGTTTACTGTGTATTTTGTACGGTGACCTCATGCGTGACATGAAAGAGGGATCTAAACGCTCAGTGGAAGAGCGTTCGCCCGCAGACCAGAAGTTAACCAGAAGTTCACAGGTTCGATTCCCTCTGAGTTCATGTCAAAGGTCCTTGGAGAAGACACCTAGCCCCCCATTTCTCCCATCGTGGCAGCCTGCTGCGGTGCAGCACACAAATTTTCCCGGTGGGGAAATTAACATAGTATGTAATAATAAATAAATATGAGATATTTATAGATGAGACACATGTCACACACACACACACACGATGATCTTTTACTGACATGTTTTTACCGTAACTTTTCAAATATGATGTAAATGATTGTGAGACATGAAAATATGAAACTTCATTCATTTATATTGAAATAATCTTCTTCTTCTTTCAGCATTTCCCTTCGGGGTCGCCACA
Organism: Neostethus bicornis; assembly: GCA_902685375.1. Taxonomy (NCBI): domain Eukaryota; kingdom Metazoa; phylum Chordata; class Actinopteri; order Atheriniformes; family Phallostethidae; genus Neostethus; species Neostethus bicornis. The sequence continues at coordinate 21,603,674 of LR738560.1, forward strand.
GCAGGTCAGTTTCTTCCATCTAACCCTATCTGCAGCATCCTCTTCGGTCACGCCAACTATCTTCATGTCTTCCTTCACTGTATCCATGAACCTCCTCTTTGGTCTTCCTCTAGTCCTCTTTCCTGGTGGTTCCAAACCCAGCATCCTTCTTCTGATGTACTCTCTCTCTCTCCTCTGCACATGTCCAAACCATCTCAGTCTGGCCTCTCTGACTTTAAAACCTCTAACAAGTGCTGTTCCTCTGATCCTGTCCATCCTGGTCACTCCCAGAGAGATCCTCAGCATCTTCATCTCTGATACCTCCATCTCTGCTTTCTGTCTTTTCCTCAGTGTCACTGTCTCTAGACCAATCAGCATGGTCGCTCTCACCACACTGTCTCTAGACCAATCAGCATGGCCGCTCTCACCACACTGTCTCTAGACCAATCAGCATGGCCGCTCTAACCACACTGTCTCTAGACCAATCAGCATGGCCGCTCTCACCACACTGTCTCTAGACCAGCGGTCGGCAACCCGTGGCTCCGGAGCCTCATGCGGCTCTTTCATCCTTATAATGCGGCTCTGATTGGCTTGGGAAAATAAATTACTAAAAATTTTTTTTTTTTTTGTATTTAATTGAAGTGTGTTTTATTTGTGTTAGTTTTTTATATTATTTTAGTTCTAAATTTGAAGATTATTGTGATCTTGAACTATCACAAAGTATGCTCCACTGCATACTTTGAAAGCCCAAGGCGATATAAGGATGACGGCTCACGGATTTTTCCCTTTTGTTTGCTGCATGCACAATTTAAATTCAGCTTTTTAATTTATTGGAAAGAGACATTCAGACATTATTATTTTTTCAAGAATTCAAAATGTGTTCATTACATCGGTAAAATTAAATTTTCTCCGTAGCACTTCATAAGACATAACCACACTATAGTTGTTTATACAAAGTGTAAAGGTAAGAAAAAGTAATATATACAGTGTTATCTTCATTTTAGATAAATGGATATAAGGATGACGCCTCATGGCATTTTTCTGCTTTCGTTTGCTACATGGACAATTTAAATTCAGCTTTTTAATTTATTTGAAAGAGACATTCATTGTTATTATTTTTCAAGAATTCAAAATGTGTTCATTAAATGAATACAATGTACCGTAATTTCACGGCCATAAGGCGCACCTAAAACTCGAAAATTTTCTTCAAAATGAGCGGTGCGCCCTTTCGTGCGGTGCGCCTTGTGTGTGAGAAAAGGCGGACCTAAAAGAAAAAGCGGTGCCCGTGAAGCGGACCTGAAAGAAAAGCATGAGAACATTAAAGAGTGAGGTGTCTAACTAGTATTTTTATTCACTTTGTTTTTGTGATGTATTTTATTTTGAAGGTATGTTTACCGTTACCATGGCAACCAGAGTGCGTTCTAGCAGAGAGAATTTTTCCACGTTATAAAGACGCTGCTAATAAATTTTCTCGTGAAGACAACGTGGATTTAAATGTATTATTATTGATTAAAAAGCCAGTTTTTCCGGCTGGTCTTATCACCTGTAGACCGGTCCGTGAAAATATTATCAGACACTAAACCGGTCCGTGGCGCAGAAAAGTTTGGGGACCCCTGGTTCTAAGTACACTTCTGCATAACATTGTTTCCTCCTTTAACATTAAAGAAAAAGAACAGCTTTATCGTTTTTAGTGTGAAACAGAAAATATTTAAAGTGCATCAATTAACTTGAATTTAATAAAAATAATTCTTATTTAAACTATAAACTACAACTACTGTAGTGGATGTACAATTACACGTTATTCTAGTACGGCAAAAAAGAAAAACGTGTTCCACAGGATCACACGCGCCCCACTATTTGAGAAGCACTGGACTATTTTTTAATACGTACATTTGCATGCTTGCGAGTGTGTTGTTGTAAGGCGGTGTGTGACTGAGACTGCGCCTTTTCGTACGGTGCGCCTAATGGCCGTGAAATTACGGTAATTTTCTCTGTAGCACGTGGTTTTCATAAGAAACATGCTGCGGTAAAGTAGTAGAAGTTTTTTTTTTTTCATTTTAGATGTGCGGCTCCCAGTGTTTTCTTTTCCGTGGAAACCGGGTTCAAATGGCTCTTTCGGTGTCAAAGGTTGCCGACCGCTGCTCTAGACCAATCAGCATGGCCGCTCTAACCACACTGTCTCTAGACCAATCAGCATGGCCGCTCTCACCACGGTTTTGTACACTTTCCCTTTCATTTTAGCTGAAACTCTTCTATCACACATCACACCTGAGATTTTCCTTCACCCGTTCCAGCCTGCCTGAACACGCTTCTTCACCTCTTTTCCACACTCTCCATTGCTCTGGACTTTTCTACCTTCTTTCTCTCTTCTCCCTGTAACCTCACTTTTCCATTTGGATCTCTCTCATTCACACACCTACATGTTGGTCTGATATTTATTATCATTCTTATTAAACACACACAAGTTTCACACATTTACTGTAAGGTTTAAAACATCTCGGATAAAAAGTGATTGTAGATTATTTCAATATAAACTTGTGTGTACAGTAACTAGGAGTGTGTTTCAGAAGAATGATAATAAATATGTTATCACAACAATATTTCCTGTTGTCGTTTTTCTAAACTAAGACAAACTGTTGGACTTCATTCCAGACGCGTTTCTCTGCCCCCCTCAGCCCCCTGGTCTCATCTGAAATCCCGGCAGAGTGTAAATCATCTCGAACACACCAGATAAATAAAAGCTTTACCTGCACATGATGGAAGAGGCAGAAGTTATAATATTTAATCTTGCAGAGCTTCAGGAAGTTTAGAGAGGCTGTAAATAAAACAGAACGCTTTAAATAAAATCAGGACATCCTCACACATCTTTACGTGTCCGTTTCATCACTTACTTTTCGGTCTTTCTTGCGTAAACAAATCAATAACAATATCTCCAACTGTCGTTTCAAGAAGAACCGCCATTACTGTCCTGCTTGTGGAAATATCGCGAGAAATCACATCCAGACTGTTTTTTCTGCTTTATTTTAAAGACAAAATGACGCTTTGCTGCCACCTAGTGGTTAGTACTCTCCATCACAAGTACTTTCTGAATGAATGTTTTTTATTCGGTACACTTAATAAAGTACTTTATTGATCCCACACGTGGGGAATTTATGTTACAGCAGTACAGTAATCATGAAAAGAAAGAAATAGTAAGTATATTATACATAGAAAAATAAAGAGTACTAAAAGTGGATCAGGGATGGATTACTACTGTCTGACTAGAGTCTCCCTCCTTGATAAGGAGGAGCTTTGTTTTCTCTCTGATTTTTCTCCGGATGTGAAGTTTTGGGACAAAGAGCTGCTATCCAGGAAGAATGAGGTGAGGATGAATGGATTACAATCAAAAATAGATTAGAATCCGTTAGTTAGCTTGTTGCTGTGTTTGCTGTTTATTATGCATCAAAACGTAGAAGATTTTATCCTCTAAAAATGAACCCACGCTAGATTTTTTCTTTAAGTCCCTGTTTTCCTGCTGCAGCCCTCTAACCGAGACAAAGTCACGATTTGTTCTCATTCACTTTGATTCATTATATAAAAAAAGTATGATTGTTTTTAAAACGCTGTTAAATATCTGTTCCAAGTAAAAACGGAGGAAAAAGCTCCACCTATAAATTGTGAGGTGGTTGTATGTGTGTGGCCCCGAGACAGGCTGGCGGCCTGTTCGGGGTGTATCCTGCCCCTCGCCTTGAATCAGCCGGGATGGGCTCCGGCACCCCGCAACCTCTGAAGGGAAAGACAGTTAAGAAGATGCCTGTGATGACTGGCATCACAGGCAGAAATTCAAGCATTTCGGCCGCTTGTATCTGCGATCTCATTCTTTCGGTGAGGGTAGGAACGTAGATCCTGGTTACCATGGTGAGGGTAGGAACGTAGATCCTGATTACCATGGTAAGGGTAGGAACGTAGATCCTGGTTACCATGGTGAGGGTAGGAACATAGATCCTGGTTACCATGGTGAGGGTAGGAACGTAGATCCTGGTTACCATGGTGAGGGTAGGAACATAGATCCTGGTTACCATGGTGAGGGTAGGAACGTAGATCCTGGTTACCATGGTGAGGGTAGGAACGTAGATCCTGGTTACTATGGTGAGGGTAGGAACGTAGATCCTGGTTACTATGGTGAGGGTCAGAACGTAGATCGACTTGTAAATCGAGAGCTTTGCTTTTCGGCACAGCTCTCTCTTTACTACGACGGACAGATGCAGCGTCCTAGTTATTGCTGATGCTGCACCGATCCGCCTGTCAATCTCCCGCTCCATCCTTCCCCCACACGTGAACAAGCATCTATGCTAACCGTTACATTTACGTTGTTTGACGATTTTCAACCTTTTTTTTTACAGCATAACGAGGCGGCTGCACGGCATCAAGCAGCTGTTTATCTAAAACAGCACATTTCTAGTGTCTTGAGGTCCACCTCAAACAGTAGCAATAAAACTGAACTTCTTCTGATTGACACCAAATCCTCCCTAAGCAAGATCGATCCGTTCTCCCTCCATCGACGGCTCCACCATCTCTCCCTCCCTCAGGTAAAGATGTCATCCTCCACAGGAGTCTTTCTTTCACTTCTCACATAAACACCATCACCCGCTCTGCTTACTTCCTCCCTCACTCCTCAGTCCGCTGCTGTACTCGTACACAGTCTGGATTACTGGAACTCTCTTCTGTTTGGTTTGGTTTCGACTTCTGAACTAAGGCAAGAGGCAGGGTACACCGCGATCAGGTCGCCAGCCTCTCTTTGCCACACGCGCACAATCACACAAACACACACACACACATTCGTAGTGGCACTTTTCTAGTGGCCAATCAATATAATGTGAAAGTTTTTAGAGGGCCACACATACACGAGGAGAACCTGCAAACTCCACACAGAAAGGACAGTGTTTCAAACTAGGGCTGCAACTAACGATTATTCTGATAATAGTTTAATCTGTTGATAATTGGAACGATTAATTGGATGAAAATGACAACTTTATAAATATTAGTTTTTTGGCATTTTATTGAATGTAATTGTGTAAACACACCTCATAGTCACCTACCCTCACCCTGATCCACCCGTGGCCATACCTCTATCCCCCACCTGCACCAAATTGGATAATGGTCACTACCCATTGTGCTACCCCGGTGCACCCACCACTCACACAAACGGGTCATCCCAGAAGACGCCAACAAGTCTAGCACTGACTCCCTCCCGGTGGCATCATCCAGTCTCGTTCCTTCACCAGAATTTAGACATACCAAGCCTTTCCTCTCAAGCAGCTGCTCCACCACCCTACCATTAGCATCCGTCCTTTCACTTCCCCACAGCACACTATGCCCATTAAAATCCCCACACCAGAGTACAGAACCACCATCCTGTCCCTCAACACCATCCAGCTCGTCCACAGCTAAACCCTTCCCTGGGTTATAATAATTAATAACCGTAACAGACTTACTCCCTGCCCACACACGCACCACCATATACTCCCCCTCTACACCCTTCCCCACCACCTGATAAGGCAACCCCTCCCTTATAAAGGTCGCACAACCACCACCCCCCCTCTCGAGCCTGTCCCGTCGTATCCCAACAAATCCACGCAACACAAAATCAAACCTCGGTTTCAACCATGTCTCCTGAACACAAACGACATCAGGTTTAACCATGCCACCCGCAATAAAAGCCTTAAAATCCTGACCATTAGCCAACAAACTCCTAGCATTCCACTGGAGGAAACTGAAGATCCTGCCACGTCCAACCCAGCCTGCTCATTCAAATCATCCCTCACTTCCTCCCACGACAAACCAACCAGACCAAAATGGTGCAGCCGCCTTCACCACAACCTGTAACCTCTCCGTCTTAGATTTCGACCCCGCAGGGCCCCTGCTACAAAAGCCACCAGAATCCGTGGTGACACCCACCCTACCTGACCACCGTCAGACACTCCCACATCAGTACAAACCTTCCCCAATCCGGATGACCTCACTTCAGAACCCCCAACAACCTTCACAAATTACCCTCCCGACGAACCGGCTGCACCCTCAACTCCTTCTTCATGACCTCACACCCCATAAATGAAACCCATTCAGAAGAGGACATACTGTAGACCAGGGATGGGCAATTAATTTTTATCAGGGGCTGCATGAGAAGCCTGAATTGTGTCAGAGGGCCACCAACTTTCTTTGATTGTAAAATACTTCAATATTTTGAATAGCTGGTACTGATAATCAGAAGAATAAATCACTCTGTAAATATGTATATTAGGTTATGTGAAACTGGTTAAATAAGAAAAACAATTATTGAACCAGTGCAATTTATTTTTTAATCTCCACAAACAATAACTTGTAATGCTTTCCACCTCATGTTACCTCTTCAGTGAGAATAATCCACTCTGTTCTGGGCTTGAACATTGAAATCTGGTGGAATGTCTGAAGTGGCTATGTGAAGGACAGCTGAGAGGTGGTCATCAGTCATAGAGGATCTGTGTTTGGATTTGTTGAACTTCATAACTGAGAATGTCTGTTCACATTGATAGGTAGATCCAAAGAGGACTAGGATCCTCTGAGCATGCCTCCTCAGGTGTGGAAAGTTCTCCTCTTTGAGGGCGGAGTAAAAGACTGACTTGAAGTGATCTGCCAGATGTGTGTCAGACTGCAGATCACTTCACTTGGTGCATCATCCACACTGCAGTTGAAGGGAGAACAAACCATGTGCATTTCACTTTCAAGAGTTTTGAAATCGCCTTGAAAACTCCGCATGCGCACATACGTAGCGACGTAACGCTTTTCAAATTAAAATAAAATTTCAAAATAAAAGTTAAAAAAAAAAAGTTTAATTTATGGTGTTTATGATTGGCCTCACGCGGGCCGGACAGGGGCGTACAAAAGGCCGGATGTGGCCCGCAAGCCGTAATTTGCCCAGGTCTGCTGTAGACTGTGACAGGCTAGTGATGGTGGAAATGAGATCTTATGAGATCAAATAATTCAAAATTTGGTATGAGGTCTCAAACACTTACTATTTCCAGTTGTATGGACAGATGCAGATAATGTCAGATCACACATGCAGCTGTTATCTGGACAGTGAGATCTTATCTGGGAGAGTTGATGAAATCTTTTGCCGATTGAGGTGTGTTGAAAAAGTGGCTCACTCCATCTCCAGTCACCTTAAGTGTGGCTGGATACAGGAGGAAGGTGCAGAAACCCACTTTCTGCAGAGCATCCATTGCTTCTGAGAAAGCCAGCCTGCGCCTGAAGGTGTGGGGGGAGTAGTCCAGGGCGAAGTGAATGGTCTTACCGTCCAGCTTCACAGCCGTCCTCCGCACCGCTTTAAGAATCTTGTCTCTATCAGTAAAGCGCAACAGCTTGAGGATGATAGTGCGGGATACGCGCCACCGTCCTCTTTAGGAGCGCCCATGCGGTGGGTCCCAGATCCGGAAACCATTTTGGAATGGCGTCAGACATAAAACAAAACATTCTGCGACTCTGCGTTTTCAGAAATTCCGTGTGCCCTGATATTGTCCCTTCGTGATCTGTCCTCCATGTCTGCGATTTCTTTTCCTCACGCTTTGCACACCCTGCCTCCAATGCACTCACAGAGGAGGAAAACCGAGCTTCCAACTTTGCTAACCGGCTTCCTTCCTTTTCTGCATAATCCACACATTTAGCCATATCAGCCTGGATAGCGACCATTTCACCACGCAGACCAGCGAGTTGTGCATCTATTAGAGCTTGCGCCTTGCTCATCAGCTGTGAAACCACGTCCTCCACAGTGCAGGCATAGCTTCTTTGATAGCTTGCGCCACGGCTGATTTAACTACCTCTGTTAGCTCCTCGGGGTCTGCTGGGCGAGCTGCGTGAAATGTTTGGTGGATTTCTTTGCGTTTGCAGCCATTCCAGATCTCAAAAAGTTCTCAAAATAAAAGAAAATGTGTTATAAAGTCTCAACGCTCACCAAGTGTAGTGAAAATAGACTGAAAAATAACTAAATTAGAGGAGGTCATTTGGAGCTGTGATCAGAGCGTCTACATTCCTCGTGAAGATCAAATCACTTGGCCCCTCTGATATTGGTAAAAAATATCAGAGGGGTCCGGGTCCTTGTTCCTCCTTAAATCCACCACCAGTTCTTTTGTCTTTGTCACGTTGAGCAGTAGGTGATTCTGCTTGGTCCATGTGACAAAGTTATCCACCACCGTCCTGTACTCCCTCTCATCCCCATCCGTTATGGCTCCAACCACTTCTGAAAACTTCTGAAGATGGCAGGTCTCTGTGCAGACAAAATGTGCTGCAGGCAATGACATGAAACCATGAAAATCTGACTTTTTACAGTTAAAATAGGTTCGTAGCATGAAATCAAACTAAATGGTGGTTTTGTTGCTGCAGTGCTGTGTTTAGTGATTGTTAAACTAAATCCAACTTCATGTTTCTTTTTATTTCAGTGTTTTCTGCAGATGTGCAGCAGGTGGTGGTGACTGCACAGAGGTACCTGTAAATGGAGTTTGGACGAGCTGGACCGAAGGTTCTATAAAGAAGAAAGCAGATAGACTGTAAGAAATCCAGAATTACAGCTGTTACATTGATAAAAAGTCTCAGCAGTTTACCAGCAACCAGCGATCCTTCCTCACATTCAGAGCACCGTCATCAAAGCCAGATGGGAGATAACGCAGAGTTAGACACTCCAAGCAACAAACCAGCTGGACTGAATGAATCCCAAATCAAAGAAGAGGACTGTGAATTACCAGAGGTGACCAGTAGCCCTAAGTCCAGCATTTATTTACAACCACAAAGTGAGAGAAAAGCTTCCAGCTCTTCTGAGATGAAATACTTTGGAGCTGACATGGAAGCTGGTGATAAAGACTTTGATGGTAACAGGACACATGAAACATATACGCTTAGTGATGTGGACTGTAATGAACACATGGAAACCCACATGGGACAAAAAACATTCATCTGTAATGAATGTAGACAGAGATTTAGTGACAAGTCATCCTATGAAAAGCACATGATCAGTCACACAGCAGACAAACCATTCCACTGTGAAGAATGTGGACAAAGATTTACTTTTAAGTCAGTTTTTAACATCCATATGAAAGTCCACACAGGAGAAAAACCGTTTTGTTGTGAAGAATGTGGACATAGATTTAGTCAAAAGTCAAACTTAACCTCACACATGAGAATCCACACAGGAGAGAAACCGTTCCGGTGTGAAGAATGTGGACATACATTTAATCACAAGTGTAACTTAGACGCGCACATGAGAATCCACACAGGAGAGAAACCGTTCCGGTGTGAAGAATGTGGACATACATTTACTTTTAAGTCAGCTTTGAACGCCCATAGGAAAGTCCACACAGGGAACAAACCGTTCTGCTGTAAAGAATGTGGACATACATTTAGTCACAAGTGTAACTTAGACTCGCACATGAAGATCCACACAGGAGAGAAACCGTTCCGGTGTGAAGAATGTGGACAAACATTTATTCGAAAGTCAAGCTTAGACTCACACATGACAATCCACACAGGAGAGAAACCGTTCCGCTGTGAAGAATGTGGACATACATTTACTGAAAAGTCATACTTAAAAATTCACATGAGAATCCACACAGGAGAGAAATTATTTCACTGTGAGGAATGTGGAAAAAATTTTACTTTTAAGTCATCTTTGAAAAGCCACATGAAAGTCCACAAAGGAGGCAAACCGTTTTGTTGTGGAGAATGTGAACACACATTTACTGAAAAGTCAGGCTTAGACTCGCACATGAGAATCCACACAGGAGAGAAACCGTTCCGCTGTGAAGAATGTGGACATAGATTTAGTCAAAAGTCAAACTTAAATGTACACATGAGAATCCACAGAGGAGAGAAACCGTTCCGCTGTGAAGAATGTGGACGTACATTTCGTCAAAAGTCAAGGTTAGATATACACATGAGAAAACACACAGGAGAGAAACCATTCTGCTGTGAAGAATGTGGACATACATTTACTGAAAAGGCGGCCTTAAAAAATCACATGAGAATCCACACAGGAGAGAAACCATTCTCCTGTGAAGAATGTGGAAAAAAATTTACTTATAAGTCAGCTTTGAAAAGCCACATGAAAGTCCACACAGGAAACAAACTGTTCCCCTGTGAAGAATGTGGGCATACATGTATTAGTAGGTCAACCTTAAAAGAACACATGAGAGTCCACACAGGAGAGAAACCATTCCACTGTGAAGAATGTGGGCAAAGATTTACCTATAAGTTCTGCTTAAAAAAACACATGAGAATCCACACAGGAGAGAAACCTTTCCACTGTGAAGAATGTGGACGTAAATTTCGTCAAAAGTCAGGCTTAAAAAGTCACATGAGTATTCACACAGGAGACAAACCATTCTGCTGTGAAGAATGTGGACATACATTTACTGAAAAGTCATACTTAAAAATTCACATGAGAATCCACACAGGAGAGAAATTATTTCACTGTGAAGAATGTGGAAAAAAATTTACTCATAAGTCAACTTTGAACAGCCACATGAAAGTCCACACAGGAAACAAACCGTTCTGTTGTGAAGAATGTGGACATAGATTTACTGAAAAGTCAGGCTTAAAAATTCACATGACAATCCACACAGGAGAGAAATTATTTCATTGTGAAGAATGTGGAAAAAAATTTACTTATAGGTCATCTTTGATCAGCCACATGAAAGTCCACACAGGAAGCAAACCATTCCACTGTGAAGAATGTGGACATACATTTAGTAAAAAGTCACACTTAAATGTACACATGAGAATCCACACAGGAGACAAACCGTTCTGCTGTGAAGAATGTGGACACACATTTACTGCAAAGGCAGCCTTAATAAATCACATGAAAATCCACACAGGAGAGAATTTATTTCACTGTGAAGAATGTGGAAAAAAATTTATTTATAGGTCATCTTTGAACAACCACATGAACGTCCACACAGGAGAGAAACCGTTCTGTTGTGACGTATGTGAACAAAGATTTTTTTATAAGGCATCTTTGAACAGACATATGAAAGTCCATACAGAAAACAAACCATTCCATTGTGAATAATGTGGACATACATTTAATCAAAAGGCAAACATTTTCCTGTTTTTGTTGTTTTAGAAAGCAGTAATCATAAACAAATATTTACACATATGGAAACTATTAATTATAATAATATCAGAGAAAAATCTCCGCTTGCACTTGAAGCAATGAAGAATTAACTTTTTTATTATGACTGGGAAGAAATTTATCTTGATAATGTTAATGATTCTTACAGATGTTTCTTAGACATATTCATGAGGATATATGATTATTATTGTCCTCTGAAACAAGGTAACCACAAAATAAAAATAAGATCAAAACCATGGATGAAAAAAGTTTGGAAAAGGCCTGTAGAAAGTGTGAAAGTGAAAATCTGTGTGTTTGCCTGTGTTAGGGTTAGAGAGAAAAAGAAAGCAAGCAAGACAGAGGAACTTCAGTGTGTGTTTGAGAGAAAGGGATTTGTCTGTGTGTGTGTTTGACGGAGGGTGGCTTTCTGATGTGATTTTTAATGGTTGTGTAACAACAACAAAACGTGTTGTGAGGGTAGTTTTACAGCAGACTGGAAACAATATGTCACAGATTTTATTAATATTCATCAAATTACAGATTCTTTAATGAATCATACCAGATTCATTAAGAACAAAGTTAAAAGCGTTTGTACATTTACTGTTCAATTTCAATTTAATTAGACATTTGTGAACACAAGAACAACAAAAAATATATACAAATAAAATATGTTCATATTCATAGCGCCTATCCCCTTTACCTTAAACATAAAGTGCTGCTACATTTACAGTATAAATTAACAGTTTATTTCTCTGTATGATTTCACAATTTTCTTTTTCTATAAACTTTTAAACCGTCTCAGTCTTCTACAGTCTTTAATGTCTTGGTCTGACCTGTTCCATAGATTTACTCCAACAGCAGAAATACAGTGTTGTTTTACATTTGTTCTAACTTTAGGCTTTTTTTTTCAGTTCAGATTTATTCATTTGTTCATACATAAAATCACAACAATAACACAGATTGCAACAAAGAAAACAAACAGATCAAAGAAAAGGAATAGGCTGAAGCATGGCTTATATGTGCCTATCCCTATTCATCTGTGTACATTTAACTGAACAGCATTTTTACATTAAACAAAAATTAAATTTACAAAGTACACATCTCCAATCAAACAGAAAACCACAATAAACTTTATATTATCATCTTTTCATTGTTTTTTTTAACTTACTTATAATCACTAATACTTTTATATTTAAGATGATGTTTAAATTTTAGGAAAGAAGAACATATTTTAAATACCTCATTGAGTTCATTCCATAATTTTACTCCAACAACAGATTTTACCAAAGTTCTTACTTTAACACGTTCAAAAATATAACATCCTCGTAAATTATGATAACCAATTTAAAAAAAAAAAACTTTGTATGCCTTTTGGAACTAAATTATTTTTAACTTTGTACATAATCTGTAATATTCTAATGTTTACCATATCTTGTATTTTTAAACAATTAGTCTGAATAAACAATTGATTTGTGTGTTAATAAAATCCAACTTTGTTTACTATTCTTATTGGTTTTTTTTATGTAATTTAACCAGTGAATCTATCTGAGTTTTTCCCCCAAATCGGACGGAGCACAATATGAAAAATAAGGCATAACCAAGGAACTGTAAATCAAATATAACCCTTTTGTATTTAAAGCGTCTCTTGTTTTATACAGTATACCAATGGATTTTGAGATTTTTTGTTTGATATAATAAATGTGAGATTTCCAGGATAATTTTTCATATCATAACTGAATAAGAATGTGTGGCTAAAGCAAATTCAATGTGGCTAATAAAAATTAAGCTGGATTAGCCACAGTGGCTAATGGTTTTTCAACGCTAGAGTGAGCACAGAAAGTCTCACCAGCGTGCAGGGTCTCCCTCTGGGTATTTTTCCGGAGGCAAATGCATGAAATACCCCACCAGCGACACATTTGGAAACTACCCCATCTGGCTTCTCTCGACCTGGAGGAGCAGCAGCTCTACTCTAAGCTCCTCCCGGATGGCAGAGCTCCTCACTTTATCTCTGAATGGGAGTCCTGCCGACCTGCAGAGGAAGATCATTTCAGCCACTTGAATCCACAATCTCTTTTTTTTCGGTCACCAACCACACTGCTTACCGTGGTGAGGGTAGGAACGTAGATCCTGGTTACCATGGTGAGGGTAGGAACGTAGATCCTGGTTACCATGGTGAGGGTAGGAACGTAGATCCTGGTTACCATGATGAGGGTAGGAACGTAGATCCTGGTTACCATGGTGAGGGTAGGAACGTAGATCCTGGTTACCATGGTGAGGGTAGGAATGTAGATCCTGGTTACCATGATGATGGTAGGAACGTAGATCCTGGTTACCATGGTTAGGGTAGGAACGTAGATCCTGGTTACCATGGTGAGGGTAGGAACGTAGATCCTGGTTACCATGGTAAGGGTAGGAACGTAGATCCTGGTTACCATGGTGACGGTAGGAACGTAGATCCTGGTTACCATGGTGAGGGTTGGAACGTAGATCCTGGTTACCATGGTGAGGGTAGGAATGTAGATCCTGGTTACCATGGTGAGGGTAGGAATGTAGATCGACTTGTAAATGAAGAGCTTTGCTTTTTGGCTCAGCTCTCTCTTTACCATGACAGATCGATACAGCGTCCTAGTTATTGCTGATGCTGCACCAGTCCGCCTGTCGATCTCCCGTTCCATCCTTCCCCCACTCGTGAACAAGACCCCGAGATACTTAAACTCCTCCACTTGGGGCAGGACCCTGTTCCTGACCCGCAGGGGGCATTCCACCATTCTGCGAGCAAGGACCATGGTCTCGGATATGGAGGCGCTGATTCCCATCCCGGACGCTTCTCACTCGGCAGCAAATCGATCCAGTGAGAGTTGGAGATCACGGTCTGACCATCTGAACCTGACCACGTAGGGAAAGAAAGACCTCCACTACCAAGTGGTTTTTGAGTGGAGCTGTCTGAGCCTCATGGAGAAGGAGCTCCGCTGTTTGTCCAGAAGTGGGTAGAGAGGACGGTCATGGTTGTCCAATAATAATTTTATACAGACCTTTACAAATATTTAGTGTAAGTTGAAAATGTTTTTATTGAAAATACTTTATTAAAAATACTTTATTTATCCCTGAAGGGAAATATGAGTGCTGCAGTAATGTATGCAAAGTAACAGCAGATGGCAGCACTATGAGATCTCATTACTGGACCACTTTTTGAATCATTAAGCAGGGAGATCTCATCATCTCATGAGATCTCATTTCCCCCCATCACTACGATATCCAGCTCTTGCTGGATCGATTTTCTGCTGAGTGTGAAGCGTCCGGGATGGGAATCAACGCTTCCAAATCAGAGACCAGTGGCAGCTGGTGACATTCTTTTCTACCATCGCCGTCTCGTTAAATGCAAAAATGATCCAAATTTATCAACTATTCAGTAATCCACAATTCTGGGGTGATAAAAAAGAAAAATGGAAAACTAAAAATATTTTAAAGGGATTTTAAAGCAAAAGAAATGAAAAAGCGACAGAGCAAGCAGCAAAGCTGTCATGAAGCGGAGTGCAAGTGGAAAGAGGAGGACCCAGTTTCAGACAGAAAACATGGTTTATTTAGAAGTTGTCAGTCCAGAATTACTGTGGAACAAAAGACAAAGTGTCAGTGGCATGGTAAATGGTTTTTGCAGGAATGTGTTCTTGGTCAGGCAACCAGGGAGACCTGGCTGGAAGGGATTGTAAGACCCGACATGGAAGTCCGGGATGATTCCCCTTAAGTAGATGGCAGGGTGCACAGCTGTTTGGATTCTGCAATCAATCCCGGCTGAACCTGATCAGATCGATCAGAGATGTACATGGCTCCCTCTGGCTGCAGAAGATGGGAACATGACAAGAGCGTCCTCCCTCGACAAAGACAGGAAGAGAACCTTAGAAAAGCTAAAGCCAGACAAAGAAACATAGCTAGGAGCATGCATTTAGACAAACTAGTAATCAGTTAAATCAAACCTAATTGAAACAAAAGAATAGGATCAAGCACACATTGGCTCATAAAACAATTAAAATACTAATCAAACTTATGATTTCCAATGATATGGACAAAACAACGGCTTTCTGCTGACCGGTGACCCCCACGAGCAGCCACACACCTAGAAATGAAACATGATAATGAGAGGAAGAATAAAGAAAAACCCAACACTGTTTAACGATTTATCTGCCAGTAAGGTGAGGCCCAATCCCAATCCGACCACTTGAGCACTCGTGTTCTTGAGCCCTCAAAGACTAAGTGACGTCACATGTGTAAGTGCTGGACTGTGAGAGGCTTCAAGGGCTGCAGTTGTTTTCAATAGAAATGGGACACCCCTTTAAAAACCTGCACCTCAAGGAGACAGGTGAGAGTGCGTAACAACAAACAGGAGGAAAGCAGAGGATTTTATTTATTTATTTTTATTTAACCAGGGGGTCGATTTAGAACTATTTCTGATTTCCAACCTGAGCCGGAGCAGCACGACCAATAAATGAAAACAATATAAGAAATAAAACATGATATAAAACACTTTTAAAATGAGTGTCTTTAAGAAACTGTTCCTGTAATTTATGAAAATATTATTTGATCAAAACCATTTAAACAAAAGTTAATGTGAGGTTTTATTAACTTTTTTTTGTGTTTAGTGTCATCATTTCAGAAATGAGACTGGAGGAACACGTGAACCCCAGCCAGGCTGCCAAAAAATGGGATAACTTAAAGAAAAAAAGATAGAGTTAACTATCTTTAATGTGTGGTGAATGGGTCGCTGGGTCACGGGTGGAATGTTCCTCTGTGGTTTTAATTTAATAACGATGGTGATTCTTTCTGAACTTTTAAAATCAGCAGTTATGTGTCACCACACTGAATTTGATCTCTTTTCTCAGAGGATCTCATCTTAACCACGTACAGGTGCTGGCCTGCTGCCCCTCAGCATCATTTACACTGCAGTGGACACGAGACTGAGGAGGATCCTGATGAGAGCACCTCAACCCCAAGTGATGACCTGCCCTGTGCCCCATCCACCAGCGATGCCCCAGAATCCAGTAGAGGACCAGGAGAACACTCTACCCTCCCTCAACCTTCTGAGAGCTTGGGAAAAGAGCGAGAAATGGAATACTTGAATTCCTCAAAGAGGATGCTTCCAGACGTGAAGCTGGAAATAGAGAGCTGGATGCCCAGGAGGAGGCGGGAAGCCCGGCCCAGATGGACCAGCTTCTTGACATATTAGAAAAGCTGGCAAATAAAATCCGTTCATGTTCTTTTTTACTACTTTTGTTATTTTTATAACAGTTTTCTTGCCAGCCTCTAAGTCTTTATCTTCATCCATGTTTGTATTGTTATTAAATGAACTTTTTCTCTAGCATGTGAGTGTGTGTGAAGATTTTTACAAATTCTACTTCATTGTTTTTATTGATTTAATCATCAGATCAATGTTTCAAACCCAATGCACACAGTCACAAACAGATCACAGGTAGAACATGTAGATTACTGCCCCAATACGGTAAGGTGGGGATCCCTCAGGGCAGACAATTGAGCATGTCTGGAAAAAAGAAAAGAGGAAACTGAAATGATCATCAAGACAACCATTTGAGTCAAAATCAGTCATGAAATAATTATAAGATCAAGTTAAAATAAAATGAGTTTTATGTCTTCTTCAGACATTAATGAAATAATTAAACAGACTCCTACAAAATGAGAATAATAATGATGCATAGTTCTGGTCCTGTGATGGTGCTGAGAGACAGACAGAAAGCCTGTCTCTGATGCAGGACCCCCATCTCCCCTGGACATCTTCTGGGACAGAGACATCAGAGTCATGTGGCTGTTACTCCAGCTCCTCAATGATACACCCCCCCTCAGCCCCCCTCCCGTCAGTTATCAAAAAGAAGAGGAAATAAAAAAATTAATTATTAAAATTAAATAGAAGAGAGAAAAGTGTGTGTGTGTGTGTGTGTGTGTGTGTGTGTGTGTGTGTGTGTGTGTGTGTGCACTAGATGACATACATGCTTACATATATAAATATGCAGAAACACTTTTCTATCTATTGAATAAATTCTAATGAACAGAAAACTTAAAAATGATAATTTACCAAACATTTCTCATAACGCAGATTATGTTAGAAACATCGTGGTGTGTAGGAGCAGTGACAGGATATTCTGAAGAGTGATTATAATAACAATCTTATCTTAAATGTTTGATCTTGATTTTTTTTTATAACATCCTCAGTTCACCTCACACAGTACTGAGATTTTAATGTGAATAAAATATGATGAGCGATAAGTTTATAAACATAGAATAAAACCATACAAACAGGAAACTCAGACGTTCATCTTATAATTACCTCTCGTCCACGCGATTCCACGAGGACATGATGGTTAGGAAGCTCACGTAAACGGAGAATTTATCAGGTGGAAAATGTAAACAACTGACACATGTTTACTTGCACTTTGAAATTTGAAAGGAGTTTCCTCCTAACCTCAGTCCACTCCCTGTTTCACGTCATACTGCAGACTTATGGGTCATTCTTTGGTGAAAGTGGGCTTCCTTGCCCACTTACCGAAAGGGCTCATAAAGGGTTCAAAAATGGCTGCCGAGAGCCGTTGATCCTTTAAGCACTTTCAAATGGGACACCACTGAACACTTTACTGCTCGCGGAAGGGATCGCCCGTAAGGGATCAAGTGGTCGATTTGGGATTGGACCTGAGTGTTAATAGTGCAGCGGGGGAAGAAGGGGTTGCAGGCAACCACCGGAGCTTTTAACAGCCTGAAATAATATTTAATCAGTCGTTGTCCCACACTAAACACAGATAGAGCCCACCCCGACCCTACCGATAAGAACTCCTATCATACACAGCGCGCCTGACGTGCGCGCTCTAGATTGGGTGAGGGGCAGGGAGCTGGAGAACCAAGCAGGTATTGAGTAGTCCTGTAGATCAGGACGAGGTTTGGATTATTTCATCCACCCCGTGAACCCAGTCACTCATGTCTGTTGTGTGGTTGCAAGCACATTTCATAGATGGCGCTAGTACCGCCCACCAGACACGTCAATGTATTCGTACCTGCCACATTAAATTTAAAGAAAACAAAATTGATAATATTTACAAATCGTAGTATAAATGTGAAAAGAAAAGTCCTTCTTCAAGATACAGAGATAGAACAAATAAATGAAATCAAATTTTTAGGAATCCAAAACAAATTTAGTTGGAAGAGTCACATACAATTTGTAAAAACAAAACTATGTAAATCATTAGTGATTATTTCAAAGGTAAAAGAATGTTTGAATGAAAAGGCATTATATATTTGATATAATTCATTCATTTTACCGTATATGACTTACTGTGTGGAGGTGTGGTGAAACACATACAAAACACATATCATTTCAAATTTTCTTGTCTAAAAACGAGCAATTAGAATTGTCAATAAAGCCTCGTACAGGGCACATACAAACCAACTCTTCATCCAAAGAAACACATTGAAATTCAAAGACTTAGTAGATTATAAAACCGCACAATTCATGTATAAAATTAAGCATAAACAAGTACCAAATCAGATTCAAATTTTCTTTCAAAATTGAGGGAGCACTTATAATCTCAGAGGATACGATGTTTTCAAAAAGCCTAAAGTTAGAACAAATGTAAAACAACACTGTATTTCTGCTGTTGGAGTAAATCTATGGAACAGGTCAGACCAAGACATTAAAGACTGTAGAAGACTGAGACGGTTTAAAAGTTTATAGAAAAAGAAAATTGTGAAATTATACAGAGAAATAAACTGTTAATTTATACTGTAAATGTAGCAGCACTTTATGTTTACGGTAAAGGGGATAGGCGCTATGAATATAAATCTATTTTATTTGTATATATTTTTTGTTGTTCTTGTGTTCACAAATGTCTAATTAAATTGAAATTGAATTGAACAGTAAATGTACAAACGCTTTTAACTTTGTTCTTAACGAATCTGGTGTGATTCATTAAAGAATTTGTAATTTGATGAATATTAATAAAATCTGTGACATATTGTTTCCAGTCTGCAGAAAAACTACCCTCACAACACATTTTGTTGCTGTTACACAACCATTAAATATCACCTCAGAAAGCCACCCTCTATCAAACACACACACAGACAAATCCCTCTCTCTCAAACACTCACTGAAGTTCCTCTGTCTTGCTTGCTTTCTTTTTCTCTCAAACCCTCACACAGGCACACACAGACAAACACACGGGTTTTCTGTGGCTAATAAAATTAGCCACGATTTCTAGAGGCCTTTTCCAAACTTTTTGTCATCCCTGGTTTTCATCTTGTTTTCATTTTGTGGTTACCTTGTTTCAGAGGACAATAATAATCATATATCCTCATAAATATGTCTAAGAAACATCTGTAAGAATCATTAACATTATCAACATAAATTTCTTTCAAGTCATAATAAAAAAGTTCATTCTTCATCGCTTCAAGTGCAAGCAGAACTTTTTCTCTGATATTATTTTTAATAATGATTTCCATATGTGTAAATATTTGTTTATGATTACTGCTTTCTAAAACAACAAAAAACAGGAAAATGATCTGTGATATCTGCAAATAAAAGTCCACTCTTTCTTTTTTTACTAGTTTGATTAACAAATATATTATCAATCAAAGCAGCACTATCTGTAGTTATCCTGCTTGGTTTTAAAATTAGGAATAAAAACACAAACTAAACATTATATTAGTAAACTCTGCAGTTTTTATGTGATCATTTGTTTTTAACAAATCAATGTTAAAATCACCACAAACTAAAGTCAATTTATTATTGGTTCTTTCAAATAACTCAGAAATCTTCTTGTTAAACTCATCCAAACATCCACCAGGGGTTCGATATATACAACTTATTAATCATTTCTTTAGTTTTTTACTTTGTGTTTCAATTGTTAAACATTTCATTACGTTTTCAACAGAAAAGCTCATGTTTACAATCACATTACATTCTAAACCTGATTAAATAAACAAAGTGACCCCACCTCCTCGTTTTGTGTGTCTATTCTGAAAAAAAGCTTCATATTCATAAACAAAAATAAGGGAACGTGACTTGCTGTTCTAATACTTTTGGAGGGGACTGTAGAAGGAAACAGATTAGGCTGAAGCATGGCTTATATGTGCCTATCCCTATTCATCTGTATACATTTAACTGAACAGCATTTTTACATCAAACAAAAATTAAATTTACAAAGTACACATCTCCAATCAAACACAAAACCACAATAAACTGCACATTATCCTGTTTTCTCTCTTATTTTAACTTACTTATAATCACTAATACTTTTATATTTGAGATGTTTAAATTTTAGGAAAGAAGAACATATTTTAAATTCATCACTGAGTTCATTCCATAATTTTACTCCAACAACAGAAACACATCTTGATTTTACCAATGTTCTTACTTTAAAGGGCCCATCTCATGCAAAATGGACTTTCCAGAGTTTTCTACCTTGTAAGAGTGATGTCCGGGTCTTGTA
Organism: Neostethus bicornis; assembly: GCA_902685375.1. Lineage (NCBI taxonomy): Eukaryota > Metazoa > Chordata > Actinopteri > Atheriniformes > Phallostethidae > Neostethus > Neostethus bicornis. The sequence goes on from LR738560.1 coordinate 21,624,245, forward strand.
TATGTCACCAAAGAGGTTTCTAAATTGATTTAGCCTGTTTTTCACAAATTGCTGTGGATTTCTGGTACGCTCAGACAAAACAACGAATGAGCAGATGTCTAAAGTATGACGCATTTGACGTAGCCAGGACGGACTTCGCACACGCCCCCCTCCCTCCTCACCCGCCTCCACTCCGGCCTTACGCCCTCACAAACTCGCTTGCGACGTCCAATATTCAGGCTGGTTCGCTGCTCTGCGTCTTTTTTATTTTCTTGCTTGAAACACGCTTTTTGTAGCTATGTCTTCAAAGAGAAAGTGCGTTTTTGGTTGCGTTGGCTGGTTCGCCTGCCTTCCCCCTCCCGCTCAGAGATGGGTGGAGAATAGCGGCTCAGTGAGAGCAGAGGGCGGAGCTTGTACTTTCTCAGGACGGGCGGGGGGATGATCGATACCCGGCCTTTCATAGTTCCGGGTCTGTGACTGCGCTCCACCAAATCAATATATTTTCATAACTATCATGTAATGCATGTTGCAAACCCCACATTTTGCGTGTGTATGTGCAGAGGATACAATGTGAAAAGAGTTATTTTGCATGAGATGGGCCCTTTAACACGTTCAAAAATATAACATCCTCGTAAATTATGATGACCAACTCTAAATTTAAACAAACTTTGTATACCTTTTGAAACTAAATTATTTTTAACTTTACACATAATCTGTAATATTCTAATATTTACCATATCTTGTAGAAGGTAGGGTTTGAAACACTGTCCTTTCTGTGTGGAGTTTGCTGGTTCTCCTTGTGTATGTGCGGCCCTCCTAAAACTTTCATGTTATATTGATTGGCCACTAAAATAGTTTCACTAGGAATGAGTGTGTGTGTATGAGTGTCCGGGTGTGGCAAAGCAAAAGGCTGGCAACCTGTTCACCTTGTACCATGCCTCTTGCTTAAAATCAAGCTCATTTCGGCCGCTTTTATTCCTAAACCCCATTAGGAATAAACTGATCACTAACCAAACCAAACTGAAGAGAGTTCCAGTAATCCAGACTGTGTACGAGTACAGCAGCGGACTGAGGAGTGAGGGAGGAAGTAAGCAGAGCGGGTGATGGTGTTTATGTGAGAAGTGAAAGAAAGACTCCTGTGGAGGATGACATCTTTACCTGAGGGAGGGAGAGATGGTGGAGCCGTCGATGGAGGGAGAACGGATCGATCTTGCTTAGGGAGGATTTGGTGTCAATCAGAAGAAGTTCAGTTTTATTGCTACTGTTTGAGGTGGACCTCAAGACACTAGAAATGTGCTGTTTTAGATAAACAGCTGCTTGATGCCGTGCAGCCGCCTCGTTATGCTGAAAAAAAAAGGTTGAAAATCGTCAAAGAACGTAAATGTAACGGTTAGCATAGATGCTAACTGTAAGTGATCAAACCTAGCTTTAATTTAAACACTGACATTATCCAGGATGTTAGAATACATGCTTTTATTCTCTGAAAAGAACTTTCAAACATGTCAGCTTTTGATCTCCCGGCTGATTCAAGGCGAGGGGCAGGATACACCCCAAACAGGCCGCCAGCCTGTCTCGGGGCCACACACATACAACCACCTCACAATTTATAGGTGGAGCTTTTTTCTCCGTTTTTAGTTGGAATAGATTTTTAATAGCGTTTTAAAAACAATCAGACATTTTTTTTTTAAATGAATCAAAGTGAATGAGAACAAATCGTGACTTTGTCTCGGTTAGAGGGCTGCAGCAGGAAAACAGGGACTTAAAGAAAAAATCTAGCGCGGGTTCATTTTTCGAGGATAAAATCTTCTACGTTTTGATGCATAATAAACAGCAAACACAGCAACAAGCTAACTAACGGATTCTAATCTATTTTTGATTGTAATCCATTCATCCTCACCTCATTCTTCCTGGATAGCAGCTCTTTGTCCCAAAACTTCACATCCGGAGAAAATCAGAGAGAAAACAAAGCTCCTCCTTATCAAGGAGGGAGACTCTAGTCAGACAGTAGTAATCCATCCCTGATCCACTTTTAGTACTCTTTATTTTTCTATGTATAATATACTTACTATTTCTTTCTTTTCATGATTACTGTACTGCTGTAACATAAATTTCCCACGTGTGGGATCAATAAAGTACTTTATTAAGTGTACCGAATAAAAAACATTCATTCAGAAAGTATTTGTGATGGAGAGTACCAACCAGTAGGTGGCAGTAATGCACCATTTTGGTTCTTCGTGCCTTAAAAATAAAATAGAAAAAGAGTCTGGATGTGATTTCTCGCGATATTTCCACAAGCAGGACAGTAAGAACTGGGGAGGGTGAGGTATCATCAAGGTTTGTTTTGGGATGTTTTGAATATGGTGTCGGGGGTGGTAGGAGGGTCGTTGGTGTTTATGTGGGTTCCGGGCCATTCTGGGATTGGGGGGAATGAGCGAGTGGATGAGGTGGCAAAGAGGGCTGCAGATCGGGTGGTGGTGGAGAGGGTCGTGGCTCTGTCACGAGGGGAGGTGAAGGCGTTGGTCTGGAAGGGGATAATGCAGCAGTGGCAGATGGAGTGGGAGTCAGAGGTGAAGGGACGACACTTGTATGAAGTACAGAGGACGGTGGGGGTGACTGTGGATCCGGTGGGTGGTGGAAGGCGGGGTCAGGTGGTTTTTAGCAGGTTACGTATTGGGCACACGGGATTGAATGAAACGCTCAAGATTCTGGGTAAACATTTGGATGGGTGTTGTGATTTCTGTGGGGAGTTGGAAGGGGTTAGTCACGTGGTGTTAGCGTGTAGAAAGTATGAGGAAGAAAGAGAGGCTATGATGGTGGTGCTGAGGAGTGATGGTGGTGCTGAGGAGTGATGGTGGTGCTGAGGAGTGATGGTGGTGCTGAGGAGTGATGGGGTGCTGAGGAGTGATGGTGGTGCTGAGGAGTGTTGGGATGAGACAAGTGAGCTTGGAGGAGGTGTTTTTGTATGGACGTCAGGGGAAGGGTTTTGGTGCCCTGTACACTTTTTTGAGGTGTACAGGGTTATTGAGGAGGATTTGAGGTTCGTGACAGTCAGTAGGTGGCGGTAATGCACCCAGGTTGGTGCTTCATGCCGCAAACTAAAGAAGAAGAAGAAGAAGAAGCAGGACAGTAATGGCGGTTCTTCTTGAAACGACAGTTGGAGATATTGTTATTGATCTGTTTACACAACAAAGACTGAAAAGTAAGTGATGAAACGGACACGTAAAGATGTGTGAGGATGTCCTGATTTTATTTAAAGCGTTCTGTTTTATTTACAGCCTCTCTAAACTTCCTGAAACTCTGTAAGATGAAATATTCCTTGACTCTTTTAAGACATTCCTCTAGTAAATGAGCCTGTGTTCTCACAGTTCCATGGAGTCTGGTTACTTCAGTTAAACCCAGAAGCAGATGTCTCTTCAGGAAATGAAATCTTTATCTCAAATCATCCAGATTTTCTGCTCTCCGTACGTGTGCAGGCCCCTCACACATGGTGTGAGCGAGCCGTGAGCGTGCACATAGATGGATGAAGGAGAAAAAAAAAAAACACAGAAATGATCTAAAAATTAGTGACGCACAATGAAGTGCAGAGAAAAGACAAGACAAGTTTATTTGTAGCACAATTCATACAAAACGTAATTCAAAGTGCTTCAAAAGACAGAAAAATGTATTAAAATCATAAAACATACAATCAAAATCTTTAAAAAATAAAGTGCTTTACACAAATATTCATGAAAAAAAATCATCTGTAGGAATATTTCCAGTCATCAAAACACTAATATGCATTTTTTTTATTTATTTTTTTTACTAAAAAGGTGATAGAATGAAATTTCCCCATTGTGGGACAAATAAAGGAATTCTCAATTCTTAAAAGCATAAATATAATTTGTGACATTTGGGACATGTTTGGATAGCTTGTTCTGAATGTACATTTTTATACTAAAAGGTCAAGAGATCAAAAACTGACAGGTTTGAAAGTTCTTTTCAGAGAATAAAAGAATGTATTCTAACATCCTGGATAATATCAGTGTTTAAATTAAAGCTAGGTTTGACCACTTACAGTTAGCATCTATGCTAACCGTTACATTTACCTTCTTTGACAATTTTCAACTTTTTTTTCAGCATAACGAGGCGGCTGCACGGCATCAAGCAGCTGTTTATCTAAAACAGCACATTTCTAGTGTCTTGAGGTCCACCTCAAACAGTAGCAATAAAACTGAACTTCTTCTGATTGACACCAAATCCTCCCTAAGCAAGATCGATCCGTTCTCCCTCCATCGACGGCTCCACCATCTCTCCCTCCCTCAGGTAAAGATGTCATCCTCCACAGGAGTCTTTCTTTCACTTCTCACATAAACACCATCACCCGCTCTGCTTACTTCCTCCCTCACTCCTCAGTCTGCTGCTGTACTCGTACACAATCTGGATTACTGGAACTCTCTTCTGTTTGGTTTGGTGATCAGCTTATTCCTAACGGGTTCGCGGTGATGCCGGAGCTTATCCCGGCTGATTTCAAGCAAGAGGCAGGGTACAACATGAACAGGTCGCCAGCCTCTTGCATTGCCGCATGCGCACAATCATAAACACACACTCATTCCTCGTGAAACTTTTATTGTGACCAATCAATTTAACATGAAAGTTTTAGGAGGGCCACACACACACACGAGGAGAACCTGCAAAATCCACACAAAAAGGACAGTGTTTCAAACCTTACCTTCTAAAAACAAGATAGCATCTGCTTAGATAGAACCATCATTCTATCATTTTCAAAGCAACAATATTTAATCTAATTCTTGCTCAGATCGATACAGAGGAATATTTATTGTTTACATATTACATACAGGAAGTTCCATTCCGTCATCTTCCGCTTGTTCCTGGATTGGGTTGTGGGGGCAACAGCTTCAAACGGGCAGCCCAGGCCTGTCTCTGCCCGGCTGCACCCTCTAGCTCACCTGGAAGGATCCCAAGTCTTCCCCAGCCAGCTGTGAGACCTAGTCTCTCCAGCGGGTCCGGGGTCTGCCCCTTGGTCTCCTCCCGGTTGGACGTGACCGAAAGGAGGCACTCGGGGGGCATCCTGACCAGATGCCCGAACCACCCCATCTGGCTCCTCTCGACCTGGAGGAGGAGCGGCTTGACACCAAGCTCCTCCCGGATGGCAGAGCTCCTCACCCGATCTCTGAGTGAGAGCCCAGCCACCCTGCGGAGGAAGCTCATTTCGGCCGCTTTTATCCACGATCACATTCTTTCGGTCACCACCCACAGCTGGTGACCATAGGTGAGGGTTGGAACGTAGATGGACTTGTAAATGGAGAGCTTTGCTTTTCGGCTCAGCTCTCTCTTTACCACAACGGATCGATGCAGCGTCCTAGTTATTTGCTGATGCCGCACCGATCCGCCTGTCGATCTCCCGCTCCATCCTTCCCCCACTCGCGAACAAGACCCCGAGATACTTAAACTCCTCCACTTGGAGCAGGACCCTCTCCCTGATCCACAGGGGGCATTCCACCCTTTTCCGGGCGAGGACCATGGTCTTGGATTTGGAGGCGCTAATTCCCATCCCGGACGCTTCACACTTGGCAGCAAATCGATCCAGTGAGAGCTGGAGATCACGGTTCGATGAAGCCAACAGAACCACATAATCTGCTAAAAGCAGAGATCCGATCCTGAGGTCACCAAACCGGATCCCTCCAACGCCTCGGCTGCGCCTAGATATTCTGTCTATAAAGGTGATGAACAGAATCTGTGACAAAGGGCAGCCTTGGCGGAGTCCAACTCTCACTGGAAATGGAATCGACATACTGCCGGCTATACGGACCAAGCTCTGGCTCCGGTCGTACAGAGACCGGACAGCCCACACTAAGGGCTTCGAGACTCCGTACTCCCGGAGCACCCCCCACAGGAGTCCCCTGGGGACACGGTCGAATGCCTTCTCCAGATCCACAAATCACATGTAGACTGGTTGGGCAAACTCCCATGACCCCTCCAGGATCCTGAAGAGGGTATAGAGCTGGTTCGTAGTTCCACGTCCGGGACGGAAACCACACTGCTCCTCTTCAATCCGAGACTCAACAATCCGACGGATCCTCCTCTCCAGTACTCCCGAATAGACCTTCCCAGGGAGGCTGAGGAGTGTGATCCCTCGGTAGTTGGAGCACACCCTCCGATCCCCCTTCTTATAAAGAGGGACCACCACCCCAGTCTGTCAATTCAGAGGCACTGTCCCCGATGTACATGCAATGGTGAAAAGGCGTGTCAGCCAGGACAGCCCAACACCATCCAGAGTCTTTAGGAGCTCCGGGCGGATCTCACCCACCCCTGGAGCCCGGCCACCGCGCAGCTTTTTGACTACCTCGGTGACCTTGGCACCAGAGATAGGAAGACCCATCCCGGATTCCAAAGACTCTACTTCCTCATCAGAAGACATGTTGGTGGAATTGAAGAGGTCTTCAAAGTATTCTTTCCACCGATCCAAAACGTCCCAAGTTGAGGTCAGCAGCTCCCCGTCCCCACCGTAAACGGTGTTGATGGTGCACTGCTTGCCTCTCCTGAGCCGCCGGATGGTGGACCAGAATTTCTTTGAAGTCATTCGGAAGTCGTTTTCCATGGTCTCGCCGAACTCCTCCCAAGCCCGGGCCTTTGCCTCAACGACCACCGAAGCTGCGTTCCGCTTCGCCCGCCGATACCTGTCAGCTGCCTCAGGAGTCCCACAGGCCAAAAAGGCCCGGTAAGGCCCGGTAGTACTGGCTAATAAAACATAAAATGTAAACTGTTGACCATCCAGGATCACATTTTAAACCCGAACTTTTTAAGACTTGTAGATATGCAAATTTAGCCTTGTTCAGAGGTAGAGTACCAAACAAAAATGGCCACAGGTAACATGAGTAAAAATGTACAAAAAACATTCTAGTTGTGTAGTATTAGGGAAGAAAAAACAAACAAAAAAGTAAATGTAAATATATCAAACATGTTCCAACGTCTTAAACAAGACGTACCTTAAAATTTAGATTTAAAACGGTCAATCCTCAATTAATGTTATGTTATAATGTTTTCAAACAACAAGTTCAAATCAGAATACTTTATTAATCCAGAGGGGAAATTCCTTTGGATTTTCCCCTCTCCAACCAAGGAGAGCAGTAAGAAAAATAAAGTAATAAATTAAAATGTCGGTAGTGGAACGTGGGAGTCGGAGTCTCCTGCTGAAAGAACTCCTGTACCTGTCAATCTGGCTGTGGAGATAATGGGAGGGGTAGTCCAGTGTGGTCTTTAATTTGGAAAGCATCCTCCTCTCAGTTACAGCTGTGAAAGAATCCAGTTCCTCTCCTACAACCTGTCCGGCCTTCCTGAGGATTTTGTTGAGTCTGTTGGTGTCCCAACCCCTCAGACTGCTGCCACCACCGACTCGTAGAAAATCCTTAGCATTGTCGTGCAGATGTTGAATGACCTCCGTTTCTTATTTAAATACACCCCACGTGTTTGTACTCCTAAACCCCTTCCACATTGGCCCCTCTGATATTGATAGGAGTCACCGGGTCCTTGTTCCTCCTTAAATCCACCACCAGTTCTTTTATCTTTGTCACGTTGAGCAGTAGGTGGTTCTGCTTGGTGCATGTGACAAAGTTATCCACCACTGTCCTGTACTCCCTCTCATCTCCATCTGTTATGGCTCCAACCACTTCTGAAAACTTCTGAAGATGGCAGGTCTCTGTGCAGACAAAATGTGCTGCAGGCAATGACATGAAACCATAAAAATCTGACTTTTTACAGTTCAAATAGGTTCGTAGCATGAAATCAAACTAAATGATGGTTTTGTTGCTGCAGTGCTGTGTTTAGTGATTGTTAAAATAAATCCAGCTTCATGTTTTTTTTTTATTTCAGTGTTTTCTGCAGATGTGCAGCAGGTGGTGGTGACTGCACAGAGGTACCTGTAAATGGAGTTTGGACGAGCTGGACCGAAGGTTCCATCCTGTGAGGAAGAAAGCAGATACTGTAGACTAAGAAATCCAGAATTACAGCTGTTACATTGATAAAAAGTCTCAGCAGTTTACCAGCGATCCTTCCTCACATTCAGAGCACCATCTTCAAAGCCAGATGGAAGATAACGCAGAGTTAGATGCTCCAAGCAACAAGCCAGCTGGACTGAATGAATCCCAAATCACAGAAGAGGACTGTGAATTACCAGAGGTGACCAGTAGCCCTGAGTCCAGCATTTATTTACAACCACAAAGTGAGAGAAAAGCTTCCAGCTCTTCTGACATGAAATACTTTGGAGCTGACATGGAAGCTGGTGATAAAGACTTTGATGGTAACAGGACACATGAAACATATACGCTTAGTGATGTGGACAGTAATGAACACATGGAAACCCACATGGGACAAAAAACATTCATCTGTAAGGAATGTAGACAGAGATTTAGTAACAAGTCATCCTATGAAAAGCACATGATCAGTCACACAGCAGACAAACCATTCCACTGTGAAGAATGTGGACAAAGATTTACTCGGAAGTCATCTTTGAACAGACACATGAGTGTCCACACAGGAGACAAACTGTTCCGCTGTGAAGAATGTGGACATACATTTCGTATAATGTCAGGCTTAAAAAATCACATGAGAATCCACACAGGAGAAAAACCATTCCACTGTGAAGAATGTGGACACACATTTACTCAAAAGGAAAACTTAAAAAATCACATGAGAACCCACACAGGAGAGAAATTATTTCACTGTGAAGAATGTGAAAAAAGATTTACTTATAAGTCATCTTTGAACAGCCACATGAAAGTCCACACAAGAAACAAACCGTTCTGTTGTGAAGAATGTGGACATAGATTTTGTGAAATGTCAAAGTTAGACATACACATGAGAATCCACACAGGAGAGAAACCATTCTGTTGTGAAGAATGTGGAAAAAGATTTACTTATAAGACATCTTTAAACGACCACATGAAAGTCCACACAGGAAACAAACCGTTCTGTTGTAAAGAATGTGGACATCGATGTAGTCACAAGTCAAACTTAGACAGACACATGAGAATCCACACAGGAGAGAAACCGTTCTGTTGTGAAGAATGTGGAACAAGATTTACTCAAAAGTCAAACTTAGACAGACACATGAGAATCCACACAGGAAACTAATCGTTCTGCTGTGAATGTTGGCCCACCACCTGATGAAGACGCATCATCAGGCGAACTGCTTACACTCGAGCAACAAGTCATTCATTTCTTCAGGGTAAAGACATCACCATAGACAGTAAGACTACAGCTGCTTGTCACACAATTCATCAGAAACAGGCAAAATATCATCATCCAATTTTTGAGCAAAATGAATAAAATTGAGTTGATGAAACTTGTAAAAAAGCTCAAGGGCACAGGTGTCTATGGACAGGTGTCTATGTCTAGGACAAGGAACTGTAAAATTATGATAAAGCTCAAGGGACCACCGGAACAGACTAAAGATGTTACCATCAGAAATCTATCTGAGCTGGAGAAATATAAATGAAATGAATGTGTCTCAGTTAGAGTTTTAGAAATGAAGTTTAATTTTCAGTTTGGACTAGTTAGTTTATTTACCTTTCTTTCTGTTTTTTTATGACTACAGACTGTATAAAAACTGAACTAAAACATATGAGGAGGTTTCATAATAAAGATTAAAATGATGACATTGGAGATGACATTGACCCTGAGATTCATTGTTTTAGTAACACTCTCTGTGACTGTGAATACTATTCTGAGGATAATTTTTAACCTGGCAATAAAGGGGTTCTCTCTCATACACTTCAATAGTCGGAGTCGCTACAGCAATTTTTTTCAAGATTAAAAACTGTTTAAACAAATTTGAGGATAAATTTCCTGTTGTTGCAGTCTCAGAAACTTGGGTAATGAAGGAGAAAGAACTTTTGGACAAAGTGGATGAATATGAAGCTTTTTTTTAGGATAGACACACAAAAAGAGGAGGTGGGGTCACTTTGTTTGTTCAATCAGGTTTAGAATGTAATGTGATTGTAAACATGAGCTTTTCTATTGAAAACTTAATGGAATGTTTAACAATTGAAACACAAAGTAAAAAACTAAAGAAATAATTAATAAGTTGTAAATATCGAACCCCTGGTGGATGTTTGGATGAGTTTAACAAGAAGATTTCTGAGTTATTTAAAAGAACCAATCATAAGCTGACTTTAGTTTTTGGTGATTTTAACATTGATTTGTTAAAAACAAATGATCAGATAAAAACTGCAGAGTTTACTAATATAATGTTTAGTTTGTGTTTTTATTCCTAATTTTAAAACCAAGCAGGATAACTACAGATAGTGCTACTTTGATTGATAATATATTTGTTAATCAAACTAGTTTAAAAAGAAAGAGTGGACTTTTATTTACAGATATCACAGATTATTTTCCTGTTTTTGTTGTTTTAGAAAGCAGTAATCATAAACAAATATTTACACATATTGTAACTATTAATTATAATAATATCAGAGAAAAACCTCGCTTGCACTTGAAGCAATGAAGAATGAACTTTTTTATTATGACTGGAAAGAAATTTATGTTGATAATGTTAATGATTCTTACAGATGTTTCTTAGACATATTTATGAGGATATATGATTATTATTGTCCTCTGAAACAAGGTAACCACAAAATAAAAACAAGATCAAAACCATGGATGACAAAAAGTTTGGAAAAGTCCTACAGAAATTGTGAGTGTCAGAAAATGTGTGTGAGTGTTAGAGAGAAAAAGAAATCGAGCAAGACAGAGGAATATGTCAGTGTGTTTGAGACAGAGAGATGAACTTGTCTTTGTCAGTCAGTCACCTTCTTATCTGTCTATCCCTTACGGGGTTGCAGGAGCCCATCCCAGCTGAATCAAGGCGAGGTACACCCCGAACAGGTCGCCAGTCTGTTGCGGGGCCACACACATACAACCATCCACACACACACTCACTCATTCCTAGGGGCAATTTGACACCGGCCAATCAACCTAACATGCATGTCTTTGGAAGTAGGGAGGAAACCAAATTACCTGGAGGAAACCCATGCAGAGAACATGCAAACTCCACACAGAAAGGACAGTGTTCCCAGCCTCGTCCCCACCCGGGACTCGAACCAAGGACCTTCTTGCTGTCAGGCCACTGTGCTACCCACTGCATCATCGTGGAACTTTTGTGTGTGTTTGAGAGAGAGGGATTTGTCTGTGTGTGTGTTTGATAAGGTGTGTTTCTGATTCTAATGGTTGTGTAACAACAACAAAACGTGTGTGAGGGTAGTTTTACTGCAGACTGGAAACAATATGTCACAGATTTTATTAATATTCATCAAATTACAGATTCTGTAATTAATTACACCAGATTTGTTAACACTAGTACCGCCGCTGCGATCAATTTGACTGAACGTCACTTTAATATGCTAATTAGAATAAATAAACAAATAAAGGGAGACTGTGGCTCGGTGGTTAGAGCGTTCGCCTGCGAACCGGAAGTTAACTGGAAAATCCAAGTACTCTAAAACACGCTCGCATGAATCCAGAAAAGCATTTCAGTTTTTCTGTGGAAAAAAACTATTTTGTGTTTCTTTGTTTTTACATTGTAGCTGCCTGGTGTACTTTCTTTTTTCTAAAAATGTTCCTTTGTTTGGTATTGTTTTCTGCCTGGTTCACCTTGTTTGTTTAAAAATATTTCTTTTTAAATCATTAATAAAAAAAAGTTCCGTTCGGTTCCGTCATCTTCCGCTTGTTCCGGGGTCAGGTCGCGGGGGCAACAGCCTCAAAGGGGCAGCCCAGGCCTCTCTCTCCCCGGCTGCATCCTCTAGCTCACCTGGAAGGATCCCAAGTCGTTCCCCGGCCAGCTGTGAGACATAGTCTCTCCAGCGGGTCCGGGGCCTGCCCCTTGGTCTCCTCCTGGTGGGACGTGTCCAAAACACCTCGCCCGCGAGGCGCTCGGGGGGCATCCTGACCAAACCACCCCATCTGGCTCCTCTCGACCTGGAGGAGGAGCGGCTCGACACCGAGCTCCTCCCGGATGGCAGAGCTCCTCACCCGATCTCTGAGTGAGAGTCCCGCGACCCGGCCCTGGAACAAGCGGAAGATGACGGAAAAAGCAGAGATCCGATCCTGAGGTCACCAAACTGGATCCCTGCAACTCCTCGGCTGCGCCCAGATATTCTGTCCATAAAGGTGATGAACAGAATCGGTGACAAAGGGCAGCCTTGGCGGAATCGACATACTGCCAGCTATACAGACCAAGCTCTGGCTCCGGTCGTACAGAGACCGGACAGCCCGTACTAAGGGCTCCGAGACTCCATACTCCCGGAGCACCCCCCACAGGGGTCCCCTAGGCACACGGTCGAATGCCTTCTCCAGATCCACAAAACACATGTAAGGGGCGTTCCACCCTTTTCCGGGCCAACTAAGAGATGAGAGAAAATATTAGAGATAACTGTTTTTAGTGTATACAAATACACTATTGTGTTTTTAGTGTTTTTTTATTTTTGAGTGTTCACAGAGTTTGAATCTCTTAATATTTATCAGGTAGATCAAGGGTCTCCAAACTACGGCCTGCCTCCACATGTGGTCTGCTCCCCTGAACAACTCCAGACAGCATCTTGATTTTTTAATCCTAAACCTGTCTCTCTCACAGAAAAAACAGAATAATGGCGAAAAAAGTTAGGAAATATAAAAATTTATACAGAATGCAGAGCATTTAACCTGAAGTGGACAAAAGATGACTTTTTTGTTTACTTTTTGTTTATTACTTTTTCCAGTAAGAGATAGACTCCACCATGGCTGCCCTTTTGTCTCTGATTAATTTAAACACTTTTATGGACAGAATTTCTGGGTGCAGCTGAGGCGTTGGTTTGTTGACCTTACGATTGTGTCTTTGCTTTTTGAGGAAGTCTCCGTAGGGCCGTGATATCCAGCTCTCGCTGAATCGATTTTCTGCCAAGTGTGAAGCGTCCGGGAGGGGAATCAGCGCTTTCAAATTAGAAACTGTGGTCCTTGCCCAGAAAAGGGCAGAATGCTCCCTGCAAGTCAGGGACAGGGTCCTGCGCTAAGTGGAGGAGTTTAAGTATCTCGGGGTCTTATTCACGAGGGGAAATGCTTGGAGCGAGAGATGGACAGCAGCGTCTGCAATAATCAAGACGCTGCATCAGTCCTTCATGGTAAAGAGCTAAGCCAAAACGCAAAGCTCACCGTTTACCAGTCAATCTAGGTTCCTCCCCTCACCATGGTAACCAGGATCTACGTTCCTACCCTCACCATGGTAACCAGGATCTACGTTCCTACCCTAACCATGGTAACCAGGATTTACGTTCCTACCCTCACCATGGTAACCAGGATCTACATTCCTACCCTAACCATGGTAACCAGGATTTACGTTCCTAACCTCACCATGGTAACCAGTGTGGGTGGTGACCGAAAAAACAAGTTTGTGGATTCAAGTGGCTGAAATGATCTTCCTCTGCAGGTTGGCGGGACTCTCATTCAGAGATAAAGTGAGGAGCTCTGCCATCCGGGAGGAGCTCGGAGTAGAGCTGCTGCTCCTCCAGGTCGAGAGAAGCCAGATGGGGTGGTTTCCAAATGTGTCGCTGATGGTGTATTTCATGTAAATGCCACCGGAAGAATACCCAGAGGGAGACCCTTGCCCCGCTGGTGAGACTTTCTGTGCTCACTCTAGCGTTGAAAAACCATTAGCCACTGTGGCTAATCCAGCTTAATTTTTATTAGCCACATTGAATTTGCTTTAGCCACACGTTCTTATTCAGTTATGATATGCTCTGTGTCATAACGTGTTAGTTTGTGGTTAACAGTAAATGTACAAACGCTTTTAACTTTGTTCTTAACAAATCTGGTGTGAATCATTAAAGAATCTGTAATTTGATGAAACACACCCTCTATCAAACACACACACACACACACACACACACACACACACACACACACACACACATACACACACACACACACACACACACACATACACACACACACACATACACACACACACACACATACACACACACACACACACACATACACACACACACACACACATACACACACACACACACATACACACACACACACACACAGAGGCCTTTTCCAAACTTTTTGTCATCCAAACTAGTACAAAAAGAAAGAGTGGACTTTTATTTGCAGATATCACAGATCATTTTCCTGTTTTTGTTGTTTTAGAAAGCAGTAATCATAAACAAATATTTACACATATGGAAACTATTAATTATAATAATATCAGACAAAAATCTCCGCTTGCACTTGAAGCAATGAAGAATGAACTTTTTCATTATGACTGGAAAGAAATCTATGTTGACAATGTTTATGATTCTTACAGATGTTTCTTAGACATATTTATGAGGATATATGATTATTATTGTCCTCTGAAACAAGGTAACCACAAATAAAAACAAGATAAAAACCATGGATGAAAAAAGTTTGGAAAAGGCCTCTGTGTGCTCCTCACTTTATCTCTGAATGAGCGTCCCACCGACCTGCAGAGGAAGATCATGTCAGCCACGTGAATCCACAATCTCGTTTTTTCGGTCACCAACCACACTGGCTACCATGGTGATGGTAGGAACGTAAATCCTGGTTACCATGGTGAGGGTAGGAATGTAGATCATGGTTACCATGGTGAGGGTAGGAACGTAGATCCTGGTTACCATGGTGAGGGTAGGAATGTAGATCATGGTTACCAAGGTGAGGGTAGTAACGTAGATCCTCGTTACCATGGTGAGGGTAGGAACGTAGATCCTGGTTACCATGGTGAGGGTAGGAACGTAGATCCTGGTTACCATGGTGAGGGTAGGAATGTAGATCATGGTTACCAAGGTGAGGGTAGTAACGTAGATCCTCGTTACCATGGTGAGGGTAGGAACGTAGATCCTGGTTACCATGGTGAGGGTAGGAACGTAGATCCTGGTTGCCATGGTGAGGGTAGGACCGTAGATTGACTGCTTAATGTTGAGCTTTGCGTTTTGACTTAGCTCTTCACCATGACGGACTGATGCAGCGTCCTGATTATTGCAGATGCTGCTGTCCATCTCTCGCTCCATGCTCCGCCCTCCATGCTCTCCGCTCCTCCTCCTCTCTTCAGTTTTCTGTCCCTCCGCCCGTCTTGTCACTATGGGGAGCAGAGCTTTCAGCCGCTCTGCTCCTCGTCTCTGGAACTCACTCCCTCGTGACCTCTGCAACACTAACACACTCTCACGTTTCAAATCTGGATTAAAAACTCATCTTTTTCAACAGGCTTATTCTCTTTCTTAAATCTATGTTTTTTATACTGATAAATGTTTAAATTTGTATGTATTTAATGTTTTATGTTGTTTTTAACTATTACTGTATTTCTTTATATTTCTAAATGTGATTTACGGCGACCTTGAGTGCCTAGAAAGACGCCTTAGAAATAAAATGTATTATTATTATCATTAAAGTTTTATTTTCACATGTATATGATCCACTCTACTTGAACAGAAATTTGGTTCGTCTTTCTTTCTGCTACAAAATTTTTTAATTACCTTCTGATTAAAGTCCCACATATTTGTGATTATTTTTTTCTATGATGGTGACAATCTCTATGGATCTAGCAGTTGAAACAATGGGCGGGTCGTCATCGTGGGCGACATTATAGGTCAACTCCAGTGACATGCGGTGAGGTTCGTGTATGGATCGCAGTCAGTCAAAGTGATCGCAGCGGCGGTACTAGTGTTAACAAATCTGGTGTAAATAATTACAGAATTTGTAATTTGATGAATATTAATAAAATCTGTGACATATTGTTTCCAGTCTGCAGTAAAACTACCCTCACACACGTTTTGTTGTTGTTACACAACCATTAGACATCACATCAAAAACACACCCTCTATCAAACACACACACAGACAAATCCCTCTCTCTGAAACACACAGAAGTTCCTCTCTTTAAAACACACACACACAGACAAGTGGGCGGCACGGTGATGCAGTGGGTAGCACAGTGGCCTCACAGCAAGAAGGTCCTTGGTTCGAGTCCCGGGTGGGGACAAGCCTGGGAACACTGTCCTTTCTCTGTGGAGTTTGCATGTTCTCTGCATGGGTTTCCTCCAGGTATTCTGGTTTCTTCCCTCCTTCCAAAGACATGCATGTTAGGTTGATTGGCCGGTGCCAAATTGCCCCTAGGAATGAGTGTGTGTGTGTGGATGGTTGTATGTGTGTGGCCCTGCAACAGACTGGCGACCTGTTCGGGATGTACCTCGCCTTGAATAAGCCGGGATGGGCTCCTGCAACCCCGTAAGGGATAGACAGATAAGAAGGTGACTGACTGACAAAGACAAGTTCTTCACTCTGTCTCAAACACACTGACATATTCCTCTGTCTTGCTCGCTTTCTTTTTCTCTCTAACACACACACATTTTCTGACACTCACAATTTCTGTAGGCCTTTTCCAAACTTTTTTTCATCCATGGTTTTGATCTTGTTTTTATTTTGTGGTTACCTTGTTTCAGAGGACAATAATAATCATATATCCTCATAAATATGTCTAAGAAACATCTGTAAGAATTATTAACATTATCAACATAAATTTCTTTCCAGTCATAATAAAAAAGTTCATTCTTCATTGCTTCAAGTGCAAGCAGAGATTTTTCTCTGATATTATTATAATTAATAGTTTCCATATGTGTAAATATTTGTTTATGATTACTGCTTTCTAAAACAACAAAAACAGAAAAATAATCTGTGAAATCTGCAAATAAAAGTCCACTCTTTCCTTTTTTACTAGTTTGATTAACAAATATATTATCAATCAAAGTAGCACTATCTGTAGTTATCCTGCTTGGTTTTAAAATTAGGAATAAAAACACAAACTAAACATTATATTAGTAAACTCTGCAGTTTTTATGTGATCATTTGTTTTTAACAAATCAATGTTAAAATCACCACAAACTAAAGTCAGCTTATTATTGGTTCTTTTAAATAACTCAGAAATCTTCTTGTTAAAGGTCCTATATCATGCAAAACGGACTTTTATGAGGTTTTAACCTTTTATTTTACTTAGTACTACCCCAAACAATCCCCCAAAGTGTGTTTTATTGTGATTCATGCTATTTTGAGATATTTAAATTCAAAGTAAGGGGCGTGTTCTCCAAACCTCTAACGACTGGTGGAACGTAGTGACGTACATCTGTTTTTTGTTCAGCCCCCTGCAGCTCAAACACCAATCGCTGAACACCAATCGCTGAATGACAACCAATCGCAACCAACGGGGCGGGTCCCGGGAAAAAAAAAAGAAAAAAAAATCTGAAACAAGCTGTTTTGACTTCCGGGTATGAAACTGCGCTCCCAAACAGGGTATTATTTATAACCTTTTGTGTTGACATTGCGGCGGAATGTAAAATTATGCATATAATGATACATAGAACAGGATAAAATAAGGGAAAAAAGGCATGATATAGGACCTTTAAACTCATCCAAACATCCACCAGGGGTTCGATATATACAACTTATTAATCATTTCTTTAGTTTTTTATTTTGTGTTTCAATTGTTAAACATTCCATTAAGTTTTCAATAAAAAAGCTCATGTTTACAATCACATTACATTCTAAACCTGATTGAACAAACAAAGCGACCCCACCTCCTCTTTTTGTGTGTCTATTCTGAAAAAAAGCTTCATAGTCATCCACTTTATGGATGAAATGTTCTTTCTCCTTCATTACCCAAGTTTCTGAGACTGTAACAACAGGAAATTTCTCCTCAAATTTGTTTAGACAGTCTTTAGTCTTGGAAAAAATTGTTGTAGAGACTCCGACCATTGAAATGTAAGAGACAGAACCCCTTTATTTCCAGGTTGAAAATCATCCTCAGAATAGTATTCACAGTCACAGAGAGTGTTACTAAAACAATGAATCTCAGGGTCAATGTCATCTCACAATGTCAATGTCATCCTTTTTATCTTTATTATGAAACCTCCTCATATGTTTTAGATCAGTTTTTATACAGTCTGTAGTCATAAAAAAACAGAAAGAAAGGTAAATAAACTAACTAGTCCAAACTGAAAATTAAACTTCATTTTTAAAACTCTAACTGAGACACATTCATTTCATTTATATTTCTCCAGCTCACATAGATTTCTGATGGTAACATCTTTAGTCTGTTCCGGTGGTCCCTTGAGCTTTATCATAATTTTACAGTTCCTTGTCCAGGTGTCTTGTATTTTTTCTCCTTTTTTAAAATCCTCGCTTGCCGATCAATCTATGCATTCCTCTTGGTCAGGTGCTCATTTACATAGACACCTGTGTGTATTCTTTTTGCTCATAAATCAGATGATGATATTTTGCCTGTTTCTGATGAATTGTGTGACAAGCAGCTGTAGTCTTACTGTCTATACTGATGTCTTTACTCCTGAAGAAATGAATGACTTGTTGCTCGAGTGTAAGCAGTTCACCTGATGATGCGTCTTCATCAGGTGGTGAGCTAACATTCACAGCAGAGCGATTAGTTTTCTGTGTGGATTCTTATGTGTATGTCTAAGTTTGCCTTGTGACTAAATGTATGTCCACATTCTTCACAGCAGAACAGTTTGTCTTCTGTGTGGACACTCATGTGGCTGTTCAAAGATGACTTCCGGGTAAATCTTTTTCCACATTCTTCACAGCGGAACGGTTTGTCTCCTGTGTGGATTCTCATGTGTACGTCTAAGTTTGACTTGTGACTAAATCTATGTCCACATTCTTCACAACAGAATGGTTTGCTTCCTGTGTGGATTCTCATGTGGATGTTCAAAGATGACATATGAGTAAATCTTTTTCCACATTCTTCACAGTGAAATAATTTCTTTCCTGTGTGGATTCTCATGTGAATTTTTAAGTCTGACTTTTGACGAAATGTATGTCCACATTCTTCACAGTGGAATGGTTTCTCTCCTGTGTGGATTCTCATGTGTTTTTTTAAGTCTGACTTTTGAGTAAATCTTTTTCCACATTCTTTACAGCGGAACGGTTTGTCTCCTGTGTGGATTCTCTTGTGTTTGTATAAGTTTGACTTTTGACTAAATGTATGTCCACATTCTTCACAACAGAACGGTTTGCTTTCTGTGTGGACTTTCATGTGGATGCTCAAAGATGACATATGAGTAAATCTTTGTCCACATTCTTCACAGTGGAATGGTTTCTCCGCTGTGTGACTGATCATGTGCTTTTCATAGGATGACTTGTTACTAAATCTCTGTCTACATTCCTTACAGATGAATGTTTTTTGTCCCATGTGGGTTTCCATGTGTTCATTACAGTCCACATCACTAAGCGTATATGTTTCATGTGTCCTGTTATCATCAAAGTCTTTATCACCAGCTTCCATGTCAGCTCCAAAGTATTTCATCTCAGAAGAGCCAGAAGCTTTTCTCTCACTTTGTGGTTGTAAATAAATGCTGGACTCAGGGCTACTGGTCACCTCTGGTAATTCACAGTCCTCTTCTGTGATTTGGGATTCATTCAGTCCAGCTGGCTTGTTGCTTGGAGCGTCTAACTCTGCGTTATCTTCCATCTTGCTTTGATGACGGTGCTCTGAATGTGAGGAAGGATCGCTGGTCGCTGGTAAACTGATGAGACTTTTTATCAATGTAACAGCTGTTATTCTGGATTTCTTACAGTCTATCTGCTTTCTTCTTTATAGAACCTTCGGTCCAGCTCGTCCAAACTCCATTTACAGGTACCTCTGTGCAGTCACCACCACCTGCTGCACATCTGCAGAAAACACTGAGATAAAAAGAAACATGAAGCTGGATTTAGTTTAACAATCACTAAACACAGCACTGCAGCAACAAAACAATCTTTAGTTTGATTTCATGCTACGAAC
Source organism: Neostethus bicornis (assembly GCA_902685375.1). Taxonomy (NCBI): domain Eukaryota; kingdom Metazoa; phylum Chordata; class Actinopteri; order Atheriniformes; family Phallostethidae; genus Neostethus; species Neostethus bicornis. The sequence continues at coordinate 21,644,057 of LR738560.1, forward strand.
CTATTTGAACTGTAAAAAGTCAGATTTTCATGGTTTAATGTCATTGCTTGCAGCACATTTTGTCTGCACAGAGACCTGCCATCTTCAGAAGTTTTCAGAAGTGGTTGGAGCCATAACGGATGGAGATGAGAGGGAGTACAGGACGGTGGTGGATAACTTTGTCATGTGCACCAAGCAGAACCACCTACTGCTCAAAGTGACAAAGACAAAAGAACTGGTGGTGGATTTAAGGAGGAACAAGGACCTGGTGACTCCTACCAATATCAGAGGGGCCAATGTGGAAGGGGTTGAGGAGTACTAGTATGTAGGGGTGTACTTAAAAATCTCTTTTTTTATGAAGAGTTGTTTTTATCTGATGCTTGCTGGAAAACAAATGTTCTTCCTTTTTGGTGCGACAATAAAGAAACTTCTAAAATGGGATTTTACAAATATTGACGTATGGGGTCTCAGTTATTCCTCCGGCTTAGGGCCCCCATATTGTTTTAGAACGGCTCTGCATAAAAGTATCATCTAGTCAACAAGAAACGCCTGTCTTTAAAAAATAAAGTGCTATTACAACTTCCTGTATGTAATATCTAAACAATAAACATTCCTCTGTATCGATCTGAGCAGGAATTAGATTTCAGATTTATTCATTTGGTCATACAAATTTAACAAAATCGTAATAATAATATAGATTGCAACAAAGAAACAAACAGACCAAAGAAAAGGAATAGGCTGAAGCATGGCTTATATGTGCCTATCCCTATTCATCTGTATACATTTAACTGAACAACATTTTTACATCAAACAAAAATGAAATTTACAAAGTAAACATCTCCAATCAAACAGAAAAACACAATAAACTTTATATTGTCCTCTTTTCTCTCTTATTTTTAACTTACTTATAATCACTAATACTTTTATTTTTGAGATGTTGTTTAAATTTTAGGAAAGAAGAACATATTTTAAATTCATTCCATAATTTTACTCCAACAACAGAAACACGTCTTGATTTTACCAAAGTTCTTACTTTAACACGTTCAAAAATATAACATCCTCGTAAATTATAATGACAAACTCTAATTTAAAAAAACTTTTTATACTTTTTGGAACTAAATTATTTTTAACTTTGTAAATAATCTGTAAAATTCTAATATTTACCATATCTTGTAGTTTTAAACAGTTAGATTAAATATTGTTGCTTTGACAAAATGATAGAATGATGGTTCTATCTAAGCAGATGCTATCATGGTTTTAGAAGGTAAGGTTAGAAACACTGTCCTTTCTGTGTGGAGTTTGCAGGTTCTCCTTGTGTATGTGTGACCCTCCTAAAACTTACATGTTAGATTGATTGGCCACTAAAAAAGTACCACTAGGAATGTGTGTGTGTGTGTGTGTGTGTGTGTGTATGATTGTGCGCATGTGGCAATGAGAGGCTGGCGACCTGTTCACGTTGTACCCTGCCTCTTGCTTGAAATCAGCCAGGATAAGTTCCGGCAGCACCGCGACCCCGTTAGGGATAAGCTGATCACCAAACCAAACAGAAGAGAGTTCCAGTAATCCAGACTGTGTACGAGTACAGCAGCGGACTGAGGAGTGAGGGAGGAAGTAAGCAGAGCGGGTGATGGTGTTTATGTGAGAAGTGAAAGAAAGACTCCTGTGGAGGATGACATCTTTACCTGAGGGAGGGAGAGATGGTGGAGCCGTCGATGGAGGGAGAACGGATCGATCTTGCTTAGGGAGGATTTGGTGTCAATCAGAAGAAGTTCAGTTTTATTGCTACTGTTTGAGGTGGACCTCAAGACACTAGAAATGTGCTGTTTTAGATAAACAGCTGCTTGATGCCGTGCAGCCGCCTCGTTATGCTGAAAAAAAAAGTTGAAAATTGTCAAAGAACGTAAATGTAACGGTTAGCATAGATGCTAACTGTAAGTGGTCAAACCTAGCTTTAATTTAAACACTGACATTATCCAGGATGTTAGAATACAATCTTTTATTCTCTGAAAAGAACTTTCAAACCTGTCAGTTTTTGATCTCTTGACCTTTTAGTATAAAAATGTACATTCAGAACAAGCTATCCAAACATGTCCCAAAATGCATGTTTGCTTTTAAAAATTAAGATTTCCTTCATTTGTCCCACAATGGGAAAATTTCATTTTATCACCTTTTTAGTAAAAAAAAAAAAAAAAAAAGTATGTATTAGTGTTTTGATGACTGTAAATATTCCTATAGATGATCTTTTCATAATAATTCAAATTTATATTTTTATATTTTTTACAGTAATGATCTTTTTTTTTAATCGAAATTATGCACAAGAAATGTTTTTCTTTAAAATATTTCCTCCAAAACCTCAGAAATAAAGTTCTCCAAGAGAAAAGTTGAAAAGAAACGGCATCGTTCTATCTTTCTGTTTTTCTCTAGTGTGTAAAGCACTTTATTTTTGAAAGATTTTGATTGTATGTTTTATGATTTTAATACATTTTTTCTGTTTTTTGAAGCACTTTGAATTACGTTTTGTATGAATTGTGCTACAAATAAACTTGTCTTGTCTTTTCTCTGCACTTCACTGTGCGTCACTAATTTTTAGATCATTTCTGTGTTTTTTTTTTTTCTCCTTCATCCATCTATGTGCACGCTCACGGCTCGCTCACACCGTGTGTGAGGGGCCTGCACACGTACGGAGAGCAGAATATCTGGATGATTTGAGATAAAGATTTCATTTCCTGAAGAGACATCTGCTTCTGGGTTTAACTGAAGTAACCAGACTCCATGGAACTGTGAGAACACAGGCTCATTTACTAGAGGAATGTCTTAAAAGAGTCAAGGAATATTTCATCTTACAGAGTTTCAGGAAGTTTAGAGAAGCTGTAAATAAAACAGAACGCTTTAAATAAAATCAGGACATCCTCACACATCTTTACGTGTCCGTTTCATCACTTACTTTTTGCTCTTTGTTGTGTAAACAGATCAATAACAATATCTCTAACTGTCGTTTCAAGAAGAACCGCCATTACTGTCCTGCTTGTGGAAATATCGCGAGAAATCACGTCCAGACTGTTTTTTTCTGCTTTATTTTAAAGACAGGAAGCAACAAAATGACGCTTTGCTGCTACCTACTGGTTAGTACTCTCCATCACAAGTACTTTCTGAATGACTGTTTTTTATTCAGAATCAGAATGCTTTTATTGCCATGTCAGTGAAAAATATCAGAGACTAGGAACTTGTTTTGAATCAGGTGTGCAAAAATATAAAATAAAAGTAATAATAAAAACAAAATAAATAAAAAAATAAGAATAATTTTAACAAAACTAAGAGTGCTCAGAAGAAAAAGAAAAGTAGTGCAATGTCATAGAAAATAATAGAAAATAATAAAGATAGTAAAGTGACAAGAGGGAAGTGACTAAGAGATGTGGGGATCCAGGTTATAAAGTGACTAAGAGATGTGGGGATCCAGGTTATAAAGTGATTAAGAGATGTGGGGATCCAGGTTATAAAGTGACTAAGAGATGTGGGGATCCAGGTTATAAAGTGTCTAAGAGATGTGGGGATCCAGGTTATAAAGTGACTAAGAGATGTGGGGATCCAGGTTATAAAGTGACTAAGAGATGTGGGGATCCAGGTTATAAAGTGTCTAAGAGATGTGGGGATCCAGGTTATAAAGTGACTAAGAGATGTGGGGATCCAGGTTATAAAGTGACTAAGAGATGTGGGGATCCAGGTTATAAAGTGATTAAGAGATGTGGGGATCCAGGTTATAAAGTGACTAAGAGATGTGGGGATCCAGGTTATAAAGTGACTAAGAGATGTGGGGATCCAGGTTATAAAGTGACTAAGAGATGTGGGGATCCAGGTTATAAAGTGACTAAGAGATGTGGGGATCCAGGTTATAAAGTGACTAAGAGATGTGGGGATCCAGGTTATAAAGTGACTAAGAGATGTGGGGATCCAGGTTATAAAGTGACTAAGAGATGAGGGGATCCAAGTTATAAAGCATTCATTAGTCCAACGGCAGAAGGGAAGAAGCTGTTTTTGTGGCGGGACGTTCTGGTCCGAATAGACCAGAGCCTCCTGCCCGAGGGGAGTCGCTCAAAAAGTCCATGTCCAGGGTGGGAAGGGTCAGCTGCTATCCGACCTGCACGCCCCCGAGTCCTGGAGATGTACAGATCTTCCAGAGATGGAAGGTTGCAGCCGATCACCTTCTCTGCGGAGCGCACAATGTGCTGCAGTCTGTGTTTGTCTCTGGCTGTGGCTCCAGCGTACCACACGGTGATGGAGGAGGTGAGGATGGACTGGATGATTGCTGTGTAAAACTGCACTAACATCTGGGCGGGCAGCTTGGCTTTCTTCAACTGCCGCAGAAAGTACATCCTCTGCTGGGCCTTTTTGATCAGAGAGCTGATGGATGGCTCCCACTTTAGGTTCTGTGTGATGGTAGTGCCGAGGAAGCGGAAAGAGTCTACAGTGGTAATGGGGGAGTCTGTCAGTGCAAGGGGTAATGGGAGCTGTCACTTTCCTAAAGTCCACGATCATCTCCACTGTCTTCTGAGCGTTGAGCTCCAGGCTGTTGTTGCTGCACCAGGACACCAGCCGGTCTACCTCCATCCTGTAGGCCGACTCATCACCATCAGAGATGAGCCCAAGGAGGGTGGTGTCATCTGCAATCGGTACACTTAATAAAGTACTTTAATGATCCCACACGCGGGAAATTTATGTTATAGCAGTACAGTAATCATGAAAAGAAAGAAATAGTAAGTATATTATACATAGAAAAATAAAGAGTACTAAAAGTGGATCAGGGATGGATTACTACTGTCTGACTAGAGTCTCCCTCCTTGATAAGGAGGAGCTTTGTTTTCTCTCTGATTTTCTCCGGATGTGAAGTTTTGGGTCAAAGAGCTGCTATCCAGGAAGAATGAGGTGAGGATGAATGGATTACAATCAAAAATAGATTAGAATCAGTAATAATAATAACCTAGTAAATAATCAGGGATTAACAAATTAAATGGACTTTAAATTGCTTGAAGCCTTGAAAAGGCAGCAAGTATTATTTTCTTCATTAAAGGGAACGCTGTCCCAGTTAGGATTGAACCATTTGAGTGATTTTAGGTCTCAAAATGACCGCTTTTATTGGGACTACCGGGCTTCTCTACAGATTTTTGAATTTCTGCTTAGTTTTTATGATATTTTAATTTTAGTGATTTTTTTTTCTCATTGACTTGAATGGAGTTTGGAAATTTTCCCTTAAAAGTTTTTGTTCATCACAAACCATGAAATGATAAAATCTAGAAGCAGAGTTTTATCTTTAAAATGCTCACAGGGATTTCATCTCTTCTGCTCCAACAAAATTAAGAAAAGTCTCGGTATTTCTTTCTTTTTTAAGAAATGGGAAAAGTTCATGGAAAGCTCTTCCGTCTACCAAAATTACAAGAAACGTGGGGGAGGGGGCTCAGTGACTCAAAAGTCGATAAAACGTCCGAAACTCCATCCAGCATCAAAACGTAGAAGCTTTTATCCTCTAAAAATGAACCCGCGCTAGATTTTTTCTTTAAGTCCCCGTTTTCCTGCTGCAGCCCTCTAACCGAGACAAAGTCAAAATTTGTTCTCATTCACTTTGACTCATTGTTAAGAAAAAAATGTCTGATTGTTTTTAAAACGCTGTTAAAAATCTATTCCAAGTAAAAACGGAGTAAAAATCCCCACCTATAAATTGTGAGGTGTTTTTTAAAGGGTCTAATGAAAGTTGTCTTTCTGGTACTTTAGTCTTTTGAGAAGACAAAGGAATTCCTTTCCTACCACCTGGGGTTTCATCCCACATGGACGCTTCCCAGTAAGACGCCTTTGATATTATAATGTAAATTTAATCACATATTTTTACAATATTTTGTAAGTTTATATAATAATTATATTTAAAATGCAAAAAATCTACCAAAATAGTGTGAAAATAGTTTAATTTATCGCCTGTATTTGGTTGATAACATATTGTTACTTATGTATTATTTTATTATTAAGTTATTATCAGCTTATTTACTGTAAATATTTGACTCTATCACAGATATATTATATTTATAACTAAAAGCCCCGCGCCGCCGTTGCTACCGCCACATTGATAATCGTCTGGATCGTCTCCGTACAGAATACAGGGAAGGGTACATCACAACTGATGAATTTCTGGATGCAGTACAGCACCTCGTTTGAGCAATGTATGATATATAACATTCTTTTCAGCAACATTCTTTTCTCTTTAGGAACATTCTTTTCAGCAACACCTTTCAGCGCACATTCTTAGCCTTACTTAGCGCACATTCTTTTCAGCTAAAAGAGATTATCTCCCTCTTCAAATAGGAAGCCATACCCTTAATTAGCGCTGGGATATTTTCCATAGGGTCTAACTGGGAAACGTCCATGTGGAATGATACCCCACCTGGTTGCTGTTAGTCATCTTGGTGGTCATCCTAAAGGTTGACCTTTTAAGAAATCCCTCAAGTAAATGCTACGGTTTTACTCTAGTTTTTGGCTCCACACAGTCTGGTGAGATGAAATTTGAACCCTAAAGCAGATGTCTCAGTGAATGAAATGTTTATCTGAAATGATCTATATTTTCAGACACTACAGCAGATCAAACTCCTCTTGCATCTCACAGTCACACAATTATTATTTTTTTTTATTTGTTTGGGGTTTTTTGCTATAAATATTTGGGTTGGCACGGGGGCACAGTGGGTAGCACGAAGGCCTCACAGCAAGAAAGTTGTTGATTCAAGTCCCGGCTGGGGGCGAGGCTTGGAACACTGGCCTTTCTGTGTGGAGTTTGCATGTTCTTCCTGTGTCTGTGTGGGTTTCCTCCAGGTACTCCGGTTTCCTCACACCCTCCAAAAAGGTTGATTGGCTGGTGCATAAAATTGCATAGGAATGTGTGTGTGTGTGTGTGTGGCCCCAAGGCATATTGGCAGTCTGTTCGTGGTGTATCCTGCCCCTCGCCTTGAATCGGGGCGTGCTGGGATGGGCTCCGGCGACCCCCTTCTGAAGTTTCCCCCCCGCAACCTTGGAAAGGAAAGTTGGTTAAGAAGATGACTGAGATGACTGACTGAAATGTTTGGGTCTCTGAAAAGAGCAGCTATCTCAGCTCCGTGAAGGTGGCCCCTCTTAAAAAAAAATATAAACAAAAATAAACAAAGAATATGTCAATCGTTTGTGCTGTAAAAAATTTCGTTTGTGCTGTTTTAATTTTGTAGATCTTTACGATTCTTTTATAGGTCAATCTGCGGTCATCCAACCCCTCACGTTGCTTAAAAATGCAAGAAAACTCAGTGTTTAAATTAAAGCTGGTTTTGACCACTTACAGTTACCATCTATGCTAACCGTTACATTTACATTCTTTGACGATTTTCAACCTTGTTTTTCAGCATAACGAGGCGGCTGCACGGCATCAAGCAGCTGTTTATCTAAAACAGCACATTTCTAGTGTCTTGAGGTCCACCTTAAACAGTAGCAATAAAACTGAACTTCTTCTGATTGACACCAAATCCTCCCTAAGCAAGATCGATCCGTTCTCCCTTCATTGACGGCTCCACCATCTCTCCCTCCCTCAGGTAAAGATGTCATCCTCCACAGGAGTCTTTCTTTCACTTCTCACATAAACACTATCACCCGCTCTGCTTACTTCCTCCCTCACTCCTCAGTCCGCTGCTGTACTCGTACACAGTCTGGATTACTGGAGCTCTCTTCTGTTTGGTTTGGTGATCAGCTTATTCGGTGCTGCTGGAGCTTATCCTGGCTCATTTCAAGTAAGAGGCAGGATACACCGCGAATCTGTTACCTATTTGTTGCTTTGCCACACACGGACACTCATTCACACACATATTGGGGATACCAGTTCAAAATAAATAAGGTGACGTGCACAGGAGAGGATTACCAAATTAAGAGGAGGTGTTCACGTGCGCAGAGGATGAGCTGGCTCTGCGGATCCTGTTTAGTAGTAAAACATTACTTCTCTGTTTTATCCAAATTATTAATTTTATAACAAGTATTCTTTAGTTTAGTACACACACCTCGTTTTAGTTTACATTTTATAAACATAGATTTATTAAAAAAAAGAAAGAAAAGTCAGCGAGAGAGAAGCCCGAGCCCGACCTGACGTTATGATTGACATTTTTAGGCCAGACGCTCGGGCTTTAGATCTTACCTCTGGCCGCAGCGAGAGAGTTTAACATCAATGAATCAATGGTGAGGGAGTGGAGGAAGCAAGAGGATGCGCTGCGCCAAGTAAACAAGACTAAACAGAGTTTCCGCAGAACAAAGCGGGACGGCCACAGCTAGAGGACAAAGTTGAACAGCCTTTACTGTAGCGCCTTACAACGCGGAAAATAGGGTGATGAGAAAATTTCTTGAAACTGTGTTGTGCATAATACTTTGGAACAGTGTGTTTCAAGTTTTTTATTTATTTATTGAATATTGTTTTCATTAAGAGGTTTTTTCAAAAACATTTGAAATAAAACATGACAGCTAATCACTTGAAAATTATGCTGATCATAATTTGCATAATGATTTGGAACACAGTGTATTCTAATCAGTGTAAAACAGGGTTGTGGATTGTGTTTAGTGACTATGTGACATTTATAGTTCAGAGTTTAACAATTTAATGCTGACAGGCAGGAATGACTTCCTGTGTCTCTCTGTAGTCGTAGTCTCCTGCTGAAAGAACTCCTGTACTTGTCAGTCAGGCTGTGGAGAGGATGGGAGCAGAAGTCTAGTGTGGTCTTTAATTTGGAAAGCATCCTCCCATCAGTTATAGCTGTCAAAAAATCCAGTTCCTCTCCGACAACCTGTCCAGCATTCCTGATGATTTTGTTGAGTCTGTTGGTATCCCACCCCCCTCAGACTGGCTGCCCCAGCCGACAGCAGTGGCCACCACCAAGTGGCCAGTCCAGTCAAGTTTCTTATTCAAGTACACCCCTACATACTAGTACTCCTAAATCCCTTCCACATTGGCCCCTCTGATATTGATAGGAGTCACCGGGTCCTTGTTCCTCCTTAAATCCACCACCAGTTCTTTTGTCTTTGTCTCGTTGAGCAGTAGGTGGTTCTGCCTGGTCCATGTGACAAAGTTTCCACCATCGTCCTGTACTCCCTCTCATCTCCATCCGTTATGGCTCCAACCACTTCTGAAAACTTCTGAAAATGGCAGGTCTCTGTGCAGACAAAATGTGCTGCAGGCAATGACATGAAACCATGAAAATCTGACTTTTTACAGTTCAAATAGGTTCAGAGCATGAAATCAAACTAAATGATGGTTTTGTTGCTGCAATGCTGTGTTTAGTGATTGTTAAACTAAATCCAGCTTCATGTTTCTTTTTATTTCAGTGTTTTCTGCAGATGTGCAGCAGGTAGTCATCAAAGCCAGATGGAAGATAACGCAGAGTTAGACGCTCCAAGCAACAAGCCAGCTGGACTGAATGAATCCCAAATCACAGAAGAGGACTGTGAATTACCAGAGGTGACCAGTAGCCCCGAGTCCAGCATTTATTTACAACCACAAAGTGAGAGAAAAGCTTCCAGCTCTTCTGAGATGAAATACTTTGGAGCTGACATGGAAGCTGGTGATAAAGACTTTGTTGGTAACAGGACACATGAAACATATACGCTTAGTGATGTGGACCGTAATGAACACATGGAAACCCACATGGGAAAAAAAACATTCATCTGTAAGGAATGTAGACAGAGATTTAATAACAAGTCATCTTATGAAAAGCACATGATCAGTCACACAGCGGACAAACCATTCCACTGTGAAGAATGTGGACAAAGATTTACTCGGAAGTCATCTTTGAACAGACACATGAGAATCCACACAGGAGAGAAACCGTTCCGCTGTGAAGAATGTGGACATACATTTACTAAAAAGGAAACCTTACAAATTCACATGAGAATCCACACAGGAGAGAAATTATTTCACTGTGAAGAATGTGGAAAAAGATTTACTCATAAGTCATCTTTGAACAGCCACATGAAAGTCCACACAGGAAGCAAACCATTCTTTTGTGGAGAATGTGGATATACATGTAGTCACAAGTCAAGCTTAGAAGTACACATGAGAATCCACACAGGAGAGAAACCGTTCCGCTGTGAAGAATGTGGGCATACATTTCGTCAAAAGTCAGGCTTAAAAAATCACATGAGAATCCACACAGGAGAAAAACCGTTCTGCTGTGAAGAATGTGGAAAAAGATTTACTCAAAAGTCAAACTTAGACTCACACATCAAAATCCACACAGGAGAGAAACGGTTCCACTGTCAAGAATGTGGGCACACATTTAATAAAAAGGAAAATTTACAAAATCACATGAGAATCCACACAGGAGAGAAATTATTTCACTGTGAAGGATGTGGAAAAAGATTTACTCATACGTCATCTTTGAACAGCCACATGAAAGTCCACACAGGAAACAAACCGTTCTGCTGTGAAAAATGTGGACATAAATTTAGTCACAAGACAAGCTTAGACAAACACATTAGAATTCACACAGGAGAGAAACCGTTCCGGTGTGAAGAGTGTGGAAAAAGATTCACTCAAAAGTCAAACTTAGACTCACACATGAGAATCCACATAAGAAACTAATCGTTCTGCTGTGAATGTTAGCCCACCACCTGATGAAGACGCATCATCAGGTGAACTGCTTACACTCGAGCAACAAGTCATTCATTTCTTCAGGAGTAAAGACATCACCATAGACAGTAAGACTACAGCTGCTTGTCACACAATTCATCAGAAACAGGCAAAATATCATCATCCGATTTATGAGCAAAAAGAATAAAATTGAGTTGATGAAAGTTGTAAAAAAGCTCAAGGGCACAGGTGTCTATGTAAATGAGCTCCTGACCAAGAGGAATGCAGAGATTGCTCAGCAAGCGAGGATTTTAAAAAAGGAGAAAAAATACAAGACACCTGAACAAGGAACTGTAAAATTATGATAAAGCTCAAGGGACCACCGGAACAGACTAAAGATGTTACCATCAGAAATCTATCTGAGCTGGAGAAATATAAATGAAATGAATGTGTCTCAGTTAGAGTTTTAGAAATGAAGTTTAATTTTCAGTTTGGACTAGTTAGTTTATTTACCTTTCTTTCTGTTTTTTTATGACTACAGACTGTATAAAAACTGAACTAAAACATATGAGGAGGTTTCATAATAAAGATAAAAATGATGACATTGGAGATGACATTGACCCTGAGATTCATTGTTTTAGTAACACTCTCTGTGACTGTGAATACTATCCTGAGGATGATTTTTAACCTGGAAATAAAGGGGTTCTCTCTCATACACTTCAATAGTCTGAGTTTTTACAGCAATTTTTTTCAAGATTAAAGACTATTTAAACATTTGAGGAGAAATTTTCTGTTGTTACAGTCTCAGAAACTTGGGTAATGAAGGAGAAAGAACTTTTGGACAAAGTGGATGAATATGAAGCTTTTTTTTCAGAATAGACACACAAAAAGAGGAGGTGGGGTCACTTTGTTTGTTCAATCAGGTTTAGAATGTAATGTGATTGTAAACATGACCTTTTCTATTGAAAACTTAATGGAATGTTTAACAATTGAAACACAAAATAAAAAACTAAAGAAATGATGAATAAGTTGTATATATCGAACCCCTGGTGGATGTTTGGATGAGTTTAACAAGAAGATTTCTGAGTTATTTAAAAGAACCAATAAAAAGTTTACTTTAGTTTGTGGTGATTTTGACATTGATTTGTTAAAAACAAATGATCACATAAAAACTGCAGAGTTTACTAATATAATGTTTAGTTTGTGTTTTTATTCCTAATTTTAAAACCAAGCAGGATAACTACAGATAGTGCTGCTTTGATTGATAATATATTTTTTAATCAAACTAGTAAAAAAAGAAAGAGTGGACTTTTATTTACAGATATCACAGATTATTTTTATGTTTTTGTTGTTTTAGAAAGCAGTAATCATAAACAAATATTTACACATATGGAAACTATTAATTATAATAATATCAGAGAAAAATCTCTGCTTGCACTTGAAGCAATGAAGAATGAACTTTTTTATTTTGACTGGAAAAAAATTTATGTTGATAATGTTAATAATTCTTACAGATGTTTCTTAGACATATTTATGAGGATATATGATTATTATTGTCCTCTGAAACAAGGTAACCACAAAATAAAAACAAGATCAAAACCATGGATGACAAAAAGTTTGGAAAAGGCCTCTGTGTGTGTGTGTGTGTGTGTGTGTGTGTGTGTGTGATAGAGGGTGTGTTTCTGATGTGATTCTAATGGTTGTGAAACAACAACAAAACGTGTTGTGAGGATAGTTTTACTGCAGACTGGAAACAATATGTCACAGATTTTATTAATATTCATCAAATTACAGATTCTTTAATGAATCACACCAGATTTGTTAAGAACAAAGTTAAAAGCGTTTGTACATTTACTGTTAACCACAAACTAACACGTTATGACACAGAGCATATCATAACTGAATAAGAACGTGTGGCTAAAGCAAATTCAATGTGGCTAATAAAAATTAATCTGGATTAGCCACAGTGACTACAGAATATCTTGTAATCCATGTTGAGTGAAAAATGTAACTTTAAAACAGACAACACCTCCTCCATATTCTGTCAGTAATGTGTCAGTGACGTACACCGCTAAAGCCCGGAGGACAATATTTTACCCCAAATCTATTCAGTTCCTGACTGCTGTAGGGAATACGCCCACTTAAATCCATTGACGCCCACTTCGGCTTGCCAGAACGACAATAGGTGTGTTCCAGATGATTTGCGCCTTGCCTGGATTTCAGATGAAACCAGGCGGCCGCTGCAGGGGGGCGGGGAAAGATACCTGGAATAAATACGAACAGTTTTCTTGAAGTTTAGACACACGTTAACAGGAAGTAACAGTTATTTACATCCGGTTTTAAATTTTACACAATAAATAAATTCATTTGTGGAAAAAAAAAACACATCAAATCAAAATTTGTGAAAGTTATTTTCAGTTTTGATGTTTTTAGACTCAGAAGTTATTGTAGATTATTTTAATTTAAATTATGTTAATTAGGTTCCATATTTCCATGTCTTACAACTATTTACACCACTTGAAGAGTTAAAGTAAAAACGGGTCAGTAAAATACCATCAGCTGAGTGTGTGAGTTACAGGCGTTACGTTTATAAATATCTCATATAATTTACATCCATCTTTCATGTCAATCATGACGTCACTGTACAAAATGCACATTAAACAATAAAAAAAAAATCTTAAAGCAGTGGAAATAAATATAAACAAATATGTACTGATAAGAAATCAAAGATGAAAACATCAGTGAGAGCCAATCAGCTGTCAGTACACACCTTAAAAAGACTCCATTTCCCATCATGCCATTTCCCATCAGTGCGGTGCAGTTGGTAAAAAGCAGCTGCGTCCGCCTTGCTCTCGCGAGAGTCTCGTTACCGGTGCACAGGTGACATCAGAGCAAGTCGAAGGCATCTCGAACGCAAAAACTAACCGGCATGCATTGCGCACCGATCTGCGCCGATCAGAACTGCGTCCGCCTGTGTCATCTCAAACACGCCTAAAAGGTGCCGCCGACTTGCTCTGATGTCACCTGTGCGCCGGTAACGAGACTCTCGCGAGAGCAAGGCGGACACAGGCTTTGAGCCAGGCGGACGCAGCTGCTTTTTTCCAACTGCGCCGCCTGTATGGACTACAAACCAAACGGCATGATGGGAAATGGAGTCTTTTCAAGATGTGTACTGATAGCTGATTGGCTCTCAATGATGTTTTCATCAGAAACTCTTTGATTTCTTATCGATACATATCTGCTCTGTTTATATTTATTTCATTGCTGCTTTAAGATTTATTTTTTTTACGCCTGTCACTCACACACTCACTGATGAACTTTTACTTTAATTCTTCAAAAATGACGGAAATGGTTTTAAAACATGAAAGTATGGAACTTAATTACCTTAATTTATATTAAAATAATCTACAATAACTTCTGAGTCTAAAAACATAAAAAACTAAATCAACTTTCACAAGTTTTGATTTGATGCGTTTTTTTTCTACAAATGGATACATTTATTGTGTAAAAATTTTAAACCGGATGTAAATAAACTGTTACATCCTGTTCTCGTCTGTCTAAACTTTAAGAAAACTGGTCGACTTTATTCCAGGCGCCTTTCTCCGCCCCCTGCAGCGGCCGCCTGGTCTCGTCTGAAATCCAGGCAAGACGCAAATCTTCTCAAACACGCCTAATATCTCTAACTGTCCTTTCAGGAAGAACCGCCATTACTGCCCCGCTTGTGGAATTATCGCGAGAAATCACATCCAGACTCTTTTTCTATTTTATTTTAAAGACACGGAGCACCAAAATGGTGCATTACTGCCACCTACTGGTTAGTACTCTCCATCACAAGTACTTTCTGAATGAATGTTTTTTATTCGGTACACTTAATAAAGTACTTTATTGATCCCACACGGGGGAAATTTATGTTACAGCAGTACAGTAATCATGAAAAGAAAGAAATAGTAAGTATATTATACATAGAAAAATAAAGAGTACTAAAAGTGGATCAGGGATGGATTACTACTGTCTGACTAGAGTCTCCCTCCTTGATAAGGAGGAGCTTTGTTTTCTCTCTGATTTTCTCCGGATGTGAAGTTTTGGGACAAAGAGCTGCTATCCAGGAAGAATGAGGTGAGGATGAATGGATTACAATCAAAAATGGATTAGAATCAGTAATAATAATAACCTAGTAAATAATCAGGGATTAACAAATTAAATGGACTTTAAATTGCTTGAAGCCTTGAAAAGGCAGTAAGTATTATTTTCTTCATTAAAGGGAACGCTGTCCCAGTTAGGATTGAACCATTTGAGTGATTTTAGGTCTCAAAATGACCGCTTTTATTGGGACTACCGGGCTTCTCTACAGATTTTTTAATTTCTGCTTGGTTTTTATGATATTTTAATTTTAGTGATTTTTTTTTCTCATTGACTTGAATGGATTTTGGAAATTTTCCCTTAAAAGTTTTTGTTGATCACAAACCATGAAATGATAAAATCTAGAAGCAGAGTTTTATCTTTAAAATGCTCACAGGGATTTCATCTCTTCTGCTCCAACAAAATTAAGAAAAGTCTCGGTATTTTTTTCTTTTTTAAGAAATGGGAAAAGTTCATGGAAAGCTCTTCCGTCTACCAAAATGACAAGAAACGTGGGGGAGGGGGCTCAGTGACTCAAAAGTCGATAAAACGTCCGAAACTCCATCCAGCATCAAAACGTAGAAGATTTTATCCTCTAAAAATGAACCCGCGCTAGATTTTTTCTTTAAGTCCCTGTTTTCCTGCTGCAGCCCTCTAACCGAGACAAAGTCACGATTTGTTCTCATTCACTTTGATTCATTGTAAAGAAAAAAATGTCTGATTGTTTTTAAAACGCTGTTAAAAATCTATTCCAAGTAAAAACGGAGTAAAAATCCCCAGCTATAAATTGTGAGGTGTTTTTTAAAGGGTCTAATGAAAGTTGTCTTTCTGGTACTTTAGTCTTTTGAGAAGACAAAGGAATTCCTTTCCTACCATCTGGGGTTTCATCCCACATGGACGCTTCCCATTAAGACGCCTTTGATATTATAATGTAAATTTAATCACTGATTTTTACAATATTTTGTAAGTTTATATAATAATTATATTTAAAATGCAAAAATCTACCAAAATAGTGTGAAAATAGTTGAATTTAGCGCCTGTATTTGGTTGATAATATATTGTTATTTATGTATTATTTTATTATTAAGTTATTATCAGATTATTTACTGTAAATATTTGACTCTATCACAGATATATTATATTTATAACTAAAAGCCCCGCGCCGCCGTTGCTACCGCCACATTGATAATCGTCTGGATCGTCTCCGTACAGAATACAGGGAAGGGTACATCACAACTGATGAATTTCTGGATGCAGTACAGCACCTCGTTTGAGCAATGTATGATATATAACATTCTTTTCAGCAACATTCTTTTCTCTTTAGGAACATTCTTTTCAGCAACACCTTTCAGCGCACATTCTTAGCCTTACTTAGCGCACATTCTTTTCAGCTAAAAGAGATTATCTCCCTCTTCAAATAGGAAGCCATACCCTTAATTAGCGCTGGGATATTTTCCATAGCGTCTAACTGGGAAACGTCCATGTGGAATGATACCCCACCTGGTTGCTGTTAGTCATCTTGGTGGTCATCCTAAAGGTTGATCTTTTAAGAAATCCCTCAAGTAAATGCTACGGTTTTACTCTAGTTTTTGGCTCCACACAGTCTGGTGAGATGAAATTTGAACCCTAAAGCAGATGTCTCAGTGAATGAAATGTTTATCTGAAATGATCTATATTTTCAGACACTACAGCAGATCAAACTCTTGCATCTCACAGTCACACAATTATTATTTTTATTTATTTATTTTTTTACAATAGATGTTTGGGTTGGTACGGGGGCGCAGTGGGTAGAACAGAGGCCTCACAGCAACAAGGTTGTTGATTCAAGTCCCGGCTGGCGGCGAGGCTTGGAACACTGGCCTTTCTGTGTGGAGTTTGCATGTTCTTCCTGTGTCTGTGTGGGTTTCCTCCAGGTACTCCGGTTTCCTCACACTCTCCAAAAACATGTATGTTAGGTTGATTGGCTGGTGCCAAAATTGCATAGGAATGTGTGTGTGTGTGTGTGTGTGTGTGTGTGAATGGTTGTATGTGTGTGGCCCCAAGACAGACTGGCAGCCTGTTCGGGGTGTATCCTGCCTCTCGCCTTGAATCGGGGGGTGCTGGGATGGGCTCCGACAACCCCATTCCAAAGTTTCCCACCCGCAACCTCGGAAGGGAAAGACGGTTAAGATGATGACTGTGATGACTGACTGAAATGTTTGGGTCTCTGCTCTCCGTACGTGTGCAGGCCCCTCACACACGGTGTGAGCGAGCCGTGAGCGTGCACATAGATGAAGGAGAAAAAAAAAAAACACAGAAATGATCTAAAAATTAGTGACGCACAATGAAGTGCAGAGAAAAGACAAGACAAGTTTATTTGTAGCACAATTCATACAAAACGTAATTCAAAGTGCTTCAAAAGACAGAAAAAATGTATTAAAATCATAAAACATACAATCAAAATCTTTAAAAAATAAAGTGCTTTACACACTAGAGAAAAACAGAAAGATAGAACGATGCCGTTTCTTTTCAACTTTTCTCTTGAAGAACTTTATTTCTGAGGTTTTGGAGGAAATATTTTAAAGAAAAACATTTCTTGTGCATAATTTTGATAAAAAAAAATGATCATCACAGTAAAAAATATAAAAAATATTAATTTGAATAATTTTGAAAATAAATAATCTGTAGGAATATTTACAGTCATCAAAACACTATTATGCATTAATTTATTTATTTTATTGTTAATTTACTAAAAAGGTGATAGAATGAAATTTCCCCATTGTGGGACAAATAAAGGAATTCTTAAAAGCATAAATATAATTTGTGACATTTGGGACATGTTCTGAATGTACATTTTTATACTAAAAGGTCAAGAGATCAAAAACTGACAGGTTTGAAAGTTCTTTTCAGAGAATAAAAGAATGTATTCTAACATCCTGGATAATGTCAGTGTTTAAATTAAAGCTAGGTTTGACCACTTACAGTTACCATCTATGCTAACCGTTACATTTACGTTCGTTGACGATTTTCAACCTTTTTTTTTTTCAGCATAACGAGGCGGCTGCACGGCATCAAGCAGCTGTTTATCTAAAACAGCACATTTCTAGTGTCTTGAGGTCCACCTCAAACAGTAGCAATAAAACTGAACTTCTTCTGATTGACACCAAATCCTCCCTAAGCAAGATCGATCCGTTCTCCCTCCATCGACGGCTCCACCATCTCTCCATCCCTCAGGTAAAGATGTCATCCTCCACAGGAGTCTTTCTTTCACTTCTCACATAAACACCATCACCCGCTCTGCTTACTTCCTCCCTCACTCCTCAGTCCGCTGCTGTACTCGTACACAGTCTGGATTACTGGAACTCTCTTCTGTTTGGTTTGGTGATCAGCTTATTCCTAACAGGGTCACGGTGCTGCCGGAGCTTATCCCAGCTGATTTCAAGCAAGAGGCAGGGTGCAACGTGAACAGGTTGCCAGCCTCTTGCATTGTCACACGCGCACAATCATACACACACACACACATTCCTAGTGGCACTTTTCTAGTGGCCAATCAATCTAACATGCAAGTTTTAGGAGGGGCACACATACACGAGGAGAACCTGCAAACTCCACACAGAAAGGACAGTGTTTCTAACCTTACCTTCTAAAAACAAGATAGCATCTGCTTAGATAGAACCATCATTCTATCATTTTCAAAGAAACAATATTTAATCTAACTGTTTAAAACTACAAGATATGGTAAATATTAATTCAATTCAATTTTATTTGTATAGCCCAAAATCACAGAATGTCCGTCTCAATGGGCTTCACAAGAAAAAGAGGAATGTATTAACACAAATACACAGCAAGAAAAATAACTAACAAATGCTAACTAAACAAGACTAGCACATTAATGCCCTTAGACTCTCCTTCTCGGTGAGGAAAAACTCCTAAAAAACCCATCAGTGGGGAAAAAATAAGAAACCTCATGGGGATCCACGTGAAAGAGAGATCTCTCCCCTGGGACGAGCAAACAATGTGTCAAAGAATATTGTTTAAATATTAGTTTATTCTAATCTACAGCTAAATATCTAAAGAAGTCAATAACTGTTCTTCATCCTGATGGAAACACGGCGGACTCCTCAGCCCGGAGATGTCCAGGATGGGGATGAGTAGATGTTCTTCATCCTGATCAGAGGTGTCAAAAGTACCAACATTTTCTACTCAAGTAGAAGTATAAATACCAAGTTAAAAAACTACTTTAGTAAAAGTAGAAGTATCAACTAAAGTTTTCTACTTAAGTAAAAGTGAAAAGTAACCTATTTTAAAACTACTTCAAGTAAAAAAAGTAAAAGTAATTTTCAGAAAAAAAGGAATATTGTTAACAAAAGCGTATGAACATATTTTTAACTATTATCACATGCTTTAAGGAGCAGAAAATATGATAATAAATGAAAGTGTTTTGGTGAAACTTTATGAATCAGAAACATTTATTTCTTAATAATCTTTATTGGAAATCGATTAATGAACACAATCAAATGTATTAACATAAGCAGGGCATTATGTAACGTCCCTTCAGCTACCAAGCTTCACTCTGCATCACCTAATTTAACCTCTTAACATCCACTGACCCGCCCACGGTACGTTTGTGGGTTTTTGTTTTTTCTTCACTCATAAAGACACTTATTCTTTGTTCAACTCCACTAAGTTATACCTCGTTTTAAAGCTAAGACTTTCAAGAAAACGATCATAGCATCCATTCTTATGTTTTCACTAGTTTCAAGAAGAAATAACAAATTATCCGCAAAAAAAATCAAAGTGTGTAGAGGGCACAGCCTACCTATGATTCGGTTCTGATGGCCTCAGAGGGGTTCAATCTTCATGTGATCGGTCTCATTTTGTCCGTAACAATCCACAGAATAAATATATGAAATTGTTTTTTCTCAAAAGTAATCCAGTTTGTATAAATACTCCAGAAAACGTGTTTTTTTTTCTGTGAAAAATCCGATGGTAAAACGTTGCAGTCGCGTTTCTATCTACGTAGTAACTGCTAGGCTATGTTTTTAGCTTCGTTCTGGGTGTGCTTCATTTCCTCACGATGTTAGCTTCAAAATGAGACCACTCGCAATCTTTTCCGGTCACGAGTTTCTTAGCTAAATCGGTTTGAACAAAACAACTGCCCCTTACTGAGGTCAGAGGGGGCGTGGACATTATTGCTATTTGATGACCAATAACATAACTTTACGATTAATACGTAATGTCAGGAGCTAGCCAATAAGATTACCTTTCCAACGAGGGGCTGGACTTCAAGTTTGGTTGACCAGAAGACCCCTATATTTGACTGCGTAATGAGAAAAACAACGGCATTTTACGCACAGCGTTTTGCGCACAAGGTGGAGACAAAGAGACAGAGCTGCGATTTACAAGAGCTGTTAGATTTGAACTTTGGGCGCATAGTTTTGCCAAAAAAACATGCCGAAGGCAAAAGGAAAAACACATTATACGACAGAAAAAGCCGTTGATGTACTCTTGGAATCGTCTACTGAAGAAGATAGTGAATATAATTCAGACGATGAAGAGCTCTTTGAGCTCGGAATGGACCCAGTACTGGATGGGTGAGTTCATCATGCAAAACATTGTTTTGAATGAAATATATGATTTTTCAGTTGTCATCTTGGTAATTGATAAGTTTGATCTGTTTCTAGTTTTATTTTATTGTTATTTTTACATTTTTGTTGTTGTTTTATTTCTGATCTATAGTTTATTGATAATTGTGAATTCTACTGTGACATTTGATATTATGAAAGTAATAATAAACGTATTATTATTATTATCTTTTTTTGTAATAATTATAAATATATATTTTTATGTAATGACCATGGTATTACCGTACATTATTTTAGTACCTCATCATAATTTTTTTTTTCTTTTCTTTTACAAACCTGGCATTGTTGCTCATAGGTGCTATTCAGAGGAGGACAAAGACATGCAGACCCCCGCTGAAGTGACCGACACCCTAATTACAAAGAGAAAGAGGTCTTTGTCTGCAGAAAGCCCATCTCCCCCTGCTGAATCTTCCACCCCACCCCCTGCTGCTTCCACAAGCTCCATGCCAGTCAGAAGAGGGAGGGGGAGACCTAGGGATAAAACAAGGGGCAGAGAAACAGTGACCTGTCCTCTTCAAAGTGGCGAGAGATGGCACACCGTAGATGAAGAGGATACTGCACCCCAACCACTCCTCTTCAAACCAGCCCGGGAACCTGGACCACAAACCCGGAGTAGGCGGCTTGCTTCTCCACTTGATTTTTTCAAGTTGTTTTTTACAGATGTCTTGCTTGCGACACTTATGGACAATACCAACGCATTTGGGGCCCACAAAGATGAAAACTGGACAATTTTGACAGTTTGCGACCTGTATTCTTGGTTTGCCATGGTACTCTATATGGGGATAGTGAAGGTCCCGCAGCAAGTTTTTTACTGGAAACAGCAAGACATTTTCAACTTTTCCTTCCCACCATCTGTCATGTCGAGGAACAAATTCTTACGCATGTGCCAAGCATTCCACCTTTGCTCATTAGAGGATGATGCACAAAATCAGGCACTAAAGGGCTCCCCAAGCTATGATCGTCTAGGCAAGATAAAGCCTATCTATAACCAGATAGTGACTGGTTGTAAGAACAACTTTCATCCTGGGTTGAACCTAGCCATTGATGAGCGCATGGTGGCAACTAAAAGGAGAACAGCCCTAAAACAATACATAAAAAATAAACCAACTAAGTGGGGATATAAACTTTTTGTGCTTGCTGACTCTGCCACAGGATACACATGGAACTTTTTTGTTTACGAGGGCAAGTCTTCAAGCCCTGGGAAAGGACTGAGTTATGACTCTGTAATGTCTCTGATGGATATTCAAAACTTAGGAACTGGATATCACCTCTTTGTAGACAATTTTTATACAAGCCCTCGCCTTTTCAAAGACCTGTTTGCCCTGCAGATTGGGGCTTGCGGCACGATCAGAAACAATCGTGTTGGGTTTCCTAGAACCACTTTGAATGACATCGGCAGGAAAGACTCTCGGGGGACCATCAGATGGATCCGGGATGCTGAATTATTGTTTGTAAAGTGGAAGGACACTCGAGAGGTTGTCATGTGTTCGACCATTCACACTGTGTTTCAAGGAGACAAAGTCAAACGACGAGTGAAAACACAAGGGTGTTGGTCAGAGGTGCAGTTTCCTATCCCGGTAGCCATCAAGGAATATAACCGCCACATGGGAGGTGTCGATCTCTCTGATGCCCTCATCGGTTATTACACTGTTCTTCACAAAACACGGAAGTGGTACATGACTTTTTTCTATCACTTTTTGGACATTGCGGTTGTCAATGCATTTATTTTATACAATGCAGAGCATCATGAGGAACCTTTGACACAGTTGGACTTCCGAATCCAACTGATTCGAGAGCTTTCTCAGAGTGGAAGTGCGTCAAGCTCAACCAACCGTCCACCTCCTAGTCCAGATAGTAAATCACATACACCGATGTTTTTTGTAGAGGACAGGGATGTTCCCAAACATCTGTCTGCTACCGCAGGGAGACGACGGTGCAAAGTCTGTCACAAAAAGACACCTGTAGGTTGCAGAACATGCAAAGTTCCTTTTTGCTTTGTACCTGGTCGAGACTGTTATCACCACTGGCACCACGGAAAAAAACTGTTGTAGACATTTATTTCATTTGGTTTTGTTGTAAATAGGTTTTGCACCAATTGTAGTAATTTCACTACAATTTCATTATGTCTCAATTTCTTCCTTTATTATGATTAGTTACTTTATTGCTTTATTTCATTTTGTTTTGTTGTAAATAGTTGAAGATTTTGCACTAATAGTAGTAATTTTACTACAATTCTCAACATCCTTTAGTTGCACAAAAGAAAGATTTGTTTATCTATATCTATTTTTTGTTATTGAAAAGTTGTTGTTTTTTAACATTTGAGTTCTTGTTTTTATCTCAATAAAACACACAATTTATCCAGTTGTATATTTCATTTCTTGTGCATGATTTTTATGAAAAAATTTATAATTACAGTAAAAAATATTAAAATATACATTTAAAAAAATTATGAAAAAAAATTATCTGGGGGGGCATTCAAAGTCACAGAAACACTAATATGCATTTTTTTATGACTAAAAAAGTGATAAAATGGCAAAAATTCACTTTGGCACATTTTGGCACATTTTGGCACAGTTTTGGACAGCTTGTGCCGAATGGACACTTTTTATAGTAAAAGGTCAATAGGTCAAAAACACTTGTACCTAGAGATCTGAAACTTTACACAGTTGTTGTCAACAAGATTTTTGTCATACAAATGGAAGGAATTATGCCTACTAAGAAGTATGTCTTGGCTAGGGACATTGGAAAATGAAAAAAATTAGGCGAGGCTAAAATTCAACAATTTTTTTTATGTTTGAACTACTGTAGGTTAGGCTCTGAAATTCTGACACTCTCCATGTACATATCTACAGAAACTAGAAGGTCTAAGCTTTATTTTGATGTATAGTACAAGCATGTGACTTGAAAGATGCTGCTGTAATAAGCAATGGCATTTGGGTATGTCCAACTATTGTGCACAGCCCGAAAATAGGTGGGTGTTAAGAGGTTAACCAACTTCAGCAGACGCAAACACACTCAATGTAAAAAAAAAAAAATAAATAAATGAAAAAAAAATGACCAAAAGGCTTTTTTAAGCCTTGAAGGCAGCTAGTTTTCAAAGTTCTTTGAGGCAATACTGAATAGTCTTTATCAAGTTGATAAGGTTGGGAGTGCCACATAAAGCCTGCGTGACACCTGGAACCAGCGTTGCCAGGTGGGAGATGCTGGATCGTACTAATGACGTAAAATTATCGTATTTTACAAAAAATATCGTACACCCAGTAAAACCACGCCCATTGACAAAATAACACCCTTTACATGCACTCGTAAGGCAGTGGGAGTGAAGGAAACACACAGGAGGCAAAATCCTTGGATTCTTTTTCTAAAATTTTAAGAACTGTAAAAATGAAAAAATAACCAGAGAAACAAGATTTTAAAAAAACAGTAGGGGCGGGACCTAGGAGACGGTAAATATAAATTTACATATATACATATCTACATATATATGTGTACATACATATAAGGTTTTTTTAATGTTAACCCAAACATCTACATGATACAAAATCTAAGCGATGTGTAGTTTTAATCTCCTTAGTCAGTCTTTATAAACTAATCAATAACATTTTGGATGCTTTTAAGCACAAATACTTCATCCACTACTACTTATGGATGAATCAGTTCAATTAGCTTTGTTTCTAAAGATAAAATAGTGCGTCACAGATCAAAGTTATTTTTATAAAAATACCATCTACAACATTTTCAGCAAAGACGTTTACAATAACCGCAGACTGAAAATAATAATAAAACATTTCTTTGCTGTTGTATTTTTTTTAAAAATTGATAATTCAATCAAAGTTCAGTGTTGCAGCATCAGAAACACTTTGATTTCCGAGCCCGAGTCTCAAACACGGAAATTGACGTCCTTGCTCTTTAAAAGTTTGTGGGCGGGGCTACTCGCCCCAAAGTAATGATTGACTGGACCTTTCAGCCAATCATTCATCTGTTCCTTTGTTTGATGCATTCAGGGTTCATAAAAAAAAAAAACTCCGACAAACAGTCGCTGCTTTTTAACGGTGACAAAATGGCGAAAGTAGCGACTACTTTTTATAAAATGAACGAAGTAAAAGTACAGATAATTGCATAAAATAGTAGTGAGTAAAAGTAAAAAGTAGACAAAAAAATAATTACTTCGTTAAAGTAAAGATAACGAGATTTTCTACTTGAGTAAGGTAACGAAGTAGTCTTACTTCGTTACTTGACACCTCTGATCCTGATGGAAACACTGGGGGACTCCTCAGCCCGGAGATGTCCAGAACGGGGATGAGTAGATGTTCTTCATCCTGATGGAGACACGGGAGACTCCTCAGCCCAGCGATGCCCACGGCAGAGATGAGTAGATGGATTTCGTCCTGATGGAGCGGGGATGAAGAAGCGCGGAGGTCTCCTCGGTGTGGCCATGCCCAGGACAGGAACGCAGAGTCCTGGATGGGGCTCTCTCCCAGAGAGGAGGGAGAGAGGTGGACAACATCTGAATTGTATTGTACAACTAGCAGTGTAATTCTAAATAAACAGACAATTTAGAACAATGAATGAGATAGAAAGCCAGGGGTTTAGGGTAGAGGGTTAGAGTAGGGGGTACGGGGAAAGAGCCAAGACAGTCTGGCAGAGAATAGTAGATAGAATTAGAGGACAGAACCCCAATGTACCATACTTTCCCCAGCTTTTACTATCTAGCTGCCAACTGGTAATTATATCAGCTAATTGAATCTGTTTCTATCTGGCCTATTGATAAGCTTGTTCAAACAGGAATGCTTTAAGCCCCCCTTTAAATGTAGGAACACTGTCTGCCTCTCTCACTTGAGCTGGGAGCTTATTCCATAAAACTGGAGCTTGGTAGCTAAAGGCTCTACCTCCAACTGTACTTTTTGAAATCCTAGGAACCACCAACAGCCCTGCATTTTGTGAGCGGAGTGTTCTGCTTGGTTGATAAGGTACTATAAGTTCACTAATGTAAGATGGAGCCATGCCGTTTAGGGCCTTGTAGGTTAGTAAGATGATTTTAAACTTGATCCTAAACTCTATAGGAAGCCAATGGAGAGACGCTAGCACAGGAGTAATATGATCTCTTCTATGAGTTCCTGCTAATAGTCTTGCTGCTGCATTTTGAACCAGCTGAAGACTTTTTAGGGAAGACTTAGGGCATGCTACGAGCAAAGCGTTACAATAATCCAATCTCGATGTAACAAATGCATGGATGAAATATTAGAATATTACAGATTATTTATAAAGTTAAAAATAATTTAGTTCCAAAAAGTATACAAAGTTTTTTTAAATTAGAGTTTGTCATTATAATTTACGAGGATGTTATTTTTTTGAACGTGTTAAAGTAAGAACTTTGGTAAAATCAAGATGTGTTTCTGTTGTTGGAGTAAAATTATGGAATGAATTTAAAATATGTTCTTCTTTCCTAAAATTTAAACAACATCTCAAGAATAAAAGTATTAGTGATTATAAGTAAGTTAAAAATAAGAGAGAAAAGAGGATAATGTAAAGTTTATTGTGGTTTTCTGTTTGATTGGAGATGTTTACTTTGTAAATTTCATTTTTGTTTGATGTAAAAATGCTGTTAAGTTAAATGTATACAGATGAATAGGGATAGGCACATATAAGCCATGCTTCAGCCTATTCCTTTTCTTTGGTCTATTTGTTTCTTTGTTGCAATCTATATTATTATTACGATTTTGTTAAATTTGTATGACCAAATGAATAAATCTGAAATCTAATTCTTGCTCAGATCGATACAGAGGAATGTTTAATGTTTAGATATTACATACAGGAAGTTGTAATAGTACTTTATTTTTTAAAGACAGGCGTTTCTTGTTGACCAGATGATACCTTTATGCAGAGCCGTTCGAAGACAATATGGGGGCCCTAAGCCGGAGGAATAACTGAGGCCCCATACGTCAACATTTGTAAAATCCCATTTTAGAAGTTTCTTTATTGTCGCACCAAAAAAGAAGAACATTTGTTTTCCAGCAAGCATCAGATAAAAACAACTCTTCATAAAAAAGAGTATTTTAATTACACCCCTACATAGTAGTACTCCTCAACCCCTTCCACATTGACCCCGTCTGATATTGGTAGGAGTCACCGGGTCCTTGTTCCTCCTTAAATCCACCACCAGTTCTTTTGTCTTTTGTCACGTTGAGCAGTAGGTGGTTCTGCTTGGTCCATGTGACAAAGTTATCCACCACCGTCCTGTACTCCCTCTCATCCCGTTATGGCTCCAAACCCTTTCTGAAAACTTCTGAAGATGGCAGGTCTCTGTGCAGACAAAATGTGATGCAAGCAATGACATTAAACAATGAAAATCTGACTTTTTACAGTTCAAATAGGTTCGTAACATGAAATCAAACTAAATGATGGTTTTGTTGCTGCAGTGCTGTGTTTAGTGATTGTTAAAATAAATCCAGCTTCATGTTTCTTTTTATTTCAGTGTTTTCTGCAGATGTGCAGCAGGTGGTGGTGACTGCACAGAGGTACCTGTAAATGGAGTTTGGACGAGCTGGACCGAAGGTTCTATAAACAAGAAAGCAGATAGACTGTAAGAAATCCAGAACAACAGGTGTTGCATTGATAAAAAGTCTCAGCAGTTTACCAGCGACCAGCGATCCTCCCTCACATTCAGAGCACCGTCATCAAAGCCAGATGGAAGATAACGCAGAGTTAGACGCTCCAAGCAACAAGCCAGCTGGACTGAATGAATCCCAAATCAAAGAAGAGGACTGTGAATTACCAGAGGTGACCAGTAGCCCTGAGTCCAGCATTTATTTACAACCACAAAGTGAGAGAAAAGCTTCCTGCTCTTCTGAGATGAAATACTTTGGAGCTGACATGGAAGCTGGTGATAAAGACTTTGATGGTAACAGGAAGCATGAAACATATACGCTTAGTGATGTGGACTGTAATGAACACATGAAAACCCATATGGGACAAAAAACATTCATCTGTAAGGAATGTAGACAGAGATTTAGTGACAAGTCATCCTATGAAGAGCACATGATCAGTCACACAGCGGACAAACCATTCCGCTGTGAAGAATGTGGACATAGATTTACTCAGAAGTCATCTTTGAACAGCCACATGAGAATCCACACAGGAGAGATACCATTCCGCTGTGAAGAATGTGGACATACATTTACTAAAAAGGAAACCTTACAAAATCACACGAGAATCCACACAGGAAGCAAACCATTCTGTTGTGAAGAATGTAGACACACATTTACTGTAAAGTCAAACTTAGACTCGCACATGAGAATTCACAAAGGATACACACCATTTGACTGTGAAGAATGTGGAAAAAGATTTGCTCGTAAGGACTGCCTGATCACACACATGATTGTCCACACAGGGAACAAACTGTTCTCCTGTGAAGAATGTGGGAATACATGTAGTAGTAGGTCAAACTTAAAAAGACACATGAGAATCCACACAGGAGAGAAACCGTTCCACTGTGAAGAATGTGGACATACATTTACTGAAAAGTCATACTTAAAAATTCACATGAGAATCCACACAGGAGAGAAATTATTTCACTGTGAAGAATGTGGGCACACATTTCGGCAAAAGTCAGGCTTAAAAAGACACATGAGAATCCACACAGGAGAGAAACCGTTCCACTGTGAAGAATGTGGACACACGTTTACTGAAAAGGCAAGCTTAGACTCACACATAAGAATCCACACTGGAGACAAACTGTTCCACTGTGAAGAATGTGGGCACACATTTCGGCAAAAGTCAGGCTTAAAAAGACACATGAGAATCCACACAGGAGAGAAACCGTTCCACTGTGAAGAATGTGGACACACATTTACTGAAAAGGCAAAGTTGAAAAATCACATGAGAATCCACACAGGAGAGAAATTATTTCACTGTGAAGAATGTGGAAAAAAATTTACTTTTAAGTCATCTTTGAACAGCCACATGAGAATCCACACAGGAAACAAACCGTTCTGTTGTGAAGAATGTGGACACACGTTTATTGAAAAGGCAAGCTTAGACTCACACATGAGAATCCACACTGGAGACAAACCGTTCCACTGTGAAGAATGTGGGCATACATTTCGGGAAAAGTCAGGCTTAAAAAAACACATGAGAATCCACACAGGAGAGAAACCGTTCCACTGTGAAGAATGTGGACATAGATGTAGTCAAAAGGTACACTTAGACAAACACATGTGGATCCACACAGGAGAGAAACCATTCCACTGTGAAGAATGTGGACATACATTTCGTCAAAAGTCAGGCTTATATGTACACATGAGAATCCACACAGGAAACTAATCATTCTGCTGTGAATGTTAGCCCACAACACGGCTGCTGGAAGAAAATTTTGTGCTGAACATCCTTTTCAATCCATCAAATATGTCTAAGAATTAGAAACATCATTTAATTTTATTGAGCTTTCTGGTTAAGGACTGTCGTGATTGATTAAAATTTTGGATTTTTTTTGTAATCCTATTTTTCTAAAGTCTGTTAAAACTTATAACTGTGATCTGTTGGAAGCCATTCTAAAAACCACAATGGCAAAAACTTTGGCTAAAGACCTGGAAGAAGTACAGCAATCCCTGAGCTTCATGTCAGATTAAATAAGTAAAGTGTTGGAGCAGCAGATAAACTTACTAAAACTGATTGATGAAGTCAAACAACTAAAGAAAGTTATTGAAGACAAACATAAGAAAATAGAAGACCTGGAAAATTTCCAGTGAGAGTTGGACTCCGCCAAGGCTACCCTTTGTCACTGATTCTGTTCATCACCTTTATGGACAGAATATCTAGGCGCAGTAGAGGCGTTGGAGGGATCCAGTTTGGTGACCTCAGAATCGGATCTCTGTTTTTTGCGGATGATGTGGTCCTGTTGGCTTCAACGGACCGTGATCTCCAGCTCTCACTGGATCGATTTACTGCTGAGTGTGAAGCGGCCGGGATGGGAATTAGCGCCTCCAAATCCGAGACCATGGTCCTCGCCCGGAAAAGGGGGGAATGCCCCTTGCCGGTCAGGGACATGGTCCTGCCCCAAGTGGTAGAGTTTAAGTATCTCAGGGTCTTGTTCATGAGTGGGGGAAGGATGGAGCGGGAGATTGACAGGCGGATTGGTGCGGCATCAGCAATAACTAGGACGCTGCATCGATCCGTCATGGTAAAGAGAGAGCTGATCCGAAAAGCAAAGCTCTCGATTTACAAGTTGATCTACGTTTCCATCCTCACCTATGGTCACCAGCTGTGGGTGGTGACCGGAAGAATGAGATTGCGGGTACAAGCGGCCGAAATGAGCTTCCTCCGCAGGGTGGCTGGGCTCTCACTCAGAGACCGGGTGAGGAGCTCTGCCATCCGGGAGGAGCTCTGTGTCGAGCCGCTCCTCCTCCACATCGAGAGGAGCCAGATGGGGTGGTTTTGGCATCTGGTCATGATGCCTCCCGAGCGCCTCGCGGGCGAGGTGTTTCGGGCACGTCCCACCGGGAGGAGATCAAGGGGCAGACCCCGGACCCGCTGGAGAGACTATGTCACACAGCTGGCCGGGGAACGACTTGGGATCCTTCCAGGTGAGCTAGAGGATGCAGCCCGGGAGAGAGAGGCCTGGGCTGCCCGTTTGAGGCTGATGACCCCATGACCCGACCCCTGAACAAGCGGAAGGTGACAGAACGGAAGACCTGGAAAATAGAGTGGAGCAGCTGGAGCAATTTACCAGAATGGAAGATGTGGTGATATCTGGACTGGAGACTACACATCGCTCCTATGCCAGGGTCACCGTAGGTACCAGTGAAGGAGAAGACGCATCATCAGGTGAACTGAAGACTACAGCTGCTTGTCACACAATTCATCAGAAACAGGCAAAATATCATCATCCGTTGTAAAAAAGCTCAAGGCCACAGGTGTCTATGTAAATGAGCACCTGACCAAGAGGAATGCAGAGATTGATCAGCAAACGAGGATTTTAAAAAAGGAGAAAAAATACAAGACACCTGGACAAGGAACTGTAAAATTATGATACAGCTCAAGGGACCACCTGAACAGACTAAAGATGTTACCATCAGAAATCTATCTGAGCTGGAGAAATATAAATGAAATGAATGTGTCTCAGTTAGAGTTTTAGAAATGAAGTTTAATTTTCAGTTTGGACTAGTTAGTTTATTTACCTTTCTTTCTGTTTTTTTATGACTACAGACTGTATAAAAACTGAACTAAAACATATGAGGAGGTTTCATAATTAAGATAAAAATGATGACATTGGAGATGACATTGACCCTGAGATTCATTGTTTTAGTAACACTCTCTGTGACTGTGAATACTATTCTGAGGATGGTTTTTAACCTGGAAATAAAGGGGTTCTCTCTCATACACTTCAATAGTCGGAGTCTCAACAGCAATTTTTTTAAAGATTAAAGACTGTTTAAACAATGTTGAGGAGAAATTTCCTGTTGTTACAGTCTCAGAAACTTGGGTAATGAAGGAGAAAGAACTTTTGGACAAAGTGGATGAATATGAAGCTTTTTTTCAGAATAGACACACAAAAAGAGGAGGTGGGGTCGCTTTGTTTGTTCAATCAGGTTTAGAATATAATGTGATTGTAAACATGACCTTTTCTATTGAAAACTTAATGGAATGTTTAACAAATGAAACACAAAGTAAAAAACTAAAGAAATGATTAATAAGTTGTATATATTGAAACCCTGGTGGATGTTTGGATGAGTTTAACAAGAATATTTCTGAGTTATTTAAAAGAACCAATAAAAAGTTTACTTTAGTTTGTGGTGATTTTGACATTGATTTGTTAAAAACAAATGATCAGATAAAAACTGCAGAGTTTACTAATATAATGTTTAGTTTGTGTTTTTATTCCTAATTTTAAAACCAAGCAGGATAACTACAGATAGTGCTATTTTGATTGATAATATATTTGTTAATCAAACTAGTAAAAAAAAGAAAGAGTGGACTTTTATTTGCAGATATCACAGATTATTTTCCTGTTTTTGTTGTTTTAGAAAGCAGTAATCATAAACAATTTTTTACAGATATGGAAACTATTAATTATAATAATATCAGAGGAAAATCTCCGCTTGAACTTGAAGCAATGAAGAATGAACTTTTTTATTATGACTGGAAAAAAATTTATGTTGATAATGTTAATGATTCTTACAGATGTTTCTTAGACATATTTATGAGGATATATGATTATTATTGTCCTCTGAAACAAGGTAACCACAAAATAAAAACAAGATCAAAACCATGGATGACAAAAAGTTTGGAAAAGGCCTCTATGTGTGTGTGTGTGTGTGTGTGTGTGTGTGTGTGTGTGTGTGTGTGTGTGTGTGTTTGATAGAGGGTGTGTTTCTGATGTGATGTCTAATGGTTGTGTAACAGCAACAAAACGTGTTGTGAGGGTAGTTTTACTGCAGACTGGAAACAATATGTCACATATTTTATTAATATTCATCAAATTACAGATTCTTTAATGAATCACACCAGATTTATTAAGAACAAAGTTAAAAGCGTTTGTACATTTACTGTTAACCACAAACTAACACGTTATGACACAGAGCATATCATAACTGAATAAGAACGTGTGGCTAAAGCAAATTCATTGTGGCTATTAAAAATTAAGCTGGATTAGCCACAGTGGCTAATGGTTTTTCAACGCTAGAGTGAGCACAGAAAGTCTCACCAGCGAGGCAAGGGTCTCCCTCTGGGTATTCTTCCGGTGGCAAATGCATGAAATGAGCTCCTCCTGGATGGCAGAGCTCCTCACTTTATCTCTGAATGAGAGTCCCGCCGACCTGCAGAGGAAGATCATGTCAGCCACGTGAATCCACAGTCTCGTTTTTTCGGTCACCAACCACAGTGGTTACCATGGTGATGGTAGGAATACAGATCCCTGTTACCATGGTGAGGGGAGGAACGTAGCTCCTGGTTACCATGGTGAGGGTTGGAACGTAGATCCTGGTTACCATGGTGAGGGTAGGAACGTAGATCCTGGTTACCATGGTGAGGGGAGGAACGTAGATCCTGGTTACCATGGTGAGGGGAGGAACCTAGATTGACTGCTAAACTTTGAGCTTTGTCTTTTGACTTAGCTCTTCACCATGACGGACTGATGCAGCGTCCTGATTATTGCAGACGCTGCTGTCCATCTCTCGCTCCAAGCATCTCCCCTCGTGAATAAGACCCCAAGATACTTAAACTCCACCACTTATCGCAGGACCCTGTCCCTGACTTGCAGGGAGCATAACGCCCTTTTCTGTGCAAGGACCATGGTCTCTGATATGGAAGCACGGATTCCCATCCCGGACGCTTCACACTCGGCAGAAAATCGATTCAGGGAGAGCTGGATGTCACGGCCCTACGGAGACATCCACAAAAAGCAAAGACACAATCCTAAGGTCAACAAACCAACGCCTCACCTAGAAAGTCTGTCCATAAAAGTGTTTAACTTAATCAGAGACAAAAGGGCAGCCATGGTGGAGTCCATCTCTCACTGAAAAAAGTAATAAACAAAAAGTAAACAAAAAAGTCATCATTTGTCCACTTCAGGTTAAATGCTCTGCATTCTGTATAAATTTTTATCTTTTCTAACTTTTTTCGCCATTATTCTGTTTTTTTCTGTGAGAGAGACAGGTTTAGGATTAAAAAATCAAGATGCTGTCTGGAGTTGTTCAGGGGAGCGGACCACATGTGGAGGCAGGTCGTAGTTTGGAGACCCTTGGTCTACCTGATAAATATTAAGAAATTCAAACTCTCTGAACACTAAAAAAAAAAAAAAACACTGTATTTGTATACACTAAAAACAGTTATCTCTAATAGTTTCTCTCATCTCTTAGTTGGCCCGGAAAAGGGTGGAATGCCCACTACATGTGTTTTGTGGATCTGGAGAAGGCATTCGACCGTGTGCCTAGGGGACTCCTGTGGGGGGTGCTCCGGGAGTATGGAGTCTCGGAGCCCTTAGTACGGGCTGTACGGTCTCTGTACGACCGGAGCCAGAGCTTGGTCCGTATAGCTGGCAGTATGTCGATTCCATTTCCAGTGAGAGTTGGACTCCGCCAAGGCTGCATTTTGTCACCGATTCTGTTCATCACCTTTATGGACAGAATATCTAGGCACAGCCGAGGCGTTGAAGGGATCCAGTTTGGTGACCTCAGGATCAGATCTCTGCTTTTTGCGGATGATGTGGTCCTGTTGGCTTCAACGGACCGTGATCTCCAGCTCTCACTGGATCGATTTGCTGCCGAGTGTGAAGCGGCCGGGATGGGAATTAGCGCCTCCAAATCCGAGACCATGGTCCTCGCCCGGAAAAGGGTGGAATGCCCCCTGCGGGTCAGGGACAGGGTCCTGCCCCAAGTGGTGGAGTTTAAGTATCTCGGGGTCTTGTTCACGAGTGGGAGAAGGATGGAGCGGGAGATCGACAGGCGGATTGGTGCAGCATCAGCCATAACTAGGCCGCTGCATCGATCCGTCGTGGTAAAGAGAGAGCTGAGCCGAAAAACAAAGCTCTCGATTTACAAGTCGATCTACGTTCCAAACCTCACCATGGTAACCAGCTGTGGGTGGTGACCGAAAGAATGAGATTGTGGATACAAGCGGCCGAAATGAGCTTCCTCCGCAGGGTGGCTGGGCTCTCACTCAGAGATTGGGTGAGGAGCTCTGCCATCCGGGAGGAGCTCGGAGCTGAGCCGCTCCTCCTCCAGGTCGAGAGGAGCCAGATGGGATGGTTTGGTCAGGATGCCCCCCGAGCGCCTCGCAGGCGAGGTGTTTTGGACATGTCCCACCGGGAGGAGACCAAGGGGCAGACCCCGGACCCGCTGGAGAGACTATGTCTCACAGCTGGCCGGGGAACGACTTGGGATCCTTCCAGGTGAGTTAGAGGATGCCGCCTGGGAGAGAGAGGCCTGGGCTGCCCGCTTGAGGCTGTTGCCCCCGCGACCTGACCCCGGAACAAGCGGAAGACGACGGAACGGAACGGTACTATTTTTTATTAATCATTTAAAAAGAAATATTGTTAAACAAACAAGGCGTACCAGGCAGAAAACAACACCAAAAAAAAGTTTTTATAACTATATCTGGCAGCAACAAATTCTAAACAAGTTGCCATAATGTAAAAATTAAATGACCTGGCAGCAAACAATACCAAACAAATGAACATTTTTAGAAAAAAGAAAGTACACCAGGCAGCTACAATGTAAAAACAAAGAAACACAAAATAGTTTTTTTCCACAGAAAAACTGAAATGCTTTTCTGGATTCATGCGAGCGTGTTTTAGAGTACTTGGATTTTCCAGTTAACTTCCGGTTCGCAGGCGAACGCTCTAACCACCGAGCCACAGTCTCCCTTTATTTGTTTATTTATTCTAATTAGCATATTAGAATTAGGGGAGACGGTGGCCGCGTGGTTAGAGCGTTCGCGCGCGGACCAGACGGTCGCGTGTTTGCGCCCCACGCAGAGCACGTCTAGGGTCCTTGGAGAAGACACCTAACCCCCGCTTCTCCCACCATTGGCGCCGTTGAAGGGCAGCCTGCTGCGGTGTAGGAGTGCAGCACACAAATTTCCCCGGTGAGGGATGAATAGAGTAATTCATTATTATTATTATATTAAAGTGACGCGCAGTCAAATTGATCGCAGCGGCGGTACTAGTGTTAACAAATCTGGTGTGATTCATTAAAGAATCTGTAATTTGATGAATATTAATAGAATCTGTGACATATTGTTTCCAGTCTGCAGTAAAACTACCTTCAAAACACGTTTTGTTGTTGTTACACAACCATTAGAATCACATCAGAAACACACCCTCTATCAAACACACACACACACACACACACAGACAAATCCCTCTCTCTCAAACACACACAAAAGTTCCACGGTGATGCAGTGGGTAGCACAGTGGCCTGACACCAAGAAGGTCCTGGGTTTGAGTCCCGGGTGGGGACAACGCTGGGAACACTGTCCTTTCTGTATGGAGTTTGCATGTTCTCTGCATGGGTTTCCTCCCTCTTTCCAAAGACATGCATGTTAGGTTGATTGGCCGGTGCCAAATATCCCCCTAGGAATGAGTGTGTGTGTGTATGGATGGTTGTATGTGTGTGGCCCCGCAACAGACTGGCGACCTGTTTGGGGTGTACCTCGCCTTGAATCAGCCGGGATGGGCTAACGCAACCCCGTAAGGGATAGACGGATAAGAAGGTAACTGACTGACAAAGACAAGTTCATCTCTCTGTCTCAAACACACTGACATATCCCTCTGTCTTGCTCGCTTTCTTTTTCTCTCTAACACACACACATTTTCTGACACTCACAATTTCTGTAGGCCTTTTCCAAACTTTTTGTCATCCATGGTTTTGATCTTGTTTTTATTTTGTGGTTACCTTGTTTCATAAAGCCTCATAAATATGTCTAAGAAACATCTGTAAGAATCATTAACATTATCAACATAAATTTCTTTCCAGTCATAATAAAAAAGTTCATTCTTCATTGCTTCAAGTGCAAGCGGAGATTTTTCTCTGATATTATTATAATTAATAGTTTCCATATGTAAATATTTGTTTATGATTACTGCTTTCTAAAACAACAAAAAAGGGAAAATAATCTGTGATATCTGCAAATAAAAGTCCACTATTTCTTTTTTTACTAGTTTGATTAACAAATATATTATCAATCAAAGTAGCACTATCTGTAGTTATCCTGCTTGGTTTTAAAATTAGGAATAAAAACACAAACTAAACATTATATTAGTAAACTCTGCAGTTTTTATCTGATCATTTGTTTTTAACAAATCAATGTTAAAATCACCACAAACTAAAGTCAACTTATTATTGGTTCTTTTAAAAAACTCAGAAATCTTCTTGTTAAACTCATCCAAACATCCACCAGGGGTTCGATATATACAACTTATTAATCATTTCTTTAGTTTTTTACTTTGTGTTTCAATTGTTAAACATTCCATTAAGTTTTCAATAGAAAAGCTCATGTTTACAATCACATTACATTCTAAACCTGATTGAACAAACAAAGTGACCCCACCTCCTCTTTATGTGTGTCTATTCTGAAAAAAAGCTTCATATTCATCCACTTTGTCCAAAAGTTCTTTCTCCTTCATTACCCAAGTTTCTGAGACTGCAAAAACAGAAAATTTCTCCTCAAACTTTAATCTTGAAAAAAATTGCTGTAGAGACTCCGACTTTTGAAGTGTATGAGAGAGAACCCCTTTATTTCCAGGTTAAAAATCATCCTCAGAATAGTATTCACAGTGACAGAGAGTGTTACTAAAACAATGAATCTCAGGATCAATGTCATCTCCAATGTCATCATTTTTATCTTTATTATGAAACCTCCTCATATGTTTTAGTTCAGTTTTTATACAGTCTGTAGTCATAAAAAAACAGAAAGAAAGGTAAATAAAATAACTAGTCCAAACTGAAAATTAAACTTCATTTCTAAAACTCTAACTGAGACACATTCATTTCATTTATATTTCTCCAGCTCAGATAGATTTCTGATGGTAACATCTTTAGTCTGTTCCGGTGGTCCATTGAGCTTTATCATAATGTTACAGTTCCTTGTCCAGGTGTTTTGTATTTTTTCTCCTTTTTTAAAATCCTCTCTTGCTGAGCAATCTCTGCATTCCTCTTGGTCAGGTACTCATTTACATAGACACCTGTGCCCTTGAGCTTTTTTACAACTTTTATCAATTCAATTTTATTCTTTTTGCTCATAAATCGGATGATGATATTTTGCCTGTTTCTGATGAATTGTGTGACAAGCAGCTGTAGTCTCACTGTCTATGGTGATGTCCCTACTCCTGAAGAAATGAATGACTTGTTGTTCGTATGTAAGCAGTTTGCGTCTTCATCAGGTGGTGGGCCAACATTCACAGCAGAACAATTAGTTTCTTATGTGGATTCTCATGTGTTTTTTTAAGCAGAACTTATGGGTAAATCTTTGCCCACATTCTTCACAGTGGAATGGTTTGCTTCCTGTGTGGATTCTCATGTGACTTTTTAAACCTGACTTTCGACTAAATGTATGTCCACATTCTTCACAGCGGAATGGTTTCTCTCCTGTGTGAACTCTGATGTGTCTTTTTAAGCTTGACCTACTACTACATGTATTCCCACATTCTTCACAGGGGAACGGTTTGTTCCCTGTGTGGACAATCATGTGTGTGATCAGGTAGTCCTTACCAGTAAATTGTTTTCCACATTTTT
This sequence comes from Neostethus bicornis, assembly GCA_902685375.1. Classification (NCBI taxonomy): domain Eukaryota; kingdom Metazoa; phylum Chordata; class Actinopteri; order Atheriniformes; family Phallostethidae; genus Neostethus; species Neostethus bicornis. The sequence goes on from LR738560.1 coordinate 21,681,610, forward strand.
TACAGTGAAATAATTTCTCTCCTGTGTGGATTCTCATGTGATTTTTTAAGCCTGACTTTTGTCGGAATGTGTGTCCACATTCTTCACAGCTGAACGGTTTCTCTCCACTGTGGATTCTCATGTGAACGTCCAAGTTTGACTTGTGACTAAATGTATGTCCACATTCCTCACAGCAGAACAGTTTCTCTTCATTGTGGATCCTCATGTGAACGTCCAAGTTTGACTTGTGACTAAATCTATGTCCACATTCTTCACAAAGAAACGGTTTGCTTCCTGTGTGGACTTTGATATGGATGTTCAAAGATGACTTATAAGTAAAATTTTTTCCACATTCTTCACAGCAGAATGGTTTGTCTCCTGTGTGGATTCTCATGTGATTTTTAAGTCTGACTTTTGACGAAATCTATGTCCACATTCTTCACAACGGAACGGTTTCTCTCCTGTGTGGATTCTCATGTGGATGTTCAAAGATGACTTCCGAGTAAATCTTTGTCCACATTCTTCACAGTGGAATGGTTTCTCCACTGTATGACTGATCATGTGCTTTTCATAGGATGACTTGTTACTAAATCTCTGTCTACATTCATTACAGATGAATGTTTTTTGTCCCATGTGGGTTTTTATGTGTTCATTACAGTCCACATCACTAAGCTTATATGTTTCATGTGTACTGTTACCATCAAAGTCTTTATCACCAGCTTCCATGTCAGCTCCAAAGTATTTCATCTCAGAAGAGCTGGAAGCTTTTCTCTCACTTTGTGGTAAATAAATGCTGGACTCAGGGCTACTGGTCACCTCTGGTAATTCACAGTCCTCTTCTTTGATTTGGGATTCATTCAGTCCAGCTGGCTTGTTGCTTGGAGCGTCTATCTCTGCGTTATCTTCCATCTGGCTTTGATGACGGTGCTCTGAATGTGAGGAAGGATCGCTGGTCGCTGGTAAACTGCTGAGACTTTTTATCAATGTAACACCTGTTATTCTGGATTTCTTACAGTCTATCTGCTTTCTTCTTCACAGGATAGAACTTTCGGTCCAGCTCGTCCAAACTCCATTTACAGGTACCTCAGTGCAGTCACCACCACCTGCTGCATATCTGCAGAAAACACTGAAATAAAAAGAAACATGAAGCTGGATTTAGTTTAACAATCACTAAACACAGCACTGCAGCAACAAAACCATCATTTAGTTTGATTTCATGCTACAAACCTATTTTAACTGTAAAAAGTCAGATTTTCATGGTTTCATGTCATTGCCTGCAGCACATTTTGTCTGCACAGAGACCTGCCATCTTCAGAAGTTTTCAGAAGTGGTTGGAGCCATAACGGATGGGGATGAGAGGGAGTACAGGACGGTGGTGGATAACTTTGTCACATGGACCAAGCAGAACCACCTACTGCTTAACGTGACAAAGACAAAAAAACTGGTGGTGGATTTAAGGAGGAACGAGGACCCGGTGACTCCTATCAATATCAGAGGGGCCAATGTGGAAGGGGTTGAGGAGTACAAACACGTGGGGTTTACTTAAATAAGAAATGGAGGTCATTCAACATCTGCACGACAATGCTGAGGATTTTCTACGAGTCGGTGGTGGCCATTGCTGTCGGCTGGGGCAGCAGTCTGAGGGGGTGGGAAACCAACAGACTAAACAAAATCCTCAGGAAGGCCAGACAGGTTGTAGGAGAGGAACTGGATTCTTTCACAGCTGTAACTGAGAGGAGGATGCTTTTCAAATTAAAGACCACACTGGACTACCCCTCCCATTATCTCCATAGCCTGATTGACAGGTACAGGAGTTCTTTCAGCAGGAGACTCCGACTCCCACGTTCCACTACCGACATTTTAATTTATTACTTTATTTTTCTTACTGCTCTCCTTGGTTGGATTTTGTGCCGTAGCAAAAGGAATTTTCCCACAGGATTAATAAAGTATTCTGATTTGAACTTGTTGTTTGAAAACATTATAACATAACATTAATTGAGGATTGACCGTTTTAAATCTAAATTTTAAGGTACGTCTTGTTTAAGACGTTGGAACATGTTTGATATATTTACATTTACTTTTTTGTTTGTTTTTTCTTCCCTAATACTACACAACTAGAGTGTTCTTTGTACACTTTTACTCATGTTACCTGTGGCCATTTTTGTTTGGTACTCTACCTCTGAACAAGGTTAAATTTGCATATCTACAAGTCTTAAAAAGTTCGGGTTTAAAATGTGATCCTGGATGGTCAACAGTTTACATTTTATGTTTTATTAGCCAGTACTACCGGGTCTTACCGGGCCTTTTTGGCCTGTGGGACTCCTGAGGCAGCTGACAGGTATCGGCGGGCGAAGCGGAACGCAGCTTCGGTGGTCATTGAGGCAAAGGCCCGGGCTTGGGAGGAGTTCGGCGAGACCATGGAAAACGACTTCCGAATGGCTTCAAAAAAATTCTGGTCCACCATCCGGCGGCTCAGGAGAGGCAAGCAGTGCACCATCAACACCGTTTACGGTGGGGACGGGGAGCTGCTGACCTCGAATCGGGACGTTTTGGATCAGTGGAAAGAATACTTTGAAGACCTCCTCAATTGCCGCGTGTGAAGCGGCCGGGATGGGAATTAGCGCCTCCAAATCCGAGACCATGGTCCTCGCCCGGAAAAGGGTGGAATGCCCCCTGTGGATCAGGGAGAGGGTCCTGCTCCAAGTGGAGGAGTTTAAGTATCTCGGGGTCTTGTTCGCAAGTGGGGAAAAGATGGAGCGGGAGATCGACAGGCGGATCGGCAATAACTAGGACGCTGCATCGATCTGTCGTGGTAAAGAGAGAGCTGAGCCGAAAAGCAAAGCTCTCCATTTACAAGTCCATCTATACGTTCCAACCCTCACCTATGGTCACCAGCTGTGGGTGGTGACCGAGAGAATGAGATTGTAGATACAAGCGGCCGAAATGAGCTTCCTCCGCAGGGTGGCTGGGCTCTCACTCAGAGATCAGGTGAGGAGCTCTGCCATCCGGGAGGAGCTTGGTGTCGAGCCGCTCCTCCTCCAGGTCGAGGGGAGCCACATGGGGTGGTTCGGGCATCTGGTCAGGATGTCCCCGAGCTCCTCGCAGGCGAGGTGTTTCGGTCACGTCCCACCGGGAGGAGACCAAACAGCAGACCTCGGACCCGCTGGAGAGACTATGTCTCACAGCTGGCTGGGGAAGACTTGGGATCCTTCAAGGTGAGCTAGAGGATGAAGCCGGGGAGAGAGAGGCCTGGGCTGCCCGTTTGAAGCTGTTGCCCCCGCGACCCGATCCCGGAACAAGCGGAAGATGACGGAACGGAACTTCCTGTATGTAATATGTAAACAATAAATATTCCTCTGTATCGATCTGAGCAAGAATTAGATTAAATATTGTTGCTTTGAAAATGATAGAATGATGGTTCTATCTAAGCAGATGCTATGTTGTTATTAGAAGTTAAGGTTTGAAACACTGTCCTTTCTGTGTGGAGTTTGCAGGTTCTCCTCATGTATGTGTGGCCCTCCTAAAACTTTCATGTTATATTGATTGGTCACAATAAAAGTTTGACGAGGAATGAGTGTGTGTTTATGATTGTGCGCATGCGGCAATGCAAGAGGCTGGCGACCTATTCACGTTGTACCCTGCCTATTGCTTGAAATCAGCCAGGATAAGCTCCGGCATCACAGCGAACCCGTTAGGAATAAGCTGATCACCAAACCAAACAGAAGAGAGTTCCAGTAATCCAGACTGTGTACGAGTACAGCAGCGGACTGAGGAGTGAGGGAGGAAGTAAGCAGAGCGGGTGATGGTGTTTATGTGAGAAGTGAAAGAAAGACTCCTGTGGAGGATGACATCTTTACCTGAGGGAGGGAGAGATGGTGGAGCCGTCGATGGAGGGAGAACGGATCGATCTCGCTTAGGGAGGATTTGGTGTCAATCAGAAGAAGTTCAGTTTTATTGCTACTGTTTGAGGTGGACCTCAAGACACTAGAAATGTGCTGTTTTAGATAAACAGCTGCTTGATGCCGTGCAGCCGCCTCGTTATGCTGAAAAAAAAAAGGTTGAAAATTGTCAAAGAAGGTAAATGTAACGGTTAGCATAGATGCTAACTGTAAGTGTCCAAACCTAGCTTTAATTTAAACACTGACATTATCCAGGATGTTAGAATACATTCTTTTATTCTCTGAAAAGAACTTTCAAACCAGTCAGTTTTTGATCTCTTGACCTTTTAGTATAAAAATGTACATTCAGAACAAGCTATCCAAACATGTCCCTAATGTCACAAATTACATTTTGCTTTCAAGAATTAAGAATTCCTTTATTTGTCCCACAATGGGGAAATTTAATTCTATCCCCTTTTTAGTAAAAAAAAAAAAAAATGCATATTAGTGTTTTGATGACTGTAAATATTCATACAGATTGATTTTTTACATAATTATTTAAATTTATATTTTTTACTGTAATTATCAATTTTTTCATAAAAATTATGCACAAGAAATGTTTTTCTTTAAAATATTTCCTCCAAAACCTCAGAAATAAAGTTCTTCAAGAGAAAAGTTGAAAAGAAACGGCATCGTTCTATCTTTCTGTTTTTCTCTAGTGTGTAAAGCACTTTATTTTTGAAAGATTTTGATTGTATGTTTTATGATTTTAATACATTTTTTCTGTCTTTTGAAGCACTTTGAATTACGTTTTGTATGAATTGTGCTACAAATAAACTTGTCTTGTCTTTTCTCTGCACTTCATTGTGCGTCACTAATTTTTAGATCATTTCTGTGTTTTTTTTTTTTTTCTCCTTCATCCATCTGTGTGCACGCTCACGGCTCGCTCACACCGTGTGTGAGGGGCCTGCACACGTACGGAGAGCAGAAAATCTGGATGATTTGAGATAAAGATTTCATTTCCTGAAGAGACATCTGCTTCTGGGTTTAACTGAAGTAACCAGACTCCATGGAACTGTGAGAACACAGGCTCATTTACTAGAGGAATGTCTTAAAAGAGTCAAGGAATATTTCATCTTACAGAGTTTCAGGAAGTTTAGAGAGGCTGTAAATAAAACAGAACGCTTTAAATAAAATCAGGACATCCTCACACATCTTTACGTGTCCGTTTCATCACTTACTTTTCAGTCTTTGTTGTGTAAACAGATCAATAACAATATCTCCAACTGTCGTTTCAAGAAGAACCGCCATTACTGTCCTGCTTGTGGAAATATCGCGAGAAATCACATCCAGACTCTCCCGTCTTCTTCGTCTTTATTTTGAAGACACGAAGCACCTAAATGGTGCATTACTGCCACCTACTGGTTAGTACTCTCCATCACAAGTACTTTCTGAATGAATGTTTTTTATTCGGTACACTTAATAAAGTACTTTATTGATCCCACACGTGGGAAATTAATGTTACAGCAGTACAGTAATCATGAAAAGAAAGAAATAGTAAGTATATTATACATAGAAAAATAAAGAGTACTAAAAGTGGATCAGGGATGGATTACTACTGTCTGACTAGAGTCTCCCTCCTTGATAAGGAGGAGCTTTGTTTTCTCTCTGATTTTCTCCGGATGTGAAGTTTTGGGACAAAGAGCTGCTATCCAGGAAGAATGAGGTGAGGATGAATGGATTACAATCAAAAATAGATTAGAATCAGTAATAATAATAACCTAGTAAATAATCAGGGATTAACAAATTAAATGGACTTTAAATTGCTTGAAGCCTTGAAAAGGCAGCAAGTATTATTTTCTTCATTAAAGGGAACGCTGTCCCAGTTAGGATTGAACCATTTGAGTGATTTTAAGTCTCAAAATGACCGCTTTTATTGGGACTACCGGGCTTCTCTACAGATTTTTGAATTTCTGCTTAGTTTTTATGAGATTTTAATTTTAGTGATTTTTTTTTCTCATTGATTTGAATGGAGTTTAGAAATTTTCCCTTAAAAGTTTTTGTTCATCACAAACCATGAAATGATAAAATCTAGAAGCAGAGTTTTATCTTTAAAATGCTCACAGGGATTTCATCTCTTCTGCTCCAACAAAATTAAGAAAAGTCTCGCTATTTTTTTTCTTTTTTAAGAAATGGGAAAAGTTCAGGGAAAGCTCCTCCGTCTACCAAAATGACAAGAAACGTGGGGGAGGGGTCCAGTGACTCAAAAGTCGATAAAACGTCCGAAACTCCATCCAGCATCAAAACGTAGAAGATTTTATCCTCTAAAAATGAACCCGCGCTAGATTTTTTCTTTAAGTCCCTGTTTTCCTGCTGCAGCCCTCTAACCGAGACAAAGTCACGATTTGTTCTCATTCACTTTGATTCATTGTAAAGAAAAAAATGTCTGATTGTTTTTAAAACGCTGTTAAAAATCTATTCCAAGTAAAAACGGAGTAAAAATCCCCACCTATAAATTGTGAGGTGTTTTTTAAAGGGTCTAATGAAAGTTGTCTTTCTGGTACTTTAGTCTTTTGAGAAGACAAAGGAATTCCTTTCCTACCATCTGGGGTTTCATCCCACATGGACGCTTCCCAGTAAGACGCCTTTGATATTATAATGTAAATTTAATCACATATTTTTACAATATTTTGTAAGTTTATATAATAATTATATTTAAAATGCAAAAAATCTACCAAAATATTGTGAAAATAGTTGAATTTAGCGCCTGTATTTGGTTGATAATATATTGTTATTTATGTATTATTTTATTATTAAGTTATTATCAGATTATTTACTTTAAATATTTGACTCTATCACAGATATATTATATTTATAACTAAAAGCCCCGCGCCGCCGTTGCTACCGCCACATTGATAATCGTCTGGATCGTCTCCGTACAGAATACAGGGAAGGGTACATCACAACTGATGAATTTCTGGATGCAGTACAGCACCTCGTTTGAGCAATGTATGATATATAACATTCTTTTCAGCAACATTCTTTTCTCTTTAGGAACATTCTTTTCAGCAACATTCTTTTCTCTTTAGGAACATTCTTTTCAGCAACACCTTTCAGCGCACATTCTTAGCCTTACTTAGCGCACATTCTTTTCAGCTAAAAGAGATTATCTCCCTCTTCAAATAGGAAGCCATACCCTTAATTAGCGCTGGGATATTTTCCATAGCGTCTAACTGGGAAACGTCCATGTGGAATGATACCCCACCTGGTTGCTGTTAGTCATCTTGGTAGTCATCCTAAAGGTTGATCTTTTAAGAAATCCCTCAAGTAAATGCTACGGTTTTACTCTAGTTTTTGGCTCCACACAGTCTGGTGAGATGAAATTTGAACCCTAAAGCAGATGTCTCAGTGAATGAAATGTTTATCTGAAATGATCTATATTTTCAGAAACTACAGCAGATCAAACTCTTGCATCTCACAGTCACACAATTATTATTTTTATTTATTTGTTTGTTTTTTTTACAATAAATGTTAGGGTTGGCACGTGGGCGCAGTTCCGGGTAGGGGCGAGGCTTGGAACACTGTGCAGAGTTTGCATGTTCTTCCTCTGTCTGTGTGGGTTTCCTCCAGGTGCTCCGGTTTCCTCACATCCTCCAAAAACGTGTGTGTGTGTGTGTGTGTGTCCCCAAGACTGTTCGGGGTGTATGCTGCCCCTCGCCTTGAATGGAGGGGTGCTGGGATGGGGTCCGGCAACCCCTTTCCGGAGTTTCCCACCCGCAACCTTGGAAGGGAAAGACGGTTAAGAAGATGACTGTGATGACTGACTGAAATGTTTGGGTCTCTGCTCTCCGTACGTGTGCAGGCCCCTCACACACGGTGTGAGCGAGCCGTGAGCGTGCACATAGATGGATGAAGGAGAAAAAAAAAACCCACAGAAATGATCTAAAAATTAGTGACGCACAATGAAGTGCAGAGAAAAGACAAGACAAGTTTATTTGTAGCACAATTCATACAAAACGTAATTCAAAGTGCTTCAAAAGACAGAAAAAATGTATTAAAATCATAAAACATACAATCAAATCTTTAAAAAATAAAGTGCTTTACACACTAGAGAAAAACAGAAAGATAGAACGATGCCGTTTCTTTTCAACTTTTCTCTTGGAGAACTTTATTTCTGAGGTTTTGGAGGAAATATTTTAAAGAAAAACATTTCTTGTGCATAATTTTTATGAAAAAATTGATCAATACAGCCAAAAATGTAAAAATATAAATTTGAATAATCATGAAAAAAATCATCTGTAGGAATATTTACAGTCATCAAAACACTAATACGTTTTTTTCTATCTATTTATTTTTTTATTTTTACTAAAAAGGTGATAGAATGAAATTTCCCCATTGTGGGACAAATAAAGGAATTCTTAATTCTTAAAATAAAAATATAATTCTTCACATTTGGGACATGTTTGGATAGCTTGTTCTGAATGTACATTTTTATACTAAAAGGTCAAGAGATCAAAAACTGACAGGTTTGAAAGTTCTTTTCAGAGAATAAAAGAATGTATTCTAACATCCTGGATAATGTCAGTGTTTAAATTAAAGCTAGGTTTGAACACTTACAGTTAGCATCTATGCTAACCGTTACATTTACGCTCTTTGACGATTTTCAACTTTTTTTTCCAGCATAACGAGGCGGCTTCACGGCATCAAGCAGCTGTTTATCTAAAACAGCACATTTCTAGTGTCTTGAGGTCCACCTCAAACAGTTGCAATAAAACTGAACTTCTTCTGATTGACACCAAATCCTCCCTAAGCAAGATCGATCCGTTCTCCCTCCATCGACGGCTCCACCATCTCTCCCTCCCTCAGGTAAAGATGTCATCCTCCACAGGAGTCTTTCTTTCACTTCTCACATAAACACCATCACCCGCTCTGCTTACTTCCTCCCTCACTCCTCAGTCCGCTGCTGTACTCGTACACAGTCTGGATTACTGGAACTCTCTTCTGTTTGGTTTGGTGATCAGCTTATTCCTAACGGGTTCGCGGTGATGCCGGAGCTTATCCCGGCTGATTTCAAGCAAGAGGCAGGGTACAACATGAACAGGTCGCCAGCCTCTTGCATTGCCGCATGCGCACAATCATAAACACACACTCATTCCTCGTGAAACTTTTATTGTGACCAATCAATTTAACATGAAAGTTTTAGGAGGGCCACACACACACACGAGGAGAACCTGCAAAATCCACACAAAAAGGACAGTGTTTCAAACCTTACCTTCTAAAAACAAGATAGCATCTGCTTAGATAGAACCATCATTCTATCATTTTCAAAGCAACAATATTTAATCTAATTCTTGCTCAGATCGATACAGAGGAATATTTATTGTTTACATATTACATACAGGAAGTTCCATTCCGTCATCTTCCGCTTGTTCCTGGATTGGGTTGTGGGGGCAACAGCTTCAAACGGGCAGCCCAGGCCTGTCTCTGCCCGGCTGCACCCTCTAGCTCACCTGGAAGGATCCCAAGTCTTCCCCAGCCAGCTGTGAGACCTAGTCTCTCCAGCGGGTCCGGGGTCTGCCCCTTGGTCTCCTCCCGGTTGGACGTGACCGAAAGGAGGCACTCGGGGGGCATCCTGACCAGATGCCCGAACCACCCCATCTGGCTCCTCTCGACCTGGAGGAGGAGCGGCTTGACACCAAGCTCCTCCCGGATGGCAGAGCTCCTCACCCGATCTCTGAGTGAGAGCCCAGCCACCCTGCGGAGGAAGCTCATTTCGGCCGCTTTTATCCACGATCACATTCTTTCGGTCACCACCCACAGCTGGTGACCATAGGTGAGGGTTGGAACGTAGATGGACTTGTAAATGGAGAGCTTTGCTTTTCGGCTCAGCTCTCTCTTTACCACAACGGATCGATGCAGCGTCCTAGTTATTTGCTGATGCCGCACCGATCCGCCTGTCGATCTCCCGCTCCATCCTTCCCCCACTCGCGAACAAGACCCCGAGATACTTAAACTCCTCCACTTGGAGCAGGACCCTCTCCCTGATCCACAGGGGGCATTCCACCCTTTTCCGGGCGAGGACCATGGTCTTGGATTTGGAGGCGCTAATTCCCATCCCGGACGCTTCACACTTGGCAGCAAATCGATCCAGTGAGAGCTGGAGATCACGGTTCGATGAAGCCAACAGAACCACATAATCTGCTAAAAGCAGAGATCCGATCCTGAGGTCACCAAACCGGATCCCTCCAACGCCTCGGCTGCGCCTAGATATTCTGTCTATAAAGGTGATGAACAGAATCTGTGACAAAGGGCAGCCTTGGCGGAGTCCAACTCTCACTGGAAATGGAATCGACATACTGCCGGCTATACGGACCAAGCTCTGGCTCCGGTCGTACAGAGACCGGACAGCCCACACTAAGGGCTTCGAGACTCCGTACTCCCGGAGCACCCCCCACAGGAGTCCCCTGGGGACACGGTCGAATGCCTTCTCCAGATCCACAAATCACATGTAGACTGGTTGGGCAAACTCCCATGACCCCTCCAGGATCCTGAAGAGGGTATAGAGCTGGTTCGTAGTTCCACGTCCGGGACGGAAACCACACTGCTCCTCTTCAATCCGAGACTCAACAATCCGACGGATCCTCCTCTCCAGTACTCCCGAATAGACCTTCCCAGGGAGGCTGAGGAGTGTGATCCCTCGGTAGTTGGAGCACACCCTCCGATCCCCCTTCTTATAAAGAGGGACCACCACCCCAGTCTGTCAATTCAGAGGCACTGTCCCCGATGTACATGCAATGGTGAAAAGGCGTGTCAGCCAGGACAGCCCAACACCATCCAGAGTCTTTAGGAGCTCCGGGCGGATCTCACCCACCCCTGGAGCCCGGCCACCGCGCAGCTTTTTGACTACCTCGGTGACCTTGGCACCAGAGATAGGAAGACCCATCCCGGATTCCAAAGACTCTACTTCCTCATCAGAAGACATGTTGGTGGAATTGAAGAGGTCTTCAAAGTATTCTTTCCACCGATCCAAAACGTCCCAAGTTGAGGTCAGCAGCTCCCCGTCCCCACCGTAAACGGTGTTGATGGTGCACTGCTTGCCTCTCCTGAGCCGCCGGATGGTGGACCAGAATTTCTTTGAAGTCATTCGGAAGTCGTTTTCCATGGTCTCGCCGAACTCCTCCCAAGCCCGGGCCTTTGCCTCAACGACCACCGAAGCTGCGTTCCGCTTCGCCCGCCGATACCTGTCAGCTGCCTCAGGAGTCCCACAGGCCAAAAAGGCCCGGTAAGGCCCGGTAGTACTGGCTAATAAAACATAAAATGTAAACTGTTGACCATCCAGGATCACATTTTAAACCCGAACTTTTTAAGACTTGTAGATATGCAAATTTAGCCTTGTTCAGAGGTAGAGTACCAAACAAAAATGGCCACAGGTAACATGAGTAAAAATGTACAAAAAACATTCTAGTTGTGTAGTATTAGGGAAGAAAAAACAAACAAAAAAGTAAATGTAAATATATCAAACATGTTCCAACGTCTTAAACAAGACGTACCTTAAAATTTAGATTTAAAACGGTCAATCCTCAATTAATGTTATGTTATAATGTTTTCAAACAACAAGTTCAAATCAGAATACTTTATTAATCCAGAGGGGAAATTCCTTTGGATTTTCCCCTCTCCAACCAAGGAGAGCAGTAAGAAAAATAAAGTAATAAATTAAAATGTCGGTAGTGGAACGTGGGAGTCGGAGTCTCCTGCTGAAAGAACTCCTGTACCTGTCAATCTGGCTGTGGAGATAATGGGAGGGGTAGTCCAGTGTGGTCTTTAATTTGGAAAGCATCCTCCTCTCAGTTACAGCTGTGAAAGAATCCAGTTCCTCTCCTACAACCTGTCCGGCCTTCCTGAGGATTTTGTTGAGTCTGTTGGTGTCCCAACCCCTCAGACTGCTGCCACCACCGACTCGTAGAAAATCCTTAGCATTGTCGTGCAGATGTTGAATGACCTCCGTTTCTTATTTAAATACACCCCACGTGTTTGTACTCCTAAACCCCTTCCACATTGGCCCCTCTGATATTGATAGGAGTCACCGGGTCCTTGTTCCTCCTTAAATCCACCACCAGTTCTTTTATCTTTGTCACGTTGAGCAGTAGGTGGTTCTGCTTGGTGCATGTGACAAAGTTATCCACCACTGTCCTGTACTCCCTCTCATCTCCATCTGTTATGGCTCCAACCACTTCTGAAAACTTCTGAAGATGGCAGGTCTCTGTGCAGACAAAATGTGCTGCAGGCAATGACATGAAACCATAAAAATCTGACTTTTTACAGTTCAAATAGGTTCGTAGCATGAAATCAAACTAAATGATGGTTTTGTTGCTGCACTGCTGTGTTTAGTGATTGTTAAAATAAATCCAGCTTCATGTTTTTTTTTTATTTCAGTGTTTTCTGCAGATGTGCAGCAGGTGGTGGTGACTGCACAGAGGTACCTGTAAATGGAGTTTGGACGAGCTGGACCGAAGGTTCCATCCTGTGAGGAAGAAAGCAGATACTGTAGACTAAGAAATCCAGAATTACAGCTGTTACATTGATAAAAAGTCTCAGCAGTTTACCAGCGATCCTTCCTCACATTCAGAGCACCATCTTCAAAGCCAGATGGAAGATAACGCAGAGTTAGATGCTCCAAGCAACAAGCCAGCTGGACTGAATGAATCCCAAATCACAGAAGAGGACTGTGAATTACCAGAGGTGACCAGTAGCCCTGAGTCCAGCATTTATTTACAACCACAAAGTGAGAGAAAAGCTTCCAGCTCTTCTGACATGAAATACTTTGGAGCTGACATGGAAGCTGGTGATAAAGACTTTGATGGTAACAGGACACATGAAACATATACGCTTAGTGATGTGGACAGTAATGAACACATGGAAACCCACATGGGACAAAAAACATTCATCTGTAAGGAATGTAGACAGAGATTTAGTAACAAGTCATCCTATGAAAAGCACATGATCAGTCACACAGCAGACAAACCATTCCACTGTGAAGAATGTGGACAAAGATTTACTCGGAAGTCATCTTTGAACAGACACATGAGTGTCCACACAGGAGACAAACTGTTCCGCTGTGAAGAATGTGGACATACATTTCGTATAATGTCAGGCTTAAAAAATCACATGAGAATCCACACAGGAGAAAAACCATTCCACTGTGAAGAATGTGGACACACATTTACTCAAAAGGAAAACTTAAAAAATCACATGAGAACCCACACAGGAGAGAAATTATTTCACTGTGAAGAATGTGAAAAAAGATTTACTTATAAGTCATCTTTGAACAGCCACATGAAAGTCCACACAAGAAACAAACCATTCTGTTGTGAAGAATGTGGACATAGATTTTGTGAAATGTCAAAGTTAGACATACACATGAGAATCCACACAGGAGAGAAACCATTCTGTTGTGAAGAATGTGGAAAAAGATTTACTTATAAGACATCTTTAAACGACCACATGAAAGTCCACACAGGAAACAAACCGTTCTGTTGTAAAGAATGTGGACATCGATGTAGTCACAAGTCAAACTTAGACAGACACATGAGAATCCACACAGGAGAGAAACCGTTCTGTTGTGAAGAATGTGGAACAAGATTTACTCAAAAGTCAAACTTAGACAGACACATGAGAATCCACACAGGAAACTAATCGTTCTGCTGTGAATGTTGGCCCACCACCTGATGAAGACGCATCATCAGGCGAACTGCTTACACTCGAGCAACAAGTCATTCATTTCTTCAGGGTAAAGACATCACCATAGACAGTAAGACTACAGCTGCTTGTCACACAATTCATCAGAAACAGGCAAAATATCATCATCCAATTTTTGAGCAAAATGAATAAAATTGAGTTGATGAAACTTGTAAAAAAGCTCAAGGGCACAGGTGTCTATGGACAGGTGTCTATGTCTAGGACAAGGAACTGTAAAATTATGATAAAGCTCAAGGGACCACCGGAACAGACTAAAGATGTTACCATCAGAAATCTATCTGAGCTGGAGAAATATAAATGAAATGAATGTGTCTCAGTTAGAGTTTTAGAAATGAAGTTTAATTTTCAGTTTGGACTAGTTAGTTTATTTACCTTTCTTTCTGTTTTTTTATGACTACAGACTGTATAAAAACTGAACTAAAACATATGAGGAGGTTTCATAATAAAGATTAAAATGATGACATTGGAGATGACATTGACCCTGAGATTCATTGTTTTAGTAACACTCTCTGTGACTGTGAATACTATTCTGAGGATAATTTTTAACCTGGCAATAAAGGGGTTCTCTCTCATACACTTCAATAGTCGGAGTCGCTACAGCAATTTTTTTCAAGATTAAAAACTGTTTAAACAAATTTGAGGATAAATTTCCTGTTGTTGCAGTCTCAGAAACTTGGGTAATGAAGGAGAAAGACCTTTTGGACAAAGTGGATGAATATGAAGCTTTTTTTCAGAATAGACACACAAAAAGAGGAGGTAGGGTTGCTTTGTTTGTTCAATCAGGTTTAGAATGTAATGTGATTGTAAACATGAGCTTTTCTATTGAAAACTTAATGGAATGTTTAACAATTGAAACACAAAGTAAAAAACTAAAGAAATAATTAATAAGTTGTATATATCGAACCCCTGGTGGATGTTTGGATGAGTTTAACAAGAAGATTTCTGAGTTATTTAAAAGAACCAATAATAAGTTGACTTTAGTTTGTGGTGATTTTAACATTGATTTGTTAAAAACAAATGATCACATAAAAACTTCAGAGTTTACTAATATAATGTTTAGTTTGTGTTTTTATTCCTAATTTTAAAACCAAGCAGGATAACTACAGATAGTGCTGCTTTGATTGATAATATATTTGTTAACCAAACTAGAAAAAAAAGAAAGAGTGGACTTTTATTTGCAGATATCACAGATTATTTTCCTGTTTTTGTTGTTTTAGAAAGCAGTAATCATAAACAAATATTTACACATATGGAAACTATTAATTATAATAATATCAGAGAAAAATCTCCGCTTGCACTTGAAGCAATGAAGAATGAACTTTTTTATTATGACTGGAAAGAAATTTATGTTGATAATGTTAATGATTCTTACAGATGTTTCTTAGACATATTTATGAGGATATATGATTATTATTGTCCTCTGAAACAAGGTAACCACAAAATAAAAACAAGATCAAAACCATGGATGAAAAGTTTGAAAAAGGCCTACAGAAATTGTGAGTGTCAGAAAATGTGTGTGTGTGTGTGTGTGTGTGTGTGTGTGTGTGTGTGTGTGTGTGTGTGTGTGTGTGTGTGTGAATGTTAGAGAGAAAAAGAAAGCGAGCAAGACAGAGGAATATGTCAGTGTGTTTGAGACAGAGTGACGAACTTGTCTTTGTCAGTCAGTCACCTTCTTGTCCGTGTATCCCTTACGGGGTTGCAGGAGCCCATCCCGGCTGATTAAAGGCGAGGTACACCCCGAACAGGTCGCCAGTCGGTTGCGGGGCCACACACATACAACCATCCACACATACACTCATTCCTAGGGGCATTTTGGCACCGGCTAATCAACCTAGCATGCATGACTTTGGAAGGAAACCAGAATACCTGGAGGAAACCCACGTGCAAACTCCACACAGAAAGGACAGTGTTCCCAGCCTTGTCCTCACCCGGGACTCGAACCCAGGACCTTCTTAATGTGAGGCCACTGTGCTACCCACTGCGTCAATTCAATTTTATTTTTTAGCCCAAATTGCACTAAATGTCCGTCTTAATGGGCTTCACAAGAAAAAGAGGAATGTATTGTTTAGGGCATAAATGTCCCTAAACAAGACTGGGACATTTATACAAGACTGGGACATTTATCCCCTTAGACTCTCCTTCTCGGTGAGGAAAAACTCCTAAAAAACCCATCAGTGAAGAAAAAATAAGAAACCTCATGGGGATCCACGTGAAAGAGAGATCCCTCCCCCAGGACGAGCAAACAATGTGTCAAAGATTATTGTTTAAATATTAGCTTAATCTACAGCTAAATATCTAAAGAAGTCAATAAATGTTCTTCATCCTGATGGAAACACGGGGGACTCCTCAACCCAGAGATGCCCAGGACGGGGATGAGTAGATGTTCTTCATCCTGATGGAGACACGGGAGACTCCTCAGCCCAGAGATGTCCAGGACGGGGATGAGTAGATGTTCTTCATCCTGATGGAAACACGGGGGACTCCTCAACCCAGAGATGTCCAGTACGAGGATGAGTAGATGTTCTTCATCCTGATGGCGACACGGGAGACTCCTCAGCCCAGAGATGCCCAGGTCGGGGATGAGTAGATGTTCTTCATCCTGATGGAGACACGGGGGACTCCTCAGCCCAGAGATGCCCAGGTCGGGGATGAGTAGATGTTCTTCATCTTGATGGAAACACGGGGGCTCCTCAGCCCAGAGATGCCCAGGTCGGGGATGAGTAGATGTTCTTCATCCTGATGGAAACACGGGGGCTCCTCAGCCCAGAGATGCCCTGGACGGGGATGAGTAGATGTTCTTCATCTTGATGGAAACACGGGGGCTCCTCAGCCCAGAGATGCCCTGGACGGAGATGAGTAGATGTTATTCATCCTGATGGAGCGGGGATGAACAAGCGCGGAGGTCTCCTCGGTGTGGCCATGCCCAGGACAGGAACGCAGAGTCCTGGATGGGGCTCTCTCCCAGAGAGGAGGGAGAGAGGTGGACAACACGTGAATTGTATTGTACCAACTAGCAGTGTAATTCTAAATAAACAGACAATAGAGAGCAATGATTGAGATAGAAAGCCAGGGGTTTAGGGTAGAGGGTTAGCGTAGGAAGTACGGGGAAAGAGACAAGGCAGTCTGTCAGAGAATAGTAGATAGGATTAGAGGACAGAACCCCAATGTACAATTCTTTCCTCATCACCGTGCCGCCCACTTGTCTGTGTGTGTGTTTGATAGAGGGTGTGTTTCTGATGTGATGTCTAATGGTTGTGTAACAACAACAAAACGTGTGTGAGGCTAGTTTTACTGCAGACTGGAAACAATATGTCACAGATTTTATTAATATTCATCAAATTACAGATTCTGTAATTAATTACACCAGATTTGTTAACACTAGTTCCGCCGCTGCGATCAATTTGACTGACTGTGATCAATACATGAACCTCACCCCATGTCACTGGAGTTGACCTATAATCTCGCCCACGATGACGACCCGCCCATTGTTTCCACTGCTGAATCCATAGAGATTGTCACCATCATGGCAAAAAATAATCACAAATATGTGGGACTTTAATCAGAAGGTAATTAAAAATTTTCGTAACAGAAAGAAAGACGAGCCAAATTTCTGTTTAAGTAGAGTGGATCATATACATGTGAAAATAAAACCTTTAATAATAATAATACATTTTATTTCTAAGGCGTCTTCCTAGGCGCTCAAGGTCGCCGTAAATCACATTTAGAAATATAAAGAAATACAGTAATAGTTAAAAACAACATAAAATATTAAATACATACAAATTTAAACATTTATCAGTATAAAAAATATAGATTTAAGAAAGAGAATAAGCCTGTTGAAAAAGATGAGTTTTTAATCCAGATTTGAAATGTGAGAGTGTGTTTGTGTTGCGGAGGTCAGGAAGGAGTGAGTTCCAGAGACGAGGAGCAGAGCGGCTGAAAGCTCTGCTCCCCATAGTGACAAGACGGGTGGAGGGATAGAAAACTGAAGAGAGGAGGAGGAGCAGAGAGAGCAAGCAGGTGTGGCAACATGGAGAAGATTAGAGAGATATGGAGGTGCAAGGCTGTGTAATGATTTGAATGCATAGAGCAGGATTTTGTATTGTATGCGGAATGGGGAGCAAGTGGAGTTTTTGAAGGACGGGTGTGATGTGGTTAATGGAGGGAGTGTGTGTGATGATACGAGCAGCTGTGTGGAGAGTGTTTTGTGGGAGACCAAACAGAAGAGAGTTACAGTAGTCCAGGCGGGAAATTACAAGACTGTGAATGAGTACAGCAGTGGACTGAGGAGTGATGGAGGGCCGGAGACGTGGACTGGGGAGTGATGGAGGGCCGGAGACGTTATATAGAAATAAGGGGAGCGAGTTTGAGAAAGCTTGAGTTGAACCAGGATTTGACTTGGTCGATACAGTCGACCAGAGTTGATGGAGGCAGTGTGGAGCAGGGTTTGCATGAAAGGTAGAGCTGGGTGTCGTCTGCATAACAATGGAAATTAGTGTGATGTTTCTGAAATAGATGACCAAGTAGAAGAATTTAGATGATAAAGAGGAGGGGACCGAGGACAGAGCCCTGAGAAACACCAGTTGTGATAGGGACAGAGTGAGAAGTGAAGGATTTTAATTGAACAAACTGAGTACGGTCAGACAGGTAGGAGTGAAACCAGGTGAGAACGGTGCCAGAGATGCCGATTGAAGAAAGTCTATTCAGGAGGATGGAATGAGAGATGGTGTCAAAAGTAGAACTGAGATCAAACAGAAGGAGAATGGATAATAATCCAGAGTCAGCAGAGAGGAGAAGGTCATTGGTGATTTTAAGAAGAGCAGTTTCAGTGCTGTGAAGGGGACGGAAACCGGATTGGAAAAGTTCATACAGATAATTGGAGGAGAGATGAGAATGAAGTTGAGTGGATACAGCTTTTTCAAGAATTTTTTAGATGAATGGAAGGTTTGAAATAGGATGGAAGTTATTGAGATCAGTGGGATCTGAACCTGTTTTTTTGATGATGGGAGTCACGACAGCAGTTTTCAAGGAAGCGGGAACAATTCCAGAGGTGAGGGAAGCATGTATTATGTTGGTGATGAGAGGACATAGAGAGGGAGCTGTGGCTTTGACAAGGATAGTGGGCAGTGGATCAAGTTGACAGGTGGAGGATTTGGAGTTTTTAACTAGGGTAGAGATTTGATCAAGAGTGGGTGGGGTAAATGAGAAAACTGAGGTGTAAATCTTAAAAATGGAATGGGAGGTAAGGTATATATATAAGGAATATGGTGAATTTTTGTAGCAAAAAAATGAAGCCAGGGTGTTGCAAAAATCGGTTGAGTAGAGATGTGATGTAAGGGAGTCAAGAGGTTTGGTGATGTTAGAAATGAGAGAAAAGAGGATCTTGGAATTTCCTTCATTTGAACTGATTAGATTGGAGTAGTTGGCAGATTTGGCTTTAGAGATGCAGTCTTTGTAGTGGAGAATGTGCTGTGTGTACATGTCTTTGTGGATAGCTAGTCTGGTTTTGGTATGGAGTCTTTCAAGTTGGCGACCTTTTGCTTTTAACTGTCTAAGAGTGTGGGTGTACCAGGGTGCAGTGTGTGTGTACCAGGGTGCAGTGTGAGTGTACCAGGGTGCAGTGTGAGTGTACCAGGGTGCAGTGTGAGTGTACCAGGGTGCAGTGTGGGTGTACCAGGGTGCAGTGTGGGTGTACCAGGGTGCAGTGTGAGTGTACCAGGGTGCAGTGTGTGTGTACCAGGGTGCAGTGTGGGTGTACCAGGGTGCAGTGTGAGTGTACCAGGGTGCAGTGTGTGTGTACCAGGGTGCAGTGTCGGTGTACCAGGGTGCGGTGTGGGTGTACCAGGGTACAGTGTGGGTGTACCAGGGGCAGTGTGAGTGTACCAGGGTGCAGTGTGGGTGTACCAGGGTGCAGTGTCAGTGTATGAGACAGACCTGGATTTGAGTGGATCAAGTGTGCTGAGACTATGGTGCAGGAGTGTGTTGTAATGTGAAACAAGTTGATTTGGAGTTGTACAACTTTCTGTATTTGGAATTGTTCTTATCAAAGAAGATAAAGTGTCTAAGTTGATATCCTTGATTTTACGGTATGTAATATTGCGTAACGAATTGTGTTTAGAAAGAGACAGATTGACATAAAAAGTGAGCAGCATATGATCGGAAAACGGACTGAAGTTTGATTTACAGTCCATGGGTACTATACCAGAGCAGCAGAAGTCTAGAATATCTTCTTTTGTGTGAGTGGGAAAACTAACAAACTGTTTCAAACCAAAACTGTCCAGACAAGAAAGGAAATCCTTAGAAAGGGAATTTTTGACAGTGTCCTAGTGAGTGTGTGTGAAAACGGTTGTATGGAGTGAATGAATAATGCATATGTAAAGCGTCTTTGAGTATCTAGAAAAGCGCTACATAACTTCAATGCATTATTATTATTTTAATATTTAGGTCACCGAATGTAAAACATTTTGGTGAAAGTGTGGAAATGTATGTTTGAAAAGTCTGTCATAAAATCCTTGTTTGGTTTTGGTGGTCTGTAAATAGTGGATATGATAGTCGGGGTAGATCCAGAGAGCTTATATACAGCGACCTCAAATGAGTGAAAGACAGGAACTGACACAGGCACTGCTTTCAAGCTTTCACAGAAAATTAAGCAAGACCGACCCCACGGCCTGTAACACATGGTTGGGAGAAATAAACAAAACCTGGTGGAGTAGCATCATTCAGACCTGAGAATATGTTCTTCTGCTGCCACGTTTCAGTCAGGCAGAAAAGGTCTAGGTTATGGTCCACCACCATCTGGTCTGGATGAGATGGCTCTTGTTGGTAAGAGAGCGGGTGTTCAATAGATCAAAGTTCACTTTTAAGCTGCTGTTGGTGGTTGTGCTCACTGCCCTCGGAGCACGTACCAGGACACGTTCAACACGGCGGCTGGTATTTCTCCTTGGATGGCGAGGAGCGGACCAGAACGATGGGATGGAGCTGGAGTAGTCATATTGAAGGGTCCGGTGTGCACTTCGATGAATGTGTCTGCGATGGGGAATGTGTAGAATGTCCAGGCGTTGAAGCAGAGGAGGTGCATTGTATGGAGGATTGTGGAGCTTTGCCTCAGATGCAGGATGCTGGAACAGGGCTTTCACTGGGTGGTCGAACACCAAGAGAATCGACCAGAAGACAATCAGCCAAGCATAGTCAATCCACATTACTGTTTAAGGTCCAGCAGGATGTAACAGGATCAGGCTGTGTTTACCTCCAGCAGGATGTAGCAGGATCAGGCTGTGTTTACCTCCAGCAGGATGTAGCAGGATCAGGCTGTGTTCACCTCCAGCAAGATGTAGCAGGATCAGGCTGTGTTTACCTCCAGCTGGATGTAGCAGGATCAGGCTGTGTTTACCTCCAGCAGGATGTAGCAGGATCAGGCTGTGTTTACCTCCAGCAGGATGTAGGAGGATCAGGCTTCTACATCCATTTTAAATATTCTTGGACTGGCATGTGATATCTTTTATATATATATATACACTCACCGGCCACTTTATTAGGTACACCATGCTAGTAACGGGTTGGACACCCTTTTGCCTTCAGAACTGCCTCAATTCTTCGTGGCATAGATTCAACAAGGTGCTGGAAGCATTCCTCAGAGAGTTTGGTCCATATTGACATGATGGCATCACACAGTTGCCGCAGATTTGTCGGCTGCACAACCATGTTGCGAATCTCCCGTTCCACCACATCCCAAAGATGCTCTATTGGATTGAGATCTGGTGACTGTGGAGGCCATTTGAGTACAGTGAACTCACTGTCATGTTCAAGAAACCAGTCTGAGATGATTCCAGCTTTATGACATGGTGCATTATCCTGCTGAAAGTAGCCATTAGAAGTTGGGTACATTGTGGTCATAAAAGGATGGACATGGTCAGCAACAATACTCAGGTAGGCTGTGGCGTTGTAACGATGCTCAATTGGTACCAAGGGGCCCAAAGAGTGCCAAGAAAATATTCCCCACACCATTACACCACCACCACCAGCCTGAACCGTTGATACAAGGCAGGATGGATCCATGCTTTCATGTTGTTGACGCCAAATTCTGACCCTACCATCCGAATGTCGCAGCAGAAATCGAGACTCATCAGACCAGGCAACGTTTTTCCAATCTTCTATTGTCCAATTTCGATGAGCTTGTGCAAATTGAAGCCTCAGTTTCCTGTTCTTAGCTGAAAGGAGTGGCACCCGGTGTGGTCTTCTGCTGCTAAAGGATATCCGCCTCAAAGTTCAACGTACTGTGCGTTCAGAGATGCTCTCCTGCCTACCTTGGTTGTAACGGGTGCTTATTTGAGTCACTGTTGCCTTTCTATCAGCCCGAACCAGTCTGGCCATTCTCCTCTGACCTCTGGCATCAACAAGGCATTTCCGCCCACAGAACTGCCGCTCACTGGATATTTTTTCTTTTTCGGACCATTCTCGGTAAACCCTAGAGATGGTTGTGCGTGAAAATCCCAGTAGATCAGCAGTTTCTGAAATACTCAGACCAGCTCTTCTGGCACCAACAACCATGCCACGTTCAAAGTCACTCAAATCACCTTTCTTCCCCATACTGATGCTCGGTTTGAACTGCTGGAGATTGTCTTGACCATGTCTACATGCCTAAATGTACTGAGTTGCCGCCATGTGATTGGCTGATTAGGATTTAAGTGTTAACAAGCAGTTGGACAGGTGTACCTAATAAAGTGGCCAGTGAGTGTATATTTATATATATTGTGTGTGTTTGAAAAATGTGCGCCCCTCAGTTTTTTTTACCTCCAGCTGCCAGTGTCAGAGACCATGGTCCTTGCCCAGAAAATGGTGCAATGCTCCCTGCAAGTCAGGGACAGGGTCATGCACTAAGTATCTCGCGGTCTTGTTCACAAGAGGGGGGGGGGGCACGGAGCGAGAGATGGACAGCAGCATCTGCAACAATCAGGACGCTGCATCAGTCCGTCGTGGTGAAGAGCTAAGTCAAAACGCAACGCTCATCAGTTAGCAGTCAATCTATGGTCCTACCCTCACCATGGTAACCAAGATCTACGTTCCTACCCTCACCATGGTAACCAGGATCTATGTTCCTACCCTCACCATGGTAACCAGGATCTACCTTCCTACCCTCACCATGGTAACAAGGATCTACGTTCCTACCCTCACCATGGTAACCAGGATCTACGTTCTACCCTCACCATGGTAACCAGGATCTACCTTCCTACCCTCACCATGGTAACAAGGATCTACGTTCCTACCCTCACCATGGTAACCAGGATCTACGTTCCTACCCTCACCATGGTAACCAGGATCTACGTTCCTACCCTCGCCATGGTAAAAAGGATCTACGTTCCTACCCTCACCATGGTAACCAGGATCTACGTTCTACCCTCACCATGGTAACAGGATCTACGTTCCTACCCTCACCATGGTAACCGGGATTTACGTTCCTACCCTCACCATGGTAACCAGGATCTACGTTCCTACCCTCACCATGGTAACAGGATCTATGTTCCTACCCTCACCAAGGTAACCAGGATCTACGTTCCTACCCTCGCCATGGCAACCAGTGTGGTTGGTGACCGAAAAAAACGAGATTGTGGATTCAAGTGGCTGAAATGATCTTCCTCTGCAGGTCGGCGGGACTCTCATTCAGAGATAAAGTGAGGAGCTCTGCCATCCGGGAGGAGCTCGGAGTAGAGCTGCTGCTCCTCCAGGTCGAGAGAAGCCAGATGCGGTGGCTTCCAAATGTCTCGCTGGTGGGGTATTTCATGCATATGCCAAGGGGAAAATACCCAGAGGGCGACCCTGCACGCTGGTGAGACTTTCTGTGCTCACTCTAGCGTTGAAAAACCAATAGCCACTGTGGCTAATCCAGCTTAATTTTTATTAGCCACATTGAATTTGCTTTAGCCACACGTTCTTATTCAGTTATGATATGCTCTGTGTCATAACGTGTTAGTTTGTGGTTAACAGTAAATGTACAAACGCTTTTAACTTTGTTCTTAATAAATCTGGTGTGATTCATTAAAGAATCTGTAATTTGATGAATATTAATAAAATCTGTGACATATTGTTTCCAGTCTGCAGTAAAACTACCCTCACAACACGTTTTGTTGTTGTTACACAACCATTAGACATCACATAAGAAACACACCCTCTATCAAACACACACACACACACACACACACACACACCTTTTCCAAACTTTTTGTCATCCATGGTTTTGGTCTTGTTTTTATTTTGTGGTTACCTTATTTCAGAGGACAATAATAATCATATATCCTCATAAATATGTCTAAGAAACATCTGTAAGAATCATTAACATTATCAACATAAATTTTTTTCCAGTCATAATAAAAAAGTTCATTCTTCATTGCTTCAAGTGCAAGTGGAGATTTTTCTCTGATATTATTATAATTAATGGTTTCCATATGTGTAAATATTTGTTTATGATTACTGCTTTCTAAAACAACAAAAAAAGGAAAATAATCTGTGAAATCTGCAAATAAAAGTCCACTCTTTCCTTTTTAAACTAGAAAGTAGTTTGATTAACAAATATATTATCTAGCAAAGTAGCACTATCTGTAGTTATCCTGCTTGCACATAAACTCTGTAGTTTTTATGTGATCATTTGTTTTTAACAAATCAATGTTAAAATCACCACAAACTAAAGTCAACTTATTATTGGTTCTTTTAAATAACTCAGAAATCTTCTTGTTAAACTCATCCAAACATCCACCAGGGGTTCGATATATACAACTTATTAATCATTTCTTTAGTTTTTTATTTTGTATTTCAATTGTTAAACATTCCATTAAGTTTTCAATAGAAAAGCTCATGTTTACAATCACATTACATTCTAAACCTGATTGAACAAACAAAGTGACCCCACCTCCTCTTTTTGTGTGTCTATTCTGAAAAAAAGCTTCATATTCATCCACTTTGTCCAAAAGTTCTTTCTCCTTCATTATCCAAGTTTCTGAGACTGTAACAACAGGAAATTTCTCCTTAAATTGTTTAAACAGTCTTTAATCTTGAAAACAATTGTTGTGGCGACACTTGACTATTGAAGTGTATGAAAGAGAACCCCTTTATTTCCAGGTTAAAAATCATCCTCAGAATAATATTCACAGTCACAGAGAGTGTTACTAAAACAATGAATCTCAGGGTCAATGTCATCTCCAATGTCATCATTTTTATCTTTATTATGAAACCTCCTCATATGTTTTAGTTCAGTTTTTATACAGTCTGTAGTCATAAAAAAACAGAAAGAAAGGTAAATAAACTAACTAGTCCAAACTGAAAATTAAACTTCATTTCTAAAACTCTAACTGAGACACATTCATTTCATTTATATTTCTCCAGCTCAGATAGATTTCTGATGGTAACATCTTTAGTCTGTTCCGGTGGTCCCTTGAGCTTTATCATAATTTTACAGTTCCTTGTCCAGGTATCTTGTATTTTTTTCTCCTTTTTTAAAATCCTCGCTTGCCGAGCAATCTCTGCATTCCTCTTGGTCAGGTTCTCATTTACATAAACACCTGTGCTCTTGAGCTTTTTACAACTTTCATCAACTCAATTTTATTATTTTTTTAAATCGGATGATGATATTTTTCCTGTTTCTGATGAATTGTGTGACAAGCAGCTGTAGTCTTACTGTCTATGGTGATGTCTTTACTCCTGAACAAATGAATGACTTGTTGCTCGAGTGTAAGCAGTTCACCTGATGATGCGTCTTCTCCTTCACTGGTACCTGTAGTGACCCTGGCATAGGAGTGATGTGTAGTCTCCAGTCCAGATATCAGATTCTTGTAAATTGCTCCAGCTGCTCCATTCTATTTTCCAGGTCTTCTATTTTCTTATCTTTGTCTTCAATAACTTTCTTTAGTTGTTTGACTTCATCAATCAGTTTTAGTAAGTTTATCTGCTGCTCCAACACTTTACTTATTTCATCTGACATGAAGCTCAGGGATTGCTTTACTTCTTCCAGGTCTTTGGCCAAACTTTTTGCCATTGCAGTTTGTAGAATGGCTTCCAACAGATCACAGTTATAAGTATTAACTGACTTTAGAAAAATAGGATTACAAAAAGAATCCAAAATTTTAATCAATCACGACAGTCCTTAACCAGAAAGCTCAGTAAAATTAAATGATGTTTCTAATTCTTAGAGATATTTGATGGATTGAAAAGAATGTTCAGCACAAGATTTTCATCCAGCAGCCATGTTGTGGGCCAACATTCACAGCAGAACGATTAGTTTCCTGTGTGGATTCTCATGTGTGAGTCAAAGCCTGACTTTTGACTAAATGTATGTACACATTCTTTACAGTGGAACTGTTTCTCTCTTGTGTGGATTCTCACGTGGTAGTCTAAGCTAGACTTGTGACGAAATGTACGTCCACATTCTTCACAGTGGAATGGTTTCCCTCCTATGTGGATTCTCATGTATGAGTTTAAGGCTGACTTTTGATTACAGGTATGTCCACATTCTTCACAGCGAAATGGTTTCACTCCTGTGTGGATTCTCATGTGTGAGTCTAAGTTACACTTGTGACTAAATGTATGTCCACATTTTTCACAGCGGAACGGTTTCTCTCCTCTGTGGATTCTCATGTGTGTGTCTAAGCTACACTTGTGACTAAATGTATGTCCACATTCTTCACAGTGGAATGGTTTCTCTCCTCTGTGGATTATCATGTGTGATTCTAAGTTCCACTTGTGACTAAATGTATGTCCACATTCTTCACAGCGGAACGGTTTCTCTCCTGTGTGGATTCGCATGTGTTTTTTTAAGACCAACTTGAAACTAAATCTTTTTCCACATTCTTCACAGCGGAACGGTTTCTCTCCTGTGTGGATTCGCATGTGGCTGTTCAAAGATGACTTCCGAGTAAATCTTTGTCCACATTCTTCACAGTGGAATGGTTTCTCTCCTGTGTGGATTCTCATGTGTTTTTTTAAGACCAACTTGAAACTAAATCTTTTTCCACATTCTTCACAGCGGAACGGTTTCTCTCCTGTGTGGATTCGCTTGTGGCTGTTCAAAGATGACTTCCGAGTAAATCTTTGTCCACATTCTTCACAGCGGAACGGTTTCTCTCCTGTGTGGATTCGCTTGTGGCTGTTCAAAGATGACTTCCGAGTAAATCTTTGTCCACATTCTTCACAGTAGAATGATTTGTCCGCTGTGTGACTGATCATGTGCTTTTCATAGAATGACTTGTTACTAAATCTCTGTCTACATTCCTTACAGATGAGTGTTTTTTGTCCCATGTGGGTTTCCATGTGTTCATTACAGTCCACATCACTAAGCGTATATGTTTCATGTGTCCTGTTACCATCAAAGTCTTTATCACCAGCTTCCATGTCAGCTCCAAAGTATTTCATCTCAGAAGAGCCGGAAGTTTTTCTTTCACTTTGTGGTTGTAAATAAATGCTGGACTCAGGGCTACTGGTCACCTCTGGTAATTCACAGTCCTCTTCTTTGATTTGGGATTCATTCAGTCCAGCTGGTTTGTTGCTTGGAGCGTCTAACTCTGCGTTATCTTCCATCTGGCTTTGATGACGGTGCTCTGAATGTGAGGAAGGATCGCTGGTCGCTGGTAAACTGCTGAGACTTTTTATCAATGTAACAGCTGTTATTCTGGATTTCTTACAGTCTATCTGCTTTCTTCTTTATAGAACCTTCGGTCCAGCTCGTCCAAACTCCATTTACAGGTACCTCTGTGCAGTCACCACCACCTGCTGCACATCTGCAGAAAACACTGAAATAAAAAGAAACATGAAGCTGGATTTAGTTTAACAATCACTAAACACAGCACTGCAGCAACAAAACCATCATTTAGTTTGATTTCATGCTACGAACCTATTTGAACTGTAAAAAGTCAGATTTTCATGGTTTCATGTCATTGCTTGCAGCACTTTTTGTCTGCACAGAGACCTGCCATCTTCAGAAGTTTTCAGAAGGGTTTGGAGCCATAACGGATGGGGATGAGAGGGAGTACAGGACGGTGGTGGATAACTTTGTCACATGGACCAAGCAGAACCACCTACTGCTCAACGTGACAAAGACAAAAGAACTGGTGGTGGCTCTAAGGAGGAACAAGGACCCCCATATTGTCTTTGAACGGCTCTGCATAAAGGTATCATTTGGTCAACAAGAAACGCCTGTCAGTCTCATGTTACAATACTTTTGCTCACCTAAAAATGCTGTGGTTTAGTAGAAACGGTGATGTGTCCTAAGTTGTTTATCACATGTAGATGTAAATACCAGGACATAAAAGCTGACATTCTAAACTCTTGTCTCATACTCATCTTTTGATCTTAAACTCAAATGTCTTCTGTGAATAAACAAAAATAAGGGAACGTGACTTGCTGTTCTAATACTTTTGGAGGGGACTGTAGAAGGAAACAGACCTGCTGCATGTAAACTTAGTATTAATAGTGAGACGTTGCCGTGGTGATGCTGTGTTACTGCAGCGTTACAGAAAGAAAAGTTAAGGTATGTTATTAAAACTTTGAAAACTCTTTCTTTGTAAATATCTCATGTTACGATGTGGGTTCCTACGACTTCTAAACAGGTGTGGCTTACGTCTGAACAAAATGTGGTTTCCTTTAAAATATATTGAGTGTGGCTTATACTCAGGTGAGCTTTAAAGACCAGAAATAACAATAATTTGTAAAAATTGTTTAGACATAAAAAACAACAGAGAAAAAAGAATAACTTTCTGTATGTAATATGTAAACAATAAATATTCCTCTGAATCGATCTGAGCAAGAATTACATTAAATATTGTTGCTTTGAAAATGATAGAATGATGGTTCTATCTAAGCAGATGCTATCAAGGTTTTAGAAGGTGAGGTTTGAAACACTGTCCTTTCTGTGTGGAGTTTGCAGGTTCTCCTCATGCATGTGTGGCCCTCCTAAAACTTACATGTTAAATTAATTGGCCACTAAAAAAGTGCCACTAGGAAAGAGTGGCAAACAGAAGAGAGTTCCAGTAATCCAGACTGTGTACGAGTACAGCAGCGGACTGAGGAGTGAGTGAGGGAGGAAGTAAGCAGAGCGGGTGATGGTGTTTATGTGAGAAGTGAAAGAAAGACTCCTGTGGAGGATGACATCTTTACCTGAGGGAGGGAGAGATGGTGGAGCCGTCGATGGAGGGAGAACGGATCGATCTTGCTTAGGGAGGATTTGGTGTCAATCAGAAGAAGTTCAGTTTTATTGCTACTGTTTGAGGTGGACCTCAAGACACTAGAAATGTGCTGTTTTAGATAAACAGCTGCTTGATGCCGTGCAGCCACCTCGTTATGCTGAAAAAAAAGGTTGAAAATCGTCAAAGAGCATAAATGTAACGGTTAGCATATATCAAACCTGGGCAAATTAAGGCCCGCGGGCCACACCCGGCCCTTTGTACGTCCCTGTCCGGCCCGCGTGAGGCCAATCATAAACACCATAAATTAAACTTTTTTTTTTTTACTTTTATTTTGAAATTTTATTTTGAAAAGCGTTACGTCGCTACGTATGCACGGTGTAGACGTAGCACCTTCACTCGCGCATACACGTGTGTGAGCGAAGGCGATGTTGTTCGCTAGGTTATCCCCAAGATGTCAGCACACCCCAAGAAAAGAAAAGTTGATAACGAATGCCGTATTTTCAAGAAAACATGGACTTCCAAATATTTCTTTACAGAAATTAAAGGCAAAGCTGTGTGCTTAGTCTGTGGTACACAGGGTGCTGTGTTCACCACTACACCACCAAGCATGAAATCTGTCTGGTGAAGAGCGTGGGAGCAAGGGAGTCTGATGAAAACTTCAAACTAAACTTCACACTCCCAGAGATGAAGCCGTCAGGACAAGTTATGTCTTTTATCACAAAATCGCCAGAAAAAGTAAGGCGTTTTCTGACGGAGAGTTATTAAGGAGTGTTTATTGGACTCTGCTGCGCTGATGTGCCCGGAGAAAAAAGGCGCATTTGAGAACGTTTCACTCTCCCGACGCACTGTAACGAGGCGGATTGAGGACATCGCGGGGAACTTAGAACTTCAGCTGAAGAACAGAGCGGCCGGCTTTGACTTTTTTTCTCTGGCTGTGGATGAGAGCTGCGATGTACGTGACACTGCCCAGCTGCTCATCTTCTTACGTGGGATAACCGCAGACTTTCAACTTTGAGGTGAAAAGCATTACAAGTTATTGTTTGTGGAGATTAACAAGTTAAAAAATAAATTGCACTGGTTGAATAATTGTTTTTCTTATTTAACCAATAGACCACAGTTTGACATAAACTAATATACATATTTACAGAGTGCTTTATTCTTCTGATTATCAGTACCAGCCATTCAAAATATTTAAGTATTTTACAATCAAAGAAAGTTGGTGGCCCTCTGACACAATTCAGGCTTCTCATGCAGGTCCTGATAAAAATTAATTGTAAGTGGTCAAACCTAGCTTTAATTTAAACACTGACATTATCCAGGATGTTAGAATACATTCTTTTATTCTCTGAAAAGAACTTTCAAACCTGTCAGTTTTTGATCTCTTGACCTTTTAGTATAAAAATGTACATTCAGAACAAGCTATCCAAACATGTCCCAAATGTCACAAATTAATTTAAGAATTAAGAATTCCTTTATTTGTCCCACAATGGGGAAATTTAATTCTATCACCTTTTTAGTAAAATAAATACATAAATAAAATGCATATTAGTGTTTTTATAACTGTAAATATTCCTACAGATGATTTTTTTCATAATTATTCAATATTATATATTTATATTTTTGACAGTAATGATCAATTTTTTCATAAAAATTATGCACAAGAAATGTTTTTCTTTAAAATATTTCCTCCAAAACCTCAGAAATAAAGTTCTCCAAGAGAAAAGTTGAAAAGAAACGGCATCGTTCTATCTTTCTGTTTTTCTCTAGTGTGTAAAGCACTTTATTTTTTAAAGATTTTGATTGTATGTTTTATGATTTTAATACATTTTTTCTGTCTTTTGAAGCACTTTGAATTACGTTTTGTATGAATTGTGCTACAAATAAACT
Organism: Neostethus bicornis; assembly: GCA_902685375.1. Taxonomy (NCBI): domain Eukaryota; kingdom Metazoa; phylum Chordata; class Actinopteri; order Atheriniformes; family Phallostethidae; genus Neostethus; species Neostethus bicornis. Next base: position 21,712,274 of record LR738560.1, read on the forward strand.
TGTCTTGTCTTTTCTCTGCACTTTATTGTGCGTCACTAATTTTTAGATCATTTCTGTGTTTTTTTTTTTCTCCTTCATCCATCTATGTGCACGCTCACGGCTCGCTCACACCGTGTGTGAGGGGCCTGTACACGTACGGAGAGCAGAGACCCAAACATTTCAGTCAGTCATCACAGTCATCTTCTTAACCGTCTTTACCTTCCGAGGTTGCGGGGGTGCCGGAGCCCATCCCGGCTGATTCAAGGCGAGGGGCAGGATACACCCCGAACAGGCCGCCAGCCTGTCTCGGAGCCACACGCATACAACCACTTCACAATTTATAGGTGGAGCTTTTTCCTCCGTTTTTACTTGGAACAGATATTTAACAGCGTTTTAAAAACAATCAGACTTTTTTTTTGTTTCACAATGAATCAAAGTGAATGAGAACAAATCGTGACTTTGTCTCGGTTAGAGGGCTGCAGCAGGAAATCAGGGACTTAAAGAAAAAATCTAGCGTGGGTTCATTTTTAGAGGATAAAATCTTCTACGTTTTGATGCATAACAAACAGCAAACACAGCAACAAGCTAACTAACGGATTCTAATCTATTTTTGATTGTAATCCATTCATCCTCACCTCATTCTTCCATGATAGCAGCTCTTTGTCCTGGGGATGGGTGAAATGAAACGAGATCTGTACCGAACAAAAGCGGGCGTTCTCAATGGAGTCTCACACAGAAGCATGCATCATGAACAAGCCAATCACATGATGAGATCTCATGTAGAGACTGTGACGTCAGAGTGGTTCACACTCAACCAGCGCAGATGAGCGCTCTGAATTTTCACTCTGAATGATCTCCTGCTGGTCTTAGTACTAATTAATGTGCTGAGAAATCAAATCCATTTACAGATGCAGTCATCAAGACGGAAATCCTCCACAAAGTGGGAGCATTTCATAGTGTCTGGTCATAATAAGGGTGGAATTAATTAAATTAATGACTTTCTAAAGTTTAACAATCTTACAAATCAGAAAAAAGACTGAGACACTCATAAAGTATATATTTATTATAAACCCTAATGACAGAATCAAAGCTGCTTTACCCAATCCTATACAAGAGTTTTCTCTGCTCCCAGCATCCTCTGTCCTTATGAGAGAGTTTTCTCAAAAGATGGAAACATTCTTTTAAAAAAAAGAAATCATCTGAGTCCAAAAACCCTTAAAAAAGTTGTATTTTTAAATAAAAAATCAAACAGAATTGTGTGAAATGTTTTATTATTTATATGATCAGAGAATCAGAAAATACTTTAATGATCCGTTCCGTCATCTTCCACTCATCCGGAAGTCCTACAAACATCTGCAGTTCTACAAATGTCCATGTCCACCTTCATGGCTTTCTCCTGGATTTTACTGTCCAACTCAGACGAGAAGCCCAGGCTTCTCTCACCCCGGCTGCATCCTCCAGCTCATCCGAAAGGATCCCAAGTCATTCCCTGTCCAGCTGTAAGACATAGTCTCTCCAGCAGGTCTGGGGTCTGCCGCTTGATCTCCTCCCGGTGGGCCGTGCCTGAAACACCTAACCAGTGAGGCGCTCGGAAGGCATCCTGACCAGATGGCCAAACCACCCCATCTGGCTCCCCTCGACCTGGAGGAGGAGCGGCTCGGCACCAAGCTCCTCCCGGATGGCAGAGCTCCTCACCCGGTCTCTGAGTGAGAGCCCAGCCACCCTGTGGAGGAAGATCATTTCGGCCGCTTGTATCCGCGATCTCATTCTTTCGGTAACCACCCACACTGGTGACCATAGGTGAGGGTAGGAAAGTAGATCCTGGTTACCACGGTGAGGGTAGGAACGTAGATCCTGGTTACCACGGTGAGGGTAGGAACGTAGATCCTGGTTACCACGGTGAGGGTAGAAACGTAGATCCTGGTTACCATGGTGAGGGTAGGAACGTAGACCCTGGTTACCATGGTGAGGGTAGGAATGTAGATCCTGGTTACCATGGTGAGGGTAGGAACGTAGATCATGGTTACCATGGTGAGGGTAGGAACGTAGATCCTGGTTACCATGGTGAGGGTAGAAACGTAGATCCTGGTTACCATGGTGAGGGTAGGAACGTAGACCCTGGTTACCATGGTGAGGGTAGGAATGTAGATCCTGGTTACCGTGGTGAGGGTAGGAACGTAGATCATGGTTACCATGGTGAGGGTAGGAACGTAGATCAACTTGTAAATTGAGAGCTTTGCTTTTCGGCTCAGCTCTCTCTTTACCACGACGGATCGATACAGTGTCCTAGTTATGGCTGATGCTGCACCAGTCTGCCTGTCGATCTCCCGCTCCATCCTTCCTCCACTCATGAACAAGACCCCGAGATACTTAAACTCCTCCACTTGGGGCAGGAACGTGTCCCTGACCCGCAGGGGGCATTTCACCATTTTGCGGGCGAGGACCATGGTCCCGGATTTGGAGACACTGATTCCGATCCTGGCCACTTCACAACCAGAGGCAAATCGATCCAGTGAGAGCTGGAGATCACGGTCCGATGAAGCCAACAGGACCAGGCTTTAATGATCCCACATGGGGAATTAGTGTGTTATAACAACAACCAGTGATCTGCTGACTTTCAGTGAGTCGTACAGCCTGACCGCGTAGGGAAAGAAAGACCTCCAGTACCAAGTGGCGTTTGAGTGGAGCTGTCTGAGCCTCATGGAGAAGGAGCTCCGATGTTTGTCCAGAAGTGCGTAGAGAGGATGGTCAGGGTTGTCCAATAATAATTTTATACAGACCTTTACAAAGATTTAGTGTGAGTTGAAAATGTCGTAATTGAAAATACTTTATTAAAAATACTGTATTTATCCCCGAAGGGAAATTTGAGTGCTGCAGTAATGTTTGCAAAGTAACAGCAGATGGCAGCACTATGAGATCTCATTACAGGACCACTTTTTGAATCATTAAGCAGGGAGATCTCATCATCTCATGAGATCTCATTTCTCCCATCACTACAACAAGCTAACTAACGGATTCTAATCTATTTTTGATTGTAATCCATTCATCCTCACCTCATTCTTCCTGGATAGCAGCTCTTTGTCCCAAAACTTCACATCCGGAGAAAATCAGAGAGAAACCAAAGCTCCTCCTTATCAAGGAGGGAGACTCTAGTCAGACAGTAGTAATCCATCCCTGATCCACTTTTAGTACTCTTTCTTTTCATGATTACTGTACTGCTGTAACATAAATTTACCACGTGTGGGATCAATAAAGTACTTTATTAAGTGTACCGAATAAAAAACATTCATTCAGAAAGTACTTGTGATGGAGAGTACTAACCAGTAGGGGGCAGCAAAGCGTCATTTTGTCATTAAAATAAAGCAAAAAAAAACAGGATGGATGTGATTTCTCGCGATATTTCCACAAGCAGGACAGTAATGGCGGTTCTTCTTGAAACGACAGTTGGAGATATTGTTATTGATCTGTTTACACAACAAAGAGCGAAAAGTAAGTGATGAAACGGACACGTAAAGATGTGTGAGGATGTCCTGATTTTATTTAAAGCGTTCTGTTTTATTTACAGCCTCTCTAAACTTCCTGAAACTCTGTAAGATGAAATATTCCTTGACTCTTTTAAGACATTCCTCTAGTAAATGAGCCTGTGTTCTCACAGTTCCATGGAGTCTGGTTACTTCAGTTAAACCCAGAAGCAGATGTCTCTTCAGGAAATGAAATCTTTATCTCAAATCATCCAGATTTTCTGCTCTCCGTACGTGTGCAGGCCCCTCACACACGGTGTGAGCGAGCCGTGAGCGTGCACGTAGATGGATGAAGGAGAAAAAAAAAAAACACAGAAATGATGTAAAAATTAGTGACGCACAATGAAGTGCAGAGAAAAGACAAGACAAGTTTATTTGTAGCACAATTCATACAAAACGTAATTCAAAGTGCTTCAAAAGACAGAAAAAATGTATTAAAATCATAAAACATACAATCAAAATCTTTAAAAAATAAAGTGCTTTACACACTAGAGAAAAACAGAAAGATAGAACGATGCCGTTTCTTTTCAACTTTTCTCTTGGAGAACTTTATTTCTGAGGTTTTGGAGGAAATATTTTAAAGAAAAACATTTCTTGTGCATAATTTTTATGAAAAAATTGATCATTACAGTAAAAAAAATAAAAATATGAATTTGAATAATTATTTAAGTAATTATCTGTAGGAATATTTACAATGCCTGTATTTGGTTGATAATATATTGTTACTTGGTATTATTATTGTGGGACAAATAAAGGGATTCTTAATTCTTAAAAGCAAAATGTAATTCGTCACATTTGGGACATGTTTGGATAGCTTGTTCTGAATGTACATTTTTATACTAAAAGGTCAAGAGATCAAAAACTGACAGGTTTAAAAGTTCTTTTCAGAGAATAAAAGAATGTATTCTAACATCCTGGATAATGTCAGTGTTTAAATTAAAGCTAGGTTTGACCACTTACAGTTAGCATCTATGCTACCGTTACATTTACTTTCTTTGACGATTTTCAACCTTTGTTTTTTCAGCATAACGAGGCGGCTGCACGGCATCAAGCAGCTGTTTATCTAAAACAGCACATTTCTAGTGTCTTGAGGTCCACCTCAAACAGTAGCAATAAAACTGAACTTCTTCTGATTGACACCAAATCCTCCCCAAGCAAGATCGATCCATTCTCCCTCCATCGACGGCTCCACCATCTCTCCCTCCCTCAGGTAAAGATGTCATCCTCCACAGGAGTCTTTCTTTCACTTCTCACATAAACACCATCACCCGCTCTGCTTACTTCCTCCCTCACTCCTCAGTCCGCTGCTGTACTCGTACACAGTCTGGATTACTGGAATTCTGTTCTGTTTGGTTTGGTGATCAGTTTATCCCTAACGGGGTCGCGGTGCTGCCGGAGCTTATTCTGGCTGATTTCAAACAAGAGGCAGGATACACTGCAAATCTGTTAGCTATCTGTTACATCGCCACACGCGGACACTCAAACACAAACACTCATTCCTAGTGAAACTTTTTTAGTGGCCAATCAATTTAACATGTAAGTTTTAGGAGGGTCATACATACACGAGGAGAACCTGCAAACTCCACACAGAAAGGATACTGTTTCAAACCTTACCTTCTAAAACCATGATAGCATCTGCTTAGATAGAACCATCATTCTATCATTTTCAAAGCAACAATCTTCTTCTTCTTTCGGCTTTTCCCTTCAGGGGTCGCCACAGCAAGTCAGTTTCTTCCATCTAATCCTATCTGCTGCATCTTCTCCAGTCACACCAACTATCTTCATGTCTTCTTTCACTGCGTCCATGAACCTCCTCTTTGGCCTTTCTCTAGTCCTCTTTCCTGGTGGTTCCAAACCCATCATCCTTCTGCCGATGTACTCTCTCTCTCTCCTCTGTACATGTCCAAACCATCTCAGTCTTTCCTCTCGAACTTTATCCCCAAAACCTCTAACATGTGCTGTTCCCTTGATGTACTCATTTCTAATCCTGTCCATCCTGGTCACTCCCAGAGAGATCCTCAGCATCTTCATCTCTGCTACCTCCATCTCTGCTTCCTGTCTTTTCTTCAGTGCTACTGTTTCTAGACCAATCAGCATGGCCGCTCTCACCACGGTTTTGTACACTTTCCCTTTCATTCTAGCTGAAACTCTTCTATCACACATCACACCTGATACTTTCCTTCACCCGTTCCAGCCTGCCTGAACACGCTTCTTCACCTCTTTTCCACACTCTCTATTGCTCTGGACTGTTGATCCTAGATACTTAAAATCTTCCACCTTCTTTCTCTTTTCTCCCTGTAACCTCACTTTTCCATTTGGATCCCTCTCATTCACACACATGTACTCTGTCTTACTCTGACTAATCTTCATTCATCTTCTTTCTAGTGCAAACCTCCACCTCTCCAGCTTTTCCTCCACCTCTTCTCTCCTCTCACTACAGATCGCAATGTCATCTGCAAACAAATATTGTGGTCAAAGCAACAATATTTAATCTAATTTTTGCTCAGATCGATACAGAGGAATGTTTATTGTTTAGATACAGGAAGTTATTCTTTTTTCTGTTGTTTTTACTGTCTAAGCAATTTTTTTTATTGTTAAATTATTGTTATTTCTGGTCTTTTAAGCTCACCTGAGTATAAGCCACACTCAATATATTTTAAAGGAAACCACATTTTGTTCAGACATAAGCCACACCTGTTTAGAAGTCGTAGGAACCCACATTGTAACATGAGATATTTACAAAGAAAGAGTTTTCAAAGTTTTAATAACATACCTTAACTTTTCTTTCTGTAAAGCTGCAGTAACACAGCATCACCACGGCAACGTCTCACTATTAATACTAAGTTTACATGCAGCAGCTCTGTTTCCTTCTACAGTCCCCTCCAAAAGTATTAGAACAGCAAGTCACGTTCCCTTATTTTTGTTTATTCACTGAAGACATTTGAGTTTAAGATCAAAAGATGAGTATGAGACAAGAGTTTAGAATGTCAGCTTTTATGTCCTGGTATTTACATCTACATGTGATAAACAACTTAGGACACATCACCGTTTCTACTAAACCACAGCATTTTTAGGTGAGCAAAAGTATTGTAACATGAGACTGACAGGCGTTTCTTGTTGACCAGATGATACCTTTATGCAGAGCCGTTCAAAGACAATATGGGGGCCCTAGGCAAGAGGAATAACTGAGGCCCCATACGTCAACATTTGTAAAATCCTATTTTAAAAGTTTCTTTATTGTCACACCAAAAAGGAAGAACATTTGTTTTCCAGCAGCATCAGATAAAAACAACTCTACATAAAAAAGAGTATTTTAATTACACCCCTACATACTAGTACTCCTCAACCCCTTCCACATTGACCCGTCTGATACTGGTAGGAGTCACCGGGTCCTTGTTCCTTCTTAAATCCACCACCAGTTCTTTTGTCTTTGTCACAATGAGCAGTAGGTGGTCAAATCAAAAGATGAGTATGAGACAAGAGTTTAGAATGTCAGCTTTTATGTCCTGGTATTTACATCTACATGTGATAAACAACTTAGGACACATCACCGTTTCTACTAAACCACAGCATTTTTAGGTGAGCAAAATTGTAACATGAGACTGACAGGCGTTTCTTGTTGACCAGATGATACCTTTATGCAGAGCCGTTCTAAAACAATATGGGGATCCTCATTCCTCCTTAGGTCCACCACCAGTTTTTTTGTCTTTGTCACGTTGAGCAGTAGGTGGTTCTGCTTGGTCCATGTGACAAAGTTATCCACCACCATCCTGTACTTTCTCTCATCCCCATCCGTTATGGCTCCAACCACTTCTGAAAACTTCTGAAGATGGCAGGTCTCTGTGCAGACAAAATGTGCTGCAAGCAATGACATGAAACCATGAAAATCTGACTTTTTACAGTTCAAATAGGTTCGTAGCATGAAATCAAACTAAATGATGGTTTTGTTGCTGCAGTGCTGTGTTTAGTGATTGTTAAACTAAATCCAGCTTCATGTTTCTTTTTATTTCAGTGTTTTCTGCAGATGTGCAGCAGGTGGTGGTGACTGAACAGAGGTACCTGTAAATGGAGTTTGGACGAGCTGGACCGAAGGTTCTATAAAGAAGAAAGCAGATAGACTGTAAGAAATCCAGAATAACAGCTGTTACATTGATAAAAAGTCTCAGCAGTTTACCAGCGACCAGCGATCCTTCCTCACATTCAGAGCACCGTCATCAAAGCCAGATGGAAGATAACGCAGAGTTAGACGCTCCAAGCAACAAGCCAGCTGGACTGAATGAATCCCAAATCACAGAAGAGGACTGTGAATTACCAGAGGTGACCAGTAGCCCTGAGTCCAGCATTTATTTACAACCACAAAGTGAGAGAAAAGCTTCCGGCTCTTCTGAGATGAAATACTTCGGAGCTGACATGGAAGCTGGTGATAAAGACTTTGATGGTAACAGGACGCCTGACACATATACGCTTAGTGATGTGGACTGTAATGAACACATGGAAACCCACATGGGACAAAAAACATTCATCTGTAATGAATGTAGACAGAGATTTAGTAACAAGTCATCCTATGAAAAGCACATGATCAGTCACACAGCGGACAAACCATTCCACTGTGAAGAATGTGGACAAAGATTTACTCAGAAGTCATCTTTGAACAAACACATGAGAATCCACACAGGAGAGAAACCATTCAGCTGTGAAGAATGTGGACAAAGATTTACTTGGAAGTCATCTTTGAACAGCCACATGAGTGTCCACACAGGAGAGAAACCGTTCCGCTGTGAAGAATGTGGACATACATTTCGGATAATGTCAAGCTTAAAAAATCACATGAGAATCCACACAGGAGAAAAACCTTTCCACTGTGAAGAATGTGGACACATGTTTACTAAAAAGGAAAACTTAAAAAATCACATGAGAACCCACTCAGGAGAGAAATTATTTCACTGTGAAGAATGTGGAAAAAGATTTACTTATAAGTCATCTTTAAACGTCCACATGAAAGTCCATACAGGAAACAAACCATTCTGTTGTAAAGAATGTGGACATAGATTTCGTGAAATGTCAAAGTTAGACATACACATGAGAATCCACACAGGAGAGAAACCATTCTGTTGTGAAGAATGTGGAAAAAGATTTACTTATAAGACATCTTTAAACGACCACATGAAAGTCCATACAGGAAACAAACCATTCTGTTGTAAAGAATGTGGACATAGATGTAGTCACAAGTCAAACTTAGACAAACACATGAGAATCCACACAGGAGAAAAACCATTCTGCTGTGAAGACTGTGGAAAAAGATTTACTCGGAAGTATTCTTTGACCATCCACATGAGAATCCACACAGGAAACAAACCATTCTGTTGTGAAGATTGTGGACATACATTTAGACACAAGGCAAGCTTAGACTTACACGTGAGAATCCACAAGGCAAACTGATGAAGACGCATCATCAGGTGAACTGCTTACACTCGAGCAACAACATTTCTGCAGGAGTAAAGACATCACCATAGACAGTAAGACTACAACTGCTTGTCACACAATTCAACAGAAACAGGCAAAATATCATCATCCGATTTATGAGCAAAAAGAATAAAATCTAGTTGATGAAAGTTGTAAAAAAGCTCAAGGGCACAGGTTTCTATGTAAATGAGCTCCTGACCAAGAGGAATGCAGAGATTGCTCAGCAAGCGAGGATTTTAAAAAAGGAGAAAAAATACAAGACACCTGGACAAGGAACTGTAAAATTATGATAAAGCTCAAGGGACCACCGGAACAGACTAAAGATGTTACCATCAGAAATCTATCTGAGCTGGAGAAATATAAATGAAATGAATGTGTCTCAGTTAGAGTTTTAGAATTGAAGTTTAATTTTCAGTTTGGACTAGTTAGTTTATTTACCTTTCTTTCTGTTTTTTTATGACTACAGACTGTATAAAAACTGAACTAAAACATATGAGGAGGTTTCATAATAAAGATAAAAATGATGACATTGGAGATGACATTGACCCTGAGATTCATTGTTTTAGTAACACTCTCTGTGACTGTGAATACTATTCTATCTCAACCTGGAAATAAAGGGGTTCTCTCTCACACACTTCAATATTTGGACTCTCTACTGCAATTTTTTTCAAGATTAAAGACTATTTAAACAATTTGAGGAGACATTTCCTGTTGTTGCAGTCTCAGAAACTTGGGTAATGAAGGAGAAAGAATTTTTGGAAAAGTGGATAAATATGAAGCTTTTTTTTTTTTTCAGAATAGACACACAAAAAGAGGAGGTGGGGTCACTTTGTTTGTTCAATCAGGTTTAGAATGTAATGTGATTGTAAACATGAGCTTTTCTATTGAAAACTTAATGGAATGTTTAACAATTGAAACACAACGTAAAAAACTAAAGAAATGATTAATAAGTTGTATATATCGAACCCCTGGTGGATGTTTGGATGTGTTTAACAAGAAGATTTCTGAGTTATTTAAAAGAACCAATAATAAGTTGACTTTAGTTTGTGGTGATTTTAACATTGATTTGTTAAAAACAAATGATCAGATAAAAACTGCAGAGTTTATGTGCAAGCAGGATAACTACAGATGGTGCTACTTTTATTGATAATGTATTTGTTAATCAAACTAGTAAAAAAAGAAAGAGTGGACTTTTATTTACAGATATCACAGATCATTTACCTGTTTTTGTTGTTTTAGAAAGCAGTAATCATAAACAAATATTTACACATATGGAAACTATTAATTATAATAATATCAGACAAAAATCTCCGCTTGCACTTGAAGCAATGAAGAATGAACTTTTTCATTATGACTGGAAAAAAATTTATGTTGATAATGTTAATGATTCTTACAGATGTTTCTTAGACATATTTATGAGGATATATGATTATTATTGTCCTCTGAAACAAGATAACCACAAAATAAAAACAAGACCAAAACCATGGATGACAAAAAGTTTGGAAAAGGCCTCTAGAAAGTGTAAAAGTGAAAATCTGTGTTTTTGTCTGCGTTAGGGTTAGAGAGAAAAAGAAAGCAAGCAAGACAGAGGAACTTCAGTGTGTGTTTGAGAGAAAGGGATTTGTGTGTGTGTGTGTTTTTGATAGAGGGTGTGTTTCTGATGTAATTCAAATGGTTGTGAAACAAGAACAAAACGTGTTGTGAAGATAGTTTTACTGCAGACTGGAAACAATATGTCACAGATTTTATTAATATTCATCAAATTACAGATTCTTTAATGAATCACACCAGATTCGTTAAGAACAAAGTTAAAAGCGTATGTACATTTACTGTTCAATTCAATTTCCATTTAATCAGACATTTGTGAACACAAGAACAACAAAAAAATATATACAAATAAAATATATTTATATTCATAGTGCCTATCCCCTTTACCGTAAACATAAAGTGCTGCTACATTTACAGTATAAATTAACAGTTTATTTCTCTGTATGATTTCACAATTTTCTTTTTCTATAAACTTTTAAACCGTCTCAGTCTTCTACAGTCTTTAATGTCTTGGTCTGACCTGTTCCAAAAATTTATTCCAACAGCAGAAATACAGTGTTAAGACAGTGGTGAGGTGTGCTGTAGGTGAGACAGAGGAGTTCAGTGTGGGGGTGGGACTGTCCAAGGATCTGCTCTGAGTCCTTTGCTGTTTGCTGTGGTGATGGACAGGCTGACAGACGAGGTCAGGCAGGAATCCCCATGGACAATGATGTTTGCAGATGACACTGTGATCTGTAGTGAGAGGAGGGAAGAGGTGGAGGAAAAGCTGGAGAGGTGGAGGTTTGCACTAGAAAGAAGATGAATAAAGATTAGTCAGAGTAAGACAGAGTACGTGTGTGAATGAGAGGGATCCAAATGGAAAAGTGAGGTTACAGGGAGAAGAGATAAAGAAGGTGGAAGATTTTAAGTATCTAGGATCAACAGTCCAGAGCAATGGAGAGTGTGGAAAAGAGGTGAAGAAGCGTGTTCAGGCAGGCTGGAACGGGTGAAGGAAAATATCAGGTGTGATGTGTTACAGAAGAGTTTCAGCTAGAATGAAAGGGAAAGTGTACAAAACCGTGGTGAGAGCGGCCATGCTGTTTGGTCTAGAAACAGTAGCACTGAAGAAAAGACAGGAAACAGAGATGGAGGTAGCAGAGATGAAGATGCTGAGGATCTCTCTGGGAGTGATCAGGATGGACAGGATCAGAGGAACAGCACATGTTACAGGTTTTTGGGATAAAGTTAGAGTGGCCAGACTGAGATGGTTTGGACATGTGCAGAGGAGAGAGAGAGAGTACATCAGAAGAAGGAGGCTGGGTTTGGAACCACCAGGAAAGAGGACTAGAGGAAGACCAAAGAGGAGGTTCATGGATACAGTGAAGGAAGACATGAAGATAGTTGGTGTGACCGAAGAGGATACAGAAGATAGGATTAGATGGAAGAAACTGAGTTGCTGTCGCGAGCCCTAAAGGGAAATGCTGAAAGAAGAAGAAGAAATATATATATATATATATATATATATATATATATATATATATATAGACACACAGTATACATATATGTATAAGAGATATCCAATATATAAAAGCTATCACATGCCAGTCCATGAATATTTAAAATGGATGTAGCAGCCTGATCCTGCTACATCCTGCTGGTGGTAAACACAGCCTGATCCTGCTACATCCTGCTGGAGGTAAACACAGCCTGATCCTGCTACATCAGGCATGTCAAACATGGGGCCCGTGGGCCGGCCCCGGCCCGTTGGATGATTTAATCCGGCCCATCATAAATGTCTGACTATGTCACAAAAAGAAGCGAGTCACTTGCTCATTTCTATCAAAAGTTATGATTCTTTAAAATAAATACAACTCAAATGCTCCATCCCGCCGCTAGAGGGCAGTAAATGTCACCATTCACCACTACTACTAAACAAGTTATCTGTCAACACACCCTTCCCAAAATGCATTGTCAAAAAAAAGAACAAATAAGAAAAGACGAGATAAACAAATTGGTCCCTGGTCTGAACAAAAAGGCTTTAAAACAGCTGCAGTTTATTCAAAATGCTGCTGCTCGAGTCCTAACAAGAACTAGAAAATATGATCACATTAGTCCTGTGCTAAAGTCTCTGAACTGGCTTCCTGTGGCGCAGAGAATAGACTTTAAAGCTGCTCTGCTTGTGTTTAAGTCTCTCCATGGTCTAGCACCAAAGTACATCTGTGATATGTTAGTACCTTATTAACCATCTAGAACTCTGAGGACCTCTGGGACCGGCCTCCTGCTGGTGTCTAGAGTCAGGACTAAACATGGACCATCTAGAACTCTGAGGACCTCTGGGACCGGCCTCCTGCTGGTGCCTAGAGTCAGGACTAAACATGGACCATCTAGAACTCTGAGGACCTCTGGGACCGGCCTCCTGCTGGTGTCTAGAGTCAGGACTAAACATGGACCATCTAGAACTCTGAGGACCTCTGGGACCGGCCTCCTGCTGGTGTCTAGAGTCAGGACTAAACATGGACCATCTAGAACTCTGAGGACCTCTGGGACCGGCCTCCTGCTGGTGTCTAGAGTCAGGACTAAACATGGACCATCTAGAACTCTGAGGACCTCTGGGACCGGCCTCCTGCTGGTGCCTAGAGTCAGGACTAAACATGGACCATCTAGAACTCTGAGGACCTCTGGGACCAGCCTCCTGCTGGTGTCTAGGGGACTAAACATGGACCATCTAGAACTCTGAGGACCTCTGGGACCAGCCTCCTGCTGGTGTCTAGAGTCAGGACTAAACATGAACCATCTAGAACTCTGAGGACCTCTGGGACCGGCCTCCTGCTGGTGTCTAGAGTCAGGACTAAACATGGACCATCTAGAACTCTGAGGACCTCTGGGACCGGCCTCCTGCTGGTGCCTAGAGTCAGGACTAAACATGGACCATCTAGAACTCTGAGGACCTCTGGGACCAGCCTCCTGCTGGTGTCTAGGGGACTAAACATGGACCATCTAGAACTCTGAGGACCTCTGGGACCGGCCTCCTGCTGGTGTCTAGAGTCAGGACTAAACATGAACCATCTAGAACTCTGAGGACCTCTGGGACCGGCCTCCTGCTGGTGTCTAGAGTCAGGACTAAACATGGACCATCTAGAACTCTGAGGACCTCTGGGACCGGCCTCCTGCTGGTGTCTAGAGTCAGGACTAAACATGGACCATCTAGAACTCTGAGGACCTCTGGGACCGGCCTCCTGCTGGTGTCTAGAGTCAGGACTAAACATGAACCATCTAGAACTCTGAGGACCTCTGGGACCGGCCTCCTGCTGGTGTCTAGAGTCAGGACTAAACATGAACCATCTAGAACTCTGAGGACCTCTGGGACCAGCCTCCTGCTGGTGTCTAGAGTCAGGACTAAACATGGACCATCTAGAACTCTGAGGACCTCTGGGACCGGCCTCCTGCTGGTGTCTAGAGTCAGGATTAAACATGAACCATCTAGAACTCTGAGGACCTCTGGGACCGGCCTCCAGCTGGTGTCTAGAGTCAGGACTAAACATGGAGAAGCTGCATTTCAATTTTATGCTGTAAAGTCCGGAACAAACTTCCTGAGTCCGTGAGACAGGCCTCTACTGTGACCATGTTTAAATCTAGGCTGAAAACACTTCTGTTTAACTGTGCATTTGATTAATTACTCTTTTTATCTGTTTTAATGATTTTAGTTATTTATTTTTTAAACTTTTTGATTCTTTGTTCTGTGATTTTGATGCATTCTTTTTTTTTCCCTTCTTGTGAAGCACTTTGAATTACATTTTGTATGAATTGTGCTACAAATAAACTTGCCTTGCCTAAAATGTAAAAAAAAGAAAATCTAGTATTTACGATTCAACTTCGAACAACTTGAAATTTTCAGCTTTTTAAACAAATTTAAAATGAACATTTAAATCAAAACACAACATAAATATAAATTAAAATAAGGAAACAAAAAATAGCTCCCAGATTGGTATTTATTTTATTTTTACATACTTACATTTTGATCCCTCACCTGGGAAATATGTGTTCTACACTTTATACGTAATCTGTCTAAATGTGTGATAGTGAGTAGTCTTTATTTTTCTATGTATAATATACTTACTATTTCTTTCTTTTCATGATTACTGTACTGCTGTAACATAAATTTCCCACGTGTGGGATCAATAAAGTACTTTATTAAGTGTACCGAATAAAAAACATTCATTCAGAAAGTACTTGTGATGGAGAGTACTAACCACTAGGTGGCAGTAATGCACCAATGTGGTTCTTTGTGTCTTCAAAATAAAATAGAAAAAGAGTCTGGATGTGATTTCTCGCGATAATTCCACAAGCGGGGCAGTAATGGCGGTTCTTCTCGAAAGGACAGTTAGAGATTTCAGGTGTGTTCGAGATGACACAGGCGGACGCAGTTCGGATCGGCGCAGATCGGTGCGCAATGCATGCTGGCTAGTTTTTTGCGTTCGAGATGCCGTCGACTTTCTCTGATGTCACCTGTGCACCGGTAACGAGACTCTCGCGAGAGCAAGGCGGACGGAGCTGCTTTTTACCAACTGCGCCGCCTGTATGAACTACAAAATCTAACGGCATGATGGGAAATGGAGTCTTGTCAAGATGTCTACTGACAGCTGATTGGCTCTCACTGATGTTTTCATCTTTGATTTCTTATCAATACATATTTGTTTATATTTGTTTCCACTGCTTTAAGATTTTTTTATTTATTGTTTAATGTGCATTTTGTACAGTGACGTCATGATTGTCATGAAAGATGGATGTAAATTATATGAGATATTTATAAACGTAACGCCTGTAACTCACACACTCAGCTGATGGTATTTTACTGACCCGTTTTTACTTTAACTCTTCAAGTGGCGTAAATAGTTGTAAGACATGGAAATATGGAACCTAATTAACATCATTTAAATTAAAATAATCTGCAATAACTGAAGTGGGCGTCAATGGATTTAAGTGGGCGTATTCCCTACAGCCAATCAGGAACTGAATAGATTTGGGGGAAAATATTGTCCTCCGGGCTTTAGCGGTGTACGTCACTGACACATTACTGACAGAATATGGAGGAGGTGTTGTCTGTTTTAAAGTTACATTTTTCACTCAACATGGATTACAAGATATTCTGTAGTCACTGTGGCTAATCCAGATTAATTTTTATTAGCCACATTGAATTTGCTTTAGCCACACGTTCTTATTCAGTTATGATATGCTCTGTGTCATAACGTGTTAGTTTGTGGTTAACAGTAAATGTACAAACGCTTTTAACTTTGTTCTTAACAAATCTGGTGTGATTCATTAAAGAATCTGTAATTTGATGAATATTAATAAAATCTGTGACATATTGTTTCCAGTCTGCAGTAAAACTACCCTCACAACACGTTTTGTTGTTACACAACCATTAGACACCACATAAGAAACACACCCTCTATCAAACACTCACACAGACACACACACACACACACACACACACACACACACACACACACACAGAGGCCTTTTTCAAACTTTTTGTCATCCATGGTTTTTATCTTGTTTTTATTTTGTGGTTACCTTGTTTCAGAGGACAATAATAATCATATATCCTCATAAATATGTCTAAGAAACATCTGTAAGAATCATTAACATTATCAACATAAATTTCTTTCCAGTCATAATAAAAAGTTCATTCTTCATTGCTTCAAGTGAAAGCGGAGATTTTTCTCTGATATTATTATAATTAATAGTTTCCATATGTGTAAATATTTGTTTATGATTACTGCTTTCTAAAACAACAAAAACAGAAAAATAATCTGTGATATCTGTAAATAAAAGTCCACTCTTTCTTTTTTTACTAGTTTGATTAACAAATATATTATCAATCAAAGCAGCACTATCTGTAGTTATCCTGCTTGGTTTTAAAATTAGGAATAAAAACACAAACTAAACATTATATTAGTAAACTCTGCAGTTTTTATGTGATCATTTGTTTTTAACAAATCAATGTTAAAATCACCACAAAGTAAAGTCATCTTATTATTGGTTCTTTTAAATAACTCAGAAATCTTCTTGTTAAACTCATCCAAACATCCACCAGGGGTTCGATATATACAACTTATTAATAATTTCTTTAGTTTTTTATTTTGTGTTTCAATTGTTAAACATTTCATTAAGTTTTTAATAAAAAAGCTCATGTTTACAATCACATTACATTCTAAACCTGATTGAACAAACAAAGCGACCCCACCTCCTATTTTGTGTCTATTCTGAAAAAAAGCTTCATATTCATCCATTTTGTCCAAAAGTTCTTTCTCCTTCATTACCCAAGTTTCTGAGACTGCAACAACAGAAAATTTCTCCTCAAATTTGTTTAAATTAATCTTGAAAAAAGAGACACCGACTATTGAACTGTATGAGAGAGAACCCCTTTATTTCCAGGTTAAAAATCATCCTCAGAATAGTATTCACAGTCACAGAGAGTGTTACTAAAACAATGAATCTCAGGGTCAATGTCATCTCCAATGTCATCATTTTTATCTTTATTATGAAACCTCCTCATATGTTTTAGTTCAGTTTTTATACAGTCTGTAGTCATAAAAAAACAGAATGAAAGGTAAATAAACTAACTAGTCCAAACTGAAAATTAAACTTCATTTCTAAAACTCTAACTGAGACACATTCATTTCATTTATATTTCTCCAGCTCAGATAGATTTCTGATGGTAACATCTTTAGTCTGTTCCGGTGGTCCCTTGAGCTTTATCATAATTTTACAGTTCCTTGTCCAGGTGTCTTGTATTTTTCTCCTTTTTTAAAATCCTCACTTGCCGATCAATCTCTGCATTCCTCTTGGTCAGGTCCTCATTTACATAGACACCTGTGCCCTTGAGCTTTTTTACAACTTTCATCAACTTCATTTTATTCTTTTTGCTCATAAATCGGATGATGATATTTTTCCTGTTTCTGATGAATTGTGTGACAAGCAGCTGTAGTCTTACTGTCTATGGTGATGTCTTTACTCCTGAAGAAATGAATGCATTGGTTGTTCGTGTGTAAGCAGTTCACCTGATGATGCGTCTTCCTCAGGTGGTGCGCTAACATTCACAGCAAAATGATTAGTTTCCTGTGTGAATTCTCATGTGTGAGGTTAAGCTTGACTTTTTACTAAATGTATGTCCACATTCTTCACAGCAGAACGGTTTGTCTCCTGTGTGGACTTTCATGTGGCTGCTCAAAGATGACTTATGAGTAAATCTTTTTCCACATTAATTTCTCTCCTGTGTGGATTCTCTTATGATTTTTCAACTTTGCCTTTTCAGTAAATGTGTGTCCACATTGATCGCAGTAGAACGGTTTCTCTCCTGTGTGGATTTTCATGTGTGAGTCTAAGTTTGACTTTTGAGTAAATCTTTTTAAACATTCTTCACAGCGGAACGGTTTGTCTCCTGTGTGGATTTTCATGTGTGAGTCTAAGTTTGACTTTTGAGTAAATCTTTTTCCACATTCTTCACAGCGGAACGGTTTGTCTCCTGTGTGGATTCTCATGTGTACGTCTAAGTTTAACTTTCGACTAAATGCTTTTCCACATTCTTCACAGTGAAATAATTTCTCTCCCGTATGGATTCTCATGTGATTTTTTAGGGTTGCCTTTTCAGTAAATGCGTGTCCACATTCTTCACAGCCGAACGGTTTCTCTCCTGTATGGATTCTCATGTGTCTGTTTAAATTTGACTTCCGAGTAAATCTTTGTCCACATTCTTCACAGTGGAATGGTTTCTCCGCTGTGTGACTGATCATGTGCTTTTCATACGATGACTTGTCACTAAATCTCTGTCTACATTCCTTACAGATGAATGTTTTTTGTCCCATGTGGGTTTCCATGTGTTCATTACAGTCCACATCACTAAGCGTATATGTTTCATGTGTCCTGTTACCATCAAAGTCTTTATCACCAGCTTCCATGTCAGCTCCAAAGTATTTCATCTCAGAAGAGCTGGAAGCTTTTCTCTCACTTTGTGGTTGTAAATAAATGCTGGACTCAGGGCTACTGGTCACCTCTGGTAATTCACAGTCCTCTTCTGTGATTTGGGATTCATTCAGTCCAGCTGGCTTGTTGCTTGGAGCGTCTAACTCTGTGTTATCTTCCATCTGGCTTTGATGACGGTGCTCTGAATGTGAGGAAGGATCGCTGGTCGCTGGTAAACTGCTGAGACTTTTTATCAATGTAACAGCTGTAATTCTGGATTTCTTACAGTCTATCTGCTTTCTTCTTTATAGAACCTTTGGTCCAGCTCGTCCAAACTCCATTTACAGGTACCTCTGTGCAGTCACCACCACCTGCTGCACATCTGCAGAAAACACTGAAATAAAAAGAAACATGAAGCTGGATTTAGTTTAACAATCACTAAACACAGCACTGCAGCAACAAAACCATCATTTAGTTTGATTTCATGCTACGAACCTATTTGAACTGTAAAAAGTCATATTTTCATGGTTTCATGTCATTGCCTGCAGCACATTTTGTCTGCACTGAGACCTGCCATCTTCAGAAGTTTTCAAAAGTGGTTAGAGCCATAACGGATGGGGATGAGAGGGAGTACAGGACGGTGGTGGATAACTGTGTCACATGGACCAAGCAGAACCACCAAACAAACAAACGCTCAACGTGACAAAGAAAAAAGAACTGGTGGTGGATTTATGGAGGAACAAGGGCCCCCATATTGTTTTAGAATGGCTCTGCATAAAGGTATCATCTGGTCAACAAGAAACGCCTGTCAGTCTCATGTTACAATACTTTTGCTCACCTAAAAATGCTGTGGTTTAGTAGAAA
Organism: Neostethus bicornis; assembly: GCA_902685375.1. Taxonomy (NCBI): domain Eukaryota; kingdom Metazoa; phylum Chordata; class Actinopteri; order Atheriniformes; family Phallostethidae; genus Neostethus; species Neostethus bicornis. Next base: position 21,731,593 of record LR738560.1, read on the forward strand.
CGGTGATGTGTCCTAAGTTGTTTATCACATGTAGATGTAAATACCAGGACATAAAAGCTGACATTCTAAACTCTTGTCTCATACTCATCTTTTGATCTTAAACTCAAATGTCTTCTGTGAATAAACAGAAATAAGGGAACGTGACTTGCTGTTCTAATACTTTTGGAGGGGACTGTAGAAGGAAACAGAGCTGCTGCATGTAAACTTAGTATTAATAGTGAGACGTTGCCGTGGTGATGATGTGTTACTGCAGCTTTACAGAAAGAAAAGTTAAAGGGCCCATCTCGTGCAAAATGGACTTTCCAGAGTTTTCTACCTTGTAAGAGTGACGCCCGGGCCTTTCATAGCTCAGAGTCTGTGACTGCGCTCCACCAAATCAATATATTTTCATAACTATCATGCAATGCATGTTGCAAACCCCACATTTTGCGTGTGTATGTGCAGAGGATACAACGTGAAAAGAGTTATTTTGCATGAGATGAGCCCTTTAACACATTCAAAAATATTACATCCTCGTAAATTATGATAACCAACTCTAAATTTAAATAAACTTTGTATACCTTTTGGAACTAAATTATTTTTAACTTTATACATAATCTGTAATATTCTAATGTTTATCATATCTTGTAGTAGGTAAGGTTTGAAACACTGTCCTTTCTGTGTGGAGTTTGCAGGTTCTCCTCGTGTATGTGTGGCCCTTTTAAAATTTTCATGTAAGATTGATTGGCCACAATAAAAGTGCCACTAGGAATGTGTGTGTGTATGAATGTGCTCATGTGGCAATGCAAGAGGCTGGCGACCTGTTCACGTTGTACCATGCCTCTTGCTTGAAATCAGCCAGGATAAGCTGCGGCACCACCGCAATCCCGTTAGGGATAAGCTGATCACCAAACCAAACAGAAGAGAGTTCCAGTAATCCAGACTGTGTACGAGTACAGCAGCAGACTGAGGAGTGAGGGAGGAAGTAAGCAGAGCGGGTGATGGTGTTTATGTGAGAAGTGAAAGAAAGACTCCTGTGGAGGATGACATCTTTACCTGAGGTAAAGATGTCAGAGATGTCAGGGAGAGATGGTGGAGCCGTCGATGGAGGGAGAACGGATCGATCTTGCTTAGGGAGGATTTGGTGTCGATTCTTGACCTTTTAGTATAAAAATGTACATTCAGAACAAGCTATCCAAACAAGTCCAAAATGTGACAAATTACATTTTTGCTTTTATGAATTCCTTTATTTGTCCCACAATGTGGAAATTTAATTCTATCACCTTTTTAGTAAAAAAAATAAATAAAAAATGCATATTGGTGTTTTGATGACAGTAAATATTCTTATAGATTATTTTTTTTCATAGGTATTGAAATTTATATTTTTCAATTTTGTCATAAAAACTATGCACAAGAAATGTTTTTCTTTAAAATATTTCCTCCAAAACCTCAGAAATAAAGTTCTCCAAAAGAAAAGTTGAAAAGAAACGGCATCGTTCTATCTTTCTGTTTTTCTCTAGTGTGTAAAGTACTTTATTTTTTAAAGATTTTGATTGTATGTTTTGTGATTTTAATACATTTTTTCTGTTTTTTGAAGCACTTTGAATTACGTTTTGTATGAATTGTGCTACAAATAAACTTGTTTTGTCTTTTCTCTGCACTTCATTGTGCGTCACTAATTTTTAGATCATTTCTGTGTTTTTTTTTTTTTTCTCCTTCATCCATCTATGTGCACGCTCACGGCTCGCTCACACCGTGTGTGAGAGGCCTGCACACGTACGGAGAGCAGAGACCCAAACATTTCAGTCAGTCATCACAGTCATCTTCTTAACCGTCTTTCCCTTCCAAGGTTGCTGGTGGGAAACTTCGAAAGAGGGTTGCCGAAGCCCATCCCAGCACCCCACGAGTCATGGCGAGGGGCAGGATACACCCCGAACAGGCTGCCAGTCTGTCTTGGGGCCACACACACATACAACCATTCACACACACACACACACACACACACTCACCTATGCATTTTTTGGCACCAGCCAATCAACCTTACATACATGTTTTTGGAGGGTGTGAGGAAACCGGAGTACCTGGAGGAAACCCACACAGACACAGGAAGAACATGCAAACTCCACACAGAAAGGCCAGTGTTCCAAGCCTCGCCCCAGGCCAGGACTTGAATCAACAACTTTCTTGTTGTGAGGCTTCTGTTCTACCCTCTGTGCTACCCACTGCGCCCCCGTGCCAACCTAAAATTGTATTGTAAAAAAAAACAAATAAATAAATAAAAATAATAATTGTGTGACTGTGAGATGCAAGAGTTTGATCTGCTGTAGTGTCTGAAAATATAGATCATTTCAGATAAACATTTCATTCACTGAGACATCTGCTTTAGGGTTCAAATTTCATCTCACCAGACTGTGTGGAGCCAAAAACTAGAGTAAAACCGTAGCATTTACTTGAGGGATTTCTTAAAAGGTCAACCTTTAGGATGACCACCAAGATGACTAACAGCAACCAGGTGGGGTATCATTCCACATGGACGTTTCCCAGTTAGACGCTATGGAAAATATCCCAGCGCTAATTAAGGGTATGGCTTCCTATTTGAAGAGGGAGATAATCTCTTTTAGCTGAAAAGAATGTGCGCTAAGTAAGGCTAAGAATGTGCGCTGAAAGGTGTTGCTGAAAAGAATGTTCCTAAAGAGAAAAGAATGTTGCTGAAAAGAATGTTATATATCATACATTGCTCAAACGAGGTGCTGTACTGCATCCAGAAATTCATCAGTTGTGATGTATCCTTCCCTGTATTCTGTACGGAGACGATCCAGACGATTATCAATGTGGCGGTAGCAACGGCGGCGCGGGGCTTTTAGTTATAAATATAATATATCTGTGATAGAGTCAAATATTTAGAGTAAATAATCTGATAATAACTTAATAATAAAATAATACATAAGTAACAATATATTATCAACCAAATACAGGCGCTAAATTAAACTATTTTCACACTATTTTGGTAGATTTTTTTCATTTTAAATATAATTATTATATAAACTTACAAAATATTGTAAAAATCTGTGATTAAATTTACATTATAATATCAAAGGCGTCTTACTGGGAAGCGTCCATGTGGGATGAAACCCCAGATGGTAGGAAAGGAATTCCTTTGTCTTCTCAAAAGACTAAAGTACCAGAAAGACAACTTTCATTAGACCCTTTAAAAAACACCTTACAATTTATAGGTGGGGATTTTTACTCCGTTTTTACTTGGAATAGATTTTTAACAGCGTTTTAAAAACAATCAGACATTTTTTTCTTTACAATGAACCAAAGTGAATGAGAACAAATCGTGACTTTGTCTCGGTTAGAGGGCTGCAGCAGGAAAACAGGGACTTAAAGAAAAAATCTAGCGCGGGTTCATTTTTAGAGGATAAAATCTTCTACGTTTTGATGCTGGATGGAGTTTCGGACGTTTTATCGACTTTTGAGTCACTGAGCCCCCTCCCCCACGTTTCTTGTAATTTTGGTAGACGGAAGAGCTTTCCATGAACTTTTCCCATTTCTTAAAAAAGAAAAAAATACCGAGACTTTTCTTAATTTTGTTGGAGCAGAAGAGATGAAATCCCTGTGAGCATTTTAAAGATAAAACTCTGCTTCTAGATTTTATCATTTCATGGTTTGTGATGAACAAAAACTTTTAAGGGAAAATTTCCAAAATCCATTAAGTCAATGAGAAAAAAAAATCACTAAAATTAAAATATCATAAAAACTAAGCAGAAATTCAAAAATCTGTAGAGAAGCCCGGTAGTCGGCTGGGGCAGCAGTCTGAGGGGGGTGGGACACCAACAGACTCAACAAAATCATCAGGAATGCTGGACAGGTTGTCGGAGAGGAACCGGATTTTTTGACAGCTATAACTGATGGGAGGATGCTTTCCAAATTAAAGACCACACTAGACTTCTGCTCCCATCCTCTCCATAGCCTGACTGACTGGTACAGGAGTTCTTTCAGCAGGAGACTCCCACTACAGAGAGACACAGGAAGTCATTCCTGCCTGTCAGCATTAAATTGTTAAACTCTGAACAATAAATGTCACATAGTCACTACAAACAATCCACAACCCTGTTTTACACTGATTAGAATACACTGTGTTCCAAATCATTATGCAAATTATGATCAGCATAATTTTCAAGTGATTAGCTGTCATGTTTTATTTCAAATGTTTTTGAACAAACCTCTTAATGAAAACAATATTCAATAAATAAATAAAAAACTTGAAACACACTGTTCCAAAGTATTATGCACAACACAGTTTCAAGAAATTTTCTCATCACCCTATTTTCCGCATTATAAGGCGCTACAGTAAAGGCTGTTCAACTTTGTCCTCTAGCTGTGGCCATCCCGCTTTGTTCTGCGGAAACTCTGTTTAGTCTTGTTTACTTGGCGCAGCGCATCCTCTTGCTTCCTCAACTCCCTCACCATTGATTCATTGATGTTAAACTCTCTCGCTGCGGCCAGAGGTAAGATCTGAAGCGATCTTTGGGTCGGGCTTCTCTCTCGTTGACTTTTCTTTTCTTTTTTTTTAAATAAATCTATGTTTATAAAATGTAAACTAAAACGAGGTGTGTGTACTAAACTAAAGAATACTTGTTATAAAATTAATAATTTGGATAAAACAGAGAAGTAATGTTTTACTACTAAACAGGATCCGCAAAGCCAGCTCATCCTCTGCGGACGTGAACGCCTCCTCTTAATTTGGTAATCCTCCCCTGCGCACGTCTTTATTTTATTTATTTTGAACTGGTATCCCCGATATGAAGGAGTAAAAAGTTAAGGATAAACTAAAAGCAGGAGAACTGAAAAGACAAACACACACCGGTAAGACTGAGGTGTGGAAAAGATTCAATTTCATTGTTCAAAATGCTACAGAACCTTACGTTGGCTTCTTTGGATGTAGTCAATGTGGCGCTTTGCTTTCATACGACACCAAAAAGACTGGCACCTCGACGCTGAGCGGGCATTTAAACAGCTGGAGTGGCAAAAGTGATGATCGTCAAAGATCTATTTTATCATTTGTTTCAAAGACCGTCCCTCCTCTTCGCGCTAAGCAGGCCATCACAGGCAAGTGTGTTAGGAGTCCGACAGTGTGATTTTTTTTTTTTTTTAAATTAAAAAAACGTGTTCTTGAAAATGTTCCAATTTATAAATAACCCTCCCCTCCCGAGTCCTCACAAATAAAATATGACATTTCGGGCTTGTTTCGGGCTCGAGCCCACAAATCAAGTTGATTGGTCGGGCTTAGGTCAGGCTGGATTTTTTAGGCTTGATCTCACCTCTGGCTGCGGCTCTATTCCTGTGTTCTACTGCGTGACCGATCACCTTGAGTTTAAACTCTGCGGTGTAACAGTGTCTCTTTGTAGGAGCCATTTCCGGGTCTTTAAACAAACACACAAATGGAAATGAGAAGCCCTTTCATGTATCCCAGCATGCACAGCGCACTACTTCTTCTATGGGGGGAATGGAATCGGCGGCTGCTTACCGCAGTTGCAACACCTGTTGTAGCTCAATATTAATCCATATATAAGGCGCTCCGGGTTAAAAGGCGCATCGTGGACTTTAGAGAAAATTTAAGGTTTTTAGGTGCGCCTTATAGTGCTGAAAATACGGTAATATCTAAACAATAAACATTCCTCTGTATCGATCTGAGCAAGAATTAGATTAAATATTGTTGCTTTGAAAATGATAGAATGATGGTTCTATCTAAGCAGATGCTATCATGGTTTTAGAAGGTAAGGTTTGAAACACTGTTCTTTCTGTGTGGAATTTGCAGGTTCTTCTCGTGTATGTGTGGCCCTCCTAAAACTTACATGTTAAATTAATTGGCCACTAAAAAAGTGCCACTAGGAATGAGTGTCCGTGTGTGGCAAAGCAACAGATAGGTAAAAGATTGGCGGTGTACCCCGCCTCTTACTTGTAATCACCCGGGATAAGCTCCGGCACCACCGCGACCCCGTAAGGAATAAGCTGATCACCGAACCAAACAGAAGAGAGTTCCAGTAATCCAGACTGTGTACGAGTACAGCAGTGGACTGAGGAGTGAGGGAGGAAGTAAGCAGAGCGGGTGATGGTGTTTATGTGAGAAGTGAAAGAAAGACTCCTGTGGAGGATGACATCTTTACCTGAGGGAGGGAGAGATGGTGGAGCCGTCGATGGAGGGAGAACGGATCGATCTTGCTTAGGGAGGATTTGGTGTCAATCAGAAGAAGTTCAGTTTTATTGCTACTGTTTGAGGTGGACCTCAAGACACTAGAAATGTGCTGTTTTAGATAAACAGCTGCTTGATGCCGTGCAGCCGCCTCGTTATGCTGAAAAAAAAAAAGGTTGAAAATCATCAAAGAAGGTAAATGTAGCGGTTAGCATAGATGCTAACTGTAAGTGGTCAAACCTAGCTTTAATTTAAACACTGACATTATCCAGGATGTTAGAATACATTCTTTTATTCTCTGAAAAAAACTTTCAAACCTGTCTGTTTTTGATCTCTTGACCTTTTAGTATAAAAATGTACATTCAGAACAAGCTATCCAAACATGTCCCAAATGTCACAAATTATATTTTTATATAATTTAATATTTGTCCCACAATGGGGTAATTTAATTCTATCACCTTTTTAGTAAAAAAAAAAAAAAATTATATTCAAATTCATATTTTTGGCTGTAATGATCAATTTTTTCATAAAAATTATGAACAAGAAATGTTTTTTTTTTTTTAATATTTCCTCCAAAACCTCAGAAATAAAGTTCTCCAAGAGAAAAGTTGAAAAGAAACGGCATCGTTCTATCTTTCTGTTTTTCTCTAGTGTGTAAAGCACTTTATTTTTTAAAGATTTTGATTGTATGTTTTATGATTTTAATACATTTTTTTCTGTCTTTTGAAGCACTTTGAATTACGTTTTGTATGAATTGTGCTACAAATAAACTTGTCTTGTCTTTTCTCTGCACTTCATTGTGCGTCACTAATTTTTAGATCATTTCTGTGTTTTTTTTTTTTCTCCTTCATCTATGTGCACGCTCACGGCTCGCTCACACCGTGTGTGAGGGGCCTGCACACGTACGGAGAGCAGAGATCCAAACATTTCAGTCAGTCATCACAGTCATCTTCTTAACCGTCTTTCCCTTCCGAGGTTGCGGGTGGGAAACTTTGGAATGGGGTTGTCGGAGCCCATCCCAGCACCCCCCGATTCAAGGCCAGAGGCAGGATACACCCCGAACAGGCTGCCAGTCTGTCTTGGGGCCACACACATACAACCATTCACGCACACACACACACACACACACACACACACACACACACACATTCCTATGCAATTTTGGCACCAGCCAATCAACCTAACATACATGTTTTTGGAGAGTGTGAGGAAACCGGAGTACCTGGAGGAAACCCACACAGACACAGGAAGAACATGCAAACTCCACACAGAAAGGCCAGTGTTCCAAGCCTCGCCGCCAGCCGGGACTTGAATCAACAACCTTGTTGCTGTGAGGCCTCTGTTCTACCCACTGTGCCCCCGTACCAACCCAAACATCTATTGTAAAAAAATAAATAAATAAAAATAATAATTGTGTGACTGTGAGATGCAAGAGTTTGATCTGCTGTAGTTTCTGAAAATATAGATCATTTCAGATAAACATTTAATTCACTGAGACATCTGCTTTAGGGTTCAAATTTCATCTCACCAGACTGTGTGGAGCCAAAAACTAGAGTAAAACCGTAGCATTTACTTGAGGGATTTCTTAAAAGATCAAGCTTTAGGATGACCACCAAGATGACTAACAGCAACCAGGTGGGGTATCATTCCACATGGACGTTTCCCAGTTAGACGCTATGGAAAATATCCCAGCGCTAATTAAGGGTATGGCTTCCTATTTGAAGAGGGAGATAATCTCTTTTAGCTGAAAAGAATGTGTGCTAAGTAAGGCTAAGAATGTGCGCTGAAAGGTGTTGCTGAAAAGAATGTTCCTAAAGAGAAAAGAATGTTGCTGAAAAGAATGTTATATATCATACATTTCTCAAACGAGGTGCTGTACTGCATCCAGAAATTCATCAGTTGTGATGTACCCTTCCCTGTATTCTGTACGGAGACGATCCAGACGATTATCAATGTGGCGGTAGCAACGGCGGCGCGGGGCTTTTAGTTATAAATATAATATATCTGTGATAGAGTCAAATATTTACAGTAAATAATCTGATAATAACTTAATAATAAAATAATACATAAGTAACAATATATTATCAACCAAATACAGGCGCTAAATTCAACTATTTTCACACTATTTTGGTAGATTTTTGCATTTTAAATATAATTATTATATAAACTTACAAAATATTGTAAAAATCAGTGATTAAATTTACATTATAATATCAAAGGCGTCTTACTGGGAAGCGTCCATGTGGGATGAAACCCCAGATGGTAGGAAAGGAATTCCTTTGTCTTCTCAAAAGACTAAAGTACCAGAAAGACAACTTTCATTAGACCCTTTAAAAAACACCTCACAATTTATAGGTGGGGATTTTTACTCCGTTTTTACTTGGAATAGATTTTTAACAGCGTTTTAAAAACAATCAGTCATTTTTTTTCTTTACAATGAATCAAAGTGAATGAGAACAAATCGTGACTTTGTCTCGGTTAGAGGGCTGCAGCAGGAAAACAGGGACTTAAAGAAAAATCTAGCGCGGGTTCATTTTTAGAGGATAAAATCTTCTACGTTTTGATGCTGGATGGAGTTTCGGACGTTTTATCGACTTTTGAGTCACTGAGCCCCCTCCCCCACGTTTCTTGTAATTTTGGTAGACGGAAGAGCTTTCCATGAACTTTTCCCATTTCTTAAAAAAGAAAAAAAAATACCGAGACTTTTCTTAATTTTGTTGGAACAGAAGAGATGAAATCCCTGTGAGCATTTTAAAGATAAAACTCTGCTTCTAGATTTTATCATTTCATGGTTTGTGATGAACAAAAACTTTTAAGGGAAAATTTCCAAACTTCATTCAAATTAATGAGAAAAAAAATGACTAAAATTAAAATATCATGAAAACTAAGCAGAAATTCAAAAATCTGTAGAGAAGCCCGGTAGTCCCAATAAAAGCGGTCATTTTGAGACCTAAAATCACTCAAATGGTTCAATCCTAACTAGGACAGCGTTCCCTTTAATGAAGAAAATAATACTTGCTGCCTTTTCAAGGCTTCAAGCAATTTAAAGTCCATTTAATTTGTTAATCCCTGATTATTTACTAGGTTATTGTTATTACTGATTCTAATCTATTTTTGATTGTAATCCATTCATCCTCACCTCATTCTTCCTGGATAGCAGCTCTTTGTCCCAAAACTTCACATCCGGAGAAAATCAGAGAGAAAACAAAGCTCCTCCTTATCAAGGAGGGAGACTCTAGTCAGACAGTAGTAATCCATCCCTGATCCACTTTTAGTACTCTTTATTTTTCTATGTATAATATACTTACTATTTCTTTCTTTTCATGATTACTGTACTGCTGTAACATAAATTTCCCACGTGTGGGATCAATAAAATACTTTATTAAGTGTACCGAATAAAAAACATTCATTCAGAAAGTACTTGTGATGGAGAGTACTAACCAGTAGGTGGCAGTAATGCACCATTTTGGTTCTTCGGTCTTCAAAAGAAAGACGAACAAGACGGGAGGGAGTCTGGATGTGATTTCTCGCGATATTTCCACAAGCAGGACAGTAATGGCGGTTCTTCTTGAAACGACAGTTGGAGATATTGTTATTGATCTGTTTACACAACAAAGACTGAAAAGTAAGTGATGAAACGGACACGTAAAGATGTGTGAGGATGTCCTGATTTTATTTAAAGCGTTCTGTTTTATTTACAGCCTCTCTAAACTTCCTGAAACTCTGTAAGATGAAATATTCCTTGACTCTTTTAAGACATTCCTCTAGTAAATGAGCCTGTGTTCTCACAGTTCCATGGAGTCTGGTTACTTCAGTTAAACCCAGAAGCAGATGTCTCTTCAGGAAATGAAATCTTTATCTCAAATCATCCATAGTGAAAACAATGAGCGGGTCTAGGGTGAGATTATAGGTCAGCTCCAGTGACTTGCGGTGAGGTTCATGTCTGGGAGGCACTGACTCCTCAAGAGTTAGATTTATGATGTAAGAACTGAAAAATACATCTTGTTTCAGCATTCATCCAACAGCATCCAACCACTGATAATGCTTCATATCCAATCAACATTTTTCAATTACTCTCACAAACATAAACAGATTTGTCTCTTTTATATCTATGGTTAGACTTTTAAGAAATTCATCAATAATGTAAATAAATTAAAGTACACAGATTCTATTTTGACTAATTTTATTACATTTTAATAAAGTTTGCCTTTAAAAATGATTTACAAAAAAAAAACATCTTCAAGAAAAAATATGTATTTGTATTTTTTTTTCCTTTTTTTTTTTTACAACCAGAATCACTTATGTTCTTACTTTTACTTATAAATTAAGTCATTGTATTTATCATTACAGCCAAAAATATAAAAATATAAATTTGAATAATTGTGAAAAAAAAATCATTTATAGGATATTTAAAGTCACCAAAACACTAATGTATTTTTTTATTTTTACTAAAAAGGTGATAGAATGAAATTTCAAATAAAGGAATTCTTAATTCTTAAAATAAAAATATAATTTGTGACATTTGGGACATGTTTGGATAGCTTGTTCTGAATGTACATTTTTATACTAAAAGGTCAAGAGATCAAAAACTGACAGGTTTGAAAGTTCTTTTCAGAGAATAAAAGAATGTATTCTAACATCCTGGATAATGTCAGTGTTTAAATTAAAGCTAGGTTTGACCACTTACAGTTACCATCTATGCTAACCGTTACATTTACATTCTTTGACGATTTTCAACCTTGTTTTTCAGCATAACGAGGCGGCTGCACGGCATCAAGCAGCTGTTTATCTAAAACAGCACATTTCTAGTGTCTTGAGGTCCACCTCAAACAGTAGCAATAAAACTGAACTTCTTCTGATTGACACCAAATCCTCCCTAAGCAAGATCGATCCGTTCTCCCTCCATCGACGGCTCCACCATCTCTCCCTCCCTCAGGTAAAGATGTCATCCTCCACAGGAGTCTTTCTTTCACTTCTCACATAAACACCATCACACATCACCCGCTCTGCTTACTTCCTCCCTCACTCCTCAGTCCGCTGCTGTACTCGTACACAGTCTGGATTACTGGAACTCTCTTCTGTTTGGTTTGGTGATCAGCTTATTCCTAACGGTGTCGCGGTGGTGCCGGAGCTTATCCTGGCTGATTTCAAGCAAGAGGCAGGATACACCGCCAATCTGTTGCCTATTTGTTGCATTGCCACACGCGGACACTCATACACGCACACTCATTCCTAGTGGATCTTTTTTAGTGGCCAAGAAATCTAACATGCAAGTTTCAGGAAGGCCAAACATGCACGAGGAGAACCTGCAAACTCCACACAGAAAGGACAGTGTTTCAAACCTTGCCTTCTAAAACCAAGAAAGCATCTGCTTAGATAGAACCATCATTCTATCATTTTCAAAGCAACAATATTTAATCTAATTCTTGCTCAGATCGATACAGAGGAATGTTTATTGTTTACATATCACATACAGGATAATTCTTTTTTTTCTGTTGTTTTTGATGTCTAAACAAGTTTTACAAATTATCGTTATTTCTGGTCTTTAAAGCTCACCTGAGTATAAGCCACACTCAATATATTTTAAAGCCGTTCAAAGACAATATGTGGGTCCTTGTTCCTCCTTAAATCCACCACCAGTTCTTGTGTCTTTGTCACGTTGAGCAGTAGGTGGTTCTGCTTGGTCCATGTGACAAAGTTATCCACCACCGTCCTGTACTCCCTCTCATCCCCATCCGTTATGGCTCCAACCACTTCTGAAAACTTCTGAAGATGGCAGGTCTCTGTGCAGACAAAATGTGCTGCAGGCAATGACATGAAACCATGAAAATCTGTCTTTTTACAGTTCAAATAGGTTCGTAGCATGAAATCAAACTAAATGATGATTTTGTTGCTGCAGTGCTGTGTTTAGTGATTGTTAAACTAAATCCAGCTTCATGTTTCTTTTTATTTCAGTGTTTTCTGCAGATGTGCAGCAGGTGGTGGTGACTGCACAGAGGTACCTGTAAATGGAGTTTGGACGAGCTGGACTGAAGGTTCTATAAAGAAGAAAGCAGATAGACTGCAAGAAATCCAGAATAACAGGTGTTACATTGATAAAAAGTCTCAGCAGTTTACCAGCGACCAGCGATCCTTCCTCACATTCAGAGCACCGTCATCAAAGCCAGATGGAAGATAACGCAGAGTTAGACGCTCCAAGCAACAAGCCAGCTGGACTGAATGAATCCCAAATCAAAGAAGAGGACTGTGAATTACCAGAGGTGACCAGTAGCCCTGAGTCCAGCATTTATTTACAACCACAAAGTGAGAGAAAAGCTTCCGGCTCTTCTGAGATGAAATACTTTGGAGCTGACATGGAAGCTGGTGATAAAGACTTTGATGGTAACAGGACGCATGAAACATATACGCTTAGTGATGTGGACTGTAATGAACACATGGAAACCCACATGGGACAAAAAACATTCATCTGTAAGGAATGTAGACAGAGATTTAGTAACAAGTCATCCTATGAAATGCACATGATCAGTCACACAGCGGACAAACCATTCCACTGTGAAGAATGTGGACAAAGATTTACTCGGAAGTCATCGTTGAACATCCACATGAGTGTCCACACGGGAGAGAAACCATTCTGCTGTGAAGAATGTGGAAAAAAATTTACTTATAAGTCATCTTTGAACATCCATATCAAAGTCCACACAGGAAGCAAACCGTTTCTTTGTGAAGAATGTGGACATAGGTTTAGTCACAAGTCAAACTTGGACGTTCACATGAGGATCCACACAGGAGAGAAACTGTTCTGCTGTGAAGAATGTGGACATACATTTAGTCACAAGTCAAACTTGGACGTACACATGAGAATCCACAGTGGAGAGAAACCGTTCAGCTGTGAAGAATGTGGACACACATTCCGACAAAAGTCAGTCTTAAAAAGTCACATGAGTATCCACACAGGAGAGAAATTATTTCACTGTAAAAAATGTGGAAAAAGATTTACTCGTAAGGACTGCCTGATCACACACATGATTGTCCACACAGGGAACAAACCGTTCCCCTGTGAAGAATGTGGGAATACATGTAGTAGTAGGTCAAGCTTAAAAAGACACATCAGAATCCACACAGGAGAGAAACCATTCCGCTGTGAAGAATGTGGACATACATTTAGTCGAAAGTCAGGCTTAAAAAGTCACATGAGAATCCACACAGGAGAGAAATTATTTCACTGTAAAAATGTGGAAAAAGATTTACTCGTAAGTCATCTTTGAACGTCCACATGAAAGTCCACACAGGAAGCAAACCGTTCTGTTGTGAAGAATGTGGACATAAATTTACTGTAAAGTCAAACTTAGACTCGCACATGAGAATTCACACAGGACACAAACCATTCAACTTTGAAGAATGTGGAAAAAGATTTGCTCGTAAGGGCTGTCTGATCACACACATGATTGTCCACACAGGGAACAATCCGTTCCCCTGTGAAAAATGTGGGAATAGATGTAGTAGTAGGTCAAGCTTAAAAAGACACATCAGAATTCACACAGGAGAGAAATTATTTTACTGTGAAGAATGTGGAAAAAGATTTACCCATAAGTTCTGCTTAAAAAAACACATGAGACTCCTCAACTACTTGTTCTGCTGTGAATGTTGGCCCACCACCTGATGAAGACGCATCATCAGGTGAACTGCTTACACTCGAACAACAAGTCATTCATTTCTTCAGGAGTAAAGACATCACCATAGACAGTAAGACTACAGCTGCTTGTCACACAATTCTTCAGAAACAGGCAAAATATCATCATCCGATTTATGAGCAAAAAGAATAAAATTGAGTTGATGAAAGTTGTAAAAAAGCTCAAGGGCACAGGTGTCTATGTAAATGAGCTCCTGACCAAGAGGGATGCAGAGATTGCTCAGCAAGCGAGGATTTTAAAAAAGGAGAAAAAATACAAGACACCTGGACAAGGAACTGTAAAATTATGATAAAGCTCAAGGGACCACCGGAACAGACTAAAGATGTTACCATCAGAAATCTATCTGAGCTGGAGAAATATAAATGAAATGAATGTGTCTCAGTGAGAGTTTTAAAAATGAAGTTTAATTTTCAGTTTGGACTACTTAGTTTATTTACCTTTCTTTCTGTTTTTTTTATGACTACAGACTGTATAAAAACTGAACTAAAACATATGAGGAGGTTTCATAATAAAGATAAAAATGATGACATTGACCCTGAGATTCATTGTTTTAGTAACACTCTCTGTGACTATGAATACTATTCTGAGGATGATTTTTAACCTGGAAATAAAGGGGTTCTCTCTCATACACTTCAATAGTAGGAGTCGCTACAGCAATTTTTTTCAAGATTAAAGACTATTTAAACAATTTGAGGAGAAATTTCCTGTTGTTGCAGTCTCAGAAACTTGGTTAATGAAGGAGAAAGAACTTTTTGATAAAGTGGATGAATATGAAGCTTTTTTTCAGAATAGACACACAAAAATAGGAGGTGGGGTCGCTTTGTTTGTTCAATCAGGTTTAGAATGTAATGTGATTGTAAACATGAGCTTTTCTATTGAAAACTTAATGGAATGTTTAACAATTGAAACACAAAGTAAAAACTAAAGAAATGATTAATAAGTTGTATATATCGAACCCCTGGTGGATGTTTGGATGAGTTTAACAAGAAGATTTCTGAGTTATTTAAAAGAACCAATAATAAGCTGACTTTAGTTTGTGGTGATTTTAACATTGATTTGTTAAAAACAAATGATCACATAAAAACTGCAGAGTTTACTAATATAATGTTTAGTTTGTGTTTTTATTCCTAATTTTAAAACCAAGCAGGATAACTACAGATGGTGCTGCTTTGATTGATAATATACAAGTAAAAGCCAGTAAATTAGAATTTTTTGAAAAACTTGATTTATTTCAGTAATTGCAGTCAAAAGGTGTAACTTGTACATTATATGTATTTATTGTACACAGACTGATGCATTCAAATGTGTATTTCATTTAAGTGTGATGATTTGAAGTGGCAACAAATGAAAATCCAAAATTCTGTGTGTCACAAAATTAGAATATTACTTAAGGCTAATACAAAAAAGGGATTTCTAGAAATGTTGGCCAACTGAAAAGTATGAAAATGAAAAATATGAGCCTGTACGATACTTAATACTTGGTTGGAGCTCCTTTTCCCTCAATTAATGCGGCATGGCATGGAGTCGATGAGTTTCTGGCACTGCTCAGGTGTTATGAGAGCCCAGGTTGCTCTGATAGTGGCCTTCAACTCTTCTGTGTTTTTGGGTCTGGCATTCTGCATCTTCCTTTTCACAATACCCCACAGATTTTCTATGGGGCTAAGGGCAGGGGGGTTGGCTGGCCAATTTAGAACAGAAATACCATGGTCCGTAAACCAGGCACGGGTAGATTTTGCGCTGTGTGCAGGCGCCAAGTCCTGTTGGAACTTGAAATCTCCGTCTCCATAGAGCAGGTCATCAGCAGGAAGCATTGAATTGCTCAAGAACTTGCTGGTAGACTGCTGCATTAATAATAATAATACATTTTATTTGTAATGCGCCTTACATTTTAAGAAAAAATCCCAAAGCGCTACATAGAAATGTAAAAACAATAAAAACATTTTAAAAACTAAAATCTACATTCTGAAAACAAAGAATCATAAAATCAAAAATTAAAAGCCTTAAAAATGAATGTCTTTAGGCCTTTTTTGAATGTGTCCACACTTTGTGGCCCTGAGGAGTTCTGGGAGCTCATTCCAGAGTTGTGGGGCAACGGCCTGGAAGGCTCTGTCCCCCATTGTGGTCAACCTGGTCCTGGGCTGGTGGAGGCAATGGGTGGAATTAGAGCGAAGGTGTCTTGGGGAGAGGAGCTCAGTGAGGTAAGTTGGGGCATTCCGATGGACACATTGGTAGGTGAGGAGGCAGATTGAAACGGATGGGAAGCCAGTGAAGAGATTTAAGAACAGGTGTGATGTGGTCAAATTTTCGCCTCCTCGTCAGGACCCTGGCAGCGCAGTTTTGGATGTGCTGGAGCTTCTCAAGGCTCCTGCCAGGTGTACCAACGAGGAGGGCATTACAGTAGTCGAGTCTGGAGGAGATAAAGGCATGGATCAGTTTTTCAGCTGCGGCGTGGGTGAGTGAGGGGCGGAGCCTGGCAATGTTTCTGAGGTGTAAGAAAGAAACTTTGCAGAGGTGACGTACATGCTTGTCAAATGTGAGATTGCAGTCGATTTTTACGCCAAGGTTTGTTACAGAGGAGGAGAGTGGAATGTTGTGACCAGAAACCAGAATGCTTGAAATGGAGGATGTCTTGATCTGGTGAGGTGTACCGATTAATTTGGCTTCCGTCTTGCTGGTGACGGAAGCGTCGACCCCGGACCTCAGGAAACAGAGTGGACCGACACCAGCAGATGACATGGCAGCCCAAACCATCACTGATGGTGGAAACTTTACACTGCGATCAATTTGACTGTACGTCACTTTATTATGCTAATTAGAATAAATAAACAAATAAAGGGAGACTGTGGCTCGTTGGTATGAGCGTTCGCTTGCGAACCAGACGTTAACTGGAAAATCCAAGTACTCTAAAACACGCTCGCATGAATCCAGAAAAACATTTCAGTTGTTCTATGAAAAAAACTATTTTGTGTTTCTTTGTTTTTACATTGTAGCTGCCTGGTGTACTTTCTTTTTTCTAAAAATGTTCATTTGTTTGGTATTGTTAGCTGCCAGGTCATTTTTTTAATATTATGGCAACTTGTTTATAATTTGTTGCTGCCATATATAGTTATAAAAACTTTTTTTTTTTTTGGTATTGTTTTCTGCCTGGTTCACCTTGTTTGTTTAAAAATATTTCTTTTTAAATTATTAATAAAAAAAAAGTACCTCCAGGAGAAGATTAGTTTGTTTAAATTAAGACCAACTTGACTTTGTAAGGTTACTCAAACTAAACTATTTAGTGTTACTGTTATTTTAATGGAGTTTGTTCATTGAACTTAACCTTGTTACTTATTTAGGTTTCATACATTACAAGAAAGAAACCTTATCAACCTTCGTCTTGTGTTTGGGTCGCCACCGACCCGTTTTAGATTTTACATCTATAAAGAACTACATAGGGTTGTTTTATTGCATCATATTTTTTTTTTACTTTGTAAGGAATCTTTATTTCAACAAAAATGATTAACCATTTTTTATTTTCAATATTTCTAAATAGCTCTGGTCAAAAACATAACATTTGTAGTGTTTGGGTCAGTTTCGACCCAGTTATAAAAATTGGATTTTAAAGCAATTATTAAAACTAAAACTATTATTGCTCTGTAAGTCAAAATATTTACAGTAGGCTTCTCTCTCAATATTCTAACTTAAGGAGAGTCTCATTTTGTCTTGTTTTCCTGTGTACCTGCACAAAAAATAAAACTAAGACAGGCACTCTAGCACTCCGTCCAAACCACAAAAACCATGCTCATCAGCCTCCTTTCCCTCAGCCAGCCCAGCCTCAACACAAACTACAACAGGCTCAACCTCACTCAAGCGACCTGACTCTATAAGGAAGAGGTGTCAGATCTGCACAAGAAGTAAGGACAGAAAGACAAATACATTATGATTCACCTGCAGGTTGGCGGGACTCTCATTCAGAGATAAAGTGAGGAGCTCTGCCATCCGGGAGGAGCTGCTCCTCCAGGTCGAGAGAAGCCAGATGGGGTGGTTTCCAAATGTCTCGCTGGTGGGGTATTTCATGCATTTGCCACCGGAAGAATACCCAGAGGGAGACCCTTGCCCCGCTGGTGAGACTTTCTGTGCTCACTCTAGCGTTGAAAAACCATTAGCCACTGTGGCTAATCCAGCTTAATTTTTATTAGCCACATTGTGTTTGCTTTAGCCACACGTTCTTATTCAGTTATGATATGCTCTGTGTCATAACGTGTTAGTTTGTGGTTAACAGTAAATGTACAAACGCTTTTAACTTTGTTCTTAACAAATCTGGTGTGATTCATTAAAGAATCTGTAATTTGATGAATATTAATAAAATCTGTGACATATTGTTTCCAGTCTGCAGTAAAACTACCCTCACAACACGTTTTGTTGTTGTTACACAACCATTAGACATCACATCAGAAACACACCCTCTATCAAACAGACACACACACACACACACACACACACACAAAGGTCTTTTCCAAACTTTTTGTCATCCATGGTTTTGGTCTTGTTTTTATTTTGTAGTTACCTTGTTTCAGAGGACAATAATAATCATATATCCTCATAAATATGTCTAAGAAACATCTGTAAGAATCTTTAACATTATCAACATAAATTTCTTTCCAGTCATAATAAAAAAGTTCATTCTTCATTGCTTCAAGTGCAAGCGGAGATTTTTCTCTGATATTATTATAATAAATAGTTTCCTTATGTGTAAATATTTGTTTATGATTGCTGCTTTCTAAAACAACAAAAACAGGAAAATAATATGTGATATCTGCAAATAAAAGTCCACTCTTTCTTTTTAAACTAGTTTGGTTAACAAATATATTATCAATCAAAGTAGCACTATCTGTAGTTATCCTGCTTGGTTTTAAAATTAGGAATAAAAACACAAACTAAACATTATATTAGTAAACTCTGCAGTTTTTATGTGATCATTTGTTTTTAACAAATCAATGTTAAAATCACCACAAACTAAAGTCAACTTATTATTGGTTCTTTTAAATAACTCAGAAATCTTCTTTTAAACTCATCCAAACATCCACCAGGGGTTCGATATATACAACTTATTAATCATTTCTTTAGTTTTTTATTTTGTGTTTAATTTGTTAAACATTCCATAAGTTTTCAATAGAAAAGCTCATGTTTACAATCACATTACATTCTAAACCTGATTGAAGAAACAAAGTGACCCCACCTCCTCTTTTCATGTGTCTACTCTGAAAAAAAAGCTTCATATTCATTCACTTTGTCCAAAAGTCCTTTCTCCTTCATTACCCAAGTTTCTGAGACTGTAACAACAGGAAATTTCTCCTCAAATTTTTTAAACGGTCTTTAATCTTCAAAAAATTGCTGTAGAGACTCTGACTTTTGAAGTGTATGAAAGAGAACCCCTTTATTTCCAGGTTGAGATCACCCTCAGGATAGTATTCACAGTCACAGAGAGTGTTACTAAAACAATGAATCTTAGAGTCAATGTCATCTCCAATAACATAATTTTTATCTTTATTATGAAACCTCCTCATATGTTTTAGTTCAGTTTTTATACAGTCTGTAGTCATAAAAAAACAGAAAGAAAGGTAAATAAACTAACTAGTCCAAACTGAAAATTAAACTTCATTTCTAAAACTCTAACTGAGACACATTCATTTCATTTATATTTCTCCAGCTCAGATAGATTTCTGATGGTAACATCTTTAGTCTGTTCCGGTGGTCCCTTGAGCTTTATCATAATTTTACAGTTCCTTGTCCAGGTGTCTTGTATTATTTTTTTTTTTTTTAGATCCTCACTTGCTGAGCGATCTCTGCATTCCTCTTGGTCAGGTGCTCATTTACATAGACACCTGTGCCCTTGTGCTGTTTTACAACTTTCATCGATTCAATTTAATTCTTTTTGCTCAGAAATCGTATGATGATATTTTGCCTGTTTCTGATGAATTGTGTGACAAGCAGCTGTAGGCTTACTGTCTATGGTGATGTCTTTACTCCTGAAGAAATGAATGACTTGTTGTAAGCAGTTCACCTGATGATGCGTCTTCTCCTTCACTGGTACCTGTGGTGACCCTGGCATAGGAGCGATGTGTAGTCTCCAGTCCAGATATCACCACATCTTCCATTCTTGTAAGTTCCTCCAGCTGCTTCACTCTATTTTCCAGGTCTTCTATTTTTTTATCTTTGTCTTCAATAACTTTCCTTAGTTGTTTGACTTCATCAATCAGTTTTAGTAAGTTTATCTGCTTCTCCAACACTTTACCTATTTCATCTGACATGAAGCTCAGGGTTTGCTTTACTTCTTCCAGGTCTCTAGCCAAAGTTTTTGCCATTGTGGTTTTTAGAATGGCTGCCAGCAGACGACAATTATGACTTTTAACTAACTTTAGAAAAATAGCATTACAAAAAGAATCCAAAATTTTAATCTATCACGACAGTTCTTAACCAGAAAGCTCAGTAAAATTAATTGATGTTTCTAATTCTTAGAGATATTTGTTGGATTGTAAAGGCTGTTCAGCACAAGATTTTCATCCAGCAGCCATGTTGTGGGCTAACATTCACAGCAGAATGATTAGTTTCCTGTGTGGAGTCTCATGTGTGAGTCTAAACTTGACTTTTGACTAAATGTATGTCCACATTCTTCACAGTGGAATGGTTTGTCTCCTGTGTGGATTCTCATGTGTACATTTAAGTTTGCCTTTTGACTAAATGTATGTCCACATTCTTCACAGTGGAATGGTTTGTTTCCTGTGTGGACTTTCATGTGGCTGTTCAAAGATGACTTATAAGTAAAAAGTTTTCCACATTCTTCACAGTGGAATGGTTTCTCTCCTGAGTGGATTCTCATGTGTTTGTCTAAGTTACCTTTGAATCCAAATGCATGTCCACATTCTTCACAGTGGAATAGTTTCTCTCCTGAGTGGATTCTCATGTGTGTGTGTCTAAGTTACCTTTGAATCTAAATGTATGTCCACATTCTTCACAGCGGAACGGTTTTTCTCCTCTATGGATTCTCATGTGTGATTCTAGGCTTGACTTGTGACAAAATGTGTGTCCACATTCTTCACAGTGGAATGGTTTGTCTCCAGTGTGGATTCTCATGTGTGAGTCTAAGTTTGACTTTTGACTAAATCTATGTCCACATTCTTCACAGCCGAATGGTTTGTTTCCTGTGTGGACACTCATGTGGATTCTCATGTGTGATTTACGAGAAAAATTTTTTCCACATTCTTCACAGTGGAATGGTTTCTCTCCTGTGTGGATTCTCATGTGTTTTTTTAAGCCTGACTTTTGACAAAATGTATGTCCACATTCTTCACAGCGGAACGGTTTGTTTCCTGTGTGGACACTCCTGTGGATGTTCAAAGTTGATTTACGAGAAAAACTTTGTCCACATTCTTCACAGCAGAACGGTTTGGTTCTTGTGTGGACACTCATGTGTCTGTTCAAAGATGACTTATGAGTAAATCTCTGTCCACATTCTTCACAGTGGAATGGTTTGTCCGCTGTGTGACTGATCATGTGCTTTTCATAGGATGACTTGTTACTAAATCTCTGTCTACATTCCTTACAGATGAATGTTTTTTGTCCCATGTGGGTTTCCATGTGTTCATTACAGTCCACATCACTAAGCGTATATGTTTCATGCGTCCTGTTATCATCAAAGTCTTTATCACTAGCTTCCATGTATTTCATCTCAGAACAGCTGGAAGCTTTTCTCTCACTTTGTGGTTCTAAATTAATGCTGGACTTAGGGCTACTGGTCACCTCTGGTAATTCACGGTCCTCTTCTGTGATTTGGGATTCATTCAGTCCAGCTGGCTTGTTGCTTGGAGCGTCTAACTCTGCGTTATCTTCCATCTGCTTTGATGACGGTGCTCTGAATGTGAGGAAGGATCGCTGGTCGCTGGTAAACTGCTGAGACTTTTTATCAATGAACACCTGTTATTCTGGATTTCTTACAGTCTATCTGCTTTCTTCTTTATAGAACCTTCGATCCAGCTCGTCCAAACTCCATTTACAGGTACCTCGGTGCAATCACCACCACCTGCTGCACATCTGCAGAAAACACTGAAATAAAAAGAAACATGAAGCTGGATTTAGTTTAACAATCACTAAACACAGCACTGCAGCAACAAAACCATCTTTAGTTTGATTTCATGCTCTGAACCTATTTGAACTGTAAAAAGTTAGATTTTCATTGTTTTATGTCATTGCTTGCAGCACATTTTGTCTGCACAGTGACCTGCCATCTTCAGAAGTTTTCAGAAGTGGTTGGAGCCATAACGGATGGGGATGAGAGGGAGTACAGGACAGTGGTGGATAACTTTGTCACATGGATCAAGCAGAATCACCTACTGCTCAACGTGACAAAGACAAAATAACTGGTGGTGGATTTAAGGAGGAACAAGGACCCGGTGACTCCTACCAATATAAGAGGGGCCAATGTGGAAGGGGTTGAGGAGTACTAGTATGTAGGTAGAGTTGTTTTTATCTGATGCTGCTGGAAAACAAATGTTCTTCCTTTTTGGTGCGACAATAAAGAAACTTCTAGAATAGGGTTTTACAAATGTTGACGTATGGGGCCTCAGTTATTCCTACTGCCTTTTTGTCTTCGAAAGGCTCCGCATAAAGGTATCATCTGGTCAACAAGAAACGCCTGTCAGTAAATACCAGGACATAAAAGCTGACATTCTAAACTCTTGTCTCATACTCATCTTTTGATCTTAAACTCAAGTGTCTTCTGTGAATAAACAAAAATAAGGGAACGTGACTTGCTGTTCTAATACTT
Organism: Neostethus bicornis; assembly: GCA_902685375.1. Lineage (NCBI taxonomy): Eukaryota > Metazoa > Chordata > Actinopteri > Atheriniformes > Phallostethidae > Neostethus > Neostethus bicornis. The sequence goes on from LR738560.1 coordinate 21,754,262, forward strand.
TTGGAGGGGACTGTAGAAGGAAACAGAGCTGCTGCATGTAAACTTAGTATTAATAGTGAGACGTTGCCGTGGTGATGCTGTGTTGCTGCAGCGTTACAGAAAGAAAAGTTAAGGTATGTTATTAAAACTTTGAAAACTCTTTCTTTGTAAATATCTCATGTTACAATGTGGGTTCCTACGACTTCTAAACAGGTGTGGCTTTTGTCTGAACAAAATGTAGTTTCCTTCAAAATATATTGAGTGTGGCTTATACTCAGGTGAGCTTTAAAGACCAGAAATAAACAATAATTTGTAAAAATTGTTTAGACAGCAAAAACAACAGATAATAAAGAATAACTTCCTGTATGTAATACTGTATCTAAACAATAAATATTCCTCTTTATCGATCTGAGCAAAAATTAGATTTCAGATTTAGATTTATTCATTTGGTCATACAAATTTAAAAAAATCATAATAATAATACAGATTGCGATAAAGAAACAAACAGACCAAAGAAAAGGAATAGCCTGAAGCATGGCTTATATGTGCCTATCCCTATTCATCTGTATACATTTAACTGAACAACATTTTTACATCAAACAAAAATTAAATTCACAAAGTAAACATCTCAAATCAAAGAGAAAACCACAATAAACTTTACATTATCCTCTTTTCTCTCTTATTTTTAACTTACTTGTAATCACTAATACTTTTATTTTTGAGATGTTGTTTAAATTTTAGGAAAGAAGAACATATTTTAAATTCATTCCATAATTTTACTCCAACAACAGAAACACATCTTGATTTTACCAAAGTTCTTACTTTAACACGTTCAAAAATATAACATCCTTGTAAATTGTACTAACAAACTCTAATTTAAAAAAACTTTGTATACTTTTTGGAACTAAATTATTTTTAACTTTGTAAATAATCTGTAATATTCTAATATTTACCATATCTTGTAGTTTTAAACAGTTAGATTAAATATTGTTGCTTTGAAAATGATAGAATGATGGTTCTATCTAAGCAGATGCTATCTTGTTTTTAGAAGGTAAGGTTAGAAACACTGTCCTTTCTGTGTGGAGTTTGCAGGTTCTCCTTGTAGTATGTGTGGCCCTCCTAAAACTTTCATGTTAGACTGATTGGCCACTAAAAAAGTACCTCTATGAATGTGTGTGTGTGTATGATTGTGCGCATGTGGCAATGCAAGAGGCTGGCGACCTGTTCACGTTGTACTCTGCCTCTTGCTTGTAATCCAGACTGTGTACGAGTACAGCAGCGGACTGAGGAGTGAGTGAGGGAGGAAGGAAGCAGAGTGGGTGATGGTGTTTATGTGAGAAGTGAAAGAAAGACTCCTGTGGAGGATGACATCTTTACCTGAGGGAGGGAGAGATGGTGGAGCCGTCGATGGAGGGAGAACGGATCGAAAAAAGGTTGAAAATCGTCAAAGAAGGTAAATGTAACGGTTAACATAGATGGTAACTGTAAGTGGTCAAACCTAGCTTTAATTTAAACACTGACATTATCCAGGATGTTAGAATACATTCTTTTATTCTCTGAAAAGAACTTTCAAACCTGTCAGTTTTTGATCTCTTGACCTTTTTAGTATAAAAATGTACATTCAGAACAAGCTATCCAAACATGTCCCAAATGTCACAAAATACATGTTTGCTTTTAAGAATTAAGATTTCCTTCATTTGTCCCACAATGGGGAAATTTCATTTTATCACCTTTTTAGTAAAAAAAAAAAAAAGTATGTATTAGTGTTTTGATGACTGTAAATATTCCTATAGATGATCTTTTCATAATAATTCAAATTTATATTTTTATATTTTTTACAGTAATGATCTTTTTTTTTAATCGAAATTATGCACAAGAAATGTTTTTCTTTAAAATATTTCCTCCAAAACCTCAGAAATAAAGTTCTTCAAGAGAAAAGTTGAAAAGAAACGGCATCGATCTATCTTTCTGTTTTTCTCTAGTGTGTAAAGCACTTTATTTTTTAAAGATTTTGATTGTATGTTTTATGATTTTAATACATTTTTTCTGTCTTTTGAAGCACTTTGAATTACGTTTTGTATGAATTGTGCTACAAATAAACTTGTCTTGTCTTTTCTCTGCACTTCATTGTGCGTCACTAATTTTTAGATCATTTCTGTGTTTTTTTTTTTTTCTCCTTCATCCATCTATGTGCACGCTCACGGCTCGCTCACACCGTGTGTGAGGGGCCTGCACACGTACGGAGAGCAGAAAATCTGGATGATTTGAGATAAAGATTTCATTTCCTGAAGAGACATCTGCTTCTGGGTTTAACTGAAGTAACCAGACTCCATGGAACTGTGAGAACACAGGCTCATTTACTAGAGGAATGTCTTAAAAGAGTCAAGGAATATTTCATCTTACAGAGTTTCAGGAAGTTTAGAGAGGCTGTAAATAAAACAGAACGCTTTAAATAAAATCAGGACATCCTCACACATCTTTACGTGTCCGTTTCATCACTTACTTTTCAGTCTTTGTTGTGTAAACAGATCAATAACAATAGGCGTGTTTGAGATGACACAAGCGGACGCAGTTCTGATCGGCGCAGATCGGTGCGCAATGCATGCCGGTTAGTTTTTGCGTTTGAGATGCCACCGACTTGCTCTGATGTCACCTGTGCGCCGGTAACGAGACTCTCGCGAGAGCAAGGCGGACGCAGGCTTTGAGCCAGGCGGACGAAGCTGCTTTTTTCCAACTGCGCCGCCTGTATGGACTACAAAGCAAACGGCATGATGGGAAATGAAGTCTTTTAAAGATGTGTACTGACAGTTGATTGGCTCTCAGTGATGTTTACATCAGAAACTCTTTGATTTCTTATCGATACATATCTGCTATGTTTATATTTATTTCATTGCTGCTTTAAGATTTTTTTATCTTTTACTGACAAGTTTTTCTTTAATTCTTCAAATATGACGTAAATGAAACATATGAAAATATGGAACTTAATTAAATTAATTTATATTAAAATAATCTACAATAACTTCTGAGTCTAAAAAGATAAAAAAAACTAAATCAACTTTCACAAGTTTTGATTTGATGCGTTTTTTTCCACAAATAGACACATTTATTGTGTAAAAATTTAAAACCGGATGTAAATAAACTGTTACATCCTGTTCTCGTCTGTCTAAACTTTAAGAAAACTGGTCGACTTTATTCCAGGCGCCTTTCCCCGCCCCCCGCAGCGGCCGCCTGGTCTCGTCTGAAATCCAGGCAAGACGCAAATCATCTCAAACACGCCTAGTATCTCCAACTGTCGTTTCAAGAAGAACCGCCATTACTGTCCTGCTTGTGGAAATATCGCGAGAAATCACGTCCAGACTGTTTTTTCTGCTTTATTTTAAAGACAGGAAGCAACAAAATGACGCTTTGCTGCCACCTACTGGTTAGTACTCTCCATCACAAGTACTTTCTGAATGAATGTTTTTTATTCAGAATCAGAATGCTTTTATTGCCATGTCAGTGAAAAATATCAGAGACTAGGAACTTGTTTTGATACAGGTGTGCAAAAATATAAAATAAAAGTAATAATAAAAATAAAATAAATAAAAAAATAATAATAATTTTAACAAAACTAAGAGTGCTCAGAAGAAAAAGAAAAGTAGTGCAATGTCATAGAAAATAATAAAGACAGTAAAGTGACAAGAGGGAAGTGACTAAGAGATGTGGGGATCCAGGTTATAAAGTGACTAAGAGATGTGGGGATCCAGGTTATAAAGTGTCTAAGAGATGTGGGGATCCAGGTTATAAAGTGAGTAAGAGATGTGGGGATCCAGGTTATAAAGTGACTAAGAGATGTGGGGATCCAGGTTATACAGTGATTAAGAGATGTGGGGATCCAGGTTATACAGTGTCTAAGAGATGTGGAGATCCAGGTTATAAAGTGACTAAGAGATGTGGGGATCCAAGTTATAAAGTGACTAAGAGATGTGGGGATCCAGGTTATAAAGTGTCTAAGAGATGTGGGGATCCAGGTTATAAAGTGACTAAGAGATGTGGGGATCCAGGTTATAAAGTGACTAAGAGATGTGGGGATCCAGGTTATAAAGTGACTAAGAGATGTGGGGATCCAAGTTATAAAGTGACTAAGAGATGTGGGGATCCAGGTTATAAAGTGACTAAGAGATGTGGGGATCCAGGTTATAAAGTGTCTAAGAGATGTGGGGATCCAGGTTATAAAGTGACTAAGAGATGTGGGGATCCAGGTTATAAAGTGACTAAGAGATGTGGGGATCCAGGTTATAAAGTGTCTAAGAGATGTGGGGATCCAGGTTATAAAGTGATTAAGAGATGTGGGTGGGAATCCAGGTTATAAAGTGACTAAGAGATGTGGGGATCCAAGTTATAAAGCATTCATTAGTCCAACGGCAGAAGGGAAGAAGCTGTTTTTGTGGCGGGACGTTCTGGTCCGAATAGACCGGAGCCTCCTGCCCGAGGGGAGTCGCTCAAAAAGTCCATGTCCAGGGTGGGAAGGGTCAGCTGCTATCCGACCTGCACGCCCCCGAGTCCTGGAGACGTACAGGTCTTCCAGAGATGGAAGGTTGCAGCCGATCACCTTCTCTGCGGAGCGCACAATGTGCTGCAGTCTGTGTTTGTCTCTGGCTGTGGCTCCAGCGTACCACACGGTGATGGAGGAGGTGAGGATGGGCTGGATGATTGCTGTGTAAAACTGGACTAACATCTGGGCGGGCAGCTTGGCTTTCTTCAACTGCCGCAGAAAGTACATCCTCTGCTGGGCCTTTTTGATCAGGGAGCTGATGGATGGCTCCCACTTTAGGTTCTGTGTGATGGTAGTGCCGAGGAAGCGGAAAGAGTCTACAATGGTGATGGGGGAGTCTGTCAGTGCAAGGGGGGTAATGAGAGCTGTCTCTTTCCTAAAGTCCACGATCATCTCCACTGTCTTCTGAGCGTTGAGCTCCAGGCTGTTGTTGCTGCACCAGGACACCAGCCGGTCTACCTCCATCCTGTAGGCCGACTCATCACCATCAGAGATGAGCCCAATGAGGGTGGTGTCATCTGCAATCGGTACACTTAATAAAGTACTTTATTGATCCCACATGTGGTAAATTTATGTTACAGCAGTACAGTAATCATGAAAAGAAAGAAATAGTAAGTATATTATACATAGAAAAATAAAGAGTACTAAAAGTGGATCAGGGATGGATTAGTACTGTCTGACTAGAGTCTCCCTCCTTGATAAGGAGGAGCTTTGTTTTCTCTCTGATTTTCTCCGGATGTGAAGTTTTGGGACAAAGAGCTGCTATCCAGGAAGAATGAGGTGAGGATGAATGGATTACAATCAAAAATAGATTAGAATCAGTAATAATAATAACCTAGTAAATAATCAGGGATTAACAAATTAAATGGACTTTAAATTGCTTGAAGCCTTGAAAAGGCAGCAAGTATTATTTTCTTCATTAAAGGGAACGCTGTCCCAGTTAGGATTGAACCATTTGAGTGATTTTAGGTCTCAAAATGACCGCTTTTATTGGGACTACCGGGCTTCTCTACAGATTTTTGAATTTCTGCTTAGTTTTTATGATATTTTAATTTTAGTGATTTTTTTTTCTCATTGACTTGAATGGAGTTTGGAAATTTTCCCTTAAAAGTTTTTGTTCATCACAAACCATGAAATGATAAAATCTAGAAGCAGAGTTTTATCTTTAAAATGCTCACAGGGATTTCATCTCTTCTGCTCCAACAAAATTAAGAAAAGTCTCGGGATTTTTTTCTTTTTTAAGAAATGGGAAAAGTTCATGGAAAGCTCTTCCGTCTACCAAAATTACAAGAAACGTGGGGGAGGGGGATCAGTGACTCAAAAGTCGATAAAACGTCCGAAACTCCATCCAGCATCAAAACGTAGAAGATTTTATCCTCTAAAAATGAAACCGCGCTAAATTTTTTCTTTAAGTCCCTGTTTTCCTGCTGCAGCCCTCTAACCGAGACAAAGTCACGATTTGTTCTCATTCACTTTGACTCATTGTTAAGAAAAAAATGTCTGATTGTTTTTAAAACGCTGTTAAAAATCTATTCCAAGTAAAAACGGAGTAAAAATCCCCAGCTATAAATTGTGAGGTGTTTTTTAAAGGGTCTAATGAAAGTTGTCTTTCTGGTACTTTAGTCTTTTGAGAAGACAAAGGAATTCCTTTCCTACCATCTGGGGTTTCATCCCACATGGACGCTTCCCAGTAAGACGCCTTTGATATTATAATGTAAATTTAATCACTGATTTTTACAATATTTTGTAAGTTTATATAATAATTATATTTAAAATGCAAAAATCTACCAAAATAGTGTGAAAATAGTTTAATTTAGCGCCTGTATTTGGTTGATAATATATTGTTATTTATGTATTATTTTATTATTAAGTTATTATCAGATTATTTACTTTAAATATTTGACTCTATCACAGATATATTATATTTATAACTAAAAGCCCCGCGCCGCCGTTGCTACCGCCACATTGATAATCGTCTGGATCGTCTCCGTACAGAATACAGGGAAGGGTACATCACAACTGATGAATTTCTGGATGCAGTACAGCACCTCGTTTGAGCAATGTATGATATATAACATTCTTTTCAGCAACATTCTTTTCTCTTTAGGAACATTCTTTTCAGCAACACCTTTCAGCGCACATTCTTAGCCTTACTTAGCGCACATTCTTTTCAGCTAAAAGAGATGAACTTTATTTCTGAGGTTTTGGAGGAAATATTTTAAAGAAAAACATTTCTTGTGAATAAGTTTTCTGAAAAAAATTGATCATTACAGTCAAAAATATAAAAATATCAATTTTAATAATTATGAAAAAAATGATCTGTAGGAATATTTACAGTCATCAAAACACTAATATGCATTTTTAATTATATATCTTATTTATTTAATAGATGATAGAATAAAATTCCCCCATTGTGGGACAAATAAAGGAATTCTTAATTCTTAAAAGCATAAATATCATTTGTGACATTTGGGACATGTTTGGATAGCTTGTTCTGAATGTACATTTTTATACTAAAAGGTCAAGAGATCAAAAACTGACAGGTTTGAAAGTTCTTTTCAGAGAATAAAAGAATGTATTCTAACATCCTGGATAATGTCAGTGTTTAAATTAAAGCTAGGTTTGACCACTTACAGTTAGCATTTATGCTTACCGTTACATTTACGTTCTTTGACGATTTTCAACCTCTTTTTTTTTTCAGCATAACGAGGCGGCTGCACGGCATCAAGCAGCTGTTTATCTAAAACAGCACATTTCCAGTATCTTGAGGTCCACCTCAAACAGTAGCAATAAAACTGAACTTCTTCTGATTGACAGCAAATCCTCCCTAAGCAAGATCGATCCGTTCTCCCTCCATCGACGGCTCCACCATCTCTCCCTCCCTCAGGTAAAGATGTCATCCTCCACAGGAGTCTTTCTTTCACTTCTCACATAAACACCATCACCCGCTCTGCTTACTTCCTCCCTCACTCCTCAGTCCGCTGCTGTACTCGTACACAGTCTGGATTACTGGAACTCTCTCCTGTTTGGTTTGGTGATCAGTTTATCCCTAACGGGGTCGCGGTGCTGCCGGAGCTTATCCTGGCTGATTTCAAACAAGAGGCAGGATACACTGCAAATCTGTTAGCTATCTGTTACATCGCCACACGCGGACACTCAAACACAAACACTCATTCCTAGTGAAACTTTTTTAGTGGCCAATCAATTTAACATTTAAGTTTTAGGAGGGTCATACATACACGAGGAGAACCTGCAAACTCCACACAGAAAGGATACTGTTTCAAACCTTACCTTCTAAAACCATGATAGCATCTGCTTAGATAGAACCATCATTCTATCATTGTCAAAGCAACAATCTTCTTCTTCTTTCGGCTTTTCCCTTCAGGGGGCGCCACAGCAAGTCAGTTTCTTCCGTCTAACCCTATATGCTGCATCTTCTTCAGTCACACCAACTATCTTCATGTCTTCCTTCACTGTATCCATGAACCTCCTCTTTGGCCTTCCTCTAGTCCTCTTTCCTGGTGGTTCCAAACCCAGCATCCTTCTGCCGATGTACTCTCTCTCTCTCCTCTGTACATGTCCAAACCATCTCAGTCTTTCCTCTCGAACTTTATCCCCAAAACCTCTAACATGTGCTGTTCCTCTGATGTACTCATTTCTAATCCTGTCCATCCTGGTCACTCCCAGAGAGATCCTCAGCATCTTCATCTCTGCTACCTCCATCTCTGCTTCCTGTCTTTTCTTCAGTGCTACTGTTTCTAGACCAATCAGCATGGCCGGTCTCACCACGGTTTTGTACACTTTCCCTTTCATTCTAGCTGAAACTCTTCTATCACACATCACACCTGATACTTTCCTTCACCCGTTCCAGCCTGCCTGAACACGCTTCTTCACCTCTTTTCCACACTCTCTATTGCTCTGGACTGTTGATCCTAGATACTTAAAATCTTCCACCTTCTTTCTCTCTTCTCCCTGTAACCTCACTTTTCCATTTGGATCCCTCTCATTCACACACATGTACTCTGTCTTACTCTGACTAATCTTCATTCCTCTTCTTTCTATTGCAAACCTCCACCTCTCCAGCTTTTCCTCCACCTCTTCCCTCCTCTCACTACAGATCGCAATGTCATCTGCAAACAAATATTGTGGTCAAAGCAACAATATTTAATCTAATTTTTGCTCAGATCGATACAGAGGAATATTTATTGTTTACATATTACATACAGGAAGTTATTCTTTTTAATCTGTTGGTTTTTATGTCTAAGCAATTTTTACAAAATATTGTTATTTCTGGTCTTTAAAGCTCACCTGAGTATAAGCCACACTCAATATATTTTAAAGGAAACCACATTTTGTTCAGACATAAGCCACACCTGTTTAGAAGTCGTAGGAACCCACATTGTAACATGAGATATTTACAAAGAAAGAGTTTTCAAAGTTTTAATAACATACCATAACTTTTCTTTCTGTAACGCTGCAGTAACACAGCATCACCACGGCAACGTCTCACTATTAATACTAAGTTTACATGCAGCAGCTCTGTTTCCTTCTACAGTCCCCTCCAAAAGTATTAGAACAGCAAGTCACGTTCCCTTATTTTTGTTTATTCACAGTAGACATTTGAGTTTAAGATCAAAAGATGAGTATGAGACAAGAGTTTAGAATGTCAGCTTTTATGTCCTGGTATTTACATCTACATGTGATAAACAACTTAGGACACATCACCGTTTCTACTAAACCACAGCATTTTTAGGTGAGCAAAAGTATTGTAACATGAGACTGACAGGCGTTTCTTGTTGACCAGATGATGCCTTTATGCAGAGCCGTTCTAAAACAATATGGGGATCCTCATTCCTCCTTAGGTCCACCACCAGTTTTTTTGTCTTTGTCACGTTGAGCAGTAGGTGGGTCTGCTTGGTCCATGTGACAAAGTTATCCACCACCATCCTGTACTTTCTCTCATCCCCATCCGTTATGGCTCCAACCACTTCTGAAAACTTCTGAAGATGGCAGGTCTCTGGGCAGACAAAATGTGCTGCAGACAATGACATGAAACCATGAAAATCTGACTTTTTACAGTTCAAATAGGTTCGTAGCATGAAGTCAAACTAAATGATGGTTTTGTTGCTGCAGTGCTGTGTTTAGTGATTGTTAAAATAAATCCAGCTTCATGTTTCTTTTTATTTCAGTGTTTTCTGCAGATGTGCAGCAGGTGGTGGTGACTGCACAGAGGTACCTGTAAATGGAGTTTGGACGAGCTGGACCGAAGGTTCTATAAAGAAGAAAGCAGATAGACTGTAAGAAATCCAGAATAACAGGTGTTCATTGATAAAAAGTCTCAGCAGTTTACCAGCGATCCTTCCTCACATTCAGAGCACCGTCATCAAAGCCAGATGGAAGATAACGCAGAGTTAGACGCTCCAAGCAACAAGCCAGCTGGACTGAATGAATCTCAAATCACAGAAGAGGACTGTGAATTACCAGAGGTGACCAGTAGCCCTCAGTCCAGCATTTATTTACAACCACAAAGTGAGAGAAAAGCTTCCGGCTCTTCTGAGATGAAATACTTCGGAGCTGCCATGGAAGCTGGTGATAAAGACTTTGATGGTAACAGGACGCATGAAACATATACGCTTAGTGATGTGGACTGTAATGAACACATGGAAACCCACATGGGACAAAAAACATTCATCTGTAATGAATGTAGACAGAGATTTAGTAACAAGTCATCCTATGAAAAGCACATGATCAGTCACACAGCGGACAAACCATTCCACTGTGAAGAATGTGGACAAAGATTTACTCAGAAGTCATCTTTGAACAAACACATGAGAATCCACACAGGAGAGAAACCATTCAGCTGTGAAGAATGTGGACACAGATTTACTTGGAAGTCATCTTTGAACAGCCACATGAGAATCCACACAGGAGAGAAACCGTTCCGCTGTGAAGAATGTGGACATACATTTCGGATAATGTCAAGCTTAAAAAATCACATGAGAATCCACACAGGAGAAAAACCTTTCCACTGTGAAGAATGTGGACACATGTTTACTAAAAAGGAAAACTTAAAAAATCACATGAGAACCCACTCAGGAGAGAAATTATTTCACTGTGAAGAATGTGGAAAAAGATTTACTTATAAGTCATCTTTAAACGTCCACATGAAAGTCCACACAGGAAACAAACCGTTCTGTTGTAAAGAATGTGGACATAGATTTCGTGAAATGTCAAAGTTAGACATACACATGAGAATCCACACAGGAGAGAAACCATTCTGTTGTGAAGAATGTGGAAAAAGATTTACTTATAAGACATCTTTAAACGACCACATGAAAGTCCATACAGGAAACAAACCATTCTGTTGTAAAGAATGTGGACATAGATGTAGTCACAAGTCAAACTTAGACAAACACATGAGAATCCACACAGGAGAAAAACCATTCTGCTGTGAAGACTGTGGAAAAAGATTTACTCGGAAGTATTCTTTGACCATCCACATGAGAATCCACACAGGAAACAAACCATTCTGTTGTGAAGATTGTGGACATACATTTAGACACAAGGCAAGCTTAGACTTACACGTGAGAATCCACAAGGCAAACTGATGAAGACGCATCATCAGGTGAACTGCTTACACTCGAGCAACAAGTCATTCATTTCTTCAGGAGTAAAGACATCACCATAGACAGTAAGACTACAACTGCTTGTCACACAATTCAACAGAAACAGGCAAAATATCATCATCCGATTTATGAGCAAAAAGAATAAAATCTAGTTGATGAAAGTTGTAAAAAAGCTCAAGGGCACAGGTGTCTATGTAAATGAGCACCTGACCAAGAGGAATGCAGAGATTGCTCAGCAAGCGAGGATTTTAAAAAAGGAGAAAAAATACAAGACACCTGGACAAGGAACTGTAAAATTATGATAAAGCTCAAGGGACCACCGGAACAGAATAAAGATGTTACCATCAGAAATCTATCTGAGCTGGAGAAATATAAATGAAATGAATGTGTCTCAGTTAGAGTTTTAGAATTGAAGTTTAATTTTCAGTTTGGACTAGTTAGTTTATTTACCTTTCTTTCTGTTTTTTTATGACTACAGACTGTATAAAAACTGAACTAAAACATATGAGGAGGTTTCATAATAAAGATAAAAATGATGACATTGGAGATGACATTGACCCTGAGATTCATTGTTTTAGTAACACTCTCTGTGACTGTGAATACTATTCTGAGGATGGTTTTTAACCTGGAAATGAAGGGGTTCTCTCTCATACACTTCAATAGTAGGAGTCGCTACGTACAGCAATTTTTTTAAAGATTAAAGACTGTTTAAACAATGTTGAGGAGAAATTTCCTGTTGTTACAGTCTCAGAAACTTGGGTAATGAAGGAGAAAGAACTTTTGGACAAAGTGGATGAATATGAAGCTTTTTTTTCAGAATAGACACACAAAAAGAGGAGGTGGGGTTGCTTTGTTTGTTCAATCAGATTTAGAATGTAATGTGATTGTAAACATGAGCTTTTCTATTGAAAACTTAATGGAATGTTTAACAAATGAAACACAAAGTAAAAAACTAAAGAAATGATTAATAAGTTGTATATATCGAACCCCTGGTGGATGTTTGGATGAGTTTAACAAGAAGATTTCTGAGTTTTTTAAAAGAACCAATAAAAAGTTGACTTTAGTTTGTGGTGATTTTGACATTGATTTGTTAAAAACAAATGATCACATAAAAACTGCAGAGTTTACTAATATAATGTTTAGTTTGTGTTTTTATTCCTAATTTTAAAACCAAGCAGGATAACTACAGATAGTGCTATTTTGATTGATAATATATTTGTTAATCAAACTAGAAAAAAAGAAAGAGTGGACTTTTATTTGCAGATATCACAGATTATTTTCCTGTTTTTTGTTGTTTTAGAAAGCAGTAATCATAAACAAATATTTACACACATGGAAACTATTAATTATAATAATATCAGAGAAAAATCTCCGCTTGCACTTGAAGCAATGAAGAATGAACTTTTTTATAATGACTGGAAAGAAATTTATGTTGATAATGTTAATGATTCTTACAGATGTTTCTTAGACATATTTATGAGGATATATGATTATTATTGTCCTCTGAAACAAGATAACCACAAAATAAAAACAAGATGAAAACCATAGATGACAAAAAAGTTTGGAAAAGGCCTCTGTGTGTGTGTGTGTGTTTGTGTGTGTGTGTGTGTGTTTGATAGAGGGTGTGTTTCTTATGTGATGTCTAATGGTTGTGTAACAACAACAAAACGTGTTGTGAGGGTAGTTTTACTGCAGACTGGAAACAATATGTCACAGATTTTATTAATATTCATCAAATTACAGATTCTTTAATGATTCACACCAGATTTGTTAAGAACAAAGTTAAAAGCGTTTGTACATTTACTGTTAACCACAAACTAACACGTTATGACACAGAGCATATCATAACTGAATAAGAACGTGTGGCTAAAGCAAATTCAATGTGGCTAATAAAAATTAAGCTGGATTAGCCACAGTGGCTAATGGATTTTCAACGCTAGAGTGAGCACAGAAAGTCTCACCACCATGCAGGGTCGACCTCTGGGTATTTTTCCGGTGGCATATGCATGAAATACGCCACCAGCGAGACATTTGGAAAACACCCCATCTGGCTTCTCTCGACCTGGAGGAGCAGCAGCTCTACTCCGAGCTCCTCCCGGATGGCAGAGCTCCTCACTTTATCTCTGAATGAGAGTCCCGCCGACCTGCAGAGGAAGATCATTTCAGCCACTTGAATCCACAATCTCGTTTTTTCGGTCACCAACCACACTGGTTACCATGGTGAGGGTAGGAACGTAGATCCTGGTTACCATGGTGATGGTAGGAACGTAGATCCTGGTTACCATGGTGAGGGTAGGAACGTAGATCCCGGTTACCATGGTGAGGGGAGGAACCTAGATTGACTGCTAAACGTTGAGCTTTGCATTTTGACTTAGCTCTTCACCATGACGGACTGATGCAGCGTACTGATTATTGCAGACGCTGCTGTCCATCTCTCGCTCCAAGCATCTCCCCTCGTGAATAAGACCCCGAGATACTTAAACTCCTCCACTCAGCGCAGGACCCTGTCCCTGACTTGCAGGGAGCATACCGCCCTTTTCTGAGCAAGGACCATGGTCTCTGATTTGGAAGCAAGGATTCCCATCCCGGACGCTTCACACTCGGCAGAAAATGGATTCAGCGAGAGCTGGATATCACGGCCCTACGGAGACATCCGCAAAAAGCAAAGACACAATCCTAAGGTCAACAAACCAACGCCTCACCTAGAAAGTCTGTCCATAAAAGTGTTTAACTTAATCAGGGACAAAAGGGCAGCCATGGTGGAGTCCATCTCTCACTGGAAAAATTAATAAACAAAAAGTAAACAAAAAAGTCATCATTTGTCCACTTTAGGTTAAATGCTCTGCATTCTGTATAAATTTTTATCTTTCCTAACTTTTTTAGCCATTATTCTGTTTTTTCTGTGAGAGAGACAGGTTTAGGATTAAAAAATCAAAATGCTGTCTGGAGTTGTTCAGGGGAGCGGACCACATGTGGAGGCAGGCTGTAGTTTGGAGACCATTGATCTACCTGATAATTATTAAGAGATTCAAACTCTCTGAACACTAAAAAAAAAATACACTAAAAACACACTAGTGTATTTGTATACACTAAAAACAGTTATCTCTAATATTTTCTCTCATCTCTTAGTTACCTTGTTAGGCTTCCTTTGACATAAAAAATGATTAGTGTTTATGTCTCTGGTGGGAGCCTCTGCTCTTTTTTGTCAATATGTCGTCAATATGTCCCTCTTTCTCCAAACAAAAATAAATGGTAGAATGAACCTCAAGACAATAATATAACTAAATAAAAGTATTTTTATGTTACCTGATAGTTACTTAGGGGGAATAGATACATCTCTAAAATAAATTTGGTTTGGTTTTTTAACATTTTTATGTCCTTAACTATAGTTGCGTCCATGATGTTACGGGTCCATTTCAAACGATATATATTTATACTGTGATGGAGGCAAACAGTACTTTAATATGAGCAAAAAATCTAGCCTAAAATAAAGAATTTAAGGTCAAGCAATCAACAAAACAATAAATCAATTGAACCAATAACTACCGTGTATGTTCAAGAACTTGTGTGTGTTCAGATGCATGCGTTGCATGTAGCACATTTAGAGTTCCTTTCAGAAATATTTCTTTCAGGTGAATCATAATGTATTTGTCTTTCTGTCCTTACTTCTTGTGCAGATCTGACACCTCTTCCTTATAGACTCAGGTCGCTTGAGTGAGGTTGAGCCTGTTGTAGTTTGTGTTAAGGCTGGGCTGGCTGAGGGAAAGGAGGCTGATGAGCATGGTCTTTGTGGTGTGGAAGGAGTGCTGGGAGGCCTGTCTTAGTTTTATTTTTTGTGCAGGTACACAGGAAAACAAGCCAAAATGAGACTCTCCTTAAGTTAGAATATTGAGAGAGAAGCCTACTGTAATTATTTTGACTTACAGAGCAATAATAGTTTTAGTTTTAATAATTGCTTTAAAATCCAAGTTTTATAACTGGGTCGAAACTGACACAAACACTACAAATGTTATATTTTTAACCAGAGCTATTTAGAAATATTGAAAATAAAAAATGGTTAATTATTTTTATTGAAATAAAGATTCCTTACAAAGTCAAAAAACCTTGATGCAATAAAACAACCCTATGTAGTTCTTTTATAGATGTAAAATCTAAAACGGGTCGGTGGCGACCCAAACACAAGACGAAGGTTGATAATGTTTCTTTCTTGTAATGTATGAAACCTAAATAAGTAACAAGGTTAAGTTCAATGAACAAACCACTAAAATAACAGTAACACTAAATAGTTTAGTTTGAGTAACCTTACAAAGTCAAGTTGGTCTTAATTTAAACAAACTAATCTTCTCCTGGAGGTACTTTTTTATTAATAATTTAAAAAGAAATATTTTTAAACAAACAAGGTGAACCAGGCAGCAAACAGTACCAAAAAAAAAAAAAGTTTTTATAACTGTATATGGCAGCAACAAATTATAAACAAGTTGCCATAATATTAAAAAAATGACCTGGCAGCTAACAATACCAAACAAATGAACATTTTTAGAAAAAAGAAAGTACACCAGGCAGCTACAATGTATAAACAAAGAAACACAAAATAGGTTTTTTCATAGAAAAACTGAAATGTTTTTCTGGATTCATGCGAGCGTGTTTTAGAGTACTTGGATTTTCCAGTTAACGTCTGGTTCGCAAGCGAACGCTCATACCACCGAGCCACAGTCTCCCTTTATTTGTTTATTTATTCTAATTAGCATAATAAAGTGACGTACAGTCAAATTGATCGCAGTGTAAAGTTTCCACCATCAGTGATGGTTTGGGGTGCCATGTCATCTGCTGGTGTCGGTCCACTCTGTTTCCTGAGATCCGGGGTCAACGCAGCATTCTACCAGCAAGTTCTTGAGCAATTCAATGCTTCCTGCTGATGACCTGCTCTATGGAGATGGAGATTTCAAATTCCAACAGGACTTGGCGCCTGCACACAGCGCAAAATCTACCCGTGCCTTGTTTACGGACCATGGTATTTCTGTTCTAAATTGGCCAGCCAACCCCCCTGCCCTTAGCCCCATAGAAAAAATCTGTGGGGTATTGTGAAAAGGAAGATGCAGAATGCCAGACCCCAAAACACAGAAGAGTTGAAGGCCACTATCAGAGCAACCTGGGCTCTCATAACACCTGAGCAGTGCCATAAACTCATCGACTCCATGCCATGCCGCATTAATTGAGGCAAAAGGAGCTCCAACCAAGTATTGACTATTATACATGCTCATATTTTTCATTTTCATACTTTTCAGTTGGCCAACATTTCTAGAAATCCCTTTTTTGTATTAGCCTTAAGTAATACTCTAATTTTGTGACACACAGAATTTTGGATTTTCATTTGTTGCCACTTCAAATCATCACACTTAAATGAAATACACATTTGAATGCATCAGTCTGTGTGTAATGAATACATATAATGTACAAGTTACACCTTTTGACTGCAATTACTGAAATAAATCAAGTTTTTCAAAAAATTCTAATTTACTGGCTTTTACTTGTATATTATCAATCAAAGCAGCACTATCTGTAGTTATCCTGCTTGGTTTTAAAATTAGGAATAAAAACACAAACTAAACATTATATTAGTAAACTCTGCAGTTTTTATGTGATCATTTGTTTTTAACAAATCAATGTTAAAATCACCACAAACTAAAGTAAACTTTTTATTGGTACTTTTAAATAACTCAGAAATCTTCTTGTTAAACTCATCCAAACATCCACCAGGGGTTCGATATATACAACTTATTAATCATTTCTTTAGTTTTTTATTTTGTGTTTCATTTGTTAAACATTCCATTAAGTTTTCAATAGAAAAGCTCATGTTTACAATAACATTACATTCTAAACCTGATTGAACAAACAAAGCGACCCCACCTCCTCTTTTTGTGTCTTTTCTAAAAAAAAGCTTCATATTCATTCACTTTGTCCAAAAGTTTTTTCTCCTTCATTAACCAAGTTTCTGAGACTGCAACAACAGGAAATTTATCCTCAAATTGTTTAAATAGTTTTTATTCTTGAAAAAAAATGCTGTAGAGACTCCGACTATTGAAGTGTATGAGAGAGAACCCCTTTATTTCCAGGTTAAAAATCATCTTCAGAATAGTATTCACAGTCACAGAGAGTGTTACTAAAACAATGAATCTCAGGGTCAATGTCATCTCCAATGTCATTATTTTAATCTTTATTATGAAACCTCCTCATATGTTTTAGTTCAGTTTTTATACAGTCTGTAGTCATAAAAAAACAGAAAGAAAGGTAAATAAACTAACTAGTCCAAACTGAAAATTAAACTTCATTTCTAAAACTCTAACTGAGACACATTCATTTCATTTATATTTCTCCAGCTCAGATAGATTTCTGATGGTAACATCTTTAGTCTGTTCCGGTGGTCCCTTGAGCTTTATCATAATTTTCAGTTCCTTGTCCAGGTGTCATGTATTTTTTCTCCTTTTTTAAAATCCTCGCTTGCTGAGCAATCTCTGCATTCATCTTGGTCAGCGGTCATCAGCTCAATTTTATTCTTTTTGCTCATAAATCGGATGATGATATTTTGCCTGTTTCTGATGAATTGTGTGACAAGCAGCTGTAGTCTTACTGTCTATGGTGATGTCTTTACTCCTGAAGAAATGAATGACTTGTTGCTCGAGTGTAAGCAGTGGTGGTGGGCTAACATTCCTAGCAGAACGGTTAGTTTCCTGTGTGGATTCTCATGTGTGAGTTTAAGCTTGACTTATGAGTAAATCGTTTTCCACATTCTTCACAGCGGAACGGTTTGTCTCCTGTGTGGATTCTCATGTGTTTTTTTAAGTCTGTCTTTTCAGTAAATGTATGTCCACATTCTTCACAACGGAACGGTTTGCTTCCTGTGTGGATTCTCATGTGTTTTTTTAAGTCTGTCTTTTTAGTAAATGTATGTCCACATTCTTCACAGCGGAACGGTTTCTCCCCTGTGTGAATTTTTATGTTTGTGTAACGTTCACCCAAATGTAAATCTTTTTCCACATTCTTCACAGCGGAATGGTTTCTCTCCTGTGTGGAATCTCATGTGGCTGTTCAAAGATGACTTCCGAGTAAATCTATGTCCACATTCTTCACAGTGGAATGGTTTGTCCGCTTTGTGACTGATCATGTGCTTTTTATAGGATGACTTGTTACTAAATCTCTGTCTACATTCCTTACAGATGAATGTTTTTTGTCCCATGTTGGTTTCCATGTGTTCATTACAGTCCACATCACTAAGCGTATATGTTTCATGTGTCCTGTTACCATCAAAGTCTTTATCACCAGCTTCCATGTCAGCTCCAAAGTATTTCATCTGAAAAGAGCTGGAAGCTTTTCTCTCACTTTGTGGTTGTAAATAAATGCTGGACTCAGGGCTACTGGTCACCTCTGGTAATTCACAGTCCTCTTCTTTGATTTGGGATTCATTCAGTTCAGCTGGCTTGTTGCTTGGAGCGTCTAACTCTGCGTTATCTTCCATCTGGCTTTGATGACGGTGCTCTGAATGTGAGGAAGGATCGCTGGTCGCTGGTAAACTGCTGAGACTTTTTATCAATGTAACAGCTGTTATTCTGGATTTCTTACAGTCTATCTGCTTTCTTCTTTATAGAACCTTCGGTCCAGCTCATCCAATCTCCATTTACAGGTACCTTGGTGCAGTCACCACCACCTGCTGCATATCTGCAGAAAACACTGAAATAAAAAGAAACATGAAGCTGGATTTAGTTTAACAGCACTGCAGCAACAAAACCATCATTTAGTTTGATTTCATGCTACGAACCTATTTGAACTGTAAAAAGTCAGATTTTCATGGTTTTATGTCATTGCCTGCAGCACATTTTGTCTGCACAGAGACCTGACATCTTCAGAAGTTTTCAGAAGTGTTTGGAGCCATAACGGATGGGGATGAGAGGGAGTACAAGACGGTGGTGGATAACTTTGTCAGATGGACCAAGCAGAACCACCTACTGCTCAACGTGACAGAGACAAAAGAACTGGTGGTGGATTTAAGGAGGAACGAGGACCTGATGACTCCTACCAATATCAGAGGGGCCAATGTGGAAGGGGATTAGGAGTACAAGTATGTCGGGGTGTACTTAAATAAGAAACTGGACTGGACTGGCCACCACTGCTGTCGGCTGGGGCAGCAGTCTGATGGGCAGGACACCAACAGACTCAACAAAATCATCAGGAATGCTGGACAGGTTGTAGGAGAGGAACCGGATTATTTGACAGCTGTAACTGATGGGAGGATGCTTTTCAAATTAAAGACCACACTAGACTTCTGCTCCCATCCTCTCCATAGCCTGACTGACAGGTACAGGAGTTCTTTCAGCAGGAGACTCCGACTACAGAGAGACACAGGAAGTCATTCCTGCCTGTCAGCATTAAATTGTTAAACTCTGAACTATAAATGTCACATAGTCACTAAACACAATCCACAACCCTGTTTTACACTGATTAGAATACACTGTGTTCCAAATCATTATGCAAATTATGATCAGCATAATTTTCAAGTGATTAGCTGTCATGGTTTATTTCAAATGTTTTTGAACAAACCTCTTTTAATGAAAACAATATTTAATAAATAAATAAAAAACTTGAAACACACTGTTCCAAAGTATTATGCACAACACAGTTTCAAGAAATTTTCTCATTACCCTATTTTCCACATTATAGGGCGCACTGCATTATAAGGCGCTACAGTAAAGGCTGTTCAACTTTGTCCTCTAACTGTGGCCATCCCGCTTTGTTCCCATGGAAACTCTGTTTAGTCTTGTTTACTTGGCGCAGCGCATCCTCTTGCTTCCTCCACTCCCTCACCATTGATTCATTGATGTTAAACTCTCTCGCTGCGGCCAGAAGTAAGATCTGAAGCCCGAGCGTCGGGCCTTAAAATGTCAATCATTACGTCGGATCGGGCTCGGGCTTCTCTCTCGCTGACTTTTTAGAAAAAAATAAATCTATGTTTATAAAATGTAAACTAAAACGAGGTGTGTGTACTAAACTAAAGAATACTTGTTATAAAATTAATAATTTGGATAAAACAGAGAAGTAATGTTTAACTACTAAACAGGATCCGCAGAGTCAGCTCATCCTCTGCGCACGTGAACGCCTCCTCTTAATTTGGTAATCTTCTCCTGCGCACGTCTTTATTTTATTTATTTTGAACTGGTATCCCCGATATGAAGGATTAAGACGTTAAGGATAAACTAAAAGCAGGAGAACTGAAAAGACAAACACACACCGGTAAGAGTGAGGTGCGGAAAAGCTTCAGATTTATTGTTCAAAATGCTACAGAACCTTGCGTTGGCTTCTTTGGATGTAGTCAATGTGGCGCTTTGCTTTCATACGACACCAAAAAGACTGGCGCCTCGACACTGAGCGGGCATTTAAACAGCTGGAGTGGTAAAAGTGATGATCGTCAAAGATCTATTTTATCATTTGTTTCAAAGACCGTCCCTCCTCTTCGCGCTAAGCAGGCCATCACAGACAAGTGTGTTAGGGGTCCGACAGTGTGATTTTTTTTTTTTTAAATTAAAAAAACGTGTTCTTGAAAATGTTCCAATTTATAAATAACCCTCCTCCTCCCGAGTCCTCACAAATAAAATATGACATTTCGGACTTGTTTCGGGCTCGGGCCCACAAATCAAGTTGATTGGTCGGGCTCGGGTCAGGCTGGATTTTTTAGGCTCGATCTCACCACTGGCTGCAGCTCTATTCCCGTGTTCTACTGCGTGACCGATCGCCTTGAGTTTAAACTCTGCGGTGTAACAGTGTCTCTTTGTAGGAGCCATTTCTGGGTCTTTACCCAAACACACAAATGGAAATGAGAAGCCCTTTCATGTACCCCAGCATGCACACCGTACTACTTCTTCTACGGGGGAAATGGAGTTGGCGGCTGCTTACCGCAGTTGCGAAAGTTGTTGTAGCTCAATATTAATCCATATATGAGGCGCTCCGGGTTAAAAGGCGCATCGTGGACTTTAGAGAAAATTTAAGGTTTTTAGGTGCGCCTTATGGTGTGGAAAAAACGGTAATATCTAAACAATAAACATTCCTCTGTATCGATCTGAGCAAGAATTAGATTAAATATTGTTGCTTTGAAAATGATAGAATGATGGTTCTATCTAAGCAGATGCTATCTTGTTTTTAGAAGGTAAGGTTTGAAACACTGTTCTTTCTGTGTGGAGTTTGCAGGGTCTCCTCGTGTATGTGTGGCCCTCCTAAAACTTACATGTTAAATTGATTGGCCATTAAAAAAGTGCCACTAGGAATGAGTGTGTGTGTATGAGTGTCCGCGTGTGGCAATGCAACAGATAGGTAACAGATTCGCGGTGTTTCCTGCCTCTTACTTGAAATCACCCGGGATAAGCTCCGGAACCACCGCGACCCCATTAGGGATAATCAGGTTCAGAAGACGAAATCAAACCAAACAGAAGAGAGTTCCAGTAATCCAGACTGTGTACGAGTACAGCAGCGGACTGAGGAGTGAGGGAGGAAGTAAGCAGAGCGGGTGATGGTGTTTATGTGAGAAGTGAAAGAAAGACTCCTGTGGAGGATGACATCTTTACCTGAGGGAGGGAGAGATGGTGGAGCCGTCGATGGAGGGAGAACGGATCGATCTTGCTTAGGGAGGATTTGCTGTCAATCAGAAGAAGTTCAGTTTTATTGCTACTGTTTGAGGTGGACCTCAAGACACTAGAAATGTGCTGTTTTAGATAAACAGCTGCTTGATGCCGTGCAGCCGCCTCGTTATGCTGAAAAAAAAAGGTTGAAAATCGTCAAAGAACGTAAATATAACAGTTAGCATAGATGCTAACTGTAAGTGGTCAAACCTAGCTTTAATTTAAACACTGACATTATCCAGGATGTTAGAATACATTCTTTTATTCTCTGAAAAGAACTTTCAAACCTGTCAGTTTTTGATCTCTTGACCTTTTAGTATAAAAATGTACATTCAGAACAAGCTATCCAAACATGTACCAAATGTGACGAATTACATTTTGCTTTTAAGAATTCCTTTATTTGTCCCACAATGGGGGAATTTCATTCTATCACCATTTTAGTAAAAATAAATAAAATGCATGAGTGTTTTGGTAACTGTAAATATTCCTACAGATTGATTTTTTACATAAATAATTTAAATTTATAAATTTGACTGTAATGATCATTTTTTTTATAAAAATTATGCACAAGAAATGTTTTTCTTTAAAATATTTCCTCCAAAACCTCAGAAATAAAGTTCTTCAAGAGAAAAGTTGAAAAGAAACGGCATCGTTCTATCTTTCTGTTTTTCTCTAGTGTGTAAAGCACTTTATTTTTGAAAGATTTTGATTGTATGTTTTATGATTTTAATACATTTTTTCTGTCTTTTGAAGCACTTTGAATTACGTTTTGTATGAATTGTGCTACAAATAAACTTGTCTTGTCTTTTCTCTGCACTTCATTGTGCGTCACTAATTTTTAGATCATTTCTGTGTTTTTTTTTTTTTTTTCTCCTTCAGCCATCTATGTGCACGCTCACGGCTCGCTCACACCGTGTGTGAGGGGCCTGCACACGTACGGAGAGCAGAAAATCTGGATGATTTGAGATGAAGATTTCATTTCCTGAAGAGACATCTGCTTCTGGGTTTAACTGAAGTAACCAGACTCCATGGAACTGTGAGAACACAGGCTCATTTACTAGAGGAATGTCTTAAAAGAGTCAAGGAATATTTCATCTTACAGAGTTTCAGGAAGTTTAGAGAGGCTGTAAATAAAACAGAACGCTTTAAATAAAATCAGGACATCCTCACACATCTTTACGTGTCCGTTTCATCACTTACTTTTTGCTCTTTGTTGTGTAAACAGATCAATAACAATAGGTGTGTTTGAGATGACACAGGCGGACGCAGTTCTGATCGGCGCAGATCGGTGCGCAATGCATGCCGGTTAGTTTTTGCGTTCGAGATACCGCCGACTTGCTCTGATGTCACCTATGCGCCGGTAACGAGACTCTCGCGAGAGCAAGGCGGACGCAGGTTTTGAGCCAGGCTGCTTTTTACCAACTGCGCCGCCTGTATGGACTACAAAGCAACCGCCATGATGGGAAATGGAGTCTTTTCAAGATGTGTACTGATAGCTGATTGGTTCTCAGTGATGTTTTCATCAGAAACTCTGATTTCTTATCGATACATATCTGCACTGTTTATATGTATTTAATTGCTGCTTTAAGATTTTTTTTTTTTATGCCTGTCACTCACACACTCAGCTGATGATCTTTTACTGACATGTTTTTACTTTAACTCTTCAAAAATGACGGAAATGATTGTAAGACATAAAAATATGGAACTTAATTAACTTCATTTATATTAAAATAATCTACAATAACTTCTGAGTGGAGTCAAAAAACATCAAAACTAAATTAACTTTTATAAATTTTGATTTGATGCGTTTTTTTCCACAAATAGACACATTTATTGTGTAAAAATTTAAAACCGGATGTAAATAAACTGTTACTTCCGGTTCTCGTCTGTCTAAACTTTAAGAAAACTGGTCGACTTTATTCCAGGCGCCTTTCCCCGCCCCCTGCAGCGACCGACTGGTCTCGTCTGAAATCCAGGCAAGACGCAAATCATCTCAAACACGCCTACTATCTCCAACTGTCGTTTCAAGAAGAACCGCCATTACTGTCCTGCTTGTGGAAATATCGCGAGAAATCACATCCAGACTCTTCTTCTTCTTTATTTTGAAGACACGAAGCACTAAAATGGCGCATTACTGCCACCTAGTGCTAAGTACTCTCTATCACAAGTACTTTCTGAATGAATGTTTTTTATTCGGTACACTTAATAAAGTACTTTATTGATCCCACACGTGGGAAATTTATGTTACAGCAGTACAGTAATCATGAAAAGAAAGAAATAGTAAGTATATTCTTCTTCTTCTTTCAGCTTTTCCCTTCAGGGGTCGCCACAGCAAGTCAGTTTCTTCCATCTAACCGTATCTCCTGCATCCTCTTCAGTCACACCAACTATCTTCACGTCTTCCTTCACTGTATCCATGAACCTCCTCTTTGGCCTTCCTCCAGTCATCTTTCCTGGTGGTTCCAAACCCAGCATCCTTCTTCTGATGTACTCTCTCCTCTATACTTGCCCAAACCATCTCAGTCTTGCCTCTCAAACTTTATCCCCAAAACCTCTAACATGTGCTGTTCCTCTGATGTACTCATTTCTAATCCTGTCCATCCTGGTCACTCCCAGAGAGATCCTCAGCATCTTCATCTCTGCTACCTCCATCTCTGCTTCCTGTCTTTTCTTCAGTATTTCTGTCTCTAGACCAATCAGCATGGCCGCTCTCACCACGGTTTTGTACACTTTCCCTTTCATTCTAGCTGAAACTCTTCTGTCACACATCACACCTGATATTTTCCTTCACCCGTTCCAGCCTGCCTGAACACGCTTCTTCACCTCTTTTCCACACTCTCCATTGCTCTGGACTGTTGATCCTAGATACTTAAAATCTTCCACCTTCTTTATCTCTTCTCCCTGTAATCTCACTTTTCCATTTGGATCCCTCTCATTCACACACATGTACTCTGTCTTACTCTGACTAATCTTCATTCATCTTCTTTCCAGTGCAAACCTCCACCTCTCCAGCTTTTCCTCCACCTCTTCTCTCCTCTCACTACAGATCACAATGTCATCTGCAAACATCATTGTCCATGGGGATTCCTGCCTGACCTCGTCTGTCAGCCTGTCCATCACCACAGCAAACAGCAAAGGACTCAGAGCAGATCCTTGGTGCAGTCCCACCCCCACACTGAACTCCTCTGTCTCACCTGCAGCACACCTCACCACTGTCTTAACACTGTATTTCTGCTGTTGGAATAAATCTATGGAACAGGTCAGACCAAGACATTAAAGACTGTAGAAGACTGAGACGGTTTAAAGGTTTATAGAAAAAGAAAATTGTGAAATCATACAGAGAAATAAACTGTTAATTTATACTGTAAATGTAGCAGCACTTTATGTTTACGGTAAAGGGGATAGGCGCTATGAATATAAATATATTTTATTTGTATATATTTTTTGTTGTTCTTGTGTTCACAAATGTCTAATTAAATTGAAATTGAATTGAACAGTAAATGTACATACGCTTTTAACTTTGTTCTTAACGAATCTGGTGTGATTCATTAAAGAATTTGTAATTTGATGAATATTAATAAAATCTGTGACATATTGTTTCCAGTCTGCAGTAAAACTACCCTCACAACACGTTTTGTTGCTGTTACACAACCATTAAAAATCACATCAGAAACACACCCTCTATCAAACACACCCACACAGACAAATCCCTCTCTCTCAAACACACACTGAAGTTCCTCTGTCTTGCTTGCTTTCTTTTTCTCTCTAACCCTAACACAGACAAAAACACAGATTTTCACTTTTACACTTTCTAGAGGCCTTTTCCAAATCTTTTTGTCATCCATGGTTTTGATCTTGTTTTTATTTTGTGGTTACCTTGTTTCAGAGGACAATAATAATCATATATCCTCATAAATATGTCTAAGAAACATCTGTAAGAATCATTAACATTATCAACATAATTTTTTTTCCAGTCATAATGAAAAAGTTCATTCTTCATTGCTTCAAGTGCAAGCGGAGATTTTTGTCTGATATTATTATAATTAATAGTTACAATATGTGTAAATATTTGTTTATGTTTACTGCTTTCTAAAACAACAAAAACAGGAAAATGATCTGTGATATCTGTAAATAAAAGTCCACTCTTTCTTTTTAAACTAGTTTGATTAACAAATACATTATCAATCAAAGTAGCACTATCTGTAGTTATCCTGCTTGGTTTTAAAATTAGGAATAAAAACACAAACTAAACATTATATTAGTAAACTCTGCAGTTTTTATGTGATCATTTGTTTTTAACAAATCAATGTTAAAATCACCACAAACTAAAGTCAACTTATTATTGGTTCTTTTAAATAACTCAGAAATCTTCTTGTTAAACTCATCCAAACATCCACCAGGGGTTCGATATATACAACTTATTAATTATTTCTTTAGTTTTTTACTTTGTGTTTCAATTGTTAAACATTCCATTAAGTTTTCAATAGAAAAGCTCATGTTTACAATCACATTACATTCTAAACCTGATTGAACAAACAAAGTGACCCCACCTCCTCTTTTTGTGTGTCTATTCTGAAAAAAAGCTTCATATTCATCCACTTTGTCCAAAAGTTCTTTCTCCTTCATTACCCAAGTTTCTGAGACTGCAACAACAGGAAATTTCTCCTCAAATTGTTTAAATAGTTTTTAATCTTGAAAACAATTGCAGTAGAGAGTCCAAATATTGAAGTGTGTGAGAGAGAACCCCTTTATTTCCAGGTTGAGATAGAATAGTATTCACAGTCACAGAGAGTGTTACTAAAACAATGAATCTCAGGGTCAATGTTATCTCCAATGTCATCATTTTTATCTTTATTATGAAACCTCCTCATATGTTTTAGTTCAGTTTTTATACAGTCTGTAGTCATAAAAAAACAGAAAGAAAAGTAAATAAACTAACTAGTGCAAACTGAAAATTAAACTTCATTTCTTAAACTCTAACTGAGACACATTCATTTCATTTATATTTCTCCAGCTCAGATAGATTTCTGATGGTAACATCTTTAGTCTGTTCCGGTGGTCCCTTGAGCTTTATCATAACTTTACAGTTCCTTGTCCAGGTGTCTTGTATTTTTTCTCCTTTTTTAAAATCCTCGCTTGCTGAGCAATCTCTGCATTCCTCTTGGTCAGGAGCTCATTTACATAGACACCTGTGTCCTTGAGCTTTTTTACAACTTTCATCAACTAGATTTTATTCTTTTTGCTCATAAATCGGATGATGATATTTTGCCTGTTTCTGTTGAATTGTGTGACAAGCAGTTGTAGTCTTACTGTCTATGGTGATGTCTTTACTCCTGAAGAAATGAATGACTTGTTGCTCGAGTGTAAGCAGTTCACCTGATGATGCGTCTTCATCAGTTTGCCTTGTGGATTCTCACGTGTAAGTCTAAGCTTGCCTTGTGTCTAAATGTATGTCCACAATCTTCACAACAGAATGGTTTGTTTCCTGTGTGGATTCTCATGTGGATGGTCAAAGAATACTTCCGAGTAAATCTTTTTCCACAGTCTTCACAGCAGAATGGTTTTTCTCCTGTGTGGATTCTCATGTGTTTGTCTAAGTTTGACTTGTGACTACATCTATGTCCACATTCTTTACAACAGAATGGTTTGTCTCCTGTGTGGACTTTCATGTGGTCGTTTAAAGATGTCTTATAAGTAAATCTTTTTCCACATTCTTCACAACAGAATGGTTTCTCTCCTGTGTGGATTCTCATGTGTATGTCTAACTTTGACATTTCACGAAATCTATGTCCACATTGTTTACAACAGAATGGTTTGTTTCCTGTGTGGACTTTCATGTGGACGTTTAAAGATGACTTATAAGTAAATCTTTTTCCACATTCTTCACAGTGAAATAATTTCTCTCCTGAGTGGGTTCTCATGTGATTTTTTAAGTTTTCCTTTTTAGTAAACATGTGTCCACATTCTTCACAGTGGAAAGGTTTTTCTCCTGTGTGGATTCTCATGTGATTTTTTAAGCTTGACATTATCCGAAATGTATGTCCACATTCTTCACAGCGGAACGGTTTCTCTCCTGTGTGGACACTCATGTGGCTGTTCAAAGATGACTTCCAAGTAAATCTTTGTCCACATTCTTCACAGCTGAATGGTTTCTCTCCTGTGTGGATTCTCATGTGTTTGTTCAAAGATGACTTCTGAGTAAATCTTTGTCCACATTCTTCACAGTGGAATGGTTTGTCCGCTGTGTGACTGATCATGTGCTTTTCATAGGATGACTTGTTACTAAATCTCTGTCTACATTCATTACAGATGAATGTTTTTTGTCCCATGTGGGTTTCCATGTGTTCATTACAGTCCACATCACTAAGCTTATATGTTTCATGTGTCCTGTTACCATCAAAGTCTGTATAACCAGCTTCCATGTCAGCTCCAAAGTATTTCATCTCAGAAGAGCCGGAAGTTTTTCTCTCACTTTGTGGTTGTAAATAAATGCTGGACTCAGGGCTACTGGTCACCTCTGGTAATTCACAGTCCTCTTCTGTGATTTGGGATTCATTCAGTCCAGCTGGCTTGTTGCTTGGAGCGTCTAACTCTGCGTTATCTTCCATCTGGCTTTGATGACGGTGCTCTGAATGTGAGGAAGGATCGCTGGTTGCTGGTAAACTGCTGAGACTTTTTATCAATGTAACAGCTGTTATTCTGGATTTCTTACAGTCTATCTGCTTTCTTCTTTATAGAACCTTCGGTCCAGCTCGTCCAAACTCCATTTACAGGTACCTCTGTTCAGTCACCACCACCTGCTGCACATCTGCAGAAAACACTGAAATAAAAAGAAACATGAAGCTGGATTTAGTTTAACAATCACTAAACACAGCACTGCAGCAACAAAACCACCATTTAGTTTGATTTCATGCTACGAACCTATTTGAACTGTAAAAAGTCAGATTTTTATGGTTTCATGTCATTGCTTGCAGCACATTTTGTCTGCACAGAGACCTGCCATCTTCAGAAGTTTTCAGAAGTGGTTGGAGCCATAACGGATGGGGATGAGAGGGAGTACAGGACGGTGGTGGATAACTTTGTCACATGGACCAAGCAGAACCATCTACTGCTCAACGTGACAGAGACAAAAGAACTGGTGGTGGATTTAAGAAGGAACAAGGACCCGGTGACTCTTACTAATATCTGTGGGGCCAATGTGGAAGGGGTTGAGGAGTACTAGTATGTAGGGGTGTAATTAAAATACTCTTTTTTTATGTAGAGTTGTTTTTATCTGATGCTGCTGGAAAACAAATGTTCTTCCTTTTTGGTGCGACAATAAAGAAACTTCTAAAATAGGATTTTACAAATGTTGACGTATGGGGCCTCAGTTATTCCTCCTGCCTAGGGCCCCCATATTGTCTTTGAACGGCTCTGCATAAAGGTATCATCTGGTCAACAAGAAACGCCTGTCAGTCTCATGTTACAATACTTTTGCTCACCTAAAAATGCTGTGGTTTAGTAGAAACGGTGATGTGTCCTAAGTTGTTTATCACATGTAGATGTAAATACCAGGACATAAAAGCTGACATTCTAAACTCTTGTCTCATACTCATCTTTTGATCTTAAACTCAAATGTCTTCTGTGAATAAACAAAAATAAGGGAACGTGACTTGCTGTTCTAATACTTTTGGAGGGGACTGTAGAAGGAAACAGAGCTGCTGCATGTAAACTTAGTATTAATAGTGAGACGTTGCCGTGGTGATGCTGTGTTACTGCAGCGTTACAGAAAGAAAAGTTAAGGTATGTTAATAAAACTTTGAAAACTCTTTCTTTGTAAATATCTCATGTTACAATGTGGGTTCCTACGACTTCTAAACAGGTGTGGCTTATGTCTGAACAAAATGTGGTTTCCTTTAAAATATATTGAGTGTGGCTTATACTCAGGTGAGCTTTAAAGACCAGAAAAACAATATTTTGTAAAAATTGTTTAGACAGTAAAAACAACAGAAAAAAGAATAACTTCCTGTATGTAATATGTAAACAATAAACATTCCTCTGTATCGATCTGAGCAAAAATTAGATTAAATATTGTTGCTTTGACCACAATATTTGTTTGCAGATGACATTGCGATCTGTAGTGAGAGGAGAGAAGAGGTGGAGGAAAAGCTGGAGAGGTGGAGGTTTGCACTAGAAAGAAGATGAATGAAGATTAGTCAGAGTAAGACAGAGTACATGTGTGTGAATGAGAGGGATCCAAATGGAAAAGTGAGGTTACAGGGAGAAGAGAGAAAGAAGGTGGAAGATTTTAAGTATCTAGGATCAACAGTCCAGAGCAATAGAGAGTGTGGAAAAGAGGTGAAGAAGCGTGTTCAGGCAGGCTGGAACGGGTGAAGGAAAGTATCAGGTGTGATGTGTGATAGAAGAGTTTCAGCTAGAATGAAAGGGAAAGTGTACAAAACCGTGGTGAGAGCGGCCATGCTGATTGGTCTAGAAACAGTAGCACTGAAGAAAAGACAGGAAGCAGAGATGGAGGTAGCAGAGATGAAGATGCTGAGGATCTCTCTGGGAGTGACCAGGATGGACAGGATTAGAAATGAGTACATCAAGGGAACAGCACATGTTAGAGGTTTTGGGGATAAAGTTCGAGAGGAAAGACTGAGATGGTTTGGACATGTACAGAGGAGAGAGAGAGAGTACATCGGCAGAAGGATGCTGGGTTTGGAACCACCAGGAAAGAGGACTAGAGGAAGGCCAAAGAGGAGGTTCATGGACGCAGTGAAAGAAGACATGAAGATAGTTGGTGTGACTGAAGAGGATGCAGGAGATACGGTTAAATGGAAGAAACTGACTTGCTGTGGCGACCCCTGAAGGGAAAAGCCGAAAGAAGAAGAAGATTGTTGCTTTGAAAATGATAGAATGATGGTTCTATCTAAGCAGATGCTATCATGGTTTTAGAAGGTAAGGTTTGAAACAGTATCCTTTCTGTGTGGAGTTTGCAGGTTCTCCTCGTGTATGTATGACCCTCCTAAAACTTACATGTTAAATTGATTGGCCACTAAAAAAGTTTCACTAGGAATGAGTGTTTGTGTTTGAGTGTCCGCGTGTGGCGATGTAACAGATAGCTAACAGATTTGCAGTGTATCCTGCCTCTTGTTTGAAATCAGCCAGGATAAGCTCCGGCATCACCGCGACCCCGTTAGGGATAAGCTGATCACCAAACCAAACAGAAGAGAGTTCCAGTAATCCAGACTGTGTACGAGTACAGCAGCGGACTGAGGAGTGAGGGAGGAAGTAAGCAGAGCGGGTGATGGTGTTTATGTGAGAAGTGAAAGAAAGACTCCTGTGGAGGATGACATCTTTACCTGAGGGAGGGAGAGATGGTGGAGCCGTCGATGGAGGGAGAATGGATCGATCTTGCTTAGGGAGGATTTGCTGTCAATCAGAAGAGGTTCACTTTTATTGCTACTGTTTGAGGTGGACTTCAAGACACTAGAAATGTGCTGTTTTAGATAAACAGCTGCTTGATGCCGTGCAGCCGCCTCGTTATGCTGAAAAAAAAAAGGTTGAAAATCGTCAAAGAAGGTAAATGTAACGGTTAGCATAGATGCTAACTGTAAGTGTTCAAACCTAGCTTTAATTTAAACACTGACATTATCCAGGATGTTAGAATACATTCTTTTATTCTCTGAAAAGAACTTTCAAACCTGTCAGTTTTTGATCTCTTGACCTTTTAGTATAAAAATGTACATTCAGAACAAGCTATCCAAACATGTCCCAAATGTCACAAATTACATTTTGCTTTCAAGAATTAAGAATTCCTTTATTTGTCCCACAATGGGGAAATTTAATTCTATCACCTTTTTAGTAAAAAAAAAAAAAAAAAAAAATGCATATTAGTGTTTTGATGACTGTAAATATTCCTACAGATTGATTTTTTACATAATAATTTAAATTTATATATTTGACTGTAATGATCAATTTTTTCATAAAAATTATGCACAAGAAATGTTTTTCTTTAAAATATTTCCTCCAAAACCTCAGAAATAAAGTTCTTCAAGAGAAAAGTTGAAAAGAAACGGCATCGTTCTATCTTTCTGTTTTTCTCTAGTGTGTAAAGCACTTTATTTTTTAAAGATTTTGATTGTATGTTTTATGATTTTAATACATTTTTTCTGTCTTTTGAAGCACTTGGAATAACGTTTTGTATGAATTGTGCTACAAATAAACTTGTCTTGTCTTTTCTCTGCACTTCATTGTGCGTCACTAATTTTTAGATCATTTCTGTGTTGTTTGTTTTTTCTCCTTCATCCATCTATGTGCACGCTCACGGCTCGCTCACACCGTGTGTGAGGGGCCTGCACACGTACGGAGAGCAGAAAATCTGGATGATTTGAGATAAAGATTTCATTTCCTGAAGAGACATCTGCTTCTGGGTTTAACTGAAGTAACCAGACTCCATGGAACTGTGAGAACACAGGCTCATTTACTAGAGGAATGTCTTAAAAGAGTCAAGGAATATTTCATCTTACAGAGTTTCAGGAAGTTTAGAGAGGCTGTAAATAAAACAGAACGCTTTAAATAAAATCAGGACATCCTCACACATCTTTACGTGTCCGTTTCATCACTTACTTTTCAGTCTTTGTTGTGTAAACAGATCAATAACAATATCTCTAACTGTCGTTTCAAGAAGAACGGCCATTACTGTCCTGCTTGTGGAAATATCGCGAGAAATCACATCCAGACTCTCCCGTCTTTTTCGTCTTTCTTTTGAAGACACGAAGTACCAAAATGGTGCATTACTGTCACCTACTGGTTAGTACTCTCCATCACAAGTACTTTTTGAATGAATGTTTTTTATTCGGTACACTTAATAAAGTACTTTATTGATCCCACACGTGGTAAATTTATGTTACAGCAGTACAGTAATCATGAAAAGAAAGAAATAGTAAGTATATTATACATAGAAAATAAAGAGTACTAAAAGTGGATCAGGGATGGATTACTACTGTCTGACTAGAGTCTCCCTCCTTGATAAGGAGGAGCTTTGTTTTCTCTCTGATTTTCTCCGGATGTGAAGTTTTGGGACAAAGAGCTGCTATCCAGGAAGAATGAGGTGAGGATGAATGGATTACAATCAAAAATAGATTAGAATCAGTAATAATAATAACCTAGTAAATAATCAGGGATTAACAAATTAAATGGACTTTAAATTGCTTGAAGCCTTGAAAAGGCAGCAAGTATTATTTTCTTCATTAAAGGGAACGCTGTCCCAGTTAGGATTGAACCATTTGAGTGATTTTAGGTCTCAAAATGACCGCTTTTATTGGGACTACCGGGCTTCTCTACAGATTTTTGAATTTCTGATTAGTTTTTATGATATCTTAATTTTAGTGATTTTTTTTTTCATTGACTTGAATGGAGTTTGTAAATTTTCCCTTAAAAGTTTTTGTTCATCACAAACCATGAAATGATAAAATCTAGAAGCAGAGTTTTATCTTTAAAATGCTCACAGGGATTTCATCTCTTCTGCTCCAACAAAATTAAGAAAAGTCTCGGGATTTTTTTCTTTTTTAAGAAATGGGAAAAGTTCAGGGAAAGCTCTTCCGTCTACCAAAATGACAAGAAACGTGGGGGAGGGGGCTCAGTGACTCAAAAGTCGATAAAACGTCCGAAACTCCATCCAGCATCAAAACGTAGAAGATTTTATCCTCTAAAAATGAACCCGCGCTAGATTTTTTCTTTAAGTCCCTGTTTTCCTGCTGCAGCCCTCTAACCGAGACAAAGTCACGATTTGTTCTCATTCACTTTGATTCATTGTAAAGAAAAAAATGTCTGATTGTTTTTAACGCTGTTAAAAATCTATTCCAAGTAAAAACGGAGTAAAAATCCCCACCTATAAATTGTGAGGTGTTTTTTAAAGGGTCTAATGAAAGTTGTCTTTCTGGTACTTTAGTCTTTTGAGAAGACAAAGGAATTCCTTTCCTACCATCTGGGGTTTCATCCCACATGGACGCTTCCCAGTAAGACGCCTTTGATATTATAATGTAAATTTAATCACAGATTTTTACAATATTTTGTAAGTTTATATAATAATTATATTTAAAATGCAAAAATCTACCAAAATAGTGTGAAAATAGTTTAATTTAGCGCCTGTATTTGGTTGATAATATATTTTTATTTATGTATTATTTTATTATTAAGTTATTATCAGCTTATTTACTGTAAATATTTGACTCTATCACAGATATATTATATTTATAACTAAAAGCCCCGCGCCGCCGTTGCTACCGCCACATTGATAATCGTCTGGATCGTCTCCGTACAGAATACAGGGAAGGGTACATCACAACTGATGAATTTCTGGATGCAGTACAGCACCTCGTTTGAGCAATGTATGATATACAACATTCTTTTCAGCAACATTCTTTTCTCTTTAGGAACATTCTTTTCAGCAACACCTTTCAGCGCACATTCTTACCCTTACTTAGCGCACATTCTTTTCAGCTAAAAGAGATTATCTCCCTCTTCAAATAGGAAGCCATACCCTTAATTAGCGCTGGGATATTTTCCATAGCGTCTAAATGGGAAACGTCCATGTGGAATGATACCCCACCTGGTTGCTGTTAGTCATCTTGGTGGTCATCCTAAAGGTTGACCTTTTAAGAAATCCCTCAAGTAAATGCTACGGTTTTACTCTAGTTTTTGGCTCCACACAGTCTGGTGAGATGAAATTTGAACCCTAAAGCAGATGTCTCAGTGAATGAAATGTTTATCTGAAATGATCTATATTTTCAGAAACTACAGCAGATCAAACTCTTGCATCTCACAGTCACACAATTATTATTTTTATTTATTTATTTATTTTTTTTTTTTACAATAGATGTTTGGGATGGCACGGGGGCGCAGTGGGTAGCACAGAGGCCTCACAGCAAGAAGGTTGTCGTTTTGAAGTCCCATGTGGGGGCGAGGCTTGGAACACTGGCCTTTCTGTGTGGAGTTTGCATGTTCTTCGTGTGTCTGCGTGGGTTTCCTCCAGGTACTCCGGTTTCCTCACACCCTCCAAAAACATGTATGTTGGGTTGATTGGCTGGTGCCAAAATTGCATAGGAATGTGTTTGTGTGTGTGTGAATGGTTGTATGTGTGTGGCCGCAAGAAAGACTGGCAGCCTGTTCGGGGTGTATCCTTGAATCGGGGGATGCTGGAATGGGCTCCGGCACCCCCCGCAACCTCAGTAGGGAAAGACGGTTAAGAAGATGACTGTGATGACTGACTGAAATGTTTGGGTCTCTGCTCTCCGTACGTGTGCAGGCCCCTCACACACGGTGTGAGCGAGCTGTGAGCGTGCACATAGATGGCTGAAGGAGAAAAAAAACACAGAAATGATCTAAAAATTAGTGACGCACAATGAAGTGCAGAGAAAAGACAAGACAAGTTTATTTGTAGCACAATTCATACAAAACGTAATTCAAAGTGCTTCAAAAGACAGAAAAAATTTATTAAAATTATAAAACATACAATCAAAATCTTTAAAAAATAAAGTGCTTTACACACTAGAGAAAAACAGAAAGACAGAACGATGCCGTTTCTTTTCAACTTTTCTCTTGAAGAACTTTATTTCTGAGGTTTTGGAGGAAATATTTTAAAGGAAAACATTTCTTGTGCATAATTTTTACGAAAAAATTGATCATTACAGTCAAAAATATAAAAATATAAATTTGAATAATTATGAAAAAAAATTCATCTGTAGGAATATTTACAGTCATCAAAACACTAATGCATTTTTTTTATCTTTTTTTTTTTTTTTACTAAAAAGATGATAGTATGAAATTTCCCCATTGTGAGAAAAATAAATTAATTCTTAAAAGAAAAACTGTAATTTGTGACATTTGGGACATGTTTGGATAGCTTGTTCTGAATGTACATTTTTATACTAAAAGGTCAAGAGATCAAAAACTGACAGGTTTGAAAGTTCTTTTCAGAGAATAAAAGAATGTATTCTAACATCCTGGATAATGTCAGTGTTTAAATTAAAGCTAGGTTTGACCACTTACAGTTACCATCTATGCTAACCGTTATATTTACGTTCTTTGATGATTTTCAACCTTTATTTTTTTCAGCATAACGAGGCGGCTGCACGGCATCAAGCAGCTGTTTATCTAAAACAGCACATTTCTAGTGTCTTGAGGTCCACCTCAAACAGTAGCAATAAAACTGAACTTCTTCTGATTGACACCAAATCCTCCCTAAGCAAGATCGATCCGTTCTCCCTCCATCGACGGCTCCACCATCTCTCCCTCCCTCAGGTAAAGATGTCATCCTCCACAGGAGTCTTTCTTTCACTTCTCACATAAACACCATCACCCGCTCTGCTTACTTCCTCCCTCACTCCTCAGTCCGCTGCTCTACTCGTACACAGACTGGATTACTGGAACTCTCTTCTGTTTGGTTTGGTGATCAGCTTATTCCTAACGGAGTCGCAGTGGTGCCGGAGCTTATCCCGGCTGATTTCAAGCAAGAGGCAGGGTACAACGTGAATCTGTTGACTGTCTGTTGCATTGCCACACGCGCACAATTATACACACACACACACAGATTCCGAGTGGCATTTATATTGTGACCAATCAATCTAACATGCAAGTTTTAGGAGGGCCACTTATACACGAGAACCTGCAAACTCCACACAGAAAGGACAGTGTTTCAAACTTTACCTTCTAAAAACAAGATAGCATCTGCTTAGATAGAATCATCATTCTATCATTTTCAAAGTAACAATTTTTAATCTAATTCTTGCTCAGATCGATACAGAGGAATATTTATTGTTTACATATCACATACAGGAAATTATTCTTTTTTCTCTGTTGTTTTTGATGTCTAAACAAGTTTTACAAATTATCGTTATTTCTGGTCTTTAAAGCTCACCTGAGTATAAGCCACACTCAATATATTTTAAAGGAAATCACATTTTGTTCAGACATAAGCCACACCTGTTTAGAAGTCGTAGGAACCCACATTGTAACATGAGATATTTACAAAGAAAGAGTTTTCAATGTCAATATGGGGGTCCTTGTTCCTCCTTAGGTCCACCACCAGCGATGAGCAGTGTGTGGTTCTGCTTGGTGCATGTGACAAAGGTATCCACCACCGTCCTGTACTCCCTCTCATCCCCATCTGTTATGGCTCCAACCACTTCTGAAAACTTCTGAAGATGGCAGGTCTCTGTGCAGACAAAATGTGCTGCAGGCAATGACATGAAACCATGAAAATCTGACTTTTTACAGTTCAAATAGGTTCATAACATGAAATCAAACTGAATAATGGTTTTGTTGCTGCAGTGCTGTGTTTAGTGATTGTTAAACTAAATCCAGCTTCATGTTTCTTTTTATTTCAGTGTTTTCTGCAGATGTGCAGCAGGTGGTGGTGACTGCACAGAGGTACCTGTAAATGGAGTTTGGACGAGCTGGACCGAAGGTTCTATAAAGAAGAAAGCAGATAGACTGTAAGAAATCCAGAATAACAGCTGTTACACTGATAAAAAGTCTCAGCAGTTTACCAGCGACCAGCGATCCTTCCTCACATTCAGAGCACCGTCATCAAAGCCAGATGGAAGATAACGCAGAGTTAGACGCTCTAAGCAAAAAGCCAGCTGGACTGAATGAATCCCAAATCAAAGAAGAGGACTGTGAATTACCAGAGGTGACCAGTAGCCCTGAGTCCAGCATTTATTTACAACCACAAAGTGAGAGAAAAGCTTCTGGCTCTTCTGAGATGAAATACTTTGGAGCTGACATGGAAGCTGGTGATAAAGACTTTGATGGTAACAGGACACATGAAACATATACACTTAGTGATGTGGACTGTAATGAACACATGGAAACCCACATGGGACAAAAAACATTCATCTGTAAGGAATGTAAACAGAGATTTAGTGACAAGTCATCCTATGAAAAGCACATGATCAGTCACACAGCGGACAAACCATTCCACTGTGAAGAATGTGGACAAAGATTTACTCGGAAGTCATCTTTGAACAGCCACATGAGAATCCACACAGGAGAGAAACCGTTCCACTGTGAAGAATGTGGAAAAAGATTTACTCAAAAGTCAAACTTAGACTCACACATGAAAATCCACACAGGAGAGAAACCATTCCACTGTGAAGAATGTGGACACACATTTACTGAAAAGGCAACCCTAAAAAATCACCTGAGAATCCACACAGGAGAGAAACCGTTCCGCTGTGAAGAATGTGGAAAAAGATTTACTCAAAAGTCAAACTTAGACTCACACATGAAAATCCACACAGGAGAGAAACCATTCCACTGTGAAGAATGTGGACACACATTTACTGAAAAGGCAAAGTTGAAAAATCACATGAGAATCCACACAGGAGAGAAATTATTTCACTGTGAAAAATGTGGAAAAAGATTTACTCATAAGTCATCTTTGAGCATCCACATGAAAGTCCACACAGGAGACAAACCGTTCTGTTGTGAAGAATGTGGACATAGATTTAGTCGCAAGTCATGCTTAGACGATCACATTAGAATCCACACAGGAGAGAAACCGTTCCGCTGTGAAGAATGTGGACATACATTTAGTAAAAAGTCAAACTTAACCTCACACATGAGAATTCACACAGGAAACTAATCGTTCTGCTGTGAATGTTAGCCCACCACCTGATGAAGATGCATCATCAGGTGAACTGCTTACACTCGAACAACAAGTCATTCATTTCTTCAGGAGTAAAGACATCACCATAGACAGTAAGACTACAGCTGCTTGTCACACAATTCCTCAGAAACAGGAAAAATTTCAATTCAATTATAACTTTATTTGTCCGTTAGGAACTTCACTTGCAGCCAGAGCGCCGGGACAACACAGTCATTAAAAACCACATACAAAACCACATTCATTAAAAACATCATAAAACAATAAAATATAAATAAGTAAAACCAGAATAAAACAATAAAATCAATAAATGAGAACATTTACTTATCATTTTCATGTACATGCCCATCCGTCACAATGCCCCTCAGCCATTCAGCAGTCGGATTGAGGTGGGTATGAAGGAGGATGTGGCTCTCTTGGTTTTGAATGCGAGGGATCTGAACCTACGACCGGATGGTAACAGGGTGTAGTGTGAGTGCAGAATGTGTGAACTGTCTGTGGAGATATGAGTGCCTTTCCTCAGGACTTGGTTATTGTAAATGGAAGTGAGTGATTCTTGTTGTTGTCCAATGATTTTACTGCTGATTTTAATGATCTTGTTGAGAGTGTTACGATGTGAGACACCGAGTGAACCAAACCAGGCTGTGATATTGAATGTGAGGATGGACTGGATGAAGATTGTTGTAGAAGATTTATGAAAATCATCATAAATCATCCGATTTATGAGCAAAAAGAATAAAATTGAGTTGATGAAAGTTGTAAAAAAGCTCAAGGCCACAGGTGTCTATGTAAATGAGCACCTGACCAAGAGGAATGCAGAGATTGCTCAGCAAGCGAGGATTTTAAAAAAAGAAGAAAATACAAGACACCTGGACAAGGAACTGTAAAATTATGATAAAGCTCAAGGGACCACCGGAACAGACTAAAGATGTTACCATCAGAAATCTATCTGAGCTGGAGAAATATAAATGAAATGAATGTGTCTCAGTTAGAGTTTTAGAAATGAAGTTTAATTTTCAGTTTGGACTAGTTAGTTTATTTACCTTTCTTTCTGTTTTTTTATGACTACAGACTGTATAAAAACTGAACTAAAACATATGAGGAGGTTTCATAATAAAGATAAAAATGATGACATTGGAGATGACATTGACCCTGAGATTCATTGTTTTAGTAACACTCTCTGTGACTGTGAATACTATCCTGAGGATGATTTTTAACCTGGAAATAAAGGGGTTCTCTCTCATACACTTCAATAGTAGGAGTCTCTACAGCAATTTTTTTCAAGAATAAAAAATAAAAAACTAAAGAAATGATTAATAAGTTGTATATATCGAACCCCTGGTGGATGTTTGGACGAGTTTAACAAGATTTCTGAGTTATTTAAAAGAACCAATAATAAGTTTACTTTAGTTTGTGGTGATTTTAACATTGATTTGTTAAAAACAAATGATCACATAAAAACTGCAGAGTTTACTAATATAATGTTTAGTTTGTGTTTTTATTCCTAATTTTTCAAACCAAGCAGGATAACTACAGATAGTGCTGCTTTGATTGATAATATATTTGTTAATCAAACTAGTAAAAAAGGAAAGAGTGGACTTTTATTTGCAGATATCACAGATTATTTTTATGTTTTTGTTGTTTTAGAAAGCAGTAATCAAAAACAAATATTTACACATATGGAAACTATTAATTATAATAATATCAGAGAAAAATCTCCGCTTGCACTTGAAGCAATGAAGAATTAACTTTTTCATTATGACTGGAAAAAATTTATGTTGATAATGTTAATGATTCTTACAGATGTTTCTTAGACATATTTATGAGGATATATGATTATTATTGTCCTCTGAAACAAGGTAACCACAAAATAAAAACAAGATCAAAACCATGGATGAAAAAAAGTTTGGAAAAGGCCTACAGAAATTGTGAGTGTCAGAAAATGTGTGAGAGAGAAAAAGAAAGCGAGCAAGACAGAGGAATATGTCAGTGTGTTTGAGACAGAGAGATGAACTTGTCTTTGTCAGTCAGTTACCTTCTTATCCGTCTATGCCTTACGGGGTTGCGGGAGCCCATCCCGGCTGATTCAAGGCGAGGTACACCCCGAACCGGTCGCCAGTCTGTTGCGGGGTCACACACATATAACTATCCACACACACACTCATTCCTAGGGGCAATTTGGCACCGGCCAATCAACCTATCATGCATGTCTTTGGAAGGAGGGAAGAAACCAGAATACCTGGAGGAAACCCATGCAGAGAACATGCAAACTCCACACAGAAAGGACAGTGTTCCCAGCCTCGTCCCCACCCAGGACTCAAACCCAGGACCTTCTTGCTGTGAGGCCACTGTGCTACCCACTGCATCACCGTGCCGCCCACTTGTCTGTGTGTGTGTTTTAAAGAGAGGAACTTGTGTGTGTGTTTGAGTGAGAGGGATTTGTCTGTGTGTGTGTTTGATAGAGGGTGTGTTTCTGATGTGATTCTAATGGTTGTGTAACAACAACAAAACGTGTGTGAGGGTAGTTTTACTGCAGACTGGAAACAATATGTCACAGATTTTATTAATATTCATCAAATGACAGATTCTGTAATTAATTACACCAGATTTGTTAACACTACTACCGCCGCTGCGATCAATTTGACTGACTGCGATCCATACACGAACCTCACCGCATGTCACTGGAGTTGACCTATAATCTCGCCCACGTTGACGACCCGCCCATTGTTTCCACTGCTGAATCCATAGAGATTGTCTCCATCGTGGAAAAAAATAATCACAAATATGTGGGACTTTAATCAGAAGGTAATTAAAAAATTTTGTAGCAGAAAGAAAGACGAACCAAATTTCTGTTCAAGTAGAGTGGATCATATACATGTGAAAATAAAACTTTTAATAATAATAATACATTTTATTTCTAAGGCGTCTTTCAAGGGACTCAAAGTCGCCGTACATCACATTTAGAAATATAAAAAATTACAGTAATAGTTAAAAACAACATAAAATATTAAATACATACAAATTTAAACATTTATCAGTATAAAAAACATAGATTTAAGAAAGAGAATAAGCCTGTTGAAAAAGATGAGTTTTTAATCCAGATTTGAAACGTGAGAGTGTGTTAGTGTTGCGGAGGTCAGGAGGGAGGGAGTTCCAGAGACGAGGAGCAGAGCGGCTGAAAGCTCTGCTCCCCATAGTGACAAGACGGGCGGAGGGACAGAAAACTGAAGAGAGGAGGAGGAGCGGAGAGCATGGAGGACGGAGCATGGAGCGAGAGATGGACAGCAGCATCTGCAATAATCAGGACGCTGCATCAGTCCGTCATGGTGAAGAGCTAAGTCAAAACGCAAAACTCAACATTAAGCAGTCAATCTAGGTTCCTACCCTCACCATGGTAACCAGGATCTACG
Source organism: Neostethus bicornis (assembly GCA_902685375.1). NCBI lineage: Eukaryota > Metazoa > Chordata > Actinopteri > Atheriniformes > Phallostethidae > Neostethus > Neostethus bicornis. The sequence goes on from LR738560.1 coordinate 21,796,123, forward strand.
TTACTACCCTCACCATGGTGACCAGGATCTACGTTCCTACCCTCACCATGGTAACCAGGATCTACGTTCCTACCCTCACCATGGTAACCAGGATCTACGTTCCTACCCTCACCATGGTAACCAGGATCTACGTTCCTACCCTCACCATGGTAACCAGGATCTACGTTCCTACCCTCACCATGGTAACCATGATCTACATTCTTACCCTCACCATGGTAACCAGGATCTACGTTCCTACCCTCACCTTGGTAACCAAGATCTACGTTACTACCCTCACCATGGTAACCAGGATCTACGTTACTACCCTCACCATGGTAACCAGGATCTACGTTCCTACCCTCACCATGGTAACCATGATCTACATTCCTACCCTCACCATGGTAACCAGGATCTACGTTCCTACCATCACCATGGTAGCCAGTGTGGTTGGTGACCGAAAAAACGAGATTGTGGATTCACGTGGCTGACATGATCTTCCTCTGCAGGTCGGTGGGACTCTCATTCAGAGATAAAGTGAGGAGCTCTGCCATCCGGGAGGAGCTCCGAGTAGAGCTGCTGCTCCTCCAGGTCGAGAGAAGCCAGATGGGGTGGTTTGTAAATGTGTCGCTGGTGGGGTATTTCATGCATTTGCCACCGGAAGAATACCCAGAGGGAGACCCTTGCCCCGCTGGTGAGACTTTCTGTGCTCACTCTAGCGTTGAAAAACCATTAGTCACTGTGGCTAATCCAGCTTAATTTTTATTAGCCACATTGAATTTGCTTTAGCCACACGTTCTTATTCAGTTATGATATGCTCTGTGTCATAACGTGTTAGTTTGTGGTTAACAGTAAATGTACAAACGCTTTTAACTTTGTTCTTAACAAATCTGGTGTGATTCATTAAAGAATCTGTAATTTGATGAATATTAATAAAATCTCTGACATATTGTTTCCAGTCTGCAGTAAAACTACCCTCACAACACGTTTTGTTGTTACACAACCATTAGACATCACATCAGAAACACACCCTCTATCACACACACACACAGACACACACACACACACACACACACACACACACACACACACACACTGAGGCCTTTTCCAAACTTTTTTCATCCATGGTTTTCATCTTGTTTTTATTTTGTGGTTACCTTGTTTCAGAGGACAATATTAATCATTTATCCTCATAAATATGTCTAAGAAACATCTGTAAGAATCATAAACATTGTCAACATAGATTTCTTTCCAGTCATAATGAAAAAGTTCATTCTTCATTGCTTCAAGTGCAAGCGGAGATTTTTCTCTGATATTATTATAATTAATAGTTTCCATATGTGTAAATATTTGTTTATGATTACTGCTTTCTAAAACAACAAAAACAGGAAAATGATCTGTGATATCTGCAAATAAAAGTCCACTCTTTCTTTTTGTACTAGTTTGGATGACAAAAAGTTTGGAAAAGGCCTCTGTGTGTGTGTGTGTATGTGTGTGTGTGTGTGTGTGTGTGTGTGTGTGTGTATGTGAGTGTGTGTGTGTGTGTATGTGTTTGATAGAGGGTGTGTTTCTGATGTGATTCTAATGGTTGTGTAACAAGAACAAAACGTGTTGTGAGGGTAGTTTTACTGCAGACTGGAAACAATATGTCACAGATTTTATTATTTTTTTATCAAATTACAGATTCTTTAATGAATCACACCAGATTTGTTAAGAACAAAGTTAAAAGCGTATGTACATTTACTGTTAACCACAAACTAACACGTTATGACACAGAGCATATCATAACTGAATAAGAACGTGTGGCTAAAGCAAATTCAATGTGGCTAATAAAAATTAAGCTGGATTAGCCACAGTGGCTAATGGTTTTTCAACGCTAGAGTGAGCACAGAAAGTCTCACCAGCGGGGCAAGGGTCTCCCTCTGGGTATTCTTCCGGTGGCATATACATGAAATACCCCATCAGCGACACATTTGGAAACCACCCCATCTGGCTTCTCTTGACCTGGAGGAGCAGCAGCTCTACTCCGAGCTCCTCCCGGATGGCAGAGCTCCTCACTTTATCTCTGAATGAGAGTCCCGCCGACCTGCAGAGGAAGATCATTTCAGCCACTTGAATCCACAAACTTGTTTTTTCGGTCACCAACCACACTGATCCTGGTTACCATGGTGAGGGTAGGAACATAGATCCTGGTTACCATGGTGAGGGTAGGAACGTAAATCCTGGTTACCATGGTTAGGGTAGGAACGTAGATCCTGGTTACCATGGTGAGGGTAGGAACGTAGATCCTGGTTACCATGGTGAGGGTAGGAACGTAGATCCTGGTTACCATGGTGAGGGTAGGAACGTAGATCCTGGTTACCATGGTGAGGGGAGGAACGTAGATCCTGGTTACCATGGTGAGGCGATGAACCTAGATTGACTGCTAAACGGTGAGCTTTGCCTTTTGGCTTAGCTCTTCACCATGACAGACTGATGCAGCGTCCTGATTGTTGCAGATGCTGCTGTCCATCTCTCGCTCCGAGCATCTCCCCTCATGAATAAGACCCCAAGATACTTAAACTCCACCACTTATCGCAGGACCCTGTCCCTGACTTGCAGGGAGCATACTGCCCTTTTCTGGGCAAGGACCATGGTCTCTGATTTGGAAGCAAGGATTCCCATCCCGGACGCTTCACACTCGGCAGAAAATCGATTCAGCGAGAGCTGGATATCACGGCCCTACGGAGACATCCGCAAAAAGCAAAGACACAATCCTAAGGTCAACAAACCAACGCCTCAGCTAGAAAGTCTGTCCATAAAAGTGTTTAACTTAATCAGGGACAAAAGGGCAGCCATGGTGGAGTCCATCTCTTACTGGAAAAATTAATAAACAAAAAAGTCATCATTTGTCCACTTTAGGTTAAATGCTCTGCATTCTGTATAAATTTTTATTTTTCCTAACTTTTTTTTGCCATTATTCTGTTTTTTTCTGTGAGAGAGACAGGTTTAGGATTAAAAAATCAAAATGCTGTCTGGAGTTGTTCAGGGGAGCGGACCACATGTGGAGGTAGGCTGTAGTTTTGAGACCCTTGATCTACCTGAAAAATATTAAGAGATTCAAACTCTCTTAACACTTAAAAAAAAACACTAAAAACACACTAGTGTATTTGTATACACTAAAAACAGATATCTCTAATATTTTCTCTCATCTCTTAGTTACCTTGTTAGGCTTCCTTTGACATAAAAAATGATTAGTTTTTATGTCTTTGGTGGGAGCCTCTGCTCTTTTTTTGTCAATATGTCCCTCTTTTTCCAAACAAAAATAAATGGTAGAATGAACCTTAAGATAATAATATAACTAAATAAAAGTATTTTTATGTTACCTGATAGTTACTTAGGGGGAATAGATACATCTCTAAAATAAATTTGGTTTGGTTTTTTAACATTTTTATGTCCTTAACTATAGTTGCATCCATGACGTTACGGGTCCATTTCAAACATTATATATTTATACTGTGATGGAGGCAAACAGTACTTTAATATGAGCAAAAAATCTAGCCTAAAATAAAGAATTTAAGGTCAAGCAATCAACAAAGCAATAAATACATTGAACCAATAACTACCGTGTAGGTTCAAGAACTTGTGTTTGTTCAGATGCATGCGTTGCATGTAACACATTTAGAATTCCTTGCAGAAATATTTCTTAAACGTGAATCATAATGTATTTGTCTCTCTGTCCTTAATTTTGTGCAGATCTGACACCTCTTCCTTATAGACTCAGGTCGCTTGAGTGAGGTTGAGCCTGTTGTAATTTGTGTTAAGGCTGGGCTGGCTGAGGGAAAGGAGGCTGATGAGCATTGTTTTTGTGGTTTGGACGGAGTGCTAGAGTGCTTGTCTTAGTTTTATTTTTTGTGCAGGTACACAGGAAAACAAGACAAAATGAGACTCTCCTTGAGTTAGAATATTGAGAGAGAAGCCTACTGTAACTATTTTGACTTACAGAGCAATAATAGTTTTAGTTTTAATAATTGCTTTAAAATCCAAGTTTTATAACTGGGTCGAAACTGACCCAAACACTGCAAATGTTATATTTTTAACCAGAGCTATTTAGAAATATTGAAAATAAAAAATGGTTAATTATTTTTATTGAAATAAAGATTCCTTACAAAGTCAAAAAACCTTGATGCAATAAAACAACCCTATGTAGTTCTTTTATAGATGTAAAATCTAAAACGGGTCGGTGGCGACCCAAACACAAGACGAAGGTTGATAAGGTTTCTTTCTTGTAATGTATGAAACCTAAATAAGTAACAAGGTTAAGTTCAATGAACAAACTCCACTAAAATAACAGTAACACTAAATAGTTTAGTTTGAGTAACCTTACAAAGTCAAGTTGGTTTTAATTTAAACAAAATAATCTTGTCCTGGAGGTACTTTTTTATTAATAATTTAAAACAAATATTTTTAAACAAACAAGGTGAACCAGGCAGAAAACAATACCAAACAAAGGAACATTTTTAGAAAAAAGAAAGTACACCAGGCAGCTACAATGTAAACACAAAGAAACACAAAATAGTTTTTTTCCATAGAAAAACTGAAATACTTTTCTGGATTCATGCGAGCATGTTTTAGAGTACTTGGATTTTCCAGTTACTTCGCGTTCGCAGGCGAACGCTCCAACCACCGAGCCAGTCTCCCTTTATTTGTTTATTTATTCTAATTAGCATAATAAAGTGACATGCAGTCAAATTGATCGCAGCGGCGGTACTAGTGTTAACAAATCTGGTGTAATTATTTACAGAATCTGTAATTTGATGAATATTAATAAAATCTGTGACATATTGTTTCCAGTCTGCAGTAAAACTATCCTCACAAGTTTTGTTGCTGTTACACAACCATTAGAATCACATCAGAAAAACACCCTCTATCAAACACACACACAGACAAATCCCTCTCTCTCAAACACACAAAAGTTCCTCTCTTTAAAACACACACACACAGACAAGAGGGTGGCACGGTGACGCAGTGGGTAGCACAGTGGCCTCACAGCAAGAAGGTCCTGGGTTCGAGTCCCGTGTGGGGGCGAGGCTGGGAACACTGTCCTTTCTGTGTGGAGTTTCCTTCCAAAGACTAGGTTGATTGGCCGATGCCAAATTGCCCCTAGGAATGTGTGTGGATGGTTGTATGTGTGTGGCCCCGCAACAGACTGGCGACCTGTTCGGGATGTACCTCGTCTTGAATCAGCCGGGATGGGCTCCTGCAACCCCGTAAGGGATAGACGGATAAGAAGGTAACTGACTGACAAAGATTCGTCACTCCGTCTCAAACACACTGACATATTCCTCTGTCTTGCTCGCTTTCTTTTTCTCTCTAACAAACACACATTTTCTGAAACTCACAATTTCTGTAGGCCTTTTCCAAACTTTTTTTCATCCATGGTTTTGGTCTTGTTTTTATTTTGTGGTTACCTTGTTTCAGAGGACAATAATAATCATATATCCTCATAAATATGTCTAAGAAACATCTGTAAGAATCATTAACATTATCAACATAAATTTCTTTCCAGTCGTAATAAAAAAGTTCATTCTTCATTGCTTCAAGTGCAAGCGGAGATTTTTCTCTGATATTATTATAATTAATAGTTACAATATGTGTAAATATTTGTTTATGATTACTGCTTTCTAAAACAACAAAAACAAGAAAATAATCTGTGATATCTGCAAATAAAAGTCCACTCTTTCTATTTACACTAGTTTGATTAACAAATATATTATCAATCAAAGCAGCACTATCTGTAGTTATCCTGCTTGGTTTTAAAATTAGGAATAAAAACACAAACTAAACATTATATTAGTAAACTCTGCAGTTTTTATGTGATCATTTGTTTTTAACAAATCAATGTTAAAATCACCACAAACTAAAGTCATCTTATTATTGGTTCTTTTAAATAACTTATAAATCTTCTTGTTAAACTCATCCAAACATCCACCAGGGGTTTGATATATACAACTTATTAATCATTTATTTAGTTTTTAACTTTGTGTTTCAATTGTTAAACATTCCATTAAGTTTTCAATAGAAAAGCTCATGTTTACAATCACATTACATTCTAAACCTGATTGAACAAATAAAGCGACCCCACCTCCTCTTTTTGTGTGTCTACTCTGAAAAAAAGCTTCATATTCATCCACTTTGTTTAAAAGTTCTTTCTCCTTCATTACCCAAGTTTCTGAGACAGTAACAACAGGAAATATTCTTTAATATTCAAAAAATTGCTGTAGATACTCCTACTATTGAAGTGTATGAGAGAGAGAGCCCATTTATTTCCAGGTTAAAAATCATCCTCAGAATAGTATTCACAGTCACAGAGAGTGTTACTAAAACAATGAATCTCAGGGTCAATGTCATCTCTAATGTCATCATTTTTATCTTTATTATGAAACCTCCTCATATGTTTTAGTTCAGTTTTTATACAGTCTGTAGTCATAAAAAAACAGAAAGAAAGGTAAATAAACTAACTAGTCCAAACTGAAAATTAAACTTAATTTCTAAAACTCTAACTGAGACACATTCATTTCATTTATATTTCTCCAGCTCAGATAGATTTCTGATGGTAACATCTTTAGTCTGTTCAGGTGGTTCCTTGAGCTTTATCATAATTTTACAGTTCCTTGTCCAGGTGTCTTGTATTTTTTTCTTTTTTTAAAATCCTCGCTTGCTGAGCAATTTCTGCATTCCTCTTGGTCAGGAGCTCATTTACATAGACACCTGTGCCCTTGAGCTTTTTTACAACTTTCATCAACTCAATTTTATTTTTTTTGCTCATAAATCAGATGATGATATTTTTCCTGTTTCTGATGAATTGTGTGACAAGCAGTTGTAGTCTTACTGTCTATGGTGATGTCTTTACTCCTGAAGAAATGAATGACTTGTTGTTCGAGTGTAAGCAGTTCACCTGATGATGCGTCTTCATCAGGTGGTGGGCTAACATTCACAGCAGAATGATTAGTTTCCTGTGTGAATTCTCATGTGTGAGGTTAAGTTTGACTTTTTACTAAATGTATGTCCACATTCTTCACAGCAGAACGGTTTCTCTCCTGTGTGGATTCTAATGTGATCGTCTAAGCATGACTTGTGACTAAATCTATGTCCACATTCTTCACAACAGAACGGTTTGTCTCCTGTGTGGATTCTCATGTGGCTGCTCAAAGATGACTTATGAGTAAATCTTTTTCCACATTTTTCACAGTGAAATAATTTCTCTCCTGTGTGGATTCTCATGTGATTTTTCAACTTTGCCTTTTCAGTAAATGTGTGTCCACATTCTTCACAGTGGAATGGTTTCTCTCCTGTGTGGATTTTCATGTGTGAGTCTAAGTTTGACTTTTGAGTAAATCTTTTTCCACATTCTTCACAGCGGAACGGTTTCTCTCCTGTGTGGATTCTCATGTGTCTGTTCAAAGATGACTTCCGAGTAAATCTTTGTCCACATTCTTTACAGTGGAATGGTTTGTCCGCTGTGTGACTGATCATGTGCTTTTCATACGATGACTTGTCACTAAATCTCTGTCTACATTCCTTACAGATGAATGTTTTTTGTCCCATGTGGGTTTCCATGTGTTCATTACAGTCCACATCACTAAGCGTATATGTTTCATGTGTCCTGTTACCATCAAAGTCTTTATCACCAGCTTCCATGTCAGCTCCAAAGTATTTCATCTCAGAAGAGCCGGAAGCTTTTCTCTCACTTTGTGGTTGTAAATAAATGCTGGACTCAGGGCTACTGGTCACCTCTGGTAGATCACAGTCCTCTTCTTTGATTTGGGATTCATTCAGTCCAGCTGGCTTGTTGCTTGGAGCGTCTAACTCTGCGTTATCTTCCATCTGGCTTTGATGACGGTGCTCTGAATGTGAGGAAGGATCGCTGGTCGCTGGTAAACTGCTGAGACTTTTCATCAATGTATCAGCTGTTATTCTGGATTTCTTACAGTCTATCTGCTTTCTTCTTTATAGAACCTTCGGTCCAGCTCGTCCAAACTCCATTTACAGGTACCTATGTGCAGTCACCACCACCTGCTGCACATCTGCTGAAAACACTGAAATAAAAAGAAACATGAAGCTGGATTTAGTTTAACAATCACTAAACACAGCACTGCAGCAACAAAACCATCATTTAGTTTGATTTCATGCTACGAACCTATTTGAACTGTAAAAAGTCAGATTTTCATGGTTTCATGTCATTGCTTGCAGCACATTTTGTCTGCACAGAGACCTGCCATCTTCAGAAGTTTTCAGAAGTGGTTGGAGCCATAACGGATGGAGATGAGAGGGAGTACAGGACGATGGTGGATAACTTTGTCACATGGACCAAGCAGAACCATCTACTGCTCAACGTGACAGAGACAAAAGAACTGGTGGTGGATTTAAGGAGGAACAAGGACCCAGTGACTCCTACCAATATCAGAGGGGCCAATGTGGAAAAGATTTAGGAGTACAAGTACGTCAGGGTGTACTTAAATAAGAAACTGGACTGGACTGGCCACCACTGCTGTCGGCTGGGGCAGCAGTCTGAGGGCGCGGGACACCAACAGACTCAACAAAATCATCAGGAATGCTGGACAGGTTGTAGGAGAGGAACTGGACTCCTTGACAGCTGTAACTGATGGGAGGATGCTTTCCAAATTAAAGACCACACTAGACTTCTGCTTCCATCCTCTCCATAGCCTGACTGACTGGTACACGAGTTCTTTCAGCAGGAGACTCCCACTACAGAGAGACACAGGAAGTCATTCCTGCCTGTCAGCATTAAATTGTTAAACTCTGAACTATAAATGTCACATAGTCACTACAAACAATCCACAACCCTGTTTTACACTGATTAGAATACACTGTGTTCCAAATCATTATGCAAATTATGATCAGCATAATTTTCAAGTGATTAGCTGTCATGTTTTATTTCAAATGTTTTTGAACAAACCTCTTAATGAAAACAATATTCAATAAATAAATAAAAAACTTGAAACACACTGTTCCAAAGTATTATGCACAACACAGTTTCAAGAAATTTTCTCATCACCCTATTTTCCGCGTTATAAGGCGCTACAGTAAAAGCTGTTCAACTTTGTCCTCTAGCTGTGGCCATCCCGCTTTGTTCTGCGGAAACTCTGTTTAGTCTTGTTTACTTGGCGCAGCGCATCCTCTTGCTTCCTCAACTCCCTCACCATTGATTCATTGATGTTAAACTCTCTCGCTGCGGCCAGAGGTAAGATCTGAAGCGATCTTTGGGTCGGGCTTCTCTCTCGTTGACTTTTCTTTTCTTTTTTTTTAAATAAATCTATGTTTATAAAATGTAAACTAAAACGAGGTGTGTGTACTAAACTAAAGAATACTTGTTATAAAATTAATAATTTGGATAAAACAGAGAAGTAATGTTTTACTACTAAACAGGATCCGCAAAGCCAGCTCATCCTCTGCGGACGTGAACGCCTCCTCTTAATTTGGTAATCCTCCCCTGCGCACGTCTTTATTTTATTTATTTTGAACTGGTATCCCCGATATGAAGGAGTAAAAAGTTAAGGATAAACTAAAAGCAGGAGAACTGAAAAGACAAACACGCACCGGTAAGAGTGAGGTGTGGAAAAGATTCAATTTCATTGTTCAAAATGCTACAGAACCTTACGTTGGCTTCTTTGGATGTAGTCAATGTGGCGCTTTGCTTTCATACGACACCAAAAAGACTGGCACCTCGACGGTGAGCGGGCATTTAAACAGCTGGAGTGGCAAAAGTGATGATCGTCAAAGATCTATTTTATCATTTGTTTCAAACACCGTCCCTCCTCTTCGCGCTAAGCAGGCCATCACAGGCAAGTGTGTTAGGGGTCCGACAGTGTGATTTTTTTTTTTTTTTAAATTAAAAAAACGTGTTCTTGAAAATGTTCCAATTTATAAATAACCCTCCCCTCCCGAGTCCTCACAAATAAAATATGACATTTCGGGCTTGTTTCGGGCTCGAGCCCACAAATCAAGTTGATTGGTCGGGCTTAGGTCAGGCTGGATTTTTTAGGCTTGATCTCACCTCTGGCTGCGGCTCTATTCCTGTGTTCTACTGCGTGACCGATCACCTTGAGTTTAAACTCTGCGGTGTAACAGTGTCTCTTTGTAGGAGCCATTTCCGGGTCTTTAAACAAACACACAAATGGAAATGAGAAGCCCTTTCATGTATCCCAGCATGCACAGCGCACTACTTCTTCTATGGGGGGAATGGAATCGGCGGCTGCTTACCGCAGTTGCAACACCTGTTGTAGCTCAATATTAATCCATATATAAGGCGCTCCGGGTTAAAAGGCGCATCGTGGACTTTAGAGAAAATTTAAGGTTTTTAGGTGCGCCTTATAGTGCTGAAAATACGGTAATATCTAAACAATAAACATTCCTCTGTATCGATCTGAGCAAGAATTAGATTAAATATTGTTGCTTTGAAAATGATAGAATGATGGTTCTATCTAAGCAGATGCTATCATGGTTTTAGAAGGTATGGTTTGAAACACTGTCCTTTCTGTGTGGAGTTTGCAGGTTCTTCTCGTGTATGTGTGGCCCTCCTAAAACTTACATGTTAAACTGATTGGCCACTAAAAATGTGCCACAAGGAATGAGTGTCCGTGTGTGGCAAAGCAACAGATAGGTAAAAGATTGGCGGTGTACCCCGCCTCTTACTTGTAATCACCCGGGATAAGCTCCGGCACCACCGCGACCCCGTTAGGAATAAGCTGATCACCAAACCAAACAGAAGAGAGTTCCAGTAATCCAGACTGTGTACGAGTAGAGCAGCGGACTGAGGAGTGAGGGAGGAAGTAAGCAGAGCGGGTGATGGTGTTTATGTGAGAAGTGAAAGAAAGACTCCTGTGGAGGATGACATCTTTACCTGAGGGAGGGAGAGATGGTGGAGCCGTCGATGGAGGGAGAACGGATCGATCTTGCTTAGGGAGGATTTGGTGTCAATCAGAAGAAGTTCAGTTTTATTGCTACTGTTTGAGGTGGACCTCAAGACACTAGAAATGTGCTGTTTTAGATAAACAGCTGCTTGATGCCGTGCAGCCGCCTCGTTATGCTGAAAAAAAAAAGGTTGAAAATCGTCAAAGAAGGTAAATGTAACGGTTAGCATAGATGCTAACTGTAAGTGGTCAAACCTAGCTTTAATTTAAACACTGACATTATCCAGGATGTTAGAATACATTCTTTTATTCTCTGAAAAGAACTTTTAAACCTGTCAGTTTTTGATCTCTTGACCTTTTAGTATAAAAATGTACATTCAGAACAAGCTATCCAAACATGTCCCAAATGTCACAAATTATATTTTTATATAATTTAATATTTGTCCCACAATGGGGTAATTTAATTCTATCACCTTTTTAGTAAAAAAAAAATATATATATATATTCAAATTCATATTTTTGGCTGTAATTATCAATTTTTTCATAAAAATTATGAACAAGAAATGTTTTTTTTTTTAATATTTCCTCCAAAACCTCAGAAATAAAGTTCTCCAAGAGAAAAGTTGAAAATAAACGGCATCGTTCTATCTTTCTGTTTTTCTCTAGTGTGTAAAGCACTTTATTTTTGAAAGATTTTGATTGTATGTTTTATGATTTTAATACATTTTTTCTGTCTTTTGAAGCACTTTGAATTACGTTTTGTATGAATTGTGCTACAAATAAACTTGTCTTGTCTTTTGTCTGCACTTCATTGTGCGTCACTAATTTTTAGATCATTTCTGTGGTTTTTTTTTCTCCTTCATCCATCTATGTGCACGCTCACGGCTCGCTCACACCGTGTGTGAGGGGCCTGCACACGTACGGAGAGCAGAGACCCAAACATTTCAGTCAGTCATCACAGTCTTCTTCTTAACTGTCTTTCCCTTCCGAGGTTGCGGGTGGGAAACTTTGGAATGGGGTTGTCGGAGCCCATCCCAGCACCCCCCAATTCAAGGCGAGAGGCAGGATACACCCCGAACAGGCTGCCAGTCTGTCTTGGGGCCACACACATACAACCATTCACACACACGCACACACACACACACACATTCCTATGCAATTTTGGCACCAGCCAATCAACCTAACATACATGTTTTTGGAGAGTGTGAGGAAACCGGAGTACCTGGAGGAAACCCACACAGACACAGGAAGAACATGCAAACTCCACACAGAAAGGCCAGTGGTCCAAGCCTCGCCCTCAGTCGGGACTTGAATCAACAACTTTCTTGCTGTGAGGCCTCTGTTCTACCCACTGCGCCCCCGTACCAACCCAAACATCTATTGTAAAAAAATAAATAAATAAAAATAATAATTGTGTGACTGTGAGATGCAAGAGTTTGATCTGCTGTAGTTTCTGAAAATATAGATCATTTCAGATAAACATTTCATTCACTGAGACATCTGCTTTAGGGTTCAAATTTCATCTCACCAGACTGTGTGGAGCCAAAAACTAGAGTAAAACCGTAGCATTTACTTGAGGGATTTCTTAAAAGATCAACCTTTAGGATGACCACCAAGATGACTAACAGCAACCAGGTGGGGTATCATTCCACATGGACGTTTCCCAGTTAGACGCTATGGAAAATATCCCAGCGCTAATTAAGGGTATGGCTTCCTATTTGAAGAGGGAGATAATCTCTTTTAGCTGAAAAGAATGTGCGCTAAGTAAGGGTAAGAATGTGCGCTGAAAGGTGTTGCTGAAAAGAATGTTCCTAAAGAGAAAAGAATGTTGCTGAAAAGAATGTTATATATCATACATTGCTCAAACGAGGTGCTGTACTGCATCCAGAAATTCATCAGTTGTGATGTACCCTTCCCTGTATTCTGTACGGAGACGATCCAGACGATTATCAATGTGGCGGTAGCAACGGCGGCGCGGGGCTTTTAGTTATAAATATAATATATCTGTGATAGAGTCAAATATTTACAGTAAATAAGCTGATAATAACTTAGTAATAAAATAATACATAAATAACAATATATTATCAATCAAATACAAGCGCTAAATTAAACTATTTTCACACTATTTTGGTAGATTTTTTCATTTTAAATATAATTATTATATAAACTTACAAAATATTGTAAAAATCTGTGATTAAATTTACATTATAATATCAAAGGCGTCTTACTGGGAAGCGTCCATGTGGGATGAAACCCCTGATGGTAGGAAAGGAATTCCTTTGTCTTCTCAAAAGACTAAAGTACCAGAAAGACAACTTTCATTAGACCCTTTAAAAAACACCTCACAATTTATAGGTGGGGATTTTTACTCCGTTTTTACTTGGAATAGATTTTTAACAGCGTTTTAAAAACAATCAGACATTTTTTTCTTTACAATGAATCAAAGTGAATGAGAACAAATCGTGACTTTGCCTCGGTTAGAGGGCTGCAGCAGGAAAACAGGGACTTAAAGAAAAAATCTAGCGCGGGTTCATTTTTAGAGGATAAAATCTTCTACGTTTTGATGCTGGATGGAGTTTCGGACGTTTTATCGACTTTTGAGTCACTGAGCCCCCTCCCCCACGTTTCTTGTCATTTTGGTAGACGGAAGAGCTTTCCATGAACTTTTCCCATTTCTTAAAAAAGAAAAAAATCCCGAGACTTTTCTTAATTTTGTTGGAGCAGAAGAGATGAAATCCCTGTGAGCATTTTAAAGATAAAACTCTGCTTCTAGATTTTATCATTTCATGGTTTGTGATCAACAAAAACTTTTAGGGAAAATTTCAAAACTCCATTCAAGTCAATGAGAAAAAAAAAATCACTAAATTGAAAATATCATAAAAACTAAGCAGAAATTCAAAAATCTGTAGAGAAGCCCGGTAGTCCCAATAAAAGCGGTCATTTTGAGACTTAAAATCACTCAAATGGTTCAATCCTAACTGGGACAGCGTTCCCTTTAATGAAGAAAATAATACTTGCTGCCTTTTTAAGGCTTCAAGCAATTTAAAGTCCATTTAATTTGTTAATCCCTGATTATTTACTAGGTTATTATTATTACTGATTCTAATCTATTTTTGATTGTAATTCATTCATCCTCACCTCATTCTTCCTGGATAGCAGCTCTTTGTCCCAAAACTTCACATCCGGAGAAAATCAGAGAGAAAACAAAGCTCCTCCTTATCAAGGAGGGAGACTCTAGTCAGACAGTAGTAATCCATCCCTGATCCACTTTTAGTACTCTTTATTTTTCTATGTATAATATACTTACTATTTCTTTCTTTTCATGATTACTGTACTGCTATAACATAAATTTCCCGCGTGTGGGATCAATAAAGTACTTTATTAAGTGTACCGATTGCAGATGACACCACCCTCATTGGGCTCATCTCTGATGGCGATGAGTCGGCCTACAGGATGGAGGTAGACCAGCTGGTGTCCTGGTGCAGCAACAACAGCCTGGAGCTCAAGGCTCAGAAGACAATGGAGATGATCGTGTACTTTAGGAAAGTCACAGCTCCCATTACCCCCCTTGCACTGACAGACTCACCCATCACCATTGTAGACTCTTTCCGCTTCCTTGGCACTACCATCACACAGAACCTAAAGTGGGAGCCATCCACCAGCTCCCTGATCAAAAAAGCCCACCAGAGGATGTACTTTCTGCGGCAGTTGAAGAAAGCCAAGCTGCCCGCCCAGATGTTGGTGCAGTTTTGCACAGCAATCATCCAGTCCATCCTCACCTCCTCCATCACCGTGTGGTACGCTGGTGCCACAGCCACAGACAAAGACAGACTGCAGCGCATTGTGCGCTCTGCAGAGAAGGTGATCGGCTGCAGCCTTCCATCTCTCGAAGACCTGTACGTCTCCAGGACTCGGGGGCGTGCAGGTCGGATAGCAGCTGACCCTTCCAACCCTGGACATGGACTTTTTGAGCGACTCCCCTCGGGCAGGAGGCTCCGGTCTATTCGAACCAGAACGTCCCGCCACAAAAACAGCTTCTTCCCTTCTGCCGTTGGACTAATGAATGCTTTATAACTTGGATCCCCACATCTCTTAGTCACTTTATAACCTGGATCCCCACATCTCTTAGTCACTTTATAACCTGGATCCCCACATCTCTTAGTCACTTTATAACCTGGATCCCCACATCTCTTAGTCACTTTATAACCTGGATCCCCACATCTCTTAGTCACTTTATAACCTGGATCCCCACATCTCTTAGTCACTTTATAACCTGGATCCCCACATCTCTTAGATACTTTATAACCTGGATCCCCACATCTCTTAGTCACTTTATAACCTGGATCCCCACATCTCTTAGTCACTTTATAACCTGGATCCCCACATCTCTTAGACACTTTATAACCTGGATCCCCACATCTCTTAGTCACTTTATAACCTGGATCCCCACATCTCTTACTCACTTTATAACCTGGATCCCCACATCTCTTAGTCACTTTATAACCTGGATCCCCACATCTCTTAGTCACTTTATAACTTGGATCCCCACATCTCTTAGTCACTTTATAACCTGGATCTCCACATCTCTTAGACACTGTATAACCTGGATCCCCACATCTCTTAGACACTTTATAACCTGGATCCCCACATCTCTTACTCACTTTATAACCTGGATCCCCACATCTCTTAGACACTTTATAACCTGGATCTCCACATCTCTTAGACACTGTATAACCTGGATCCCCACATCTCTTAGACACTTTATAACCTGGATCCCCACATCTCTTACTCACTTTATAACCTGGATCCCCACATCTCTTAGACACTTTATAACCTGGATCCCCACATCTCTTAGTCACTTTATAACCTGGATCCCCACATCTCTTAGTCACTTTATAACCTGGATCCCCACATCTCTTAGTCACTTTATAACCTGGATCCCCACATCTCTTAGTCACTTCCCTCTTGTCACTTTACTGTCTTTATTATTTTCTATTATTTTCTATGAGCACTCTTAGCACTCTTAGTTTTGTTAAAATTATTCTTATTTTTTTATTTATTTTATTTTTATTATTACTTTTATTTTATATTTTTGCACACCTGTATCAAAAGAGGTCCCTAGTCTCTGATATTTTTCACTGACATGGCAATAAAAGCATTCTGATTCTGAATAAAAAACATTCTTTCAGAAAGTACTTGTGATGGAGATTACTAACCAGCAGGTGGCAGCAAAGCGTCATTTTGTTGCTTCCTGTCTTTAAAATAAAGCAGAAAAAAAACAGTCTGGACGTGATTTCTCGCGATATTTCCACAAGCAGGACAGTAATGGCGGTTCTTCTTGAAACGACAGTTAGAGAAATTGTTATTGATCTGTTTACACAACAAAGAGCAAAAAGTAAGTGATGAAACGGACACGTAAAGATGTGTGAGGATGTCCTGATTTTATTTAAAGCGTTCTGTTTTATTTACAGCCTCTCTAAACTTCCTGAAACTCTGTAAGATGAAATATTCCTTGACTCTTTTAAGACATTCCTCTAGTAAATGAGCCTGTGTTCTCACAGTTCCATGGAGTCTGGTTACTTCAGTTAAACCCAGAAGCAGATGTCTCTTCAGGAAATGAAATCTTTATCTCAAATCATCCAGATTTTCTGCTCTCCGTACGTGTGCAGGCCCCTCACACACGGTGTGAGCGAGCCGTGAGCGTGCACGTAGATGGCTGAAGGAGAAAAAAAAAACACAGAAATGATCTAAAAATTAGTGACGCACAATGAAGTGCAGAGAAAAGACAAGACAAGTTTATTTGTAGCACAATTCATACAAAACGTAATTCAAAGTGCTTCAAAAGACAGAAAAAATGTATTAAAATCATAAAACATACAATCAAAATCTTTCAAAAATAAAGTGCTTTACACACTAGAGAAAAACAGAAAGATAGAACGATGCCGTTTCTTTTCAACTTTTCTCTTGAAGAACTTTATTTCTGAGGTTTTGGAGGAAATATTTTAAAGAAAAACATTTCTTGTGCATAATTTCGATTAAAAAAAAAGATCATTACTGTAAAAAATATAAAAATTTGAATTATTATGAAAAGATCATCTATAGGAATATTTACAGTCATCAAAACACTAATACATACTTTTTTTTTTTTTTTACTAAAAAGGTGATAAAATGAAATTTCCCCATTGTGGGACAAATGAAGGAAATCTTAATTCTTTAAAGCAAACATGTAATTTGTGACATTTGGGACATGTTTGGATAGCTTGTTCTGAATGTACATTTTTATACTAAAAGGTCAAGAGATCAAAAACTGACAGGTTTGAAAGTTCTTTTCAGAGAATAAAAGAATGTATTCTAACATCCTGGATAATGTCAGTGTTTAAATTAAAGCTAGGTTTGAACACTTACAGTTACCATCTATGTTAACCGTTACATTTACCTTCTTTGATGATTTTCAACCTTTTTTTCGATCCGTTCTCCCTCCATCGACGGCTCCACCATCTCTCCCTCCCTCAGGTAAAGATGTCATCCTCCACAGGAGTCTTTCTTTCACTTCTCACATAAACACCATCACCCGCTCTGCTTACTTCCTCCCTCACTCCTCAGTCCTCAGTCCGCTGCTGTACTCGTACACAGTCTGGATTACTGGAACTCTCTTCTGTTTGGTTTGGTGATCAGCTTATCCCTAACGGGGTCGCGGTGCTGCCGGAACTTATCCTGGCTGATTTCAAGCAAGAGGCAGAGTTCAACGTGAACAGGTCGCCAGCCTCTTGCATTGCCACATGCGCACAATTATACACACACACACACACACACACACACATTCATAGAGGTACTTTTTTAGTGGCCAATCAGTCTATCATGAAAGTTTTAGGAGGGCCACACATACACAGGGAGAACCTGCAAACTCCACACAGAAAGGACAGTGTTTCTAACCTTACCTTTTAAAACCATGATAGCATCTGCTTAGATAGAACCATCATTTTCTCATTTTGTCAAAGCAACAATATTTAATCTAACTGTTTAAAACTACAAGATATGGTAAATATTAGAATATTACAGATTATGTATAAAGTTAAAAATAACTTAGTTCCAAAACGTATACAAAGTGTTTTTTAAATTTATAGTTGTTTATTATAATTTACGAGGATGTTATATTTTTGAACGTGTTAAAGTAAGAACTTCGGTAAAATCAAGATGTGTTTCTGTTGTTGGAGTAAAATTATGGAATGAATTTAAAATATGTTCTTCTTTCCTAAAATTTAAACAACATCTCAAGAATAAAAGTATTAGTGATTATAAGTAAGTTAAAAATAAGAGAGAAAAGAGGATAATGTAAAGTTTATTGTGGTTTTCTGTTTGATTGGAGATGTTTACTTTGTGAATTTCATTTTTGTTTGATGTAAAAATGTTGTTCAGTTAAATGTATACAGATGAATAGGGATAGGCATATATAAGCCATGCTTCAGTCTATTCCTTTTCTTTGGTCTGTTTGTTTCTTTGTTGCAATCTATATTATTATTACGATTTTGTTAAATTTGTATGACCAAATGACTAAATCTGAAATCTAATTCTAGCTCAGATCGATTCAGAGGAATGTTTATTGTTTAGATATTACATACAAGAAGTTGTAATAGTACTTTATTTTTTAAAGACAGGCGTTTCTTGTTGACCAGATGACACTTTTATGCAGAGCCGTTCTAAAACAATATGGGGGCCCTAAGCCGGAGGAATAACTGAGACCCCATACGTCAACATTTGTAAAATCCCATTTTAGAAGTTTCTTTATTGTCGCACCAAAAAAGAAGGAACATTTGTTTTCCAGCAGCATCAGATAAAAACAACTCTTCATAAAAAAAGAGTATTTTAAGTACACCCCTACATACTAGTACTCCTCAACCTCTTCCACATTGGCCCCTCTGATATTGGTAGGAGTCACCAGGTCCTTTTTCCTCCTTAAATCCACCACCAGTTCTTTTGTCTTTGTCACTTTGAGCAGTAGGTGATTCTGCTTGGTGCACATGACAAAGTTATCCACCACCGTCCTGTACTCCCTCTCATCTCCATCCGTTATGGCTCCAAACCCTTCTGAAAACTTCTGAAGATGGCAGGTCTCTGTGCAGACAAAATGTGCTGCAAGCTATGACATAAAACAATGAAAATCTGACTTTTTACAGTTCAAATAGGTTCGTAGCATGAAATCAAACTAAATGATGGTTTTGTTGCTGCAGTGCTGTGTTTAGTGATTGTTAAACTAAATCCAGCTTCATGTTTCTTTTTATTTCAGTGTTTTCTGCAGATGTGCAGCAGGTGGTGGTGACTGCACATAGGTACCTGTAAATGGAGTTTGGACGAGCTGGACCGAAGGTTCTATAAAGAAGAAAGCAGATAGACTGTAAGAAATCTAGAATTACAGCTGTTACATTGATAAAAAGTCTCAGCAGTTTACCAGCGATCTTTCCTCACATTCAGAGCACCGTCATCAAAGCCAGATGGAAGATAACGCAGAGTTAGACGCTCCATGCAACAAGCCAGCTGGACTGAATGAATCCCAAATCACAGAAGAGGACTGTGAATTACCAGAGGTGACCAGTAGCCCTGAGTCCAGCATTTATTTACAACCACAAAGTGAGAGAAAAGCTTCCAGCTCTTCTGAGATGAAATACTCTGGAGCTGACATGGAAGCTGGTGATAAAGACTTTGATGGTAACAGGACGCATAAAACATATACGCTTAGTGATGTGGACTGTAATGAACACATGAAAACCCACAAGGGACAAAAAACATTCATCTGTAATGAATGTGGACAGAGATTTAGTAACAAGTCATCCTATGAAAAGCACATGATCAGTCACACAGCAGACAAACCATTCCACTGTGAAGAATGTGGACAAAGATTTACTCATATGTCATCTTTGAGCATCCACATGAAAGTCCACACAGGAAGCAAACCGTTCTGTTGTGAAGAATGTGGACATACATTTAGTGATAAGTCAAACTTAAACAAACACATGAGAATCCACACAGGAGACAAACCGTTCCGCTGTAAAGAATGTGGAAAAAGATTTACTCAAAAGTCAGACTTAAAAAAACACATGAGAATCCACACAGGAGAGAAACCATTCCACTGTGAAGAATGTGGACATACATTTTGTCAAAAGTCAGACTTAAAAATTCACATGAGAATCCACACAGGAGAGAAATTATTTCACTGTGAAGAATGTGGAAAAAGATTTACTCATATGTCATCTTTGAACATCCACATGAGAATCCACACAGGAAGCAAACCATTCTGTTGTGAAGAATGTGGACATAGATTTAGTCACAAGTCAAACTTAGACGTACACATGAGAATCCACACAGGAGACAAACCGTTCCGCTGTGAAGAATGTGGAAAAAGATTTACCCGGAAATCATCTTTGAACAGCCACATGAGTGTCCACACAGGAGACAAACTGTTCTGCTGTGAAGAATGTGGAAAAAGATTTACCCGGAAGTCATCTTTGAACAGCCACATGAGAATCCACACAGGAAACTAATCATTCTGCTGTGAATGTTAGCTCACCACCTGATGAACACCCATCATCAGGTGAACTGCTTACACTCGAGCAACAAGTCATTAATTTCTTCAGGAGTAAAGACATCACCATAGACAGTAAGACTACAGCTGCTTGTCACACAATTCATCAGAAAGAGGAAAAATATCATCATCTGATATATGAGCAAAAAGAATACACACAGGTGTCTATGTAAATGAGTACCTGACCAAGAGGAATGCAGAGATTGATTGGCAAGCGAGGATTTTAATAAAGGAGAAAAAATATTTATTTACCTTTCTTTCTGTTTTTTTATGACTACAAACTGTATAAAAACTGAACTAAAACATATGAGGAGGTTTCATAATAAAGATAAAAATGATGACATTGGAGATGACATTGACCCTGAGATTCATTGTTTTAGTAACACTCTCTGTGACTGTGAATACTATTCTGAGGATGATTTTTAACCTGGAAATAAAGGGGTTCTCTCTCACACACTTCAAAAGTCGGAGTCTCAACTTCAATTTTTTTTCAAGATTAAAGACCTCATAAACAATTTCAGGATAAATTTCCTGTTGTTGCAGTCTCAGAAACCTGGGTAATGAAGGAGAAAGAATTTTTGGACAAAGTGGATAAATGTGAAGCTTTTTTTTTTCAGAATAGACACACAAAAAGAGGAGGTGGGGTCGCTTTGTTTGTTTAATCAGGTTTAGAATGTAATGTTATTGTAAACATGAGCTTTTCTATTGAAAACTTAATGGAATGTTTAACAAATGAAACACAAAATAAAAAACTAAAGAAATAATTAATAAATTCTATATATCGAGCCCCTGGTGGATGTTTGGATGATTTTAACAAGAAGATTTCTGAGTTATTTAAAAGAACCAATAATAAGTTGACTTTAGTTTTTGGTGATTTTAACATTGATTTGTTAAAAACAAACGATCAGATAAAAACTGCAGAGTTTACTAATATAATGTTTAGTTTGTGTTTTTATTCCTAATTTTAAAACCAAGCAGGATAACTACAGATAGTGCTGCTTTGATTGATAATATATTTGTTAATCAAACTAGTAAAAAAAGAAAGAGTGGACTTTTATTTGCAGATATCACAGATTATTTTCCTGTTTTTGTTGTTTTAGAAAGCAGTAATCATAAACAAATATTTACACATATGGAAACTATTAATTATAATAATATCAGAGAAAAATCTCCGCTTGCACTTGAAGCAATGAAGAATGAACTTTTTTATTATGACTGGAAAGAAATTTATGTTGATAATGTTAATGATTCTTACAGATGTTTCTTAGACATATTTATGAGGATATATGATTATTATTGTCCTCTGAAACAAGATAACCACAAAATAAAAACAAGACCAAAACCATGGATGACAAAAAGTTTGGAAAAGGCCTCTAGAAAGTGTGGCTAATTTTTATTAGCCACAGAAAACCCGTGTGTTTGTCTGTGTGTGCCTGTGTGAGGGTTTGAGAGAAAAAGAAAGCAAGCAAGACAGAGGAACTTCAGTGTGTGTTTGAGAGAGAGGGATTTGTCTGTGTGTGTGTGTTTGATAGAGGGTGTGTTTCTGATGTGATATTTAATGGTTGTGTAACAGCGACAAAATGTGTTGTGAGGGTAGTTTTACTGCAGACTGGAAACAATATGTCACAGATTTTATTAATATTCATCAAATTACAGATTCTTTAATGAATCACACCAGATTCGTTAAGAACAAAGTTAAAAGCGTATGTACATTTACTGTTCAATTCAATTTCAATTTAATTAGACATTTGTGAACAAAAGAACAACAACAAATATATACAAATAAAATATATTTATATTCATAGCGCCTATCCCCTTTACCTTAAACATAAAGTGCTGCTACATTTACAGTATAAATTAACAGTTTATTTCTCTGTATGATTTCACAACTTTCTTTTTCTATAAACTTTTAAACCGTCTCAGTCTTCTACAGTCTTTAATGTCTTGGTCTGACCTGTTCCATAGATTTACTCCAACAGCAGAAATACAGTGTTAAGACAGTGGTGAGGTGTGCTGTAGGTGAGACAGAGGAGTTCAGTGTGGGGGTGGGACTGTCCAAGGATCTGCTCTGAGTCCTTTGCTGTTTGCTGTGGTTATGGACAGGCTGACAGACGAGTTCAGGCAGGAATCCCCATGGACAATGATGTTTGCAGATGACACTGTGATCTGTAGTGAGAGGAGGGAAGAGGTGGAGGAAAAACTGGAGAGGTGGAGGTTTGCACTAGAAAGAAGATGAATGAAGATTAGTCAGAGTAAGACAGAGTACGTGTGTGAATGAGAGGGATCCAAATGGAAAAGTGAGGTTACAGGGAGAAGAGATAAAGAAGGTGGAAGATTTTAAGCAGAGGTGTCAAGTAACGAAGTAAGACTACTTCGTTACCTTACTCAAGTAGAAAATCTCGTTATCTTTACTTTAACGAAGTAATTATTTTTTTGTCTACTTTTTACTTTTACTCACTACTTTTTTATGCAATTATCTGTACTTTTACTTCGTTAATTTTATCAAAAGTAGTCGCTACTTTCTCCATTTTGTCACCGTTATAAAGCCGCGACTGTTTGTCGGAATTTTTTTTTTTTTATGAACCCTGAATGCATCAAACAAAGGAACAGATGATGATTGGCTGAAAGGTCCAGTCAATCATTACTTTGGGGCGAGCAGCACCGCCCACAAACTTTTAAAGAGCAAGGACGTAAACTAAGCGGAGGGGTTGACTCACCCAATCAGTATAACTTATTTTTTTCTTTGAGAGAACTAGTAGACGCAATACAAGCTGGTGCGAACACTACTCCAGGGCAAGATGGGGTCAGCTATAAGCTGCTGCAACATCTAGGTGAGGACACCTTGTATGAAATCTTGGCGTTATTCAATTATATCTGGGAGTCTGGATTCCTACCTACATCGTGGAAGCATGCTGTTGTGGTTCCAATTTTGAAACCAGGAAAGGACCCGTCGTCCCCATCTTCATATAGGCCAATAGCTCTTACATCTGTCCTCTGTAAAGTGATGGAGAGGATGGTCACGAGGAGGCTTGAGTTCTTTCTTGAGACTGGTGATTTCTTTGTGAATTACCAAAATGGTTTTCGAAAAGGTAGAAGTACGATGGACTCAGCAGCAGTATTAGATAGAGATGTCAAAAGGGCTATGATAAATAAAGAAGCAGTTTTAGCAGTGTTTCTAGACATTGAAAGGGCTTACGATAGTCTATGGAGGGAGGGATTGCTCTTCAAATTGCATGATGCAGGTGTTCATGGAAGGATGTTCTGTTGGATAAAGAGTTTTTTGTGTGGAAGAACAATTCAGGTAAGGGTAGGTAAAACAGTGTCTGAAATTGCAGGAATAGAAAACGGTACTCCCCAAGGAGCTGTAATCAGCCCGCTGTTATTTAATATTATGATTAATGATATCTTTCAGTGTGTTGATACTAGATTTGGCAAGTCATTGTTTGCTGATGATGGAGCAATCTGGAGGAGTGGAAAAAACATTTCGTTTTTATTCACGGAAACACAAAAGGCACTCAATAAAGTTATTGAGTGGGGAACTAAATGGGGATTTAAGTTGTCAAGTGAGAAAAGCAAAGTTATGATATTTGGATTGAAAAAGAAGATACCCTCTGTTTCTCTTAGTATTTATAATTCACCCATTGAGAGGGTAAAGGTTTTTAAATTTTTGGGGCTTTGGTTTGATGAGAGATTGATTTGGAAAATACATGTTGATAATATCATCAAAAAGTGTGAGAAAGTGACCAATATCATGAGAAGTCTCTGTGGTAGTGACTGGGGAGCGGAGAGGTATACTCTTCAATTAATATACAGAGCAATGATTAGATCCATTTTTGACTATGGTTGTGTGGTGTTTGGAGCTGCATCTTCTTCAGTGTTGAAAAAACTAGATATTGTACAATCAAAGGCCCTGAGGATCTGCTGTGGTGCCTTTCGGACAACGTCGATTCCTGCCTTACTGGTTGAAATGGGCGAGTTTCCTCTGAAACTTAGACGGAACAAACTGGGGGTCCATTTTTGGGCTAGAGTGGCGGGGTCGCATGGCCATTTGGCGTCTAAGTGTCTCCTGGACGACTGTTGGGAGTTTGCGAAAAGGCCAGAAAAAGCATGTTTTTTCACCCATAGTGTGAAGGTGGCACAGACTATGGGGTTGCGGAAAGACTCGGTGGTGGGCCTGGTGTGGCCCCCTATGCCCTCCTGGAGCCTACCTGAGCCAGAAGTCAGCACAGATCTGCTTAGTTTAAGCAAAAGGGCAGCTTGTGAGTGTATTGACAACTACTTAGGCGAGCAGAGTGAGGCCGTTCATATCTTCACTGATGGGTCGAAAGAGGGTAGAAGAGCAGGTTTTGGAATGTATGTTGCTAATCCGCTAGTTATGAATAGTGTCCGTCTGTCAGATGATGTATCTGTGTTTTCAGCAGAGTTGGTGGCAATTTTATGGGCTTTGTATTGGCTCCGTGATCTCCCTCCATCACGGTGTATAGTATGTTCAGACTCTTTATCAGCTTTATCAGCTCTCCGGTATAGGACACCTGGAGCTCGGCCAGATTTGGTTTTTGATATTCTGTGCTGCCTTAAACGACTGGAAGATATAGGTTCGGAGGTTCTGTTTGTCTGGGTCCCTGGACATGCTGGAGTTGTGGGAAATGAAAGGGCCGATGCTCTAGCCAAGGCATCCCTTGGTAGAGACACAATAGATGTGTCCTTGGCGTTGGGGATGCAGGAATGTTTTAGCATCTGTAAGGAGAAAATTACTGAGGAGTGGCAAACACAATGGGAGAATGAGCGGCGGGGCAGACACTATTTTGCAAGTCAGCCTTCAGTTACTGGCGCTAGGTGCCCTGCAACCTATTGTCGTAGAACTGAAGTTGTTCTAACTAGGCTTAGACTTGGACACTGCGCCCTGGCGGAGGGTTTGAAATTGGTCGGCAAACACCCTAGTGGGCTTTGTGAGTGTGGAAACGCTGAATCGGTTGCTCATGTGATGTTGACATGCAGCAAATACAGTCGCGAAAGAAGACATCTTTTTGTTCAATTGGCAGACACAGGGTTAGCCGTTTTTTCGCTCAGGTCGATGTTGTTTTCGTTGGAAGGGCAAGTTGGAGAAGCCGTGCTTTTTTATCTGCGCCGCACTGGCCTTTTTTCAAGAATCTAACACAGTTGGATTCTTGAAAATCTAACTGTGGATTTTCTGGAGGCTGGGTGTGGATTGGTCTACCGGTGGAGGGCAGCATTGCGCACTCGAGCGTGTAGCCTGCCGGAAACGACTTGAAGAAGAAGAAGAATTTCCGTGTTGGAGACTTGTTGCGGGCTCGGAAATCAAAGTGTTTCTGATGCTGCAACACTGAACTTTGAATGAATTATCAGGTTTTTTTAAAAAAAAAAAACAACAGCAAAGAAATGTTTTTTTATTATTATTTTCAGTCTGCGGTTATTGTAAACGTCTTTGCTGAAAATGTTGTAGATGGTATTTTTATAAAAATAACTTTGACCTGTGATGCACTATTTTATCTTCATAAACAAAGCTGATTGAACCGATTAATCCATAAATAGTAGTGGATGAAGTATTTGTGCTTAAAAGCATCCAAAATGTTATTGATTAGTTTATAAAGACTGACTGAGGAGATTAAAACTACACATCGCTTAGATTTTGTATCATGTAGATGTTTGGGTTAACATTAAAAAAACCTTATATGTACACATATATATGTAGATATGTATATATATATATAAATTTATATATACCGTCTCCTAAGTCCCGCCCCTACTGGTTTCTTTCTGGGTTTCTTAAAATCTTATTTCCCTGGTTATTTTTTTATTTTTACAGTTCTTAAAATTTTAGAAAAAGAATCCAAGGATTTTGCCTCCTGTGTGTTTCCTTCACTCCCACTGCCTTACGAGTGCATGTAAAGGGTGTTATTTTGTCAATGGGCGTGGTTTTACTGGGTGTACGATATTTTTTGTAAAATACGATAATTTTACGTCATTAGTACGATAATCCAGCACCTCCCACCTGGCAACGCTGGTTCCATGCGCTGGTTCCATTATTAAGAAATAAATGTTTCTGATTCATAAAGTTTCACCAAAACACTTTCATTTATTATCACATTTTCTGCTCTTTAAAGCATGTGATAATAGTTAAAAAATATGTTTATACGCTTTTGTTAACAATATTCCTTTTTTTCTGAAAATTACTTTTACTTTTTTTACTTTAAGTAGTTTTAAAATAGGTTACTTTTTACTTTTACTTAAGTAGAAAACTTGAGTTGATACTTCTACTTTTACTAAAGTAGTTTTTTAACTCGGTATTTATACTTCTACTTGAGTAGGAAATGTTGGTACTTTTGACACCTCTGATTTTAAGTATCTAGGATCAACAGTCCAGAGCAATGGAGAGTGTGGAAAAGAGGTGAAGAAGCGTGTTCAGGCAGGCTGGAACGGGTGAAGGAAAATCTCAGGTGTGATGTGTGACAGAAGAGTTTTAGCTAGAATGAAAGGGAAAGTGTACAAAACCGTGGTGAGAGCGGCCATGCTGATTGGTCTAGAGAAAGTAGCACTGAAGAAAAGACAGGAAGCAGAGATGGAGGTAGCAGAGATGAAGATGCTGAGGATCTCTCTGGGAGTGACCAGGATGGACAGGATTAGAAATGAACAGCACATGTTAGAGGTTTTGGGGATAAAGTTTGAGAGGCAAGACTGAGATGGTTAGGGCACGTATAGACGAGAGAGAGAGAGAGTACATCAGAAGAAGGATGCTGGGTTTGGAACCACCAGGAAAGAGGACTAGAGGAAGACCAAAGAGTAGGTTCATGGACACAGTGAAGGAAGACATGAAGATAGTTGGTGTGACTGAAGAGGATGCAGCATATAGGGTTAGATGGAAGAAACTGACTTGCTGTGGCGCCCCCTGAAGGGAAATGCTGAAAGAAGAAGAAGAATATACTTACTATTTCTTTCTTTTCATGATTACTGTACTGCTGTAACATAAATTTCCCACGTGTGGGATCAATAAAGTACTTTATTCAGTGTACCGAATAAAAAACATTCATTCAGAAAGTACTTGTGATAGAGAGTACTTACCACTAGGTGGCAGTAATGCGCCATTTTAGTGCTTCGTGTCTTCAAAATAAAGAAGAAGAAGAAGAAGAAGAGTCTGGATGTGGAGCTGAGAGGTTGATTGGCAACACGGAAGTCATACAGAAGATTGAGTTGATCGGAATTGAACAGTGCTGAGTCCGGGAGGACTTGAATGTTTCCTTTGGGTAGTTTAGTCGTGGTTTTTTGTTTGGGTTGGTTGAATTGGCGTGAGTTTGTTTTGTGGTGCGTCTTTTTTCTTTTGTTTGTGGGTGGTAGGGGTTTTCGGTTGTCCCGTGGGCGGCCAACCGACGGCCTGTACAGGTCCGGACTGGTCCGCCTGCCGTCACCGATTAGGGGGTTGATGGAAGTTGACGGGAGTGTGTGCGGGGGGTTGGATGGTCGGGCGGGGGAGGTTGGTGGTGGGGAGGGGTCGGGATCAGGGGAGGGATGGTCTACTAAGGGTATTAAACGGAAGTCTCGTCTGTCAGGGGGGGGATGGTGGCACGGACAGGGGGGAGGGACAGGGTCGCGGAAGGATGGGTGTGTTTCACGTGGTGGTTAGGTTTGATGGGGGTGAGGGATTGAGGGGTTATGATCCTTTGAGACTGACCAAGGTTTTGAAGGACAAGGTGGGGGACGTTCGGTTTGCTAGGGTGTTGGATGATGGGAATCTTTTGATAGGATGTGGGGATGTAGATCAGGTTGGTAAAGCTATGAAATTGCAAGTGGTAGGGAAGTGTAAATTGTTGATGTGTTTGGTATTGTTTGCTACCAGGTACACCTTGTTTGTTTAAAAATATTACCTTTTTAAATTATTAATAAAAAAGTACCTCCCTGAGAAAATTGGTGGATCTCATTTGTTTCAGTTCAGACCAACTTGACTTTGTAAGGTTACTCTAACTAAACTATTTAGTGTTACTGTTATTTTAATGGAATTTGTTCATTAAACTTAACCTTGTTACTTTTTTAGGTTTCATACATTAAAAGAAAGAAACCTTATCAACCTTCGTCTTGTGTTTGGGTCGCCACCGACCCGTTTTAGATTTTACATCTATAAAAGAACTACATAGCTCTGGTTAAAAAAATAACCTTTGTAGTGTATTGGTCAGTTTTAACACACACACACACACACACAAATACAAAACACACACACACACACACACACAAAGGCCTTTTCCAAACTTTTGTCATCCATGGTTTTGGTCTTGTTTTTATTTTGTGATTACCTTGTTTCAGAGGACAATAATAATCATATATCCTCATAAATATGTCTAAGAAACATCTGTAAGAATCATTAACATTATCAACATAAATTTCTTTCCAGTCATAATAAAAAAGTTAATTCTTCATTGCTTCAAGTGCAAGCGGAGATTTTTCTCTGATATTATTATAATTAATAGTTTCCATATGTGTAAATATTTGTTTATGATTACTGCTTTCTAAAACAACAAAAACAGGAAAATAATCTGTGATATCTGCAAATAAAAGTCCACTCTTTCTTTTTTTACTAGTTTGATTAACAAATATATTATCAATCAAAGCAGCACTATCTGTAGTTATCCTGCTTGGTTTTAAAATTAGGAATAAAAACACAAACTAAACATTATATTAGTAAACTCTGCAGTTTTTATCTGATCATTTGTTTTTAACAAATCAAAGTTAAAATTACCACAAACTAAAGTCATCTTATTATTGGTTCTTTTAAATAACTCAGAAATCTTCTTGTTAAACTCATCCAAACATCCACCAGGGGTTCGATATATACAACTTATTTATCATTTCTTTAGTTTTTTAATTTGTGTTTCAATTGTTAAACATTCCATTAAGTTTTCAATAGAAAAGCTCATGTTTACAATCACATTACATTCTAAACCTGATTGAACAAACAAAGCGACCCCACCTCCTCTTTTTGTGTGTTTATTCTGAAAAAAAGCTTCATATTCATCCACTTTGTCCAAAAGTTCTTTCTCCTTCATTACCCAAGTTTCTGAGACTGCAACAACAGAAAATTTCTCCTCAAAATTGTTTAAATAGTTTTTATTCTTGAAAGAAATAGCTGTTGAGACTCTGACTATTGAAGTGTATGAGAGAGAACCCCTTTATTTCCAGGTTAAAAATCATCCTCAGAATAGTATTCACAGTGACAGAGAGTGTTACTAAAACAATGAATCTCAGGGTCAATGTCATCTCCAATGTCATCATTTTTATCTTTATTATGAAACCTCCTCATATGTTTTAGTTCAGTTTTTATACAGTCTGTAGTCATAAAAAAACAGAAAGAAAGGTAAATAAACTAACTAGTCCAAACTGAAAATTAAACTTCATTTCTAAAACTCTAACTGGGACACATTCATTTCAATTATATTTCTCCAGCTCAGATAGATTTCTGATGATAACATCTTTAGTCTGTTCAGGTGGTCCCTTGAGCTTTATCATAATTTTACAGTTCCTTGTCCAGGTGTCTTGTATCTTTTCTCCTGTTTTAAAATTCTCGCTTGCTGAGCAATCTCTGCATTTCTCTTGGTCAGGTGCTCATTTACATAGACACCTGTGCCCTTGAGCTTTTTACAACTTTCATCAACTCAATTTTATTCTTTTTGCTCATAAATCGGATGATGATATTCTGATGAATTTTGTAACAAGCAGCTGTAGTCTTACTGTCTATGGTGATGTCTTTACTCCTGAAGAAATGAATGACTTGTTGTTCGAGTGTAAGCAGTTAACTTGATGATGCATCTTCATCAGGTGGTGGGCCAACATTCGCAGCAGAACGATTAGTTTCCTGTGTGAATTCTCATGTGTACGTCTAAGTTTGACTTTTGAGTAAATCTTTTTCCACATTCGTCACAGCGGAACGGTTTCTCTCCTGTGTGGATTCTCATGTGTCTGTCTAAGCTTGACTTTTGAGTAAATCTTTTTCCACATTCGTCACAGCGGAACGGTTTCTCTCCTGTGTGGATTCTCATGTGTACGTCTAAGTTTGACTTTTGACTAAATGTATATCCACATTCTTCACAGTGGAATGGTTTCTCTCCTGTGTGGATTGTCTTGTGTTTGTCTAAGCTTGACTTGTGACTAAATGTATGTCCACATTCTTCACAGTGGAATGGTTTCTCTCCTGTGTGGATTTTCATGTGTGAGTCTAAGTTTGAGTTTTGAGAAAATCTTTTTCCACATTCTCCACACTGGAACAGTTTCTCTCCTGTGTGGATTAACATGTGAATTTTTAAGCTTGACTTTTCAGTAAATGTATGTCCACATTCTTCACAGGCAGAACGGTTTCTCTCCTGTGTGAATTCTAATGTGTTTGTTTAAGTTTGACTTATCACTAAATGTATGTCTACATTCTTCACAAGAGAATGGTATCTCTCCTGTGTGGATTCTCATGTGGCTGTTCAACGATGACTTCCGAGTAAATCTTTGTCCACACTCTTCACAGTGGAATGGTTTGTCCGCTGTGTGACTGATCACGTGCATTTCATAGGATGACTTGTTACTAAATCTCTGTTTACATTCATTACAGATTAATGTTTTTTGTCCCATGTGGGTTTCCATGTGTTCATTACAGTCCACATCACTAAGCGTATATGTTTCATGTGTCCTGTTACCATCAAAGTCTTTATCACCAGCTTCCATGTCAGCTCCAAAGTATTTCATCTCAGAAGAGCCAGAAGCTTTTCTCTCACTTTGTGGTTGTAAATTAATGCTGGACTCAGGGCTACTGGTCACCTCTGGTAATTCACAGTCCTCTTCTTTGATTTGGGATACATTCAGTCCAGCTGGCTTGTTGCTTGGAGCGTCCTTCTCTGCGTTATCTCCCATCTGGCTTTGATGACGGTGCTCTGAATATGAGGAAGGATCGCTGGTCGCTGGTAAACTGCTGAGACTTTTTATCAATGGAACACCTGTTATTCTGGATTTCTTACAGTCTATCTGCTTTCTTCTTTATAGAACTTTCGGTCCAGCTCGTCCAAACTCCATTTACAGGTACCTCTGTGCAGTCACCACCACCTGCTGCACATCTGCAGAAAACACTGAAATAAAAAGAAACATGAAGCTGGATTTAGTTTAACAATCACTAAACACAGCACTGCAGCAACAAAACCATCATTTAGTTTGATTTCATGCTCTGAACCTATTTGAACTGTAAAAAGTCGTATTTTCATGGTTTCATGTCATTGTCTGCAGCACATTTTGTCTGCACAGAGACCTGCCATCTTCAGAAGTTTTCAGAAGTGGTTGGAGCCATAACGGATGGGGATGAGAGGGAGTACAGGACGATGGTGGATAACTTTGTCACATGGACCAAACAGAACCACCTACTGCTCATCGCTGGTTGTGGACCTGAGGAGGAACAAGGACCCCCATATTGACTTTGAAAACTCTTTCTTTGTAAATATCTCATGTTACAATGTGGGTTCCTACGACTTCGGATCAACACGTGGTTTCCTTTAAAATATATTGAGTGTGGCTTATACTCAGGTGAGCTTTAAAGACCAGAAATAATGAGTATTTGTAAAATTTGTTTAGACATGAAAAACAACAGAGAAAAAAGAATAACTTCCTGTATGTAATATCTAAACAATAAATATTCCTCTGTATCGATCTGAGCAAGAATTAGATTAAATATTGTTGCTTTGAAAATGATAGAATGATGGTTCTATCCAAGCAGACACTATCATGGTTTTAGAAGGTAAGGTTTGAAACACTGTCCTTTCTGTGTGGAGTTTGCAGGTTTTCCTCATGTATGTGTGGCCCTCCTAAAACTTACATGTTAGATAGATTGGCCACAATAGGAGTGCCACTAGGAATGAGTGTGTGTGTATGAGTGTCCGCGTGTGGCAATGCAACAGATAGGCAACAGTTTCGCGGTGTATCCTGCCTCTTGCTTGAAATCAGCCAGGATAAGCTCCGGCACCACCGCGACACCGTTAGGAATAAGCTGATCACCAAACCAAACAGAAGAGAGTTCCAGTAATCCAGACTGTGTACGAGTACAGCAGTGGACTCTAGAGTGAGGGAGGAAGTAAGCAGAGCGGGTGATGGTGTTTATGTGAGAAGTGAAAGAAAGACTCCTGTGGAGGATGACATCTTTACCTGAGGGAGGGAGAGATGGTGGAGCCGTCGATGGAGGGAGAACGGATCGATCTTGCTTAGGGAGGATTTTGTGTCAATCAGAAGAAGTTCAGTTTTATTGCTACTGTTTGAGGTGGACCTCAAGACACTAGAAATGTGCTGTTTTAGATAAACAGCTGCTTGATGCCGTGCAGCCGCCTCGTTATGCTGAAAAAAAAAGGTTGAAAATCATCAAAGAACGTAAATGTAACGGTTAGCATAGATGGTAACTGTAAGTGGTCAAACCTAGCTTTAATTTAAACACTGACATTATCCAGGATGTTAGAATACATTCTTTTATTCTCTGAAAAGAACTTTCAAACCTGTCAGGTTTTGATCTCTTGACCTTTTAGTATAAAAATGTACATTCAGAACAAGCTATCCAAACATGTCCGAAATGTCAAAAATTATATTTATGCTTTTAAGAATTAAGAATTCCTTTATTTGTCCCACAATGGGGGAATTTAATTCTATCATCTTTTTAGTAAAATAAATAGATAAATAAATAAAATGCATATTAGTGTTTTGATGACTGTAAATATTTCTACAGATGATTTTTTCATGATTATTTAAATTTATATTTTGACAGTAATGATCAATTTTTTTTATAAAAATTATGCACAAGAAATGTTTTTCTTTAAAATATTTCCTCCAAAACCTCAGAAATAAAGTTCTCCAAAAGAAAAGTTGAAAAGAAACGGCATCGTTCTATCTTTCTGTTTTTCTCTAGTGTGTAAAGCACTTTATTTTTTAAAGATTTTGATTGTATGTTTTATGATTTTAATACATTTTTTCTGTCTTTTGAAGCACTTTGAATTACGTTTTGTATGAATTGTGCTACAAATAAACTTGTCTTGTCTTTTCTCTGCACTTCATTGTGCGTCACTAATTTTTAGATCATTTCTGTGTTTTTTTTTTTTTTTTCTCCTTCAGCCATCTATGTGCACGCTCACGGCTCGCTCACACCGTGTGTGAGGGGCCTGCACACGTACGGAGAGCAGAGACCCAAACATTTCAGTCAGTCATCACAGTCATCTTCTTAACCGTCTTTCCCTCCCGAGGTTGCGGGGGTTGCCGGAGCCCATCCTGGCTGATTCAAGGCGAGGGGCAGGATACACCCCGAACAGGCTGCCAGTCTGTCTTGGGGCCACACACATGCTAGCATACACACACACATTCCTATGCAATTTCGGCACCAGCCAATCAACCTAAAATACATGTTTTTGGAGGGTGTGAGGAAACCGGAGTACCTGAAGGAAACCCACACAGACACAGGAAGAACATGCAAACTCCACACAGAAAGGTCAATGTTCCAAACCTCGCCCCCAGCTGGGACTTGAAACCACAACCTTGTTGTTGTGAGGCCTCTGTGCTACCCACTGCGCCCCAGTGCCAACCCAAACATTTATTGCAAAAAAAAAAACAAATAAATAAATAAAAATAATAATTGTGTGACTGTGAGATGCAAGAGTTTGATCTGCTGTAGTTTCTGAAAATATAGATCATTTCAGATAAACATTTCATTCACTGAGACATCTGCTTTAGGGTTCAAATTTCATCTCACCAGACTGTGTGGAGCCAAAAACTAGAGTAAAACCGTAGCATTTACTTGAGGGATTTCTTAAAAGGTCAACCTTTAGGATGACCACCAAGATGACTATCAGCAACCAGGTGGGGTATCATTCCACATGGACGTTTCCCAGTTAGACGCTATGGAAAATATCCCAGCGCTAATTAAGGGTATGGCTTCCTATTTGAAGAGGGAGAAAATCTCTTTTAGCTGAAAAGAATGTGCGCTAAGTAAGGCTAAGAATGTGCGCTGAAAGGTGTTGCTGAAAAGAATGTTCCTAAAGAGAAAAGAATGTTATATATCATACATTGCTCAAACGAGGTGCTGTACTGCATCCAGAAATTCATCAGTTGTGACGTACCCTTCCCTGTATTCTGTACGGAGACGATCCAGACGATTATCAATGTGGCGGTAGCAACGGCGGCGCGGGGCTTTTAGTTATAAATATAACATATCTGTGATAGAGTCAAATATTTACAGTAAATAATCTGATAATAACTTAATAATAAAATAATACATAAATAACAATATATTATCAACCAAATACAGGCGCTAAATTCAACTATTTTCACAATATTTTGGTAGATTTTTTGCATTTTAAATATAATTATTATATAAACTTACAAAATATTGTAAAAATATGTGATTAAATTTACATATAATATCAAAGGCGTCTTACTGGGAAGCGTCCATGTGGGATGAAACCCCAGATGGTAGGAAAGGAATTCCTTTGTCTTCTCAAAAGACTAAAGTACCAGAAAGACAACTTTCATTAGACCCTTTAAAAAACACCTCACAATTTATAGCTGGGGATTTTTACTCCGTTTTTACTTGGAATAGATTTTTAACAGCGTTTTAAAAACAATCAGACATTTTTTTCTTTACAATGAATCAAAGTGAATGAGAACAAATCGTGACTTTGTCTCGGTTAGAGGGCTGCAGCAGGAAAACAGGGACTTAAAGAAAAAATCTAGCGCGGGTTCATTTTTAGAGGATAAAATCTTCTACGTTTTGATGCTGGATGGAGTTTCGGACGTTTTATCGACTTTTGAGTCACTGAGCCCCCTCCCCCACGTTTCTTGTAATTTTGGTAGACAGAAGAGCTTTCCATGAACTTTTCCCATTTCTTAAAAAAGAAAAAAAAAATACCGAGACTTTTCTTAATTTTGTTGGAGCAGAAGAGATGAAATCCCTGTGAGCATTTTAAAGATAAAACTCTGCTTCTAGATTTTATCATTTCATGGTTTGTGACGAACAAAAACTTTTAAGGGAAAATTTCCAAAATCCATTCAAATCAATGAGAAAAAAAAATCACTAAAATATCACAAAAACTAAGCAGAAATTCAAAAATCTGTAGAGAAGCCCGGTAGTCCCAATAAAAGCGGTCATTTTGAGACCTAAAATCACTCAAATGGTTCAATCCTAACTGGGACAGCGTTCCCTTTAATGAAGAAAATAATACTTGCTGCCTTTTCAAGGCTTCAAGCAATTTAAAGTCCATTTAATTTGTTAATCCCTGATTATTTACTAGGTTATTATTATTACTGATTCTAATCTATTTTTGATTGTAATCCATTCATCCTCACCTCATTCTTCCTGGATAGCAGCTCTTTGTCCTAAAACTTCACATCCGGAGAAAATCAGAGAGAAAACAAAGCTCCTCCTTATCAAGGAGGGAGACTCTAGTCAGACAGTAGTAATCCATCCCTGATCCACTTTTAGTACTCTTTGTTTTTCTATGTATAATATACTAACTATTTTTTTTTTTCATGATTACTGTACTTAATCATGATTAATTTGATCATGATTAATTAATTAATTAATGATTAATTAATCATGACTCATTATTACATGATTAATTTCCCACGTGTGGGATCAATAAAGTACTTTATTAAGTGTACCGAATAAAAAACATTCATTCAGAAAGTACTTGTGATGGAGAGTACTAACCACTAGGTGGCAGTAATGCACCATTTTGGTTCTTCGTGTCTTCAAAATAAAATAGAAAAAGAGTCTGGATGTGATTTCTCGCGATAATTCCACAAGCGGGGCAGTAATGGCGGTTCTTCCTGAAAGGACAGTTAGAGATATCAGGTGTGTTCGAGATGACACAAGCGGACGCAGTTCTGATCGGCGTAGATCGGTGCGGAATGCATGCCGGCTTTTTTTTTCGTTCGAGATGCCGCCAACTTTCTCTGATGTCACCTGTGCACCGGTAACGAAACTCTCGCGAGAGCAAGGCTGACGCAGTTGCTTTTTACCAACTGCGCCGCCTGTATGGACTACAAAATCTAACGGCATGATGGGAAATGGAGTCTTGTCAAGATGTGTACTGACAGCTGATTGGCTCTCACTGATGTTTTCATCTTTGATTTCTTATTAATACATATTTGTTTATATTTATTTCCACTGCTTTAAGATTTTTTATTTGTTGTTTAATGTGCATTTTGTATAGTGACGTCATGATTGACATGAAAGATGGATGTAAATTATATGAGATATTTTTAAACGTAACGCCTGTAACTCACACACTCAGCTGATGGTATTTTACTGACCCGTTTTTACTTTAACTCTTCAAGTGGTGTAAATAGTTGTAAGACATGGAAATATGGAACCTAATTAACATAATTTAGATTAAAATAATCTACAATAACTTCTGAGTCTAAAAACATAAAAACTGAAAATAACTTTTATAAATTTTGATTTGGTGTGTTTTTTTTCCACATATGAATTTATTTATTGTGTAAAATTTAAAACCGGATGTAAATAACTGTTACTTTCTGTTAACGTGTGTCTAAACTTCAAGAAAACTGTTCGTCTTTATTCCAGGTGTCTTTCCCCGCCCCCCTGCATCGGCCGCCTGGTTTCATCTGAAATCCAGGCAAGGCGCAAATCATCTGGAACACACCTATTGTCGTTCTGGCAAGCCGAAGTGGGCGTCAATGGATTTAAGTGGGCGTATTCCCTGCAGCCAATCAGGAACTGAATAGATTTGGGGTAAAATATTGTCCTCCGGGCTTTAGCGGTGTACGTCACTGACACATTACTGACAGAATATGGAGGAGGTGTTGTCTGTTTTAAAGTTACATTTTTCACTCAACATGGATCACAAGATATTCTGTAGTCACTGTGGCTAATTCAGCTTAATTTTTATTAGCCACATTGAATATCTTTAGCCACACGTTCTTATTCAGTTATGATATGCTCTGTGTCATAACGTGTTAGTTTGTGGTTAACAGTAAATGTACAAACGCTTTTAACTTTGTTCTTAACAAATCTGGTGTGATTCATTAAAGAATCTGTAATTTGATGAATATTAATAAAATCTGTGACATATTGTTTCCGTCTGCAGTAAAACTACCCTCACAACACGTTTTGTTGTTGTTACACAACCATTAGACATCACATAAGAAACACACCCTCTATCAAACAGACACACACACACACACACACACACACACACACACACACACACACACACACACACACACACACAGACACACACACACACACACACACACACACACACACACAGACACACACACACACACACACAGAGGCCTTTTCCAAACTTTTTGTCATCCATGATTTTGATCTTGTTTTTATTTTGTGGTTACCTTGTTTCAAAGGACAATAATAATCATACCTCATAAATATGTCTAAGAAAGTTCTGTAAGAATCATTAACATTATCAACATAAATTTCTTTCCAGTCATAATAAAAATGTTCATTCTTCATTGCTTCAAGTGCAAGCAGAGATTTTTCTCTGATATTATTATAATTAATAGTTTCCATATGTGTAAATATTTGTTTATGATTACTGCTTTCTAAAACAACAAAAAAAGGAAAATAATCTGTGAAATCTGCAAATAAAAGTCCACTCTTTCCTTTTTAAACTAGTTTGATTAACAAATATATTATCTATCAAAGTAGCACTATCTGTAGTTATCCTGCTTGCACATAAACTCTGCAGTTTTTATGTGATCATTTGTTTTTAACAAATCAATGTTAAAATCACCACAAACTAAAGTCAACTTATTATTGGTTCTTTTAAATAACTCAGAAATCTTCTTGTTAAACTCATCCAAACATCCACCAGGGGTTCGATATATACAACTTATTAATCATTTCTTTAGTTTTTTACTTTGTGTTTCATTTGTTAAACATTCCATTAAGTTTTCAATAGAAAAGCTCATGTTTACAATCACATTACATTCTAAACCTGATTGAACAAACAAAGTGACCCCACCTCCTCTTTTTGTGTGTCTATTCTGAAAAAAAGCTTCATATTCATCCACTTTGTCCAAAAGTTCTTTCTCCTTCATTATCCAAGTTTCTGAGACTGTGACAACAGGAAATTTCTCCTTAAATTGTTTAAACAGTCTTTAATCTTGAAAACAATTGTTGTGGCGACACTTGACTATTGAAGTGTATGAGAGAGAACCCCTTTATTTCCAGGTTAAAAATCATCCTCAGAATAATATTCACAGTCACAGAGAGTGTTACTAAAACAATGAATCTCAGGGTCAATGTCATCTCCAATGTCATCATTTTTATCTTAATTATGAAACCTCCTCATATGTTTTAGTTCAGTTTTTATACAGTCTGTAGTCATAAAAAAACAGAAAGAAAGGTAAATAAACTAACTAGTCTAAACTGAAAATTAAACTTCATTTCTAAAACTCTAACTGAGACACATTCATTTCATTTATATTTCTCCAGCTCAGATAGATTTCTGATGGTAACATCTTTAGTCTGTTCAGGTGGTCCGTTGAGCTTTATCATAATTTTACAGGTCCTTGTCCAGGTATCTTGTATTTTTTTCTCCTTTTTTAAAATCCTCGCTTGCCGAGCAATCTCTGCATTCCTCCTGGTCAGGTTCTCATTTACATAAACACCTGTGCTCTTGAGCTTTTTACAACTTTCATCAACTCAATTTTATTATTTTTGCCCATAAATCGGATGATGATATTTTTCCTGTTTCTGAAGAATTGTGTGACAAGCAGCTGTAGTCTTACTGTCTATGGTGATGTCTTTACTCCTGAACAAATGAATGACTTGTTGCTCGAGTGTAAGCAGTTCACCTGATGATGCGTCATCTCCTTCACTGGTACCTGTAGTGACCCTGGCATAGGAGTGATGTGTAGTCTCCAGTCCAGATATCAGATTCTTGTAAATTGCTCCAGCTGCTCCATTCTATTTTCCAGGTCTTCTATTTTCTTATCTTTGTCTTCAATAACTTTCTTTAGTTGTTTGACTTCATCAATCAGTTATAGTAAGTTTATCTGCTTCTCCAACACTTTACTTATTTAATCTGACATGAAGCTCAGGGATTGCTTTACTTCTTCCAGGTCTTTGGCCAAACTTTTTGCCATTGCAGTTTGTAGAATGGCTTCCAACAGATCACAGTTATAAGTATTAACTGACTTTAGAAAAATAGGATTACAAAAAGAATCCAAAATTTTAATCTATCACGACAGTCCTTAACCAGAAAGCTCAATAAAATTAAATGATGTTTCTAATTCTTAGAGATATTTGATGGATTGAAAAGAATGTTCAGCACAAGATTTTCATCCAGCAGCCATGTTGTGGGCCAACATTCACAGCAGAACGATTAGTCTCCTGTGTGGATTCTCATGTGTGAGTCAAAGCCTGACTTTTGACTAAATGTATGTACACATTCTTTACAGCGGAACTGTTTCTCTCTTGTGTGGATTCTCACGTGGTAGTCTAAGCTAGACTTGTGACGAAATGTACGTCCACATTCTTCACAGTGGAATGGTTTCCCTCCTATGTGGATTCTCATGTGTGAGTTTAAGGCTGACTTTTGATTACAGGTATGTCCACATTCTTCACAGCGAAATGGTTTCACTCCTGTGTGGATTCTCATGTGTGAGTCTAAGTTACACTTGTGACTAAATGTATGTCCACATTTTTCACAGCGGAACGGTTTCTCTCCTCTGTGGATTCTCATGTGTGTGTCTAAGCTACACTTGTGACTAAATGTATGTCCACATTCTTCACAGTGGAATGGTTTCTCTCCTCTGTGGATTATCATGTGTGATTCTAAGTTCCACTTGTGACTAAATGTATGTCCACATTCTTCACAGCGGAACGGTTTCTCTCCTGTGTGGATTCGCATGTGTTTTTTTAAGACCAACTTGAAACTAAATCTTTTTCCACATTCTTCACAGCGGAACGGTTTCTCTCCTGTGTGGATTCGCATGTGGCTGTTCAATGATGACTTCCGAGTAAATCTTTGTCCACATTCTTCACAGTGGAATGGTTTCTCTCCTGTGTGGATTCTCATGTGTTTTTTTAAGACCAACTTGAAACTAAATCTTTTTCCACATTCTTCACAGCGGAACGGTTTCTCTCCTGTGTGGATTCGCATGTGGCTGTTCAAAGATGACTTCCGAGTAAATCTTTGTCCACATTCTTCACAGCGGAACGGTTTCTCTCCTGTGTGGATTCGCATGTGGCTGTTCAAAGATGACTTCCGAGTAAATCTTTGTCCACATTCTTCACAGTAGAATGATTTGTCCGCTGTGTGACTGATCATGTGCTTTTCATAGAATGACTTGTTACCAAATCTCTGTCTACATTCCTTACAGATGAATGTTTTTTGTCCCATGTGGGTTTCCATGTGTTCATTACAGTCCACATCACTAGGCGTATATGTTTCATGCGTCCTGTTACCATCAAAGTCTTTATCACCAGCTTCCATGTCAGCTCCAAAGTATTTCATCTCAGAAGAGCCGGAAGCTTTTCTCTCACTTTGTGGTTGTAAATAAATGCTGGACTCAGGGCTACTGGTCACCTCTGGTAATTCACAGTCCTCTTCTTTGATTTGGGATTCATTCAGTCCAGCCGGCTTGTTGCTTGGAGCGTCTAACTCTGCGTTATCTTCCATCTGGCTTTGATGACGGTGCTCTGAATGTGAGGAAGGATCGCTGGTCGCTGGTAAACTGCTGAGACTTTTTATCAATGTAACAGCTGTTATTCTGGATTTCTTACAGTCTATCTGCTTTCTTCTTTATAGAACCTTCGGTCCAGCTCGTCCAAACTCCATTTACAGGTACATCTGTGCAGTCACCACCACCTGCTGCACATCTGCAGAAAACACTGAAATAAAAAAAAAACATGAAGCTGGATTTAGTTTAACAATCACTAAATACAGCACTGCAGCAACAAAACCATCATTTAGTTTGATTTCATGCTACGAACCTATTTGAACTGTAAAAAGTCAGATTTTCATGGTTTCATGTCATTGTCTGCAGCACATTTTGTCTGCACAGAGACCTGCCATCTTCAGAAGTTTTCAGAAGTGGTTGGAGACATAACGGATGGGGATGAGAGGGAGTACAGGACGGTGGTGGATAACTTTGTCACATGGACCAAGCAGAACCACCTACTGCTCAACGTGACAAAGACAAAAGAACTGGTGGTGGCTCTAAGGAGGAACAAGGACACCCATGTTGTCTTTGAACGGCTCTGCATAAAGGTATCATTTGGTCAACAAGAAACGCCTGTCAGTCTCATGTTACAATACTTTTGCTCACCCAAAAATGCTGTGGTTTAGTAGAAACGGTGATGTGTCCCAAGTTTTTTATCACATGTAGATGTAAATACCAGGACATAAAAGCTGACATTCTAAACTCTTGTCTCATACTCATCTTTTGATCTTAAACTAAAATGTCTTCTGTGAATAAACAAAAATAAGGGAATGTGACTTGCTGTTCTAATACTTTTGGAGGGGACTGTAGAAGGAAACAGAGCTGCTGCATGTAAACTTAGTATTAATAGTGAGACGTTGCCGTGGTGATGCTGTGTTACTGCAGCGTTACAGAAAGAAAAGTTAAGGTATGTTATTAAAACTTTGAAAACTCTTTCTTTGTAAATATCTCATGTTACAATGTGGGTTCCTACGACTTCTAAACAGGTGTGGCTTATGTCTGAACAAAATGTGGTTTCCTTTAAAATATATTGAGTGTGGCTTATACTCAGGTGAGCTTTAAAAACCAGAAATAACAATAATTAAAAAAAAATTGTTTAGACAGTAAAAACAACAGAGAAAATAGAATAACTTCCCTTTATGTAATACGTAAACAATAAATATTCCTCTGTATCGATCTGAGCAAGAATTAGATTAAATATTGTTGCTTTGAAAATGATAGAATGATGGTTCTATCTAAGCAGATGCTATCTTGTTTTTAGAAGGTAAGGTTTGAAACACTGTCCTTTCTGTGTGGAGTTTGCAGGTTCTCCTCATGTATGTGTGCCCCTCCTAAAACTTTCATGTTAAAGTGATTGGCCACTAAAAAAGTGCCACTAGGAATGTGTGTGTGTGTGTATGATTGTGCGCATGTGGCGATGCAAGAGGCTGGTCTTCTGTTCAAGTTGTACCCTGCCTCTTGCTTGAAATCATCCAGGATAAGCTCCGGCAGCACCGCGACCCCGTTAGGAATAAGCTGATCACCAAACCAAACAGGAGAGAGTTCCAGTAATCCAGACTGTGTACGAGTACAGCAGCGGACTGAGGAGTGAGGGAGGAAGTAAGCAGAGCGGGTGATGGTGTTTATGTGAGAAGTGAAAGAAAGACTCCTGTGGAGGATGACATCTTTACCTGAGGGAGGGAGAGATGGTGGAGCCGTCGATGGAGGGAGAACGGATCGATCTTGCTTAGGGAGGATTTGGTGTCAATCAGAAGAAGTTCAGTTTTATTGCTACTGTTTGAGGTGGACCTCAAGACACTAGAAATGTGCTGTTTTAGATAAACAGCTGCTTGATGCCGTGCAGCCGCCTCGTTATGCTGAAAAAAAAGGTTGAAAATCGTCAAAGAACGTAAATGTAACAGTTAGCATATATCAAACCTGGGCAAATTAAGGCCCGCGGGCCACACCCGGCCCTTTGTACGTCCCTGTCCGGCCCGCGTGAGGCCAATCATAAACACCATAAATTAAACTTTTTTTTTTAACTTCTATTATGAAATTTTATTTTGAAAAGCGTTACGTCGCTACGTATGCACGTCGTAGACGTAGCACCTTCACTCGCGCATACACGTGTGTGAGCGAAGGCGATGTTGTTCGCTAGGTTATCCCCAAGATGTCAGCACACCCCAAGAAAAGAAAAGTTGATAACGAATGCATGGACTTCCAAATATTTCTTTACAGAAATGAAAGCAGTGTGTTTAGTCTGTGGTACACAGGGTGCTGTGTTCACCACTACACCACCAAGCATAAAATCTTTCTGGTGAAGAGCGTGGGAGCAAGGGAGTCTGATGAAAACTTCAAACTAAACTTCACACTCCCAGAGATGAAGCCGTCAGGACAAGTTATGTCTTTTATCACAAAATCGCCAGAAAAAGTAAGGCGTTTTCTGACGGAGAGTTATTAAGGAGTGTTTATCTCTCTGCTGCGCTGATGTGCCCGGAGAAAAAAGGCGCATTTGAGAACGTTTCACTCTCCCGACGCACTGTAACGAGGCGGATTGAGGACATCGCGGGGAACTTAGAACTTCAGCTGAAGAACAGAGCGGCCGGCTTTGACTTTTTTTCTCTGGCTGTGGATGAGAGCTGCGATGTACGTGACACTGCCCAGCTGCTCATCTTCTTACGTGGGATAACCGCAGACTTTCAACTTTGAGGTGAAAAGCATTACAAGTTATTGTTTGTGGAGATTAACAAGTTAAAAAATAAATTGCACTGGTTGAATAATTGTTTTTCTTATTTAACCAATAGACCACAGTTTGACATAAACTAATATACATATTTACAGAGTGCTTTATTCTTCTGATTATCAGTACCAGCCATTCAAAATATTTAAGTATTTTACAATCAAAGAAAGTTGGTGGCCCTCTGACACAATTCAGGCTTCTCATGCAGCTCCTGATAAAAATTAATTGG
Source organism: Neostethus bicornis (assembly GCA_902685375.1). Classification (NCBI taxonomy): domain Eukaryota; kingdom Metazoa; phylum Chordata; class Actinopteri; order Atheriniformes; family Phallostethidae; genus Neostethus; species Neostethus bicornis. The sequence goes on from LR738560.1 coordinate 21,840,255, forward strand.
AAGTTTATATTTATTATAAACCCTAATGACAGAATCAAAGCTGCTTTACCCAATCCTATACAAGAGTTTTCTCTGCTCCCAGCATCCTCTGTCCTTATGAGAGAGTTTTCTCAAAAGATGGAAACATTCTTTTAAAAAAAAGAAATCATCTGAGTCCAAAAACCCTTAAAAAAGTTGTATTTTTAAATAAAAAATCAAACAGAATTGTGTGAAATGTTTTATTATTTATATGATCAGAGAATCAGAAAATACTTTAATGATCCGTTCCGTCATCTTCCACTCATCCGGAAGTCCTACAAACATCTGCAGTTCTACAAATGTCCATGTCCACCTTCATGGCTTTCTCCTGGATTTTACTGTCCAACTCAGACGAGAAGTCCAGGCCTCTCTCTCCCCGGCTGCATCCTCCAGCTCACCCGAAAGGATCCCAAGTCATTCCCTGTCCAGCTGTAAGACATAGTCTCTCCAGCAGGTCCGGGGTCTGCCGCTTGATCTCCTCCCGGTGGGCCGTGCCTGAAACACCTCACCAGTGAGGCGCTCGGAAGGCATCCTGACCAGATGCCCAAACCACCCCATCTGGCTCCCCTCGACCTGGAGGAGGAGCGGCTCGGCACCAAGCTCCTCCCGGATGGCAGAGCTCCTCACCCGGTCTCTGAGTGAGAGCCCAGCCACCCTGTGGAGGAAGATCATTTCGGCCGCTTGTATCCGCGATCTCATTCTTTCGGTAACCACCCACAGCTGGTGACCATAGGTGAGGGTAGGAACGTAGATCCTGGTTACCACGGTGAGGGTAGGAACGTAGATCCCGGTTACCATGGTGAGGGTAGGAACGTAGACCCTGGTTACCATGGTGAGGGTAGGAACGTAGATCATGGTTACCATGGTGAGGGTAGGAATGTAGATCCTGGTTACCATGGTGAGGTTAGGAACGTAGATCATGGTTACCATGGTGAGGGTAGGAACGTAGATCAACTTGTAAATTGAGAGCTTTGCTTTTCGGCTCAGCTCTCTCTTTACCACGACGGATCGATACAGTGTCCTAGTTATGGCTGATGCTACACCAGTCTGCCTGTCGATCTCCCGCTCCATCCTTCCTCCACTCATGAACAAGACCCCGAGATACTTAAACTCCTCCACTTGGGGCAGGAACGTGTCCCTGACCCGCAGGGGGCATTCCACCATTTTGCGGGCGAGGACCATGGTCCCGGATTTAGAGACACTGATTCCCATCCTGGCCACTTCACAACCAGAGGCAAATCGATCCAGTGAGAGCTGGAGATCACGGTCCGATGAAGCCAACAGGACCAGGCTTTAATGATCCCACATGGGGAATTAGTGTGTTATAACAACAACCAATGATCTGCTGACTTTCAGTGAGTCGTACAGCCTGACCGCGTAGGGAAAGAAAGACCTCCAGTACCAAGTGGTGTTTGAGTGGAGCTGTCTGAGCCTCATGGAGAAGGAGCTCCGATGTTTGTCCAGAAGTGCGTAGAGAGGATGGTCAGGGTTGTCCAATAATAATTTTATACAGACCTTTACAAAGATTTAGTGTGAGTTGAAAATGTCGTAATTGAAAATACTTTATTAAAAATACTGTATTTATCCCCGAAGGGAAATTTGAGTGCTGCAGTAATGTATGCAAAGTAACAGCAGATGGCAGCACTATGAGATCTCATTACAGGACCACTTTTTGAATCATTAAGCAGGGAGATCTCATCATCTCATGAGATCTCATTTCTCCCATCACTACAACAAGCTAACTAACGGATTCTAATCTATTTTTGATTGTAATCCATTCATCCTCACCTCATTCTTCCTGGATAGCAGCTCTTTGTCCCAAAACTTCACATCCGGAGAAAATCAGAGAGAAACCAAAGCTCCTCCTTATCAAGGAGGGAGACTCTAGTCAGACAGTAGTAATCCATCCCTGATCCACTTTTAGTACTCTTTCTTTTCATGATTACTGTACTGCTGTAACATAAATTTACCACGTGTGGGATCAATAAAGTACTTTATTAAGTGTACCGAATAAAAAACATTCATTCAGAAAGTACTTGTGATGGAGAGTACTAACCAGTAGGGGGCAGCAAAGCGTCATTTTGTCATTAAAATAAAGCAAAAAAAACAGGATGGATGTGATTTCTCGCGATATTTCCACAAGCAGGACAGTAATGGCGGTTCTTCTTGAAACGACAGTTGGAGATATTGTTATTGATCTGTTTACACAACAAAGAGCGAAAAGTAAGTGATGAAACGGACACGTAAAGATGTGTGAGGATGTCCTGATTTTATTTAAAGCGTTCTGTTTTATTTACAGCCTCTCTAAACTTCCTGAAACTCTGTAAGATGAAATATTCCTTGACTCTTTTAAGACATTCCTCTAGTAAATGAGCCTGTGTTCTCACAGTTCCATGGAGTCTGGTTACTTCAGTTAAACCCAGAAGCAGATGTCTCTTCAGGAAATGAAATCTTTATCTCAAATTATCCAGATTTTCTGCTCTCCGTACGTGTGCAGGCCCCTCACACACGGTGTGAGCGAGCCGTGAGCGTGCACATAGATGGATGAAGGAGAAGAAAAAAAAAACACAGAAATGATCTAAAAATTAGTGACGCACAATGAAGTGCTGAGAAAAGACAAGACAAGTTTATTTGTAGCACAATTCATACAAAACGTAATTCAAAGTGCTTCAAAAGACAGAAAAAATGTATTAAAATCATAAAACATACAATCAAAATCTTTAAAAAATAAAGTGCTTTACACACTAGAGAAAAACAGAAAGATAGAACGATGCCGTTTCTTTTCAACTTTTCTCTTGGAGAACTTTATTTCTGAGGTTTTGGAGGAAATATTTTAAAGAAAAACATTTCTTGTGCATAATTTTTATGAAAAAATTGATCATTACAGTAAAAAAAATAAAAATATGAATTTGAATAATTATTTAAGTAATTATCTGTAGGAATATTTACAATGCCTGTATTTGGTTGATAATATATTGTTACTTGGTATTATTATTGTGGGACAAATAAAGGGATTCTTAATTCTTAAAAGCAAAATGTAATTCGTCACATTTGGGACATGTTTGGATAGCTTGTTCTGAATGTACATTTTTATACTAAAAGGTCAAGAGATCAAAAACTGTCAGGTTTAAAAGTTCTTTTCAGAGAATAAAAGAATGTATTCTAACATCCTGGATAATGTCAGTGTTTAAATTAAAGCTAGGTTTGACCACTTACAGTTAGCATCTATGCTACCGTTACATTTACTTTCTTTGACGATTTTCAACCTTTGTTTTTTCAGCATAACGAGGCGGCTGCACGGCATCAAGCAGCTGTTTATCTAAAACAGCACATTTCTAGTGTCTTGAGGTCCACCTCAAACAGTAGCAATAAAACTGAACTTCTTCTGATTGACACCAAATCCTCCCTAAGCAAGATCGATCCGTTCTCCCTCCATCGACGGCTCCACCATCTCTCCCTCCCTCAGGTAAAGATGTCATCCTCCACAGGAGTCTTTCTTTCACTTCTCACATAAACACCATCACCCGCTCTGCTTACTTCCTCCCTCACTCCTCAGTCCGCTGCTGTACTCGTACACAGTCTGGATTACTGGAACTCTCTTCTGTTTGGTTTGGTGATCAGTTTATCCCTAACGGGGTCCCGGTGCTGCCGGAGCTTATCCCGGGTGATTTCAAGCAAGAGGCAGGGTACACTACAAATCTGTTGCCTATCTGTTGTATTGCGACACGCAGACACTCATACACACACTCATTCCTAGTGAAACTTTTTTAGTGGCCAATCAATTTAACATGTAAGTTTTAGGAGGGCCACACATACACAAGGAGAACCTGCAAACTCCACACAGAAAGGACAGTGTTTCAAACCTTACCTTCTAAAACCATGATAGCATCTGCTTGGATAGAACCATCATTCTATCATTGTCAAAGCAACAATCTTCTTCTTCTTTCGGCTTTTCCCTTCAGGGGGCGCCACAGCAAGTCAGTTTCTTCCATCTAATCCTATCTGCTGCATCTTCTCCAGTCACACCAACTATCTTCATGTCTTCCTTCACTGTATCCATGAACCTCCTCTTTGGCCTTCCTCTAGTCATCTTTCCTGGTGGTTCCAAATCCAGCATCCTTCTTCTGATGTACTCTCTCCTCTGTACGTGCCCAAACCATCTCAGTCTTGCCTCTCAAACTTTATCCCCAAAACCTCTAACATGTGCTGTTCCCTTGATGTACTCATTTCTAATCCTGTCCATCTTGGTCACTCCCAGAGAGATCCTCAGCATCTTCATCTCTGCTACCTCCATCTCTGCTTCCTGTCTTTTCTTCAGTGTTACTGTTTCTAGACCAATCAGCATGGCCGCTCTCACCATGGTTTTGTACACTTTTCCTTTCATTCTAGCTGAAACTCTTCTGTCACACATCACACCTGATACTTTCCTCCACCCGTTCCAGCCTGCCTGAACACGCTTCTTCACCTCTTTTCCACACTCTCTATTGCTCTGGACTGTTGATCCTAGATACTTAAAATCTTCCACCTTCTTTATCTCTTCTCCCTGTAACCTCACTTTTCCATATGGATCCCTCTCATTCACATACATGTACTCTGTTTTACTCTGACTAATCTTCAAACCTCCACCTCTCCAGCTTTTCCTCCACCTCTTCCCTCCTCTCACTACAGATCACAATGTCATCTGCAAACAAATATTGTGGTCAAAGCAACAATATTTAATCTAATTCTTGCTCAGATCGATACAGAGGAATGTTTATTGTTTAGATATTACATACAGGAAGTTATTCTTTTTTCTGTTGTTTTTACTGTCTAAACAATTTTTACAAAATATTGTTATTTCTGGTCTTTAAAGCTCACCTGAGTGTAAGCCACACTCAATATATTTTAAAGGAAACCACATTTTGTTCAGACATAAGCCACACCTGTTTAGAAGTCGTAGGAACCCACATCGTAACATGAGATATTTACAAAGAAAGAGTTTTCAAAGTTTTAATAACATACCTTAACTTTTCTTTCTGTAACGCTGCAGTAACACAGCAACACCACGGCAACATCTCACTATTAATACTAAGTTTACATGCAGCAGGTCTGTTTCCTTCTACAGTCCCCTCCAAAAGTATTAGAACAGCAAGTCACGTTCCCTTATTTTTGTTTATTCACGGAAGACATTTGAGTTTAAGATCAAAAGATGAGTATGAGACAAGAGTTTAGAATGTCAGCTTTTATGTCCTGGTATTTACATCTACATGTGATAAACAACTTAAGACACATCACCGTTTCTACTAAACCACAGCATTTTTAGGTGAGCAAAAGTATTGTAACATGAGACTGACAGGCGTTTCTTGTTGACCAGATGATACCTTTATGCAGAGCCGTTCAAAGCCAATTTTTGGTCTCCTTGTTCCTCCTTAATTCCACCACCAGTTCTTTTGTCTTTGTCACATTGAGCTTTTTGTTCTGCTTGGTCCATGTGACAAAGTTATCCACCACCGTCCTGTACTCCCTCTCATCCCCATCCATTATGGCTCCAACCACTTCTGAAAACTTCTGGCAGGTCTCTGTGCAGACAAAATGTGCTGCAGGCAATGACATGAAACCATAAAAATCTGACTTTTTACAGTTCAAATAGGTTCGTAGCATGAAATCAAACTAAATGATGGTTTTGTTGCTGCAGTGCTGTGTTTAGTGATTGTTAAACTAAATCCAGCTTCATGTTTCTTTTTATTTCAGTGTTTTCTGCAGATGTGCAGCAGGTGGTGGTGACTGCACAGAGGTACCTGTAAATGGAGTTTGGACGGGCTGGACCAAAGGTTCTATAAAGAAGAAAGCAGATAGACTGTAAGAAATCCAGAATAACAGGTATTACATTGATAAAAAGTCTCAGCAGTTTACCAGCGACCAGCGATCCTTCCTCACATTCAGAACACCGTCATCAAAGCCAGATGGGAGATAACGCAGAGAAGGACGCTCCAAGCAACAAGCCAGCTGGACTGAATGAATCCCAAATCAAAGAAGAGGACTGTGAATTACCAGAGGTGACCAGTAGCCCTGAGTCCAGCATTTATTTACAACCACAAAGTGAGAGAAAAGCTTCCGGCTCTTCTGAGATTAAATACTCTGGAGCTGACATGGAAGCTGGTGATAAAGACTTTGATGGAAACATGACGCATGAAACGTATACGCTTAGTGATGTGGACTGTAATGAACACATGGAAACCCACATGGGACAAAAAACATTCATCTGTAATGAATGTAGACAGAGATTTAGTAACAAGTCATCCTATGAAAAGCACATGATCAGTCACACAGCGGACAAACCATTCCACTGTGAAGAATGTGGACAAAGATTTACTCGGAAGTCATCTTTGAACAGACACATGAGTGTCCACACAGGAGACAAACCGTTCTGCTGTGATGAATGTGGACACACATTTACTGTAAAGGCAAACTTAAAAAATCACATGAGAATCCACACAGGAGAGAAATTATTTCACTGTGAAGAATGTGGAAAAGAATTTACTCATAAGTCATCTTTCAACGTCCACATGAGAATCCACACAGGAAACAAACCATTCTGTTGTGAAGGATGTGGAAAAAGATTTACATTTAAGTCAACGTTAGAAATACACATGAAAATCCACACAGGAGAGAAACCGTTCCGATGTGAAGAATGTGGACATACATTTAGTCGAAAGTCAAACTTAGACAAACACATTAGAATTCACACAGGAGACAAACCGTTCCGCTGTGAAGAATGTGGAAAAAGATTTACATTTAAGTCAACGTTAGAAATACACATGAAAATCCACACAGGAGAGAAACCGTTCCGATGTGAAGAATGTGGACATACATTTTGTCGAAAGTCAAATTTAGACAAACACATGAGAATCCACACAGGAGAGAAATTATTTCACTGTGAAGAATGTGGAAAAAGATTTACTCATAAGTCAGCTTTGAACAGCCACATGAAAGTCCACACAGGAAACAAACCATTCTGTTGTGAAGAATGTGGACATACATTTAGTCAAAAGTCAAGCTTAGACAGACACATGAGAATCCACACAGGAGAGAAACCGTTCCGATGTGAAGAATGTGGACATACATTTAGTCGAAAGTCAAATTTAGACGTACACATGAGAATCCACACAGGAGACAAACCGTTCCGCTGTGAAGAATGTGGAAAAAGTTTTACTCAAAAGTCAAACTTAGACTCACACATGAGAATCCACACAGGAGAGAAATTATTTCACTGTGAAGAATGTGGAAAAAGATTTACTCATAAGTCAGCTTTGAACAGCCACATGAAAGTCCACACAGGAAACAAACCATTCTGTTGTGAAGAATGTGGACATACATTTAGTCAAAAGTCAAGCTTAGACAGACACATGAGAATCCACACAGGAAACTAATCGTTCTGCTGTGAATGTTAGCCCACCACGTGATGAAGACGCATCAGGTGAACTGCTTACACTCGAACAAGTCATTCATTTCTTCAGGAGTAAAGACATCACCATAGACAGTAAGACTACAGCTGCTTGTCACACAATTCATCACAAACAGGAAAAATATCATCATCTAATTTATGAGCAAAAAGAATAAAATTGAGTTGATGAAAGTTGTAAAAAAAGCTCAAGGGCACAGGTGTCTATGTAAATGAGCACCTGACCAAGAGGAATGCAGAGATTGCTCAGCAAGCGAGGATTTTAAAAATGGAGAAAAAATACAAGACACCTGGACAAGTAACTGTAAAATTATGATAAAGCTCAAGGGACCACCGGAACAGACTAAAGATGTTACCATCAGAAATCTATCTGAGCTGGAGAAATATAAATGAAATGAATGTGTCTCAGAGTTTTAGAAATGAAGTTTAATTTTTAGTTTGGACTAGTTAGTTTATTTACCTTTCTTTCTGTTTTTTATGACTACAGACTGTATAAAAACTGAACTAAAACATATGAGGAGGTTTCATAATAAAGATAAAAATGATGACATTGGAGATGACATTGACCCTGAGATTTATGGTTTTAGTAACACTCTCTGTGACTGTGAATATTATCCTGAGGATGATTTTTAACCGGGAAATAAAGGGGTTCTCTCTCATACACTTCAATAGTCGGAGTCTCTACTGCAATTGTTTTCAAGATTAAAGACTGTTTAAACAATTTGAGGAGAAATTTCCTGTTGTTACAGTCTCAGAAACTTGGGTAATGAAGGAGAAAGAACCTTTGACAAAGTGGATGGATATGAAGCTTTTTTTCAGAATAGACACACAAAAAGAGGAGGTGGGGTCGCTTTGTTTGTACAATCAGGTTTAGAATGTAATGTGATTGTAAACATGAGCTTTTCTATTGAAAACTTAATGGGATGTTTAACAATTGAAACACAAAATAAAAAACTAAAGAAATGATGAATAAGTTGTATATATCAAACCCCTGGTGGATGTTTGGATGAGTTTAACAAGAAGATTTCTGAGTTATTTAAAAGAACCAATAATAACCTCCAGACAATCATGGCTGCCGGAGGTGCTGTGTGAGCTTCTTGCTGAGCCGGTCTGCATGTTTACTTAAACCGCAAACTAGCCACCGGGACACTTTATTGTCAGTAAAAATTGAGCATTGTCCCAGAACTTAAACCTATTTTTGTTGATTGGGCTGATTTGAGGTGGTAATTTTTTTTTTTTTTTGACTACCGCGACCATGGCTAATACCCAAGATCTTGCTGCCACCCTGCGACAAATGCAAGTTAAATTAACATCTCACTTTGATTCTAAAATTGGTGAATTACAATCAACATTATTAATCACCATGAATGGATCAATAGCAGCGTTAAGTGAGCAGGTTTCATTCATGGAGCACAGAATCAGTGCTAACCAAGATAACATCTCCATCATGGAAATTCGTGTGAAGTCTCTTGAAAAGGAGAATACTTATCTCCGGGAGAAAGTTGATGACCTGGAAAACAGAAGTCGCTCTTCTAATCTTCGTTTCTTGCGGATCCCAGAACGTGAGGAGGGCCTTGACATGGTTAAATTCATTCAAAAACTGATTCCCCGTCTTCTGGGCCCAGAAAACTTTCCAACACCCCCTGTGGTTGAGCAAGCCCATCGTTCAGCAACCATTACGCGACCTAACTCCAGGAACGGACCAACGCCAATTCTGGTCAGATTCCTAAATATTCACGATAAGGTAAAGATCCTTCGCTTATCCCGTGATAAAGGCAATCTTCTTTATGATGGAAAACAAGTCTTCATCTACCCGGATTACAGCGCTGCTCTTCTGGAGAAACGTCGCCGTTTGACTCCAGTAAGAAGAAACTCCGTGGGATGAATATCCAATATTCAGTACAGTATCCGGCCACCCTTAGAATTCATACTGATGGCAAGATTACGTCATTCAGCTGCCCTAAAGATGTTGAAGCTTTTCTTCAAAGTTTTTCCGGAAAAGCGACTTAATGGGTGATTATTCTCTTCTCATTGCTGGACTATTGACTATTTTCTCTCTTAAATTATTATTTTAAACTGTATCAGTTATTTATTAGGAGAAGTCGCTAAGTTTGTTTAGGTTTTCTTTTGTTTTGTTATTTTTTCTCTTACCGTAATGAGTGTGGTAACTGCGCAGTCGTATTGTTTTCCGAACTGTTGCAAAATGTGAAGTAATTGGGATTCTAAGTTTGATCGAACTGAACTTACTATTTGTTTAAGATTCAATTCAATGTCTTAGAATTATAAAATGAGAAGAAGAGATAAAAAAAAAAGGTTCCCGCCCCCCTGCGGTGTGTTGTATTGTTTGATAATGAGTGTTCATTAATTTGCAAAGACAAAAAAACTGCAGAGTTTACTAATATAATAACTGACGGGAGGGGGGCTGAGGGAGGGTGTATCATTGAGGAGCTGGAGTAACAGCCACATGACTCTGATGTCTCTGTCCCAGAAGATGTCCAGGGGAGATGGGGGTCGTGCATCAGAGACAGGCTTTCTGTCTGTCTCTCAGCACCATCACAGGACCAGAACTATGCATCATTATTATTCTCATTTTGCAGGAGTCTGTTTAATTATTTCATTAATGTCTGAAGAAGACATAAAACTCATTTTATTTTAACTTGATTTTATAATTATTTCATGACTGATTTTGACTCAAATGGTTGTCTTGATGCTCATTTCATTTTCCTCTTTTCTTTTTTCCAGACATGCTCAATTGTCTGCCCTGAGGGATCCCCACCTTACCGTATTGGGGCAGTAATCTACATGTTCTACCTGTGATCTGTTTGTGACTGTGTGCATTGGGTTTGAAACATTGATCTGATGATTAAATCAATAAAAACAATGAAGTAGAATTTGTAAAAATCTTCACACACACTCACATGCTAGAGAAAAAGTTCATTTAATAACAATACAAACATGGATGAAGATAAAGACTTAGAGGCTGGCAAGAAAACTGTTATAAAAATAACAAAAGTAGTAAAAAAGAACATGAACAGATTTTTATTTGCCAGCTTTTCTAATATGTCAAGAAGCTGGTCCATCTGGGCCGGGCTTCCCGCCTCCTCCTGGGCATCCTGCTCTCTATTTCCAGCTTCACGTCTGGAAGCATCCTCTTTGAGGAATTCAAGTATCCCATTTCTCGCTCTTTTCCCAAGCTCTCAGAAGGTTGAGGGAGGGTAGAGTGTTCTCCTGGTCCTCTACTGGATTCTGGGGCATCGCTGGTGGATGGGACACAGGGCAGGTCATCACTGGGGTTGAGGTACTCTCATCAGGATCCTCCTCAGGCTCGGTGTCCACTGCATTGTAAATGATGCTGAGGGGCAGCAGGCAAGCACCTGTACGTGGTTAAGATGAGATCCTCTGAGAAAAGAGATCAAATTCAGTGTGGTGACACATAACTGCTGATTTTAAAAGTTCAGAAAGAATCACCATCGTTTTTAAATTAAAACCACAGAGGAACATTCCACCCGTGACCCAGCGACCCATTCACCACACATTAAAGATAAGTTAACTCTATCTTTTTTATTTAAGTTATCCCATTTTTTGGCAGCCTGGCTGGGGTTCACGTGTTCCTCCAGTCTCATTTCTGAAATGATGACACTAAACAAAAAAAAAAGTTAATAAAACCTCACATTAACTTTTGTTTAAACGGTTTTGATCAAATAATATTTTCATAAATTACAGGAACAGTTTCTTAAAGACCCTCATTTTAAAAGTGTTTTATACCATGTTTTATTTCTTATATTGTTTTCATTTATTGGTCGTGCTGCTCCGGCTCAGGTTGGAAATCAGAAATAGTTCTAAATCGACCCCCTGGTTAAATAAAAATAAATAAATAAAATCCTCTGCTTTCCTCCTGTTTGTTGTTACGCACTCTCACCTGTCTCCTTGAGGTGCAGGTTTTTAAAGGGGTGTCCCATTTCTATTGAAAACAACTGCAGCCCTTGAAGCCTCTCACAGTCCAGCACTTACACATGTGACGTCACTTAGTCTTTAAGGGCTCAAGAACACGAGTGCTCAAGTGGTCGGATTGGGATTGGGCCTAACCTTACTGGCAGGTAAACCGTTAAACAGTGTTGGGTTTTTCTTTATTCTTCCTCTCATTATCATGTTTCATTTCTAGGTGTGTGGCTGCTCGTGGGGGTCACCGGTCAGCAGAAAGCCGTTGTTTTGTCCATATCATTGGAAATCATAAGTTTGATTAGTATTTTAATTGTTTTATGAGCCAATGTGTGCTTGATCCTATTCTTTTGTTTCAATTAGGTTTGATTTAACTGATTACTAGTTTGTCTAAATGCATGCTCCTAGCTATGTTTCTTTGTCTGGCTTTAGCTTTTCTAAGGTTCTCTTCCTGTCTTTGTCGAGGGAGGACGCTCTTGTCATGATCCCCTCTTCTGCAGCCAGAGGGAGCCATGTACATCTCTGATCGATCTGTTCAGGATCAGCCAGGATTGATTGCAGTGGACGTCAGGGGAAGGGTTTTGGTGCCCTGTACACTTTTTTGAGGTGTACAGGGTTATTGAGGAGGATTTGAGGTTCGTGACAGTCAGTAGGTGGCGGTAATGCACCCAGGTTGGTGCTTCATGCCGCAAACTAAAGAAGAAGAAGAAGAAGAAGGATTGATTGCAGATTCCAAACAGATTCCCTGCCATCTACTTAAGGGGAATCATCCCGGACTTTCAGGTTGGGTCTTACAATCCCTTCCAGCCAGGTCTCCCTGGTTGTCTGACCAAGAACACATTCCTGCAAAAACCATTTACCATGCCACTGACACTTTGTCTTTTGTTCCACAGTAATTCTGGACTGACAACTTCTAAATAAACCATGTTTTCTGTCTGAAACTGGGTCCTCCTCTTTCCACTTGCACTCCACTTCATGACAGCTTTGCTGCTTGCTCTGTCGCTTTTTCATTTCTTTTGCTTTAAAATCCCTTTAAAATTATTTTTATTTTTCCATTCTTCTTTTTTATCACCCCAGAATTGTGGATTACTGAATATTTGATAAATTTGGATCATTTTTGCATTTAACGAGACGGCGATGGTAGAAAAGAATGTCACCAGCTGCCACTGGTCTCTGATTTGGAAGCGTTGATTCCCATCCCGGACGCTTCACACTCAGCAGAAAATCGATCCAGCGAGAGCTGCATATCGTTGTGATGGGGGAAATGAGATCTCATGAGATGATGAGATCTCCCTGCTTAATGATTAAAAAAGTGGTCCAGTAATGAGATCTCATAGTGCTGCCATCTGCTGTTACTTTGCATACATTACTGCAGCACTCAAATTTCTCTTCGGGGATAAATAAAGTATTTTTAATAAAGTATTTTCAATAAAAACATTTTCAACTCACACTAAATCTTTATAAAGGTCTGTATAAAATTATTATTGGACAACCATGACCATCCTCTCTACGCACTTCTGGACAAACAGGAGAGCTCCTTCTGCATGAGGCTCAGACAGCTCCACTCAAAAACCACTCCGTACTGAAGGTCTTTCTTTCCCTACACGGTCAGGCTATACGACTCACTGAAAGTCAGCAGATCACTGGTTGTTGTTATAACACACTAATTCCCCATGTGGGATCATTAAAGCCTGGTCCTGTTGGCTTCATTACCGTGATCTCCAGCTCTCACTGGATCGATTTGCCTCTGGTTGTGAAGTGGCCAGGATGGGAATCAGCGCCTCCAAATCCGAGACCATGGTCCTCGCCCGCAAAATGGTGGAATGCCCCCTGCGGGTCAGGGTCAGGGTCCTGCCCCAAGTGGAGGAGTTTAAGTATCTCGGGGTCTTGTTCACGAGTGGGGGAAGGATGGAGCGGGAGATCGACAGGCGGACTGGTGTAGCATCAGCAATAACTAGGACACTGTATCGATCCGTCGTGGTAAAGAGAGAGCTGAGCCAAAAAGCAAAGCTCTTGATTAACAAGTCGATCTACGTTCCTACCCTCACCATGGTAACGAGGATCTACGTTCCTACCCTCACCATGGTAACCAAGATCTACGTTTTTACCCTCACCATGGTAACCAAGATCTACGTTCCTACCCTCACCTATGGTCACCAGCTGTGGGTGGTGACCGAAAGAATGAGATCGCGGGTACAAGCGGCCGAAATGAGCTTCCTCCGCAGGGTGGCTGGGCTCTCACTCAGAGATCAGGTGAGGAGCTCTGCCATCCGGGAGGAGCTTGGTGTCGAGCCGCTCCTCCTCCAGGTCGAGAGGAGTCAGATGGGGTGGTTTGGGCATCTGGTCAGGATGCCCTCCGTGCCTGAAACACCTCGCTGGTGAGGTGTTTCAGGCACGTCCCACCGGGAGGAGATCAAGGGGCAGACCCCGGACCTGCTGGAGAGACTATGTCTCACAGCTAGACAGGGAATGACTTGGGATCCTTTCAGGTGAGCTGGAGGATGCAGCCGGGGAGAGAGAGGCCTGGACTTCTCGTCTGAGTTGGACAGTAAAATCCAGGAGAAAGCTATGAAGGTGGACATGTACATCTGCAGGACTGCAGATGTTTGTAGGACTTCCGGATGAGTGGAAGATGACAGAACGGATCATTAAAGTATTTTCTGATTCTCTGATCATATACATAATAAAACATTTCACACAATTCTGTTTGATTTTTTTATTTAAAAATACAACTTTTTTAAGGGTTTTTGGACTCAGATGATTTCTTTTTTTTTTAAAGAATGTTTCCATCTTTTGAGAAAACTCTCTCATAAGGACAGAGGATGCTGGGAGCAGAGAAGACTCTTGTATAGGATTGGGTAAAGCAGCTTTGATTCTGTCATTAGGGTTTATAATAAATATTAACTTTATGAGTGTCTCAGTCTTTTTTCTGATTTGTAAGATTGTTAAACTTTAGAAAGTCATTAATTTAATTAATTCCACCCTTATTATGACCAGACACTATGAAATGCTCCCACTTTGTGGAGGATTTCCGTCTTGATGACTGCATCTGTAAATGGATTTGATTTCTCAGCACATTAATTAGTACAAAGACCAGCAGGAGATCATTCAGAGTGAAAATTCAGAGCGCTCATACGCGCTGGTTGAGTGTGAACCACTCTGACGTCACACTCTCTAGCTGAGATCTCATCATGTGATTGGCTTGTTCGTGATTGGCTTGTTCATGATGCAGGCTTCTGTGTGAGACTCCATTGAGAACGCCCGCTTTTGTTCGGTACAGATCTCGTTTCATTTCACCCATCCCCAGGACAAAGAGCTGCTATCATGGAAGAATGAGGTGAGGATGAATGGATTACAATCAAAAATAGATTAGAATCCGTTAGTTAGCTTGTTGCTGTGTTTGCTGTTTATTATGCATCAAAACGTAGAAGATTTTATCCTCTAAAAATGAACCCGCGCTAGATTTTTTCTTTAAGTCCTTGTTTTCCTGCTGCAGCCCTCTAACCGAGACAAAGTCACGATTTGTTCTCATTCACTTTGATTCATTTAAAAAAAAGTCTGATTGTTTTTAAAACGCTGTTAAATATCTGTTCCAACTAAAAACGGAGGAAAAAGCTCCACCTATAAATTGTGAGGTGGTTGTATGCGTGTGGCTCCGAGACAGACTGGCAACCTGTTCGGGGTGTATCCTGCCCCTCGCCTTGAATCAGCCACGATGGGCTCCGGCACCCACGCAACCTCGGAAGGGAAAGACGGTTAAGAAGATGACTGTGATGACTGACTGAAATGTTTGGGTCTCTGCTCTCCGTACGTGTGCAGGCCCCTCACACACGGTGTGAGCGAGCCGTGAGCGTGCACATAGATGGATGAAGGAGAAAAAAAAAAAAAACACAGAAATGATCTAAAAATTAGTGACGCACAATGAAGTGCTGAGAAAAGACAAGACAAGTTTATTTGTAGCACAATTCATACAAAACGTAATTCAAAGTGCTTCAAAAGACAGAAAAAATGTATTAAAATCATAAAACATACAATCAAAATCTTTCAAAAATAAAGTGCTTTACACACTAGAGAAAAACAGAAAGATAGAACGATGCCGTTTCTTTTCAACTTTTCTCTTGGAGAACTTTATTTCTGAGGTTTTGGAGGAAATATTTTAAAGGAAAACATTTCTTGTGCATAATTTTTATGAAAAAATTGATCATTACTGTCAAAAATATAAATTTGAATGATTATGAAAAAAATCCTCTGTATGAATATTTAAAGTCATCAAAACTCTAATGCATTTTTTTTTTTTTTTACTAAAAAAGTGATAGAATTAAATTTCCCCATTGTGGGACAAATGAAGGAATTCTTAATTCTTAAAAGCATAAATATAATTCTTCACATTTGGGACATGTTTGGATAGCTTGTTCTGAATGTACATTTTTATACTAAAAGGTCAAGAGATCAAAAACTGACAGGTTTGAAAGTTCTTTTCAGAGAATAAAAGAATGTATTCTAACATCCTGGATAATGTCAGTGTTTAAATTAAAGCTAGGTTTGACCACTTACAGTTAGCATCGATGCTAACCGTTACATTTACCTTCTTTGACGATTTTCAACCTTTTGTTTTTTTCAGCATAACGAGGCGGCTGCACGGCATCAAGCAGCTGTTTATCTAAAACAGCACATTTCTAGTGTCTTGAGGTCCACCTCAAACAGTAGCAATAAAACTGAACTTCTTCTGATTGACACCAAATCCTCCCTAAGCAAGATCGATCCGTTCTCCCTCCATCGACGGCTCCACCATCTCTCCTTCCCTCAGGTAAAGATGTCTTCCTCCACAGGAGTCTTTCTTTCACTTCTCACATAAACATCATCACCCGCTCTGCTTACTTCCTCCCTCACTCCTCAGTCCGCTGCTGTACTCGTATACAGTCTGGATTACTGGAACTCTCTTCTGTTTGGTTTGGTGATCAGCTTATTCCTAACAGGGTCACGGTGCTGCCGGAGCTTATCCCAGCTGATTTCAAGCAAGAGGCAGGGTGCAACGTGAACAGGTCGCCAGCCTCTTGCATTGCCACACGCGCACAATCATACACACACACACATTCCTAGTGGCACTTTTCTAGTGGCCAATCAATCTAACATGCAAGTTTTAGGAGGGGCACACATACACGAGGAGAACCTGCAAACTCCACACAGAAAGGACAGTGTTTCTAACCTTACCTTCTAAAAACAAGATAGCATCTGCTTAGATAGAACCATCATTCTATCATTTTCAAAGCAACAATATTTAATCCAACTGTTTAAAACTACAAGATATGGTAAATATTAATTCAATTCAATTTTATTTGTATAGCCCAAAATCACAGAATGTCCGTCTCAATGGGCTTCACAAGAAAAACAGGAATGTATTAACACAAATACACAACAAGAAAAATAACTAACAAATGCTAACTAAACAAGACTAGCACATTAATGCACTTAGACTCTCCTTCTCGGTGAGGAAAAACTCCTAAAAAACCCATCAGTGGGGAAAAAATAAGAAACCTCATGGGGATCCACATGAAAGAGAGATGTCTCCCCCGGGACGAGCAAACAATGTGTCAAAGATTATTGTTTAAATATTAGCTTATTCTAATCTACAGTTAAATATCTAAAGAAGTCTATAGATGTTCTTCATCCTGATGGAAACACGGGGGACTCCTCAGCCCGGAGATGTCCAGGATGGGGATGAGTAGATGTTCTTCATCCTGATGGAAACACTGGGGGACTCCTCAGCCCGGAGATGTCCAGAACGGGGATGAGTAGATGTTCTTCATCCTGATGGAGACACGGGAGACTCCTCAGCCCAGCGATGCCCACGGCAGAGATGAGTAGATGGATTTCGTCCTGATGGAGCGGGGATGAAGAAGCGCGGAGGTCTCCTCGGTGTGGCCATGCCCAGGACAGGAACGCAGAGTCCTGGATGGGGCTCTCTCCCAGAGAGGAGGGAGAGAGGTGGACAACATGTGAATTGTATTGTACAACTAGCAGTGTAATTCTAAATAAACAGACAATTTAGAACAATGAATGAGATAGAAAGCCAGGGGTTTAGGGTAGAGGGTTAGAGTAGGGGGTACGGGGAAAGAGCCAAGACAGTCTGGCAGAGAATAGTAGATAGAATTAGAGGACAGAACCCCAATGTACCATACTTTCCCCAGCTTTTACTATCTAGCAGCCAACTGGTAATTATATCAGCTAATTGAATCTGTTTCTATCTGGCCTGTTGATAAGCTTGTTCAAACAGGAATGCTTTAAGCCTCCCTTTAAATGTAGGAACACTGTCTGCCTCTCTCACTTGAGCTGGGAGCTTATTCCATAAAACTGGAGCTTGGTAGCTAAAGGCTCTACCTCCAACTGTACTTTTTGAAATCCTAGGAACCACCAACAGCCCTGCATTTTGTGAGCGGAGTGTTCTGCTTGGTTGATAAGGTACTATAAGTTCAATAATGTAAGATGGAGCCATGCCGTTTAGGGCCTTGTAGGTTAGTAAGATGATTTTAAACTTGATCCTAAACTCAATAGGAAGCCAATGGAGAGACGCTAGCACGGGAGTAATATGATCTCTTCTATGAGTTCCTGCTAATAGTCTTGCTGCTGCATTTTGAACCAGCTGAAGACTTTTTAGGGAAGACTTAGGGCATGCTACGAGCAAAGCGTTACAATAATCCAATCTCGATGTAACAAATGCATGGATGAAATATTAGAATATTACAGATTATTTATAAAGTTAAAAATAATTTAGTTCCAAAAAGTATACAAAGTTTTTTTAAATTAAAGTTTGTCATTATAATTTACGAGGATGTTATTTTTGAACGTGTTAAAGTAAGAACTTTGGTAAAATCAAGATGTGTTTCTGTTGTTGGAGTAAAATTATGGAATGAAATTAAAATATGTTCTTCTCTCCTAAAATTTAAACAACATCTCAAGAATAAAAGTATTAGTGATTATAAGTAAGTTAAAAATAAGAGAGAAAAGAGGATAATATAAAGTTTATTGTGGTTTTCTGTTTGATTGGAGATGTTTACTTTGTAAATTTCATTTTTGTTTGATGTAAAAATGCTGTTAAGTTAAATGTATACAGATGAATAGGGATAGGCACATATAAGCCATGCTTCAGCCTATTCCTTTTCTTTGGTCTATTTGTTTCTTTGTTGCAATCTATATTATTATTACGATTTTGTTAAATTTGTATGACCAAATGAATAAATCTGAAATCTAATTCTTGCTCAGATCGATACAGAGGAATGTTTAATGTTTAGATATTACATACAGGAAGTTTATTCTTTATTTTTTAAAGACAGGCGTTTCTTGTTGACCAGATGATACCTTTATGCAGAGCCGTTCGAAGACAATATGGGGGCCCTAAGCCGGAGGAATAACTGAGGCCCCATACGTCAACATTTGTAAAATCCCATTTTAGAAGTTTCTTTATTGTCGCACCAAAAAAGAACATTTGTTTTCCAGCAGCATCAAATAAAAACAACTCTTCATAAAAAAGAGTATTTTAATTACACCCCTACATAGTAGTACTCCTCAACCCCTTCCACATTGACCCCGTCTGATATTGGTAGGAGTCACCGGGTCCTTGTTCCTCCTTAAATCCACCACCAGTTCTTTTGTCTTTTGTCACGTTGAGCAGTAGGTGGTTCTGCTTGGTCCATGTGACAAAGTTATCCACCACCGTCCTGTACTCCCTCTCATCCCGTTATGGCTCCAAACCCTTTCTGAAAACTTCTGAAGATGGCAGGTCTCTGTGCAGACAAAATGTGATGCAAGCAATGACATTAAACAATGAAAATCTGACTTTTTACAGTTCAAATAGGTTCGTAACATGAAATCAAACTAAATGATGGTTTTGTTGCTGCAGTGCTGTGTTTAGTGATTGTTAAAATAAATCCAGCTTCATGTTTCTTTTTATTTCAGTGTTTTCTGCAGATGTGCAGCAGGTGGTGGTGACTGCACAGAGGTACCTGTAAATGGAGTTTGGACGAGCTGGACCGAAGGTTCTATAAACAAGAAAGCAGATAGACTGTAAGAAATCCAGAACAACAGGTGTTCCATTGATGAAAAGTCTCAGCAGTTTACCAGCGACCAGCGATCCTCCCTCACATTCAGAGCACCGTCATCAAAGCCAGATGGAAGATAACGCAGAGTTAGACGCTCCAAGCAACAAGCCAGCTGGACTGAATGAATCCCAAATCAAAGAAGAGGACTGTGAATTACCAGAGGTGACCAGTAGCCCTGAGTCCAGCATTTATTTACAACCACAAAGTGAGAGAAAAGCTTCCTGCTCTTCTGAGATGAAATACTTTGGAGCTGACATGGAAGCTGGTGATAAAGACTTTGATGGTAACAGGAAGCATGAAACATATACGCTTAGTGATGTGGACTGTAATGAACACATGGAAACCCACATGGGACAAAAAATATTCATCTGTAAGGAATGTAGACAGAGATTTAGTGACAAGTCATCCTATGAAGAGCACATGATCAGTCACACAGCGGACAAACCATTCCGCTGTGAAGAATGTGGACATAGATTTACTCAGAAGTCATCTTTGAACAGCCACATGAGAATCCACACAGGAGAGATACCATTCCGCTGTGAAGAATGTGGACATACATTTACTAAAAAGGAAACCTTACAAAATCACACGAGAATCCACACAGGAAGCAAACCATTCTGTTGTGAAGAATGTAGACACACATTTACTGTAAAGTCAAACTTAGACTCGCACATGAGAATTCACAAAGGATACACACCATTTGACTGTGAAGAATGTGGAAAAAGATTTGCTCGTAAGGACTGCCTGATCACACACATGATTGTCCACACAGGGAACAAACCGTTCTCCTGTGAAGAATGTGGGAATACATGTAGTAGTAGGTCAAACTTAAAAAGACACATGAGAATCCACACAGGAGAGAAACCGTTCCACTGTGAAGAATGTGGACATACATTTACTGAAAAGTCATACTTAAAAATTCACATGAGAATCCACACAGGAGAGAAATTATTTCACTGTGAAGAATGTGGGCACACATTTCGGCAAAAGTCAGGCTTAAAAAGACACATGAGAATCCACACAGGAGAGAAACCGTTCCACTGTGAAGAATGTGGACACACGTTTACTGAAAAGGCAAGCTTAGACTCACACATAAGAATCCACACTGGAGACAAACTGTTCCACTGTGAAGAATGTGGGCACACATTTCGGCAAAAGTCAGGCTTAAAAAGACACATGAGAATCCACACAGGAGAGAAACCGTTCCACTGTGAAGAATGTGGACACACATTTACTGAAAAGGCAAAGTTGAAAAATCACATGAGAATCCACACAGGAGAGAAATTATTTCACTGTGAAGAATGTGGAAAAAAATTTACTTTTAAGTCATCTTTGAACAGCCACATGAGAATCCACACAGGAAACAAACCGTTCTGTTGTGAAGAATGTGGACACACGTTTATTGAAAAGGCAAGCTTAGACTCACACATGAGAATCCACACTGGAGACAAACCGTTCCACTGTGAAGAATGTGGGCATACATTTCGGGAAAAGTCAGGCTTAAAAAAACACATGAGAATCCACACAGGAGAGAAACCGTTCCACTGTGAAGAATGTGGACATAGATGTAGTCAAAAGGTACACTTAGACAAACACATGTGGATCCACACAGGAGAGAAACCATTCCACTGTGAAGAATGTGGACATACATTTCGTCAAAAGTCAGGCTTATATGTACACATGAGAATCCACACAGGAAACTAATCATTCTGCTGTGAATGTTAGCCCACAACACGGCTGCTGGAAGAAAATTTTGTGCTGAACATCCTTTTCAATCCATCAAATATGTCTAAGAATTAGAAACATCATTTAATTTTATTGAGCTTTCTGGTTAAGGACTGTCGTGATTGATTAAAATTTTGGATTTTTTTTGTAATCCTATTTTTCTAAAGTCTGTTAAAACTTATAACTGTGATCTGTTGGAAGCCATTCTAAAAACCACAATGGCAAAAACTTTGGCTAAAGACCTGGAAGAAGTACAGCAATCCCTGAGCTTCATGTCAGATTAAATAAGTAAAGTGTTGGAGCAGCAGATAAACTTACTAAAACTGATTGATGAAGTCAAACAACTAAAGAAAGTTATTGAAGACAAACATAAGAAAATAGAAGACCTGGAAAATTTCCAGTGAGAGTTGGACTCCGCCAAGGCTACCCTTTGTCACTGATTCTGTTCATCACCTTTATGGACAGAATATCTAGGCGCAGTAGAGGCGTTGGAGGGATCCAGTTTGGTGACCTCAGAATCGGATCTCTGTTTTTTGCGGATGATGTGGTCCTGTTGGCTTCAACGGACCGTGATCTCCAGCTCTCACTGGATCGATTTACTGCTGAGTGTGAAGCGGCCGGGATGGGAATTAGCGCCTCCAAATCCGAGACCATGGTCCTCGCCCGGAAAAGGGGGGAATGCCCCTTGCCGGTCAGGGACATGGCCCTGCCCCAAGTGGTAGAGTTTAAGTATCTCAGGGTCTTGTTCATGAGTGGGGGAAGGATGGAGCGGGAGATTGACAGGCGGATTGGTGCGGCATCAGCAATAACTAGGACGCTGCATCGATCCGTCATGGTAAAGAGAGAGCTGATCCGAAAAGCAAAGCTCTCGATTTACAAGTTGATCTACGTTTCCATCCTCACCTATGGTCACCAGCTGTGGGTGGTGACCGGAAGAATGAGATTGCGGGTACAAGCGGCCGAAATGAGCTTCCTCCGCAGGGTGGCTGGGCTCTCACTCAGAGACCGGGTGAGGAGCTCTGCCATCCGGGAGGAGCTCTGTGTCGAGCCGCTCCTCCTCCACATCGAGAGGAGCCAGATGGGGTGGTTTTGGCATCTGGTCATGATGCCTCCCGAGCGCCTCGCGGGCGAGGTGTTTCGGGCACGTCCCACCGGGAGGAGATCAAGGGGCAGACCCCGGACCCGCTGGAGAGACTATGTCACACAGCTGGCCGGGGAACGACTTGGGATCCTTCCAGGTGAGCTAGAGGATGCAGCCCGGGAGAGAGAGGCCTGGGCTGCCCGTTTGAGGCTGTTGCCCCCATGACCCGACCCCTGAACAAGCGGAAGGTGACAGAACGGAAGACCTGGAAAATAGAGTGGAGCAGCTGGAGCAATTTACCAGAATGGAAGATGTGGTGATATCTGGACTGGAGACTACACATCGCTCCTATGCCAGGGTCACCATAGGTACCAGTGAAGGAGAAGACGCATCATCAGGTGAACTGAAGACTACAGCTGCTTGTCACACAATTCATCAGAAACAGGCAAAATATCATCATCCGTTGTAAAAAAGCTCAAGGCCACAGGTGTCTATGTAAATGAGCACCTGACCAAGAGGAATGCAGAGATTGATCAGCAAACGAGGATTTTAAAAAAGGAGAAAAAATACAAGACACCTGGACAAGGAACTGTAAAATTATGATACAGCTCAAGGGACCACAGGAACAGACTAAAGATGTTACCATCAGAAATCTATCTGAGCTGGAGAAATATAAATGAAATGAATGTGTCTCAGTTAGAGTTTTAGAAATGAAGTTTAATTTTCAGTTTGGACTAGTTAATTTATTTACCTTTCTTTCTGTTTTCTTATGACTACAGACTGTATAAAAACTGAACTAAAACATATGAGGAGGTTTCATAATTAAGATAAAATGATGACATTGGAGATTACATTGACCCTGAAATTCATTGTTTTAGTAACACTCTCTGTGACTGTGAATACTATTCTGAGGATGGTTTTTAACCTGGAAATAAAGGGGTTCTCTCTCATACACTTCAATAGTCGGAGTCGCTACAGCAATTTTTTTAAAGATTAAAGACTGTTTAAACAATGTTGAGGATAAATTTCCTGTTGTTGCAGTCTCAGAAACTTGGGTAATGAAGGAGAAAGAACTTTTGGACAAAGTGGATGAATATGAAGCTTTTTTTCAGAATAAACACACAAAAAGAGGAGGTGGGGTCACTTTGTTTGTTCAATCAGGTTTAGAATGTAATGTGATTGTAAACATGAGCTTTTCTATTGAAAACTTAATGAAATGTTTAACAATTGAAACACAAAGTAAAAAACTAAAGAAATGATTAATAAGTTGTATATATTGAAACCCTGGTGGATGTTTGGATGAGTTTAACAAGAAGATTTCTGAGTTATTTAAAAGAACCAATAAAAAGTTTACTTTAGTTTGTGGTGATTTTAACATTGATTTGTTAAAAACAAATGATCACATAAAAACTACAGAGTTTACTAATATAATGTTTAGTTTGTGTTTTTATTCCTAATTTTAAAACCAAGCAGGATAACTACAGATAGTGCTGCTTTGATTGATAATATATTTGTTAATCAAACTAGAAAAAAAGAAAAAATGGACTTTTATTTGCAGATATCACAGATTATTTTCCTGTTTTTTGTTGTTTTAGAAAGCAGTAATCATAAACAAATATTTACACATATGGAAACTATTAATTATAATAATATCAGAGAAAAATCTCTGCTTGCACTTGAAGCAATGAAGAATGAACTTTTTTATTATGACTGGAAAGAAATTTATGTTGATAATGTTAATGATTCTTACAGATGTTTCTTAGACATATTTATGAGGATATATGATTATTATTGTCCTCTGAAACAAGGTAACCACAAAATAAAAACAAGATCAAAACCATGGATGACAAAAAGTTTGGAAAAGGCCTCTGTGTGTGTGTTTGTGTGTGTGTGTGTTTGATAGAGGGTGTGTTTCTTATGTGATGTCTAATGGTTGTGTAACAACAAAACGTGTTGTGAGGGTAGTTTTACTGCAGACTGGAAACAATATGTCACAGATTTTATTAATATTCATCAAATTACAGATTCTTTAATGAATCACACCAGATTTGTTAAGAAGAAAGTTAAAAGCGTTTGTACATTTACTGTTAACCACAAACTAACACGTTATGACACAGAGCATATCATAACTGAATAAGAACGTGTGGCTAAAGCAAATTCAATGTGGCTAATAAAAATTAAGCTGGATTAGCCAAGGTGGCTAATGGTTTTTCAACGCTAGAGTGAGCACAGAAAGTCTCACCACCATGCAGGGTCTCCCTCTGGGTATTCTTCCGGTGGCATATGCATGAAATACGCCACCAGCGAGACATTTGGAAACCACCCCATCTGGCTTCTCTCGACCTGGAGGAGCAGCAGCTCTACTCTAAGCTCCTCCCGGATGGCAGAGCTCCTCACTTTATCTCTGAATGAGAGTACCGCCAACCTGCAGAGGAAGATCATTTCAGCCACTTGAATCCACAATCTCGTTTTTTCGGTCACCAACCACACTGGTTACCATGGTGAGGTTAGGAACGTAGATCCTGGTTACCATGGTGAGGGTAGGAAAGTAGATCCCGGTTACCATGGTGAGGGGAGGAACGTAGATCCTGGTTACCATGGTGAGGGGATGAACCTAGATTGACTGCTAAACGTTGAGCTTTGCATTTTGACTTAGCTCTTCACCATGACAGACTGATGCAGCGTACTAATTATTGCAGACGCTGCTGTCCATCTCTCGTTCCAAGCATCTCCTCTCGTGAATAAGACCCCGATATCCTTAAACTCCTCCACTTAGCGCAGGACCCTGTCCCTGACTTGCAGGGAGCATACCCCCTTTTCCGGGCAAGGACCACAGTCTCTGATTTGGGAGCAAGGATTCCCATCCCGGACGCTTCACACTCGGCAGAAAATCGATTCAGCGAGAGCTGGATATCACGGCCCTACGGAGACATCCTCAAAAAGCAAAGACACAATCCTAAGGTCAACAAACCAACGCCTCACCTAGAAAGTCTGTCCATAAAAGTGTTTAACTTAATCAGGGACAAAAGGGCAGCCATGGTGGAGTCCATCTCTCACTGGAAAAATTAATAAACAAAAAGTAAACAAAAAAGTCATCATTTGTCCACTTTAGGTTAAATGCTCTGCATTCTGTATAAATTTTTATCTTTCCTAACTTTTTTTTGCCATTATTCTGTTTTTTTCTGTGAGAGAAACAGGTTTAGGATTAAAAAATCAAAATGCTGTCTGGAGTTGTTCAGGGGAGCAGACCACATGTGGAGGCAGGCTGTAGTTTTGAGACCCTTGATCTACCTGATAAATATTAAGAGATTCAAACTCTCTGAACACTCAAATAAAAAAAAAAAAACACTAAAAACACACTAGTGTATTTGTATACACTAAAAACAGATATCTCTAATATTTTCTCTCATCTCTTAGTTACCTTGTTAGGCTTCCTTTGACATAAAAAAATGATTAGTTTTTATGTCTTTGGTGGGAGCCTCTGCTCTTTTTTTGTCAATATGTCCCTCTTTTTCCCAAACAAAAACAAATGGTAGAATGAACCTCAAGATATTAATATAACTAAATAAAAGTATTTTTATGTTACCTGATAGTTACTTAGGGGGAATAGATACATCTCTAAAATAAATTTGGTTTGTTGTTTTTAACATTTTTATGTCCTTAACTATAGTTGCATCCATGATGTTACGGGTCCATTTCAAACAATATATATTTATACTGTGATGGAGGCAAACAGTACTTTAATATGAGCAAAAAATCTAGCCTAAAATAAAGAATTTAAGGTCAAGCAATCAACAAAGCAATAAATTAATTGAACCAATAACTACCGTGTATGTTCAAGAACTTTTGTGTGTTCAGATGCATGCGTTGCATGTAACACATTTAGAATTCCTTGCAGAAATATTTCTTAAACGTGAATCATAATGTATTTGTCTCTCTGTCCTTACTTTTTGTGCAGATCTGACACCTCTTCCTTATAGACTCAGGTCGCTTGAGTGAGGTTGAGCCTGTTGTAGTTTGTGTTAAGGCTGGGCTGGCTGAGGGAAAGGAGGCTGATGAGCATGGTTTTTGTGGTTTGGACGGAGTGCTAGAGTGCCTGTCTTAGTTTTATTTTTTGTGCAGGTGCACAGGAAAACAAAACAAAATGAGACTCTCCTTAAGTTAGAATATTGAGAGAGAAGCCTACTGTAATTATTTTGACTTACAGAGCAATAATAGTTTTAGTTTTAATAATTGCTTTAAAATCCAAGTTTTATAACTGGTCGAAACTGACACAAACACTACAAATGTTATATTTTTAACCAGAGCTATTTAGAAATATTGAAAATAAAAAAATGGTTAATTATTTTTATTGAAATAAAGATTCTTTACAAAGTCAAAAAACCTTGATGCAATAAAACAACCCTATGTAGTTCTTTTATAGATGTAAAATCTAAACCGGGTCGGTGGCGATCCAAACACAAGACGAAGGTTGATAAGGTTTCTTTCTTGTAATGTATGAAACCTAAATAAGTAACAAGGTTAAGTTCAATGAACAAACTCCACTAAAATAACAGTAACACTAAATAGTTTAGTTTGAGTAACCTTACAAAGTCAAGTTGGTCTTAATCTAAACAAACTAATCTTCTCTGGGAGGTACTTTTTTTTATTAATAATTTAAAAAGAAATATTTTTAAACAAACAAGGTGAACCAGGCAGAAAACAATACAAAAAAAAAAAAAGTTTTTATAACTATATCTGGCAGCAACAAATTATAAACAAGTTGCCATAATATTAAAAAAATGACCTGGCAGCTAACAATACCAAACAAAGGAACATTTTTAGAAAAAAGAAAGTACACCAGGCAGCTACAATGCAAAAACAAAGAAACACAAAATAAGTTTTTTTCATAGAAAAACTGAAATACTTTTCTGGATTCATGCGAGCATGTTTTAGAGTACTTGGATTTTCCAGTTAACGTCTGGTTCGCAGGCGAACGCTCTAACCACCGAGCCACAGTCTCCCTTTATTTGTTTATTTATTCTAATTAGCATATTAAAGTGACGTGCAGTCAAATTGATCGCAGCTGCAGTACTAGTGTTAACAAATCTGGTGTAATTAATTACAGAATCTGTAATTTGATGAATATTAATAAAATCTGTGACATATTGTTTCCAGTCTGCAGTAAAACTACCCTCACACACGTTTTGTTGTTGTTACACAACCATTAGAATCAGAAACACACCCTCTATCAAACACACACACAGACAAATCCCTCTCTCTCAAACACACACAAAAGTTCCTCTCTTTAAAACACACACACACACAGACAAGTGGGCGGTACGGTGACGCAGTGGGTAGCACAGTGGCCTCACAGTAAGAAGGTCCTGGGTTCGAGTCCCGGGTGGGGACGAGGCTGGGAACACTGTCCTTTCTGTGTGGAGTTTGCATGTTCTCTGCATGGGTTTCCTCCACGTATTCCGGTTTCCTCCCTCCTTCCAAAGACATGCATGCTAGGTTGATTAGCCAGTGCCAAATATCCCCTAGGAATGAATGAGTGTGTGTGTGGATGGTTGTATGTGTGTGGCCCCGCAACAGACTGGCGACCTGTTTGGGATGTACCTCGCCTTGAATCAGCCGGGATGGGCTCCTGCAACCCCGTAAGGGATAGACGGATAAGAAGGTGACTGACTGACAAAGACAAGTTTGTTACTCTGTCTAAAATACACTGACATATTCCTCTGTCTTGCTTGCTTTCTTTTTCTCTCTAACACACACACACACCTTTTCTGACACTCACAATTTCTGTAGGACTTTTCCAAACTTTTTGTCATCCATGGTTTTGATCTTGTTTTTATTTTGTGGTACCTTGTTTCAGAGGACAATAATAATCATATATCCTCATAAATATGTCTAAGAAACATCTGTAAGAATCATTAACATTATCAACATAAATTTCTTTCAAGTCATAATAAAAAAGTTCATTCTTCATTGCTTCAAGTGCAAGCAGAGATTTTTCTCTGTTATTATTATAATTAATAGTTTCCATATGTGTAAATATTTGTTTATGATTACTGCTTTCTAAAACAACAAAAACAGGAAAATAATCTGTGATATCTGTAAATAAAAGTCCACTCTTTCTTTTTTTACTAGTTTGATTAACAAATATATTATCAATCAAAGCAGCACTATCTGTAGTTATCCTGCTTGGTTTTAAAATTAGGAATAAAAACACAAACTAAACATTATATTAGTAAACTCTGCAGTTTTTATGTGATCATTTGTTTTTAACAAATCAATGTTAAAATCACCACAAACTAAAGTCAACTTATCATTGGTTCTTTTAAATAACTCAGAAATCTTCTTGTTAAACTCATCCAAACATCCACCAGGGGTTTGATATATACAACTTATTAATAATTTCTTTAGTTTTTTACTTTGTATTTCAATTGTTAAACATTCCATTAAGTTTTCAATAGAAAAGCTCATGTTTACAATCACATTACATTCTAAACCTGATTGTACAAACAAAGTGACCCCACCTCCTCTTTTTGTGTGTCTATTCTGAAAAAACGCTTCATATTCATCCACTTTGTCCAAAAGTTCTTTCTCCTTCATTACCCAAGTTTCTGAGACTGAAACAAAAGAAAATTTATCCTCAAAATTGTTTAAACAGTCTTTAAACTTGAAAAAAAAAATGCTGTAGAGACTCCGACTATTGAGGTGTATGAGAGAGAACCCCTTTATTTCCAGGTTGAGATCATCCTCAGAATAGTATTCACAGTCACAGAGAGTGTTACTAAAACAATGAATCTCAGGGCCAATGTCATCTCCAATGTCATCATTTTTATCTTTATTATGAAACCTCCTCATATGTTTTAGTTCAGTTTTTATACAGTCTGTAGTCATAAAAAAACAGAAAGAAAGGTAAATAAACTAACTAGTCCAAACTGAAAATTAAACTTCATTTCTAAAACTCTGAGACACATTCATTTCATTCATACAGTCCCCTCCAAAAGTATTGGAACAGTGAAGCAAATTCTTTTATCTTTTCTGTGGACTGGAAACATTTGAGTATGACATCGAAAAACAAATATGAGACAAAAATTCAACATTTCAGCTTTGATTTCCAGGTATTTACATCTGGTTCTGATGCACAACTTAGAAGATAACATTATTTGTAAAGGAACACTGATCAAAAGTATTGGAACATGTGACTGGCAGGTGTGTTTTGTTCCTATTACACTATTATTCAAACAATAAATAGCACTTGCTCAGTTTCACATTTGGGTTTTCCCAGAGGAGACTGCATTTACAGCAAGAAGTGTAACAAACATGAAAACCAGAGAGCTGTCTATGAGGGAGAAAGAGGCAATTGTGAAGCTGAGAAAAGATGGAAAGTCGATCAGAGCCATTGGACAAACATTGGCGATAGCCAGTACAACCATTTGGAATGTCTTAAAGAAGAAGGAAACCACTGGTGTACTAAGTAACAGACGTCGAACAGGTAGACCGAGAAAAACAACAGCAGTTGATGACAGAAACATTGTGAGAGCTGCAAAGAAAAACCCTAAAACAACTGTTAGTGACATCACCAACAACCTCCAGAGGGCAGGAGTGAAAGTATCAGTATCTACTGTTAGCAGAAGACTTCATGAGCAAAAGTACAGAGGCTACACCAGAAGATGCAAGCCCATCATCAGCAAGAAGAATAGGAAGGCCAGCCAAAAAGTATAGAGACGAGCCTCAAACATTCTGGGACAAAGTGTTATGGACTGATGAGACAAAGATTAACTTTTACCAAAGTGATGGAAAGGCTAAGGTTTGGAGAAAGAAAGGATCTGCCCATAATCCAAAACACACAAGCTCAACAGTTAAACACGGTGGAGGCAATGTGTAATGTCATGGCTTGGGCTTGCATGGCTTCTTCTGGGATGGGCTCATTAATCTTCATTGATGAGGTAACACCTGATGGCAGCAGCAAAATGAACTCAGAAGTCTACAAAAACATTTTGTCTGCCAATTTAAAGAAAAATGCAACCAAACTGATTGGGAGATCCTTCATCATGCAGCAAGATAACGACCCAAAACACTGCAAAAACAAACAAAGGAGTTCATCAGGGGCAAGAAGTGGAAGGTTTTAGACTGGCCAAGTCAATCTCCAGACTTGAATCCTATAGAGCATGCTTTTCACTTGCTAAAGAGGAAACTGAAGGGAACAACCCCCCAAAACAAGCTAAGCTGAAAGAGGCTGCAGTGAAAGCCTGGAAAAGCATCACAAAAGAAGAATGCAAAAGTTTGGTGATGTCAATGGGTCACAGACTTGATGCAGTTATTTCAACAAAATATTAAGTCTTATTTGCTTTAATTATCTGTTCCAATACATTTGAACACCTAAAAATGTGGTGCTTCTTTACAAAAAATGTTATCTTCTACGTTGTGTATCGGATCCAGATGTAAGTACCTGGAAATAAAAGCTGAAATGTTGAATTTTTGTGTCATATTCATCTTTTGGTGTCAAACCCAAATGTTTCCAGCCTACAGTAAAAATAAAGGAATCAGCCTCATTGTTCCAATACTTTTGGAGGGGACTGTATTTAACCAGCTCAGATAGATTTCTGATGGTAACATCTTTAGTCTGTTCCGGTGGTCCCTTGAGCTTTATCATAATTTAACAGTTCCATGTCCAGGTGTCTTGTATTTTTTCTCCTTTTTTAAAATCCTCACCTGCCGAGCAATCTCTGCATTCCTCTTGGTCAGGTGCTCATTTACATAGACACCTGTGCCCTTGAGCTTTTTTTTACAACTTTCATCAACTCAATTTGATTCTTTTTGCTCATAAATTAGATGATGATATTTTGCCTGTTTCTGATGAATTGTGTGACAAGCAGCTGTAGTCTTACTGTCTATGGTGATGTCGTTACTCCTGAAGAAATGAATGACTTGTTGTTCGAGTGTAAGCAGTTCACCTGATGAGGCGTCTTCATCAGGTGGTGGGCTAACATTCACAGCAGAACGATTAGTCTCCTGTGTGGATTCTCATGTGTGAGGTTAAGTTTGACTTTTGACTAAATGTATGTCCACATTCTTCACATCGGAACGGTTTCTCTCCTGTGTGAATTTTCATGTGTTTTTTTAAGCCTTGTTTTAAACGAAATGTATGTCCACATTCTTCACAGCCGAACGATTTGTTTCCTGTGTGGAGACTCATGTGTCTGTTCAAAGATGACTTCCGAGTAAATCTTTTTCCACATTTTTCACAGGAGAATGGTTTGTCTTCTGTGTGGGTTCTCATGTGATTTTCTAAGGTTGCCTTTTCAGTAAATGTGTGTCCACATTCTTCACAGCGGAATGGTTTGTCTCCTGTATGGATTCTCATGTGTTTGTCTAAGTTTGACTTTTGACTAAATCTATGTCCACATTCTTCACAGAAGAACGGTTTGCTTCCTGTGTGGGCTTTCATGTGGATGGTCAAAGATGACTTTTGAGTAAATCTTTTTCCACATTCTTCACAGCAGAACGGTTTCTCTCCTGTGTGGATTCTCATGTGTACGTCTAAGCCTGACTTTTGACGAAATGTATGTCCACATTCTTCACAGCAGAACGGTTTGCTTCCTGTGTGGATTTTCATGTGTTTGTTCAAAGATGACTTCTGAGTAAATCTTTGTCCACATTCTTCACAGTGGAATGGTTTGTCCGCTGTGTGACTGATCATGTGCTTTTCATAGGATGACTTGTTACTAAATCTCTGTCTACATTCATTACAGATGAATGTTTTTTGTCCCATGTGGGTTTCCATGTGTTCATTACAGTCCACATCACTAAGCGTATATGTTTTATGTGTCCTGTTACCATCAAAGTCTTTATCACCAGCTTCCATGTCAGCTCCAAAGTATTTCATCTCAGAAGAGCCGGAAGCTTTTCTCTCACTTTGTGGTTGCAAATAAATGCTGGACTCAGGGCTACTGGTCACCGCTGGTAATTCACAGTCCTCTTCTTTGATTTGGGATTCATTCAGTCCAGCTGGCTTGTTGCTTGGAGCGTCTAACTCTGCGTTATCTTCCATCTGGCTTTGATGACGGTGCTCTGAATGTGAGGAAGGATCGCTGGTCGCTGGTAAACTGCTGAGACTTTTTATCAATGGAACACCTGTTATTCTGGATTTCTTACAGTCTATCTGCTTTCTTCTTTATAGAACCTTCGGTCCAGCTCGTCCAAACTCCAGTTACAGGTACCTCTGTGCAGTCGCCACCACCTGCTGCACATCTGCAGAAAACACTGAAATAAAAAGAAACATGAAGCTGGATTTAGTTTAACAATCACTAAACACAGCACTGCAGCAACAAAACCATCATGTTTTATTAACCAGTACTACTAAAGCACATTTTATGGGTGCTTATGATTTACTAGATTTATTATTTTATATTTGCTGTATAAGTGGCAATGTTCTACCACTTGATTTCACAGAAAGATTAACATTTGTACTCACTTAAACAAGCCCAACGTGTTGTTTAAGTGACTATGAGGTGTGTTTACACAATTACATTCAATAAAATGCCAAAAAACTAATAATTATTAAGTTGTCATTTCTATTTAATTAATCGTTCCAATTATCAGCAGATTAAACTATTATCAGAATAATCGTTAGTTGCAGCACTAGTTTGAAACACTGTCCTTTCTGTGTGGAGTTTGCAGGTTCTCCTCGTGTATGCGTGGCCTTTTTAAAACTTTCGTGCTAGATTGATTGGCCAAAATAAAAGTGCCACTAAAAATGAGTGCGTGTGTATGATTGTGCGCGTGTGGCAATGCAAGAGGCTGGCAACCTGATCGCGTTGTATCCTGCCTCTTGCTTGAAATCACCCGGGATAAGCTCCGGCAGCACCGTGCCCCTGTTAGGAATAAGCTGATCACCAAACCAAACTGAAGAGAGTTCCAGTAATCCAGACTGTGTACGAGTACAGCAGATGACATTGCGATCTGTAGTGAGAGGAGAGAAGAGGTGGAGGAAAAGCTGGAGAGGTGGAGGTTTGCACTAGAAAGAAGATGAATGAAGATTAGTCAGAGTAAGACAGAGTAC
The DNA here is from genome assembly GCA_902685375.1 of Neostethus bicornis. Lineage (NCBI taxonomy): Eukaryota > Metazoa > Chordata > Actinopteri > Atheriniformes > Phallostethidae > Neostethus > Neostethus bicornis. Next base: position 21,873,611 of record LR738560.1, read on the forward strand.
ATGTGTGTGAATGAGAGGGATCCAAATGGAAAAGTGAGGTTACAGGGAGAAAAGAGAAAGAAGGTGGAAGATTTTAAGTATCTAGGATCAACAGTCCAGAGCAATAGAGAGTGTGGAAAAGAGGTGAAGAAGCGTGTTCAGGCAGGCTGGAACGGGTGAAGGAAAGTATCAGGTGTGATGTGTGATAGAAGAGTTTCAGCTAGAATGAAAGGGAAAGTGTACAAAACCGTGGTGAGAGCGGCCATGCTGATTGGTCTAGAAACAGTAGCACTGAAGAAAAGACAGGAAGCAGAGATGGAGGTAGCAGAGATGAAGATGCTGAGGATCTCTCTGGGAGTGACCAGGATGGACAGGATTAGAAATGAGTACATCAGAGGAACAGCACATGTTAGAGGTTTTGGGGATAAAGTTCGAGAGGAAAGACTGAGATGGTTTGGACATGTACAGAGGAGAGAGAGAGAGTACATCGGCAGAAGGATGATGGGTTTGGAACCACCAGGAAAGAGGACTAGAGAAAGGCCAAAGAGGAGGTTCATGGACGCAGTGAAAGAAGACATGAAGATAGTTGGTGTGACTGAAGAGGATGCAGCAGATAGGGTTAGATGGAAGAAACTGACTTGCTGTGGCGACCCCTGAAGGGAAAAGCCGAAAGAAGAAGAAGATTGTTGCTTTGAAAATGATAGAATGATGGTTCTATCTAAGCAGATGCTATCATGGTTTTAGAAGGTAAGGTTTGAAACAGTATCCTTTCTGTGTGGAGTTTGCAGGTTCTCCTCGTGTATGTATGACCCTCCTAAAACTTACATGTTAAATTGATTGGCCACTAAAAAAGTTTCACTAGGAATGAGTGTTTGTGTTTGAGTGTCCGCGTGTGGCGATGTAACAGATAGCTAACAGATTTGCAGTGTATCCTGCCTCTTGTTTGAAATCAGCCAGAATAAGCTCCGGCAGCACCGCGACCCCGTTAGGGATAAACTGATCACCAAACCAAACAGAACAGAATTCCAGTAATCCAGACTGTGTACGAGTACAGCAGCGGACTGAGGAGTGAGGGAGGAAGTAAGCAGAGCGGGTGATGGTGTTTATGTGAGAAGTGAAAGAAAGACTCCTGTGGAGGATGACATCTTTACCTGAGGGAGGGAGAGATGGTGGAGCCGTCGATGGAGGGAGAACGGATCGATCTCGCTTAGGGAGGATTTGGTGTCAATCAGAAGAAGTTCAGTTTTATTGCTACTGTTTGAGGTGGACCTCAAGACACTAGAAATGTGCTGTTTTAGATAAACAGCTGCTTGATGCCGTGCAGCCGCCTCGTTATGCTGAAAAAAAAAAGGTTGAAAATCGTCAAAGAAGATAAATGTAACGGTTAGCATAGATGCTAACTGTAAGTGGTCAAACCTAGCTTTAATTTAAACACTGAGTTTTCTTGCATTTTTAAGCAATGTGAGGGGCTGGATGACCGCAGATTGACCTATAAAAAATCGTAAATATCTACAAAATTAAAACAGCACAAACAAAATTTTTTAAAGCACAAAACAGCACAAACGATTGACATATTTTTTGTTAATTTTTTTTTATATATTGTTTTTTAAGAAGGTCAACTTCACGGAGCTGAGATAGCTGCTCTTTTCAGAGACCCAAACATTTCAGTCAGTCATCACAGTCATCTTATTAACCGTCTTTCCCTTCCAAGGTTGCGGATGGGAAACTTCGGAAGGGGATTGCCGGGGCCCATCCCAGCACCCCCCGATTCAAGGCGAGGGGCAGGATACACCCCGAACAGGCTGCAAGTCTGTCTTGGGGCCACACACACAAACACATTCCTATGCAATTTTTGGCTCCAGCCAATCAACCTTTTTGGAAGGTGTGAGGAAATTGGAGTACCTGGAGGAAACCGACACAGACACAGGAAGAACATGCAAACTCTACACAGAAAGGCCAGTGTTCCAAGCCTCGCCCCACACAGGACTTGAGTCAACAACGTTCTTGCTGTGAGAACTCTGTGCTACCGACTGTGCTACCCACTGCGCCCCGGTGCCAAGCCAAACATTGATTGTAAAAAAATAAATAAATAAATAAATAAAAATAATAATTGTGTGACTGTGAGATGCAAGAGTTTGATCTGTTGTAGTTTCTGAAAATATAGATCATTTCAGATAAACATTTCATTCACTGAGACATCTGCTTTAGGGTTCAAATTTCATCTCACCAGACTGTGTGGAGCCAAAAACTAGAGTAAAACCGTAGCATTTACTTGAGGGATTTCTTAAAAGATCAAGCTTTAGGATGACCACCAAGATGACTAACAGCAACCAGGTGGGGTATCATTCCACATGGACGTTTCCCAGTTAGACGCTATGGAAAATATCCCAGCGCTAATTAAGGGTATGGCTTCCTATTTGAAGAGGGAGAAAATCTCTTTTAGCTGAAAAGAATGTGCGCTAAGTAAGGCTAAGAATGTGCGCTGAAAGGTGTTGCTGAAAAGAATGTTCCTAAAGAGAAAAGAATGTTGCTGAAAAGAATGTTCCTAAAGAGAAAAGAATGTTGTATATCATACATTTTTCAAACGAGGTGCTGTACTGCATCCAGAAATTCATCAGTTGTGATGTACCCTTCCCTGTATTCTGTACGGAGACGATCCAGACGATTATCAATGTGGCGGTAGCAACGGCGGCGCGGGGCTTTTAGTTATAAATATAATATATCTGTGATAGAGTCAAATATTTACAGTAAATAATCTGATAATAACTTAATAATAAAATAATACATAAATAACAATATATTATCAACCAAATACAGGCGCTAAATTAAACTATTTTCACACTATTTTGGTAGATTTTTTGCATTTTAAATATAATTATTATATAAACTTACAAAATATTGTAAAAATATGTGATTAAATATACATTATAATATCAAAGGCGTCTTACTGGGAAGCGTCCATGTGGGATGAAACCCCAGATGGTAGGAAAGGAATTCCTTTGTCTTCTCAAAAGACTAAAGTACCAGAAAGACAACTTTCATTAGACCCTTTAAAAAACACCTCACAATTTATAGGTGGGGATTTTTACTCCGTTTTTACTTAGAATAGATTTTTAACAGCGTTTTAAAAACAATCAGACATTTTTTTTCTTTACAATGAATCAAAGTGAATGAGAACAAATCGTGACTTTGTCTCGGTTAGAGGGCTGCAGCAGGAAAACAGGGACTTAAAGAAAAAATCTAGCGCGGGTTCATTTTTAGAGGATAAAATCTTCTACGTTTTGATGCTGGATGGAGTTTCGGACGTTTTATCGACTTTTGAGTCACTGAGCCCCCTCCCCCACGTTTCTTGTAATTTTGGTAGACGGAAGAGCTTTCCCTGAACTTTTCCCATTTCTTAAAAAAGAAAAAAATACCGAGACTTTTCTTAATTTTGTTGGAGCAGAAGAGATGAAATCCCTGTGAGCATTTTAAAGATAAAACTCTGCTTCTAGATTTTATCATTTCATGGTTTGTGATGAACAAAAACTTTTAAGGGAAAATTTCCAAAATCCATTCAAGTCAATGAGAAAAAAAAATCACTAAAATTAAAATATTATAAAAACTAAGCAGAAATTCAAAAATCTGTAGAGAAGCCCGGTAGTCCCAATAAAAGCGGTCATTTTGAGACCTAAAATCACTCAAATGGTTCAATCCTAACTGGGACAGCGTTCCCTTTAATGAAGAAAATAATACTTGCTGCCTTTTCAAGGCTTCAAGCAATTTAAAGTCCATTTAATTTGTTAATCCCTGATTATTTACTAGGTTATTATTATTACTGATTCTAATCTATTTTTGATTGTAATCCATTCATCCTCACCTCATTCTTCCTGGATAGCAGCTCTTTGTCCCAAAACTTCACATCCGGAGAAAATCAGAGAGAAAACAAAGCTCCTCCTTATCAAGGAGGGAGACTCTAGTCAGACAGTAGTAATCCATCCCTGATCCACTTTTAGTACTCTTTATTTTTCTATGTATAATATACTTACTATTTCTTTCTTTTCATGATTACTGTACTGCTGTAACATAAATTTCCCACGTGTGGGATCAATAAAGTACTTTATTAAGTGTACCGAATAAAAAACATTCATTCAGAAAGTACTTGTGATGGAGAGTACTAACCAGTAGGTGACAGTAATGCACCATTTAGGTGCTTCGTGTCTTCAAAATAAAGACGAAGAAGACGGGAGAGTCTGGATGGGATTTCTCGCGATATTTCCACAAGCAGGACAGTAATGGCGGTTCTTCTTGAAACGACAGTTGGAGATATTGTTATTGATCTGTTTACACAACAAAGAGCGAAAAGTAAGTGATGAAACGGACACGTAAAGATGTGTGAGGATGTCCTGATTTTATTTAAAGCGTTCTGTTTTATTTACAGCCTCTCTAAACTTCCTGAAACTCTGTAAGATGAAATATTCCTTGACTCTTTTAAGACATTCCTCTAGTAAATGAGCCTGTGTTCTCACAGTTCCATGGAGTCTGGTTACTTCAGTTAAACCCAGAAGCAGATGTCTCTTCAGGAAATGAAATCTTTATCTCAAATCATCCAGATTTTCTCCTCTCCGTACGTGTGCAGGCCCCTCACACACGATGTGAGCGAGCCGTGAGCGTGCACATAGATGGATGGAGAAAAAAAAAAAAAAACACAGAAATGATGTAAAAATTAGTGACGCACAATGAAGTGCAGAGAAAAGACAAGACAAGTTTATTTGTAGCACAATTCATACAAAACGTAATTCAAAGTGCTTCAAAAGACAGAAAAAATGTATTAAAATCATAAAACATACAATCAAAATCTGTAAAAAATAAAGTGCTTTTACACACTAGAGAAAAACAGAAAGATAGAACGATGCCGTTTCTTTTCAACTTTTCTCTTGAAGAACTTTATTTTTGAGGTTTTGGAGGAAATATTTTAAAGAAAAACATTTCTTGTGCATAATTTTGATTAAAAAAATGGATCATTACAGTAAAAAAAATAAATTTGAATAATAATGAATAAAATAATCTGTAGGAATATTTACAGTCATCAAAACACTAATATGCATTTTATTTATGTATTTTTTTTACTAAAAAGGTGATAGAATGAAATTCCCCCATTGTGGGACAAATAAAGGAATTCTTAATTCTTAAAATAAAAATGTAATTCTTCACATTTGGGACATGTTTGGATAGCTTGTTCTGAATGTACATTTTTATACTAAAAGGTCAAGAGATCAAAAACTGACAGGTTTGAAAGTTCTTTTCAGAGAATAAAAGAATGTATTCTAACATCCTGGATAATGTCAGTGTTTAAATTAAAGCTAGGTTTGACCACTTACAGTTAGCATCTATGCTAACCGTTACATTTACCTTCTTTGACGATTTTCAACCTTTTTTTTCAGCATAACGAGGCGGCTGCACGGCATCAAGCAGCTGTTTATCTAAAACAGCACATTTCTAGTGTCTTGAGGTCCACCTCAAACAGTAGCAATAAAACTGAACTTCTTCTGATTGACACCAAATCCTCCCCAAGCAAGATCGATCCATTCTCCCTCCATCGACGGCTCCACCATCTCTCCCTCCCTCAGGTAAAGATGTCATCCTCCACAGGAGTCTTTCTTTCACTTCTCACATAAACACCATCACCCGCTCTGCTTACTTCCTCCCTCACTCCTCAGTCCGCTGCTGTACTCGTACACAGTCTGGATTACTGGAATTCTGTTCTGTTTGGTTTGGTGATCAGTTTATCCCTAACGGGGTCGCGGTGCTGCCGGAGCTTATTCTGGCTGATTTCAAACAAGAGGCAGGATACACTGCAAATCTGTTAGCTATCTGTTACATCGCCACACGCGGACACTCAAACACAAACACTCATTCCTAGTGAAACTTTTTTAGTGGCCAATCAATTTAACATGTAAGTTTTAGGAGGGTCATACATACACGAGGAGAACCTGCAAACTCCACACAGAAAGGATACTGTTTCAAACCTTACCTTCTAAAACCATGATAGCATCTGCTTAGATAGAACCATCATTCTATCATTTTCAAAGCAACAATCTTCTTCTTCTTTCGGCTTTTCCCTTCAGGGGTCGCCACAGCAAGTCAGTTTCTTCCATCTAACCCTATCTGCTGCATCCTCTTCAGTCACACCAACTATCTTCATGTCTTCTTTCACTGCGTCCATGAACCTCCTCTTTGGCCTTTCTCTAGTCCTCTTTCCTGGTGGTTCCAAACCCATCATCCTTCTGCCGATGTACTCTCTCTCTCTCCTCTGTACATGTCCAAACCATCTCAGTCTTTCCTCTCGAACTTTATCCCCAAAACCTCTAACATGTGCTGTTCCTCTGATGTACTCATTTCTAATCCTGTCCATCCTGGTCACTCCCAGAGAGATCCTCAGCATCTTCATCTCTGCTACCTCCATCTCTGCTTCCTGTCTTTTCTTCAGTGCTACTGTTTCTAGACCAATCAGCATGGCCGCTCTCACCACGGTTTTGTACACTTTCCCTTTCATTCTAGCTGAAACTCTTCTATCACACATCACACCTGATACTTTCCTTCACCCGTTCCAGCCTGCCTGAACACGCTTCTTCACCTCTTTTCCACACTCTCTATTGCTCTGGACTGTTGATCCTAGATACTTAAAATCTTCCACCTTCTTTCTCTTTTCTCCCTGTAACCTCACTTTTCCATTTGGATCCCTCTCATTCACACACATGTACTCTGTCTTACTCTGACTAATCTTCATTCATCTTCTTTCTAGTGCAAACCTCCACCTCTCCAGCTTTTCCTCCACCTCTTCTCTCCTCTCACTACAGATCGCAATGTCATCTGCAAACAAATATTGTGGTCAAAGCAACAATATTTAATCTAATTTTTGCTCAGATCGATACAGAGGAATGTTTATTGTTTAGATACAGGAAGTTATTCTTTTTTCTGTTGTTTTTACTGTCTAAGCAATTTTTTTTATTGTTAAATTATTGTTATTTCTGGTCTTTTAAGCTCACCTGAGTATAAGCCACACTCAATATATTTTAAAGGAAACCACATTTTGTTCAGACATAAGCCACACCTGTTTAGAAGTCGTAGGAACCCACATTGTAACATGAGATATTTACAAAGAAAGAGTTTTCAAAGTTTTAATAACATACCTTAACTTTTCTTTCTGTAAAGCTGCAGTAACACAGCATCACCACGGCAACGTCTCACTATTAATACTAAGTTTACATGCAGCAGCTCTGTTTCCTTCTACAGTCCCCTCCAAAAGTATTAGAACAGCAAGTCACGTTCCCTTATTTTTGTTTATTCACTGAAGACATTTGAGTTTAAGATCAAAAGATGAGTATGAGACAAGAGTTTAGAATGTCAGCTTTTATGTCCTGGTATTTACATCTACATGTGATAAACAACTTAGGACACATCACCGTTTCTACTAAACCACAGCATTTTTAGGTGAGCAAAAGTATTGTAACATGAGACTGACAGGCGTTTCTTGTTGACCAGATGATACCTTTATGCAGAGCCGTTCAAAGACAATATGGGGGCCCTAGGCAAGAGGAATAACTGAGGCCCCATACGTCAACATTTGTAAAATCCTATTTTAAAAGTTTCTTTATTGTCACACCAAAAAGGAAGAACATTTGTTTTCCAGCAGCATCAGATAAAAACAACTCTACATAAAAAAGAGTATTTTAATTACACCCCTACATACTAGTACTCCTCAACCCCTTCCACATTGACCCGTCTGATACTGGTAGGAGTCACCGGGTCCTTGTTCCTTCTTAAATCCACCACCAGTTCTTTTGTCTTTGTCACAATGAGCAGTAGGTGGTCAAATCAAAAGATGAGTATGAGACAAGAGTTTAGAATGTCAGCTTTTATGTCCTGGTATTTACATCTACATGTGATAAACAACTTAGGACACATCACCGTTTCTACTAAACCACAGCATTTTTAGGTGAGCAAAATTGTAACATGAGACTGACAGGCGTTTCTTGTTGACCAGATGATACCTTTATGCAGAGCCGTTCTAAAACAATATGGGGATCCTCATTCCTCCTTAGGTCCACCACCAGTTTTTTTGTCTTTGTCACGTTGAGCAGTAGGTGGTTCTGCTTGGTCCATGTGACAAAGTTATCCACCACCATCCTGTACTTTCTCTCATCCCCATCCGTTATGGCTCCAACCACTTCTGAAAACTTCTGAAGATGGCAGGTCTCTGTGCAGACAAAATGTGCTGCAAGCAATGACATGAAACCATGAAAATCTGACTTTTTACAGTTCAAATAGGTTCGTAGCATGAAATCAAACTAAATGATGGTTTTGTTGCTGCAGTGCTGTGTTTAGTGATTGTTAAACTAAATCCAGCTTCATGTTTCTTTTTATTTCAGTGTTTTCTGCAGATGTGCAGCAGGTGGTGGTGACTGAACAGAGGTACCTGTAAATGGAGTTTGGACGAGCTGGACCGAAGGTTCTATAAAGAAGAAAGCAGATAGACTGTAAGAAATCCAGAATAACAGCTGTTACATTGATAAAAAGTCTCAGCAGTTTACCAGCGACCAGCGATCCTTCCTCACATTCAGAGCACCGTCATCAAAGCCAGATGGAAGATAACGCAGAGTTAGACGCTCCAAGCAACAAGCCAGCTGGACTGAATGAATCCCAAATCACAGAAGAGGACTGTGAATTACCAGAGGTGACCAGTAGCCCTGAGTCCAGCATTTATTTACAACCACAAAGTGAGAGAAAAGCTTCCGGCTCTTCTGAGATGAAATACTTCGGAGCTGACATGGAAGCTGGTGATAAAGACTTTGATGGTAACAGGACGCATGACACATATACGCTTAGTGATGTGGACTGTAATGAACACATGGAAACCCACATGGGACAAAAAACATTCATCTGTAATGAATGTAGACAGAGATTTAGTAACAAGTCATCCTATGAAAAGCACATGATCAGTCACACAGCGGACAAACCATTCCACTGTGAAGAATGTGGACAAAGATTTACTCAGAAGTCATCTTTGAACAAACACATGAGAATCCACACAGGAGAGAAACCATTCAGCTGTGAAGAATGTGGACAAAGATTTACTTGGAAGTCATCTTTGAACAGCCACATGAGTGTCCACACAGGAGAGAAACCGTTCCGCTGTGAAGAATGTGGACATACATTTCGGATAATGTCAAGCTTAAAAAATCACATGAGAATCCACACAGGAGAAAAACCTTTCCACTGTGAAGAATGTGGACACATGTTTACTAAAAAGGAAAACTTAAAAAATCACATGAGAACCCACTCAGGAGAGAAATTATTTCACTGTGAAGAATGTGGAAAAAGATTTACTTATAAGTCATCTTTAAACGTCCACATGAAAGTCCATACAGGAAACAAACCATTCTGTTGTAAAGAATGTGGACATAGATTTCGTGAAATGTCAAAGTTAGACATACACATGAGAATCCACACAGGAGAGAAACCATTCTGTTGTGAAGAATGTGGAAAAAGATTTACTTATAAGACATCTTTAAACGACCACATGAAAGTCCATACAGGAAACAAACCATTCTGTTGTAAAGAATGTGGACATAGATGTAGTCACAAGTCAAACTTAGACAAACACATGAGAATCCACACAGGAGAAAAACCATTCTGCTGTGAAGACTGTGGAAAAAGATTTACTCGGAAGTATTCTTTGACCATCCACATGAGAATCCACACAGGAAACAAACCATTCTGTTGTGAAGATTGTGGACATACATTTAGACACAAGGCAAGCTTAGACTTACACGTGAGAATCCACAAGGCAAACTGATGAAGACGCATCATCAGGTGAACTGCTTACACTCGAGCAACAACATTTCTGCAGGAGTAAAGACATCACCATAGACAGTAAGACTACAACTGCTTGTCACACAATTCAACAGAAACAGGCAAAATATCATCATCCGATTTATGAGCAAAAAGAATAAAATCTAGTTGATGAAAGTTGTAAAAAAGCTCAAGGGCACAGGTTTCTATGTAAATGAGCTCCTGACCAAGAGGAATGCAGAGATTGCTCAGCAAGCGAGGATTTTAAAAAAGGAGAAAAAATACAAGACACCTGGACAAGGAACTGTAAAATTATGATAAAGCTCAAGGGACCACCGGAACAGACTAAAGATGTTACCATCAGAAATCTATCTGAGCTGGAGAAATATAAATGAAATGAATGTGTCTCAGTTAGAGTTTTAGAATTGAAGTTTAATTTTCAGTTTGGACTAGTTAGTTTATTTACCTTTCTTTCTGTTTTTTTATGACTACAGACTGTATAAAAACTGAACTAAAACATATGAGGAGGTTTCATAATAAAGATAAAAATGATGACATTGGAGATGACATTGACCCTGAGATTCATTGTTTTAGTAACACTCTCTGTGACTGTGAATACTATTCTATCTCAACCTGGAAATAAAGGGGCTCTCTCTCACACACTTCAATATTTGGACTCTCTACTGCAATTTTTTTCAAGATTAAAGACTATTTAAACAATTTGAGGAGACATTTCCTGTTGTTGCAGTCTCAGAAACTTGGGTAATGAAGGAGAAAGAATTTTTGGAAAAGTGGATAAATATGAAGCTTTTTTTTTTTTCAGAATAGACACACAAAAAGAGGAGGTGGGGTCACTTTGTTTGTTCAATCAGGTTTAGAATGTAATGTGATTGTAAACATGAGCTTTTCTATTGAAAACTTAATGGAATGTTTAACAATTGAAACACAACGTAAAAAACTAAAGAAATGATTAATAAGTTGTATATATCGAACCCCTGGTGGATGTTTGGATGTGTTTAACAAGAAGATTTCTGAGTTATTTAAAAGAACCAATAATAAGTTGACTTTAGTTTGTGGTGATTTTAACATTGATTTGTTAAAAACAAATGATCACATAAAAACTGCAGAGTTTATGTGCAAGCAGGATAACTACAGATGGTGCTACTTTTATTGATAATGTATTTGTTAATCAAACTAGTAAAAAAAGAAAGAGTGGACTTTTATTTACAGATATCACAGATCATTTACCTGTTTTTGTTGTTTTAGAAAGCAGTAATCATAAACAAATATTTACACATATGGAAACTATTAATTATAATAATATCAGAGAAAAATCTCCGCTTGCACTTGAAGCAATGAAGAATGAACTTTTTCATTATGACTGGAAAAAAATTTATGTTGATAATGTTAATGATTCTTACAGATGTTTCTTAGACATATTTATGAGGATATATGATTATTATTGTCCTCTGAAACAAGATAACCACAAAATAAAAACAAGACCAAAACCATGGATGACAAAAAGTTTGGAAAAGGCCTCTAGAAAGTGTAAAAGTGAAAATCTGTGTTTTTGTCTGTGTTAGGGTTAGAGAGAAAAAGAAAGCAAGCAAGACAGAGGAACTTCAGTGTGTGTTTGAGAGAAAGGGATTTGTGTGTGTGTGTGTTTTTGATAGAGGGTGTGTTTCTGATGTAATTCAAATGGTTGTGAAACAAGAACAAAACGTGTTGTGAAGATAGTTTTACTGCAGACTGGAAACAATATGTCACAGATTTTATTAATATTCATCAAATTACAGATTCTTTAATGAATCACACCAGATTCGTTAAGAACAAAGTTAAAAGCGTATGTACATTTACTGTTCAATTCAATTTCCATTTAATCAGACATTTGTGAACACAAGAACAACAAAAAAATTATACAAATAAAATATATTTATATTCATAGTGCCTATCCCCTTTACCGTAAACATAAAGTGCTGCTACATTTACAGTATAAATTAACAGTTTATTTCTCTGTATGATTTCACAATTTTCTTTTTCTATAAACTTTTAAACCGTCTCAGTCTTCTACAGTCTTTAATGTCTTGGTCTGACCTGTTCCAAAAATTTATTCCAACAGCAGAAATACAGTGTTAAGACAGTGGTGAGGTGTGCTGTAGGTGAGACAGAGGAGTTCAGTGTGGGGGTGGGACTGTCCAAGGATCTGCTCTGAGTCCTTTGCTGTTTGCTGTGGTGATGGACAGGCTGACAGACGAGGTCAGGCAGGAATCCCCATGGACAATGATGTTTGCAGATGACACTGTGATCTGTAGTGAGAGGAGGGAAGAGGTGGAGGAAAAGCTGGAGAGGTGGAGGTTTGCACTAGAAAGAAGATGAATAAAGATTAGTCAGAGTAAGACAGAGTACGTGTGTGAATGAGAGGGATCCAAATGGAAAAGTGAGGTTACAGGGAGAAGAGATAAAGAAGGTGGAAGATTTTAAGTATCTAGGATCAACAGTCCAGAGCAATGGAGAGTGTGGAAAAGAGGTGAAGAAGCGTGTTCAGGCAGGCTGGAACGGGTGAAGGAAAATATCAGGTGTGATGTGTTACAGAAGAGTTTCAGCTAGAATGAAAGGGAAAGTGTACAAAACCGTGGTGAGAGCGGCCATGCTGTTTGGTCTAGAAACAGTAGCACTGAAGAAAAGACAGGAAACAGAGATGGAGGTAGCAGAGATGAAGATGCTGAGGATCTCTCTGGGAGTGATCAGGATGGACAGGATCAGAGGAACAGCACATGTTACAGGTTTTTGGGATAAAGTTAGAGTGGCCAGACTGAGATGGTTTGGACATGTGCAGAGGAGAGAGAGAGAGTACATCAGAAGAAGGAGGCTGGGTTTGGAACCACCAGGAAAGAGGACTAGAGGAAGACCAAAGAGGAGGTTCATGGATACAGTGAAGGAAGACATGAAGATAGTTGGTGTGACCGAAGAGGATACAGAAGATAGGATTAGATGGAAGAAACTGAGTTGCTGTCGCGAGCCCTAAAGGGAAATGCTGAAAGAAGAAGAAGAAATATATATATATATATATATATATATATATAGACACACAGTATACATATATGTATAAGAGATATCCAATATATAAAAGCTATCACATGCCAGTCCATGAATATTTAAAATGGATGTAGCAGCCTGATCCTGCTACATCCTGCTGGTGGTAAACACAGCCTGATCCTGCTACATCCTGCTGGAGGTAAACACAGCCTGATCCTGCTACATCAGGCATGTCAAACATGGGGCCCGTGGGCCGGCCCCGGCCCGTTGGATGATTTAATCCGGCCCATCATAAATGTCTGACTATGTCACAAAAAGAAGCGAGTCACTTGCTCATTTCTATCAAAAGTTATGATTCTTTAAAATAAATACAACTCAAATGCTCCATCCCGCCGCTAGAGGGCAGTAAATGTCACCATTCACCACTACTACTAAACAAGTTATCTGTCAACACACCCTTCCCAAAATGCACTGTCAAAAAAAAGAACAAATAAGAAAAGACGAGATAAACAAATTGGTCCCTGGTCTGAACAAAAAGGCTTTAAAACAGCTGCAGTTTATTCAAAATGCTGCTGCTCGAGTCCTAACAAGAACTAGAAAATATGATCACATTAGTCCTGTGCTAAAGTCTCTGAACTGGCTTCCTGTGGCGCAGAGAATAGACTTTAAAGCTGCTCTGCTTGTGTTTAAGTCTCTCCATGGTCTAGCACCAAAGTACATCTGTGATATGTTAGTACCTTATTAACCATCTAGAACTCTGAGGACCTCTGGGACCGGCCTCCTGCTGGTGTCTAGAGTCAGGACTAAACATGGACCATCTAGAACTCTGAGGACCTCTGGGACCGGCCTCCTGCTGGTGCCTAGAGTCAGGACTAAACATGGACCATCTAGAACTCTGAGGACCTCTGGGACCGGCCTCCTGCTGGTGTCTAGAGTCAGGACTAAACATGGACCATCTAGAACTCTGAGGACCTCTGGGACCGGCCTCCTGCTGGTGTCTAGAGTCAGGACTAAACATGGACCATCTAGAACTCTGAGGACCTCTGGGACCGGCCTCCTGCTGGTGTCTAGAGTCAGGACTAAACATGGACCATCTAGAACTCTGAGGACCTCTGGGACCGGCCTCCTGCTGGTGCCTAGAGTCAGGACTAAACATGGACCATCTAGAACTCTGAGGACCTCTGGGACCAGCCTCCTGCTGGTGTCTAGGGGACTAAACATGGACCATCTAGAACTCTGAGGACCTCTGGGACCGGCCTCCTGCTGGTGTCTAGAGTCAGGACTAAACATGAACCATCTAGAACTCTGAGGACCTCTGGGACCGGCCTCCTGCTGGTGTCTAGAGTCAGGACTAAACATGGACCATCTAGAACTCTGAGGACCTCTGGGACCGGCCTCCTGCTGGTGCCTAGAGTCAGGACTAAACATGGACCATCTAGAACTCTGAGGACCTCTGGGACCAGCCTCCTGCTGGTGTCTAGGGGACTAAACATGGACCATCTAGAACTCTGAGGACCTCTGGGACCGGCCTCCTGCTGGTGTCTAGAGTCAGGACTAAACATGAACCATCTAGAACTCTGAGGACCTCTGGGACCGGCCTCCTGCTGGTGTCTAGAGTCAGGACTAAACATGGACCATCTAGAACTCTGAGGACCTCTGGGACCGGCCTCCTGCTGGTGTCTAGAGTCAGGACTAAACATGGACCATCTAGAACTCTGAGGACCTCTGGGACCGGCCTCCTGCTGGTGTCTAGAGTCAGGACTAAACATGAACCATCTAGAACTCTGAGGACCTCTGGGACCGGCCTCCTGCTGGTGTCTAGAGTCAGGACTAAACATGAACCATCTAGAACTCTGAGGACCTCTGGGACCGGCCTCCTGCTGGTGTCTAGAGTCAGGACTAAACATGGACCATCTAGAACTCTGAGGACCTCTGGGACCGGCCTCCTGCTGGTGTCTAGAGTCAGGACTAAACATGGACCATCTAGAACTCTGAGGACCTCTGGGACCGGCCTCCTGCTGGTGTCTAGAGTCAGGACTAAACATGAACCATCTAGAACTCTGAGGACCTCTGGGACCGGCCTCCTGCTGGTGTCTAGAGTCAGGACTAAACATGAACCATCTAGAACTCTGAGGACCTCTGGGACCAGCCTCCTGCTGGTGTCTTGAGTCAGGACTAAACATGGACCATCTAGAACTCTGAGGACCTCTGGGACCGGCCTCCTGCTGGTGTCTAGAGTCAGGATTAAACATGAACCATCTAGAACTCTGAGGACCTCTGGGACCGGCCTCCAGCTGGTGTCTAGAGTCAGGACTAAACATGGAGAAGCTGCATTTCAATTTTATGCTGTAAAGTCCGGAACAAACTTCCTGAGTCCGTGAGACAGGCCTCTACTGTGACCATGTTTAAATCTAGGCTGAAAACACTTCTGTTTAACTGTGCATTTGATTAATTACTCTTTTTATTTGTTTTAATGATTTTAGTTATTTATTTTTTAAACTTTTTGATTCTTTGTTCTGTGATTTTGATGCATTCTTTTTTTTTCCCTTCTTGTGAAGCACTTTGAATTACATTTTGTATGAATTGTGCTACAAATAAACTTGCCTTGCCTAAAATGTAAAAAAAAGAAAATCTAGTATTTACGATTCAACTTCGAACAACTTGAAATTTTCAGCTTTTTAAACAAATTTAAAATGAACATTTAAATCAAAACACAACATAAATATAAATTAAAATAAGGAAACAAAAAATAGCTCCCAGATTGGTATTTATTTTATTTTTACATACTTACATTTTGATCCCTCACCTGGGAAATATGTGTTCTACACTTTATACGTAATCTGTCTAAATGTGTGATAGTGAGTAGTCTTTATTTTTCTATGTATAATATACTTACTATTTCTTTCTTTTCATGATTACTGTACTGCTGTAACATAAATTTCCCACGTGTGGGATCAATAAAGTACTTTATTAAGTGTACCGAATAAAAAACATTCATTCAGAAAGTACTTGTGATGGAGAGTACTAACCACTAGGTGGCAGTAATGCACCAATGTGGTTCTTTGTGTCTTCAAAATAAAATAGAAAAAGAGTCTGGATGTGATTTCTCGCGATAATTCCACAAGCGGGGCAGTAATGGCGGTTCTTCTCGAAAGGACAGTTAGAGATTTCAGGTGTGTTCGAGATGACACAGGCGGACGCAGTTCGGATCGGCGCAGATCGGTGCGCAATGCATGCTGGCTAGTTTTTTGCGTTCGAGATGCCGTCGACTTTCTCTGATGTCACCTGTGCACCGGTAACGAGACTCTCGCGAGAGCAAGGCGGACGGAGCTGCTTTTTACCAACTGCGCCGCCTGTATGAACTACAAAATCTAACGGCATGATGGGAAATGGAGTCTTGTCAAGATGTCTACTGACAGCTGATTGGCTCTCACTGATGTTTTCATCTTTGATTTCTTATCAATACATATTTGTTTATATTTGTTTCCACTGCTTTAAGATTTTTTTATTTATTGTTTAATGTGCATTTTGTACAGTGACGTCATGATTGTCATGAAAGATGGATGTAAATTATATGAGATATTTATAAACGTAACGCCTGTAACTCACACACTCAGCTGATGGTATTTTACTGACCCGTTTTTACTTTAACTCTTCAAGTGGCGTAAATAGTTGTAAGACATGGAAATATGGAACCTAATTAACATCATTTAAATTAAAATAATCTGCAATAACTGAAGTGGGCGTCAATGGATTTAAGTGGGCGTATTCCCTACAGCCAATCAGGAACTGAATAGATTTGGGGGAAAATATTGTCCTCCGGGCTTTAGCGGTGTACGTCACTGACACATTACTGACAGAATATGGAGGAGGTGTTGTCTGTTTTAAAGTTACATTTTTCACTCAACATGGATTACAAGATATTCTGTAGTCACTGTGGCTAATCCAGATTAATTTTTATTAGCCACATTGAATTTGCTTTAGCCACACGTTCTTATTCAGTTATGATATGCTCTGTGTCATAACGTGTTAGTTTGTGGTTAACAGTAAATGTACAAACGCTTTTAACTTTCTTCTTAACAAATCTGGTGTGATTCATTAAAGAATCTGTAATTTGATGAATATTAATAAAATCTGTGACATATTGTTTCCAGTCTGCAGTAAAACTACCCTCACAACACGTTTTGTTGTTACACAACCATTAGACACCACATAAGAAACACACCCTCTATCAAACACTCACACAGACACACACACACACACACACACACACACAGAGGCCTTTTTCAAACTTTTTGTCATCCATGGTTTTTATCTTGTTTTTATTTTGTGGTTACCTTGTTTCAGAGGACAATAATAATCATATATCCTCATAAATATGTCTAAGAAACATCTGTAAGAATCATTAACATTATCAACATAAATTTCTTTCCAGTCATAATAAAAAGTTCATTCTTCATTGCTTCAAGTGCAAGCGGAGATTTTTCTCTGATATTATTATAATTAATAGTTTCCATATGTGTAAATATTTGTTTATGATTACTGCTTTCTAAAACAACAAAAACAGAAAAATAATCTGTGATATCTGTAAATAAAAGTCCACTCTTTCTTTTTTTACTAGTTTGATTAACAAATATATTATCAATCAAAGCAGCACTATCTGTAGTTATCCTGCTTGGTTTTAAAATTAGGAATAAAAACACAAACTAAACATTATATTAGTAAACTCTGCAGTTTTTATGTGATCATTTGTTTTTAACAAATCAATGTTAAAATCACCACAAAGTAAAGACAGCTTATTATTGGTTCTTTTAAATAACTCAGAAATCTTCTTGTTAAACTCATCCAAACATCCACCAGGGGTTCGATATATACAACTTATTAATAATTTCTTTAGTTTTTTATTTTGTGTTTCAATTGTTAAACATTTCATTAAGTTTTTAATAAAAAAGCTCATGTTTACAATCACATTACATTCTAAACCTGATTGAACAAACAAAGCGACCCCACCTCCTATTTTGTGTCTATTCTGAAAAAAAGCTTCATATTCATCCACTTTGTCAAAAGTTCTTTCTCCTTCATTACCCAAGTTTCTGAGACTGCAACAACAGGAAATTTCTCCTCAAATTGTTTAAATAGTCTTGAAAAAAGAGACTCCGACTTTTGAAGTGTATGAGTGAGAACCCCTTTATTTCCAGGTTAAAAATCATCCTCAGAATAGTATTCACAGTCACAGAGAGTGTTACTAAAACAATGAATCTCAGGGTCAATGTCATCTCCAATGTCATCATTTTTATCTTTATTATGAAACCTCCTCATATGTTTTAGTTCAGTTTTTATACAGTCTGTAGTCATAAAAAAACAGAATGAAAGGTAAATAAACTAACTAGTCCAAACTGAAAATTAAACTTCATTTCTAAAACTCTAACTGAGACACATTCATTTCATTTATATTTCTCCAGCTCAGATAGATTTCTGATGGTAACATCTTTAGTCTGTTCCGGTGGTCCCTTGAGCTTTATCATAATTTTACAGTTCCTTGTCCAGGTGTCTTGTATTTTTCTCCTTTTTTAAAATCCTCACTTGCCGATCAATCTCTGCATTCCTCTTGGTCAGGTCCTCATTTACATAGACACCTGTGCCCTTGAGCTTTTTTACAACTTTCATCAACTTCATTTTATTCTTTTTGCTCATAAATCGGATGATGATATTTTTCCTGTTTCTGATGAATTGTGTGACAAGCAGCTGTAGTCTTACTGTCTATGGTGATGTCTTTACTCCTGAAGAAATGAATGCATTGGTTGTTCGTGTGTAAGCAGTTCACCTGATGATGCGTCTTCCTCAGGTGGTGCGCTAACATTCACAGCAAAATGATTAGTTTCCTGTGTGAATTCTCATGTGTGAGGTTAAGCTTGACTTTTTACTAAATGTATGTCCACATTCTTCACAGCAGAACGGTTTGTCTCCTGTGTGGACTTTCATGTGGCTGCTCAAAGATGACTTATGAGTAAATCTTTTTCCACATTTTTCACAGTGAAATAATTTCTCTCCTGTGTGGATTCTCTTATGATTTTTCAACTTTGCCTTTTCAGTAAATGTGTGTCCACATTGATCGCAGTAGAACGGTTTCTCTCCTGTGTGGATTTTCATGTGTGAGTCTAAGTTTGACTTTTGAGTAAATCTTTTTAAACATTCTTCACAGCGGAACGGTTTGTCTCCTGTGTGGATTTTCATGTGTGAGTCTAAGTTTGACTTTTGAGTAAATCTTTTTCCACATTCTTCACAGCGGAACGGTTTGTCTCCTGTGTGGATTCTCATGTGTACGTCTAAGTTTAACTTTCGACTAAATGCTTTTCCACATTCTTCACAGTGAAATAATTTCTCTCCCGTATGGATTCTCATGTGATTTTTTAGGGTTGCCTTTTCAGTAAATGCGTGTCCACATTCTTCACAGCCGAACGGTTTCTCTCCTGTATGGATTCTCATGTGTCTGTTTAAATTTGACTTCCGAGTAAATCTTTGTCCACATTCTTCACAGTGGAATGGTTTCTCCACTGTGTGACTGATCATGTGCTTTTCATACGATGACTTGTCACTAAATCTCTGTCTACATTCCTTACAGATGAATGTTTTTTGTCCCATGTGGGTTTCCATGTGTTCATTACAGTCCACATCACTAAGCGTATATGTTTCATGTGTCCTGTTACCATCAAAGTCTTTATCACCAGCTTCCATGTCAGCTCCAAAGTATTTCATCTCAGAAGAGCTGGAAGCTTTTCTCTCACTTTGTGGTTGTAAATAAATGCTGGACTCAGGGCTACTGGTCACCTCTGGTAATTCACAGTCCTCTTCTGTGATTTGGGATTCATTCAGTCCAGCTGGCTTGTTGCTTGGAGCGTCTAACTCTGTGTTATCTTCCATCTGGCTTTGATGACGGTGCTCTGAATGTGAGGAAGGATCGCTGGTCGCTGGTAAACTGCTGAGACTTTTTATCAATGTAACAGCTGTAATTCTGGATTTCTTACAGTCTATCTGCTTTCTTCTTTATAGAACCTTTGGTCCAGCTCGTCCAAACTCCATTTACAGGTACCTCTGTGCAGTCACCACCACCTGCTGCACATCTGCAGAAAACACTGAAATAAAAAGAAACATGAAGCTGGATTTAGTTTAACAATCACTAAACACAGCACTGCAGCAACAAAACCATCATTTAGTTTGATTTCATGCTACGAACCTATTTGAACTGTAAAAAGTCATATTTTCATGGTTTCATGTCATTGCCTGCAGCACATTTTGTCTGCACTGAGACCTGCCATCTTCAGAAGTTTTCAAAAGTGGTTAGAGCCATAATGGATGGGGATGAGAGGGAGTACAGGACGGTGGTGGATAACTGTGTCACATGGACCAAGCAGAACCACCAAACAAACAAACAAACAAACGCTCAACGTGACAAAGAAAAAAGAACTGGTGGTGGATTTATGGAGGAACAAGGGCCCCCATATTGTTTTAGAATGGCTCTGCATAAAGGTATCATCTGGTCAACAAGAAACGCCTGTCAGTCTCATGTTACAATACTTTTGCTCACCTAAAAATGCTGTGGTTTAGTAGAAACGGTGATGTGTCCTAAGTTGTTTATCACATGTAGATGTAAATACCAGGACATAAAAGCTGACATTCTAAACTCTTGTCTCATACTCATCTTTTGATCTTAAACTCAAATGTCTTCTGTGAATAAACAGAAATAAGGGAACGTGACTTGCTGTTCTAATACTTTTGGAGGGGACTGTAGAAGGAAACAGAGCTGCTGCATGTAAACTTAGTATTAATAGTGAGACGTTGCCGTGGTGATGATGTGTTACTGCAGCTTTACAGAAAGAAAAGTTAAAGGGCCCATCTCGTGCAAAATGGACTTTCCAGAGTTTTCTACCTTGTAAGAGTGACGCCCGGGCCTTTCATAGCTCAGAGTCTGTGACTGCGCTCCACCAAATCAATATATTTTCATAACTATCATGCAATGCATGTTGCAAACCCCACATTTTGCGTGTGTATGTGCAGAGGATACAACGTGAAAAGAGTTATTTTGCATGAGATGAGCCCTTTAACACATTCAAAAATATTACATCCTCGTAAATTATGATAACCAACTCTAAATTTAAATAAACTTTGTATACCTTTTGGAACTAAATTATTTTTAACTTTATACATAATCTGTAATATTCTAATGTTTATCATATCTTGTAGTAGGTAAGGTTTGAAACACTGTCCTTTCTGTGTGGAGTTTGCAGGTTCTCCTCGTGTATGTGTGGCCCTTTTAAAATTTTCATGTAAGATTGATTGGCCACAATAAAAGTGCCACTAGGAATGTGTGTGTGTATGAATGTGCTCATGTGGCAATGCAAGAGGCTGGCGACCTGTTCACGTTGTACCATGCCTCTTGCTTGAAATCAGCCAGGATAAGCTGCGGCACCACCGCAATCCCGTTAGGGATAAGCTGATCACCAAACGAAACAGAAGAGAGTTCCAGTAATCCAGACTGTGTACGAGTACAGCAGCAGACTGAGGAGTGAGGGAGGAAGTAAGCAGAGCGGGTGATGGTGTTTATGTGAGAAGTGAAAGAAAGACTCCTGTGGAGGATGACATCTTTACCTGAGGTAAAGATGTCAGAGATGTCAGGGAGAGATGGTGGAGCCGTCGATGGAGGGAGAACGGATCGATCTTGCTTAGGGAGGATTTGGTGTCGATTCTTGACCTTTTAGTATAAAAATGTACATTCAGAACAAGCTATCCAAACAAGTCCAAAATGTGACAAATTACATTTTTGCTTTTATGAATTCCTTTATTTGTCCCACAATGTGGAAATTTAATTCTATCACCTTTTTAGTAAAAAAAATAAATAAAAAATGCATATTGGTGTTTTGATGACAGTAAATATTCTTATAGATGATTTTTTTTCATAGGTATTGAAATTTATATTTTTCAATTTTGTCATAAAAACTATGCACAAGAAATGTTTTTCTTTAAAATATTTCCTCCAAAACCTCAGAAATAAAGTTCTCCAAAAGAAAAGTTGAAAATAAACGGCATCGTTCTATCTTTCTGTTTTTCTCTAGTGTGTAAAGTACTTTATTTTTTAAAGATTTTGATTGTATGTTTTGTGATTTTAATACATTTTTTCTGTTTTTTGAAGCACTTTGAATTACGTTTTGTATGAATTGTGCTACAAATAAACTTGTTTTGTCTTTTCTCTGCACTTCATTGTGCGTCACTAATTTTTAGATCATTTCTGTGTTTTTTTTTCTTCTCCATCTATGTGCACGCTCACGGCTCGCTCACACCGTGTGTGAGAGGCCTGCACACGTACGGAGAGCAGAGACCCAAACATTTCAGTCAGTCATCACAGTCATCTTCTTAACCGTCTTTCCCTTCCAAGGTTGCTGGTGGGAAACTTCGAAAGAGGGTTGCCGAAGCCCATCCCAGCACCCCACGAGTCATGGCGAGGGGCAGGATACACCCCGAACAGGCTGCCAGTCTGTCTTGGGGCCACACACACATACAACCATTCACACACACACACACACACACACACTCACCTATGCATTTTTTGGCACCAGCCAATCAACCTTACATACATGTTTTTGGAGGGTGTGAGGAAACCGGAGTACCTGGAGGAAACCCACACAGACACAGGAAGAACATGCAAACTCCACACAGAAAGGCCAGTGTTCCAAGCCTCGCCCCAGGCCAGGACTTGAATCAACAACTTTCTTGTTGTGAGGCTTCTGTTCTACCCTCTGTGCTACCCACTGCGCCCCCGTGCCAACCTAAAATTGTATTGTAAAAAAAAACAAATAAATAAATAAAAATAATAATTGTGTGACTGTGAGATGCAAGAGTTTGATCTGCTGTAGTGTCTGAAAATATAGATCATTTCAGATAAACATTTCATTCACTGAGACATCTGCTTTAGGGTTCAAATTTCATCTCACCAGACTGTGTGGAGCCAAAAACTAGAGTAAAACCGTAGCATTTACTTGAGGGATTTCTTAAAAGGTCAAGCTTAAGGATGACTACCAAGATGACTGTACGGAGACGATCCAGACGATTATCAATGTGGCGGTAGCAACGGCGGCGCGGGGCTTTTAGTTATAAATATAATATTTCTGTGATAGAGTCAAATATTTACAGTAAATAATCTGATAATAACTTAATAATAAAATAATACATAAATAACAATATATTATCAACCAAATACAGGCGCTAAATTCAACTACGTATTTTCACACTATTTTGGTAGATTTTTTGCATTTTAAATATAATTATTATATAAACTTACAAAATATTGTAAAAATATGTGATTAAATTTACATTATAATATCAAAGGCGTCTTACTGGGAAGCGTCCATGTGGGATGAAACCCCAGATGGTAGAAAAGGAATTCCTTTGTCTTCTCAAAAGACTAAAGTACCAGAAAGACAACTTTCATTAGACCCTTTAAAAAACACCTCACAATTTATAGGTGGGGATTTTTACTCCGTTTTTACTTGGAATAGATTTTTAACAGCGTTTTAAAAACAATCAGACATTTTTTTCTTTACAATGAATCAAAGTGAATGAGAACAAATCGTGACTTTGTCTCGGTTAGAGGGCTGCAGCAGGAAAACAGGGACTTAAAGAAAAAATCTAGCGCGGGTTCATTTTTAGAGGATAAAATCTTCTACGTTTTGAAGCTGGATGGAGTTTCGGACGTTTTATCGACTTTTGAGTCACTGAGCCCCCTCCCCCACGTTTCTTGTAATTTTGGTAGACGGAAGAGCTTTCCCTGAACTTTTCCCATTTCTTAAAAAAGAAAAAAAAATAGCGAGACTTCTCTTAATTTTGTTGGAGCAGAAGAGATGAAATCCCTGTGAGCATTTTAAAGATAAAACTCTGCTTCTAGATTTTATCATTTCATGGTTTGTGATGAACAAAAACTTTTAAGGGAAAATTTCTAAACTCCATTCAAATTAATGAGAAAAAAAATCACTAAAATTAAAATATCATAAAAACTAAGCAGAAATTCAAAAATCTGTAGAGAAGCCCGGTAGTCCCAATAAAAGCGGTCATTTTGAGACCTAAAATCACTCAAATGGTTCAATCCTAACTGGGACAGCGTTCCCTTTAATGAAGAAAATAATACTTGCTGCCTTTTCAAGGCTTCAAGCAATTTAAAGTCCATTTAATTTGTTAATCCCTGATTATTCACTAGGTTATTATTATTACTGATTCTAATCTATTTTTGATTGTAATCCATTCATCCTCACCTCATTCTTCCTGGATAGCAGCTCTTTGTCCCAAAACTTCACATCCGGAGAAAATCAGAGAGAAAACAAAGCTCCTCCTTATCAAGGAGGGAGACTCTAGTCAGACAGTAGTAATCCATCCCTGATCCACTTTTAGTACTTTTTAATACTTTAATATTTTTTAATACTTTTTCTATGTATAATATACTTACTATTTCTTTCTTTTCATGATTACTGTACTGCTATAACATAAATTTCCCACGTGTGGGATCAATAAAGTACTTTATTAAGTGTACCGAATAAAAAACATTCATTCAGAAAGTACTTGTGATGGAGAGTACTAACCAGTAGGTGACAGTAATGCACCATTTTGGTGCTTCGTGTCTTCAAAAGAAAGACGAAAAAGACGGGAGAGTCTGGATGTGATTTCTCGCGATATTTCCACAAGCAGGACAGTAATGGCGGTTCTTCTTGAAACGACAGTTGGAGATATTGTTATTGATCTGTTTACACAACAAAGACTGAAAAGTAAGTGATGAAACGGACACGTAAAGATGTGTGAGGATGTCCTGATTTTATTTAAAGCGTTCTGTTTTATTTACAGCCTCTCTAAACTTCCTGAAACTCTGTAAGATGAAATATTCCTTGACTCTTTTAAGACATTCCTCTAGTAAATGAGCCTGTGTTCTCACAGTTCCATGGAGTCTGGTTACTTCAGTTAAACCCAGAAGCAGATGTCTCTTCAGGAAATGAAATCTTTATCTCAAATCATCCAGATATTCTGCTCTCCGTACGTGTGCAGGCCCCTCACACACGGTGTGAGCGAGCCGTGAGCGTGCACATAGATGGATGAAGGAGAAAAAAAAAAAAAACACAGAAATGATCTAAAAATTAGTGACGCACAATGAAGTGCAGAGAAAAGACAAGACAAGTTTATTTGTAGCACAATTCATACAAAACGTAATTCAAAGTGCTTCAAAAGACAGAAAAAATGTATTAAAATCATAAAACATACAATCAAAATCTTTAAAAAATAAAGTACTTTACACACTAGAGAAAAACAGAAAGATAGAACGATGCCGTTTCTTTTCAACTTTTCTCTTGAAGAACTTTATTTCTGAGGTTTTGGAGGAAATATTTTAAAGAAAAACATTTCTTGTGCATATTTTTTATGAAAAAATTGATCATTACAGTCAAATATATAAATTTAAATTATTATGTAAAAAATCAATCTGTAGGAATATTTACAGTCATCAAAACACTAATATGCATTTTTTTTTTTTTTTTACTAAAAAGGTGATAGAATTAAATTTCCCCATTGTGGGACAAATGAAGGAAATCTTAATTCTTAAAAGCAAACATGTATTTTGTGACATTTGGGACATGTTTGGATAGCTTGTTCTGAATGTACATTTTTATACTAAAAGGTCAAGAGATCAAAAACTGACATGTTTGAAAGTTCTTTTCAGAGAATAAAAGAATGTATTCTAACATCCTGGATAATGTCAGTGTTTAAATTAAAGCTAGGTTTGACCACTTACAGTTACCATCTATGCTAACCGTTACATTTACCGTCTTTGACGATTTTCAACCTTTATTTTTTTCAGCATAACGAGGCGGCTGCACGGCATCAAGCAGCTGTTTATCTAAAACAGCACATTTCTAGTGTCTTGAGGTCCACCTCAAACAGTAGCAATAAAACTGAACTTCTTCTGATTGACACCAAATCCTCCCTAAGCGAGATCGATCCGTTCTCCCTCCATCGACGGCTCCACCATCTCTCCCTCCCTCAGGTAAAGATGTCATCCTCCACAGGAGTCTTTCTTTCACTTCTCACATAAACACCATCACCCGCTCTGCTTACTTCCTCCCTCACTCCTCAGTCCGCTGCTGTACTCGTACACAGTCTGGATTACTGGAACTCTCTTCTGTTTGGTTTGGTGATCAGCTTATTCCTAACGGGTTCGCTGTGATGCCGGAGCTTATCCTGGCTGATTTCAAGCAATAGGCAGGGTACAACGTGAATAGGTCGCCAGCCTCTTGCATTGCCGCATGCGCACAATCATAAACACACACTCATTCCTCGTGAAACTTTTATTGTGACCAATCAATATAACATGAAAGTTTTAGGAGGGCCACCTATACATGAGGAGAACCTGCAAACTCCACACAGAAAGGACAGTGTTTCAAACCTTAACTTCTAATAACAACATAGCATCTGCTTAGATAGAACCATCATTCTATCATTTTCAAAGCAACAATATTTAATCTAATTCTTGCTCAGATCGATACAGAGGAATATTTATTGTTTACATATTACATACAGGAAGTTCCGTTCCGTCATCTTCCGCTTGTTCCGGGATCGGGTCGCGGGGACAACAGCTTCAAACGGGCAGCCCAGGCCTCTCTCTCCCCGACTTCATCCTCTAGCTCACCTTGAAGGATCCCAAGTCTTCCCCAGCCAGCTGTGAGACATAGTCTCTCCAGCGGGTCCGAGGTCTGCTGTTTGGTCTCCTCCCGGTGGGACGTGACCGAAACACCTCGCTTGCGAGGAGCTCGGGGACATCCTGACCAGATGCCCGAACCACCCCATGTGGCTCCCCTCGACCTGGAGGAGGAGCGGCTCGACACCAAGCTCCTCCCGGATGGCAGAGCTCCTCACCTGATCTCTGAGTGAGAGCCCAGCCACCCTGCGGAGGAAGCTCATTTCGGCCGCTTGTATCTACAATCTCATTCTCTCGGTCACCACCCACAGCTGGTGACCATAGGTGAGGGTTGGAACGTATAGATGGACTTGTAAATGGAGAGCTTTGCTTTTCGGCTCAGCTCTCTCTTTACCACGACAGATCGATGCAGCGTCCTAGTTATTGCCGATCCGCCTGTCGATCTCCCGCTCCATCCTTCCCCCACTCGTGAACAAGACCCCGAGATACTTAAACTCCTCCACTTGGAGCAGGACCCTCTCCCTGACCCACAGGGGGCATTCCACCCTTTTCCGGGCGAGGACCATGGTCTCGGATTTGGAGGCGCTAATTCCCATCCCGGCCGCTTCACACGCGGCAATTGAGGAGGTCTTCAAAGTATTCTTTCCACTGATCCAAAACGTCCCGATTCGAGGTCAGCAGCTCCCCGTCCCCACCGTAAACGGTGTTGATGGTGCACTGCTTGCCTCTCCTGAGCCGCCGGATGGTGGACCAGAATTTTTTTGAAGCCATTCGGAAGTCGTTTTCCATGGTCTCGCCGAACTCCTCCCAAGCCCGGGCCTTTGCCTCAACGACCACCGAAGCTGCGTTCCGCTTCGCCCGCCGATACCTGTCAGCTGCCTCAGGAGTCCCACAGGCCAAAAAGGCCCGGTAAGACCCGGTAGTACTGGCTAATAAAACATAAAATGTAAACTGTTGACCATCCAGGATCACATTTTAAACCCGAACTTTTTAAGACTTGTAGATATGCAAATTTAACCTTGTTCAGAGGTAGAGTACCAAACAAAAATGGCCACAGGTAACATGAGTAAAAGTGTACAAAGAACATTCTAGTTGTGTAGTATTAGGGAAGAAAAAACAAACAAAAAAGTAAATGTAAATATATCAAACATGTTCCAACGTCTTAAACAAGACGTACCTTAAAATTTAGATTTAAAACGGTCAATCCTCAATTAATGTTATGTTATAATGTTTTCAAACAACAAGTTCAAATCAGAATACTTTATTAATCCTGAGGGAAAATTCCTTTTGCTACGGCACAAAATCCAACCAAGGAGAGCAGTAAGAAAAATAAAGTAATAAATTAAAATGTCGGTAGTGGAACGTGGGAGTCGGAGTCTCCTGCTGAAAGAACTCCTGTACCTGTCAATCAGGCTGTGGAGATAATGGGAGGGGTAGTCCAGTGTGGTCTTTAATTTGAAAAGCATCCTCCTCTCAGTTACAGCTGTGAAAGAATCCAGTTCCTCTCCTACAACCTGTCTGGCCTTCCTGAGGATTTTGTTTAGTCTGTTGGTTTCCCACCCCCTCAGACTGCTGCCCCAGCCGACAGCAATGGCCACCACCGACTCGTAGAAAATCCTCAGCATTGTCGTGCAGATGTTGAATGACCTCCATTTCTTATTTAAGTAAACCCCACGTGTTTGTACTCCTCAACCCCTTCCACATCACACATATGGAAATCACGTGTGGAAATCACACATAAATTATACAAAAAATAAACTGTCTAAAGTAATAGCAATCATTTATAAATTCAGATTTGTCCTAAATAAAAAAAGTTTGTTTATGTTATATAATACATTAGTACTTCCATATATAACTTATTGTATCGAGATTTGGGGAAATACGTACAAAACTAACACAAAACCAATTTATATTTTACAAAAAAAAGCAATACGAGCAATAACATTCTCATCTTATAATCAACCTACCAATAATCTATTTATAAATTTAAAAACATTAAAGTTCTATGATTTAGTGGAATTACACACTTTAAAATTTATGTTTAAGATAAAAAAAAACATGATGTCAAACTCTCTACAAAATATGTTTATTATTAGGAAAAGTCCATACGAACTAAGAGGAAATGATGTGTTCATTAAAAATAAATTTAGAACAAATGTTAAAAAATTCTGTATTTCTATTAAAGGTGTGGATCTTTGGAATAATTGTAATGATGAACTTAAATTATGTATAAATCTTTTATGTTTAAAAAAGAAATTTAAGTTATTAATACTTAAAAAATATGCAAGTCTTGATGGTTAAATTCAAGCTTCTATAAAAAGTAAACAATTATGATGTGTTATGATTATGATTATGTGTTACGAATATGTGTTATGATTATGTTATATGTTATGATGTGTTATGATTATGTTATGATGTATTATGATATTATTATGTTATGTGTTATAACAATTATGATGACTTAGTATTTACTTATGTCTTTTTGCTTTTATTATGACATAAAAAAAAAAAAAAAAAAAAAAAGGGTCGGCGTAATAAGCGTTTGCTTCAGCCGTTACCTTTTCGGTCCTTTGCTGGAATATGGTTGTTTTCTTTATTTCATTGATATGAGGTTGCACTGTGACCGAAATAAATAAATAAATAAAAACATTGGCCCCTCTGATATTGATAGGAGTCACCGGGTCCTCGTTCCTCCTTAAATCCACCACCAGTTTTTTTGTCTTTGTCACGTTAAGCAGTAGGTGGTTCTGCTTGGTCCATGTGACAAAGTTATCCACCACCGTCCTGTACTCCCTCTCATCCCCATCCGTTATGGCTCCAACCACTTCTGAAAACTTCTGAAGATGGCAGGTCTCTGTGCAGACAAAATGTGCTGCAGGCAATGACATGAAACCATGAAAATCTGACTTTTTACAGTTAAAATAGGTTTGTAGCATGAAATCAAACTAAATGATGGTTTTGTTGCTGCGGTGCTGTATTTAGTGATTGTTAAACTAAATCCAGCTTCATGTTTCTTTTTATTTCAGTGTTTTCTGCAGATATGCAGCAGGTGGTGGTGACTGCACTGAGGTACCTGTAAATGGAGTTTGGACGAGCTGGACCGAAAGTTCCATCCTGTGAAGAAGAAAGCAGATAGACTGTAAGAAATCCAGAATAACAGGTGTTACATTGATAAAAAGTCTCAGCAGTTTACCAGCGACCAGCGATCCTTCCTCACATTCAGAGCACCGTCATCAAAGCCAGATGGAAGATAACGCAGAGATAGACGCTCCAAGCAACAAGCCAGCTGGACTGAATGAATCCCAAATCAAAGAAGAGGACTGTGAATTACCAGAGGTGACCAGTAGCCCTGAGTCCAGCATTTATTTACCACAAAGTGAGAGAAAAGCTTCCAGCTCTTCTGAGATGAAATACTTTGGAGCTGACATGGAAGCTGGTGATAAAGACTTTGATGGTAACAGTACACATGAAACATATAAGCTTAGTGATGTGGACTGTAATGAACACATAAAAACCCACATGGGACAAAAAACATTCATCTGTAATGAATGTAGACAGAGATTTAGTAACAAGTCATCCTATGAAAAGCACATGATCAGTCATACAGTGGAGAAACCATTCCACTGTGAAGAATGTGGACAAAGATTTACTCGGAAGTCATCTTTGAACATCCACATGAGAATCCACACAGGAGAGAAACCGTTCCGTTGTGAAGAATGTGGACATAGATTTCGTCAAAAGTCAGACTTAAAAAATCACATGAGAATCCACACAGGAGACAAACCATTCTGCTGTGAAGAATGTGGAAAAAAATTTACTTATAAGTCATCTTTGAACATCCATATCAAAGTCCACACAGGAAGCAAACCGTTTCTTTGTGAAGAATGTGGACATAGATTTAGTCACAAGTCAAACTTGGACGTTCACATGAGGATCCACAATGAAGAGAAACTGTTCTGCTGTGAGGAATGTGGACATACATTTAGTCACAAGTCAAACTTGGACGTTCACATGAGAATCCACAGTGGAGAGAAACCGTTCAGCTGTGAAGAATGTGGACACACATTCCGACAAAAGTCAGGCTTAAAAAATCACATGAGAATCCACACAGGAGAGAAATTATTTCACTGTAAAAAATGTGGAAAACAATTTACTGGTAAGGACTACCTGATCACACACATGATTGTCCACACAGGGAACAAACCGTTCCCCTGTGAAGAATGTGGGAATACATGTAGTAGTAGGTCAAGCTTAAAAAGACACATCAGAGTTCACACAGGAGAGAAACCATTCCGCTGTGAAGAATGTGGACATACATTTAGTCGAAAGTCAGGTTTAAAAAGTCACATGAGAATCCACACAGGAAGCAAACCATTCCACTGTGAAGAATGTGGGCAAAGATTTACCCATAAGTTCTGCTTAAAAAAACACATGAGAATCCACATAAGAAACTAATTGTTCTGCTGTGAATGTTGGCCCACCACCTGATGAAGACGCAAACTGCTTACATACGAACAACAAGTCATTCATTTCTTCAGGAGTAGGGACATCACCATAGACAGTAAGACTACAGCTGCTTGTCACACAATTCATCAGAAACAGGCAAAATATCATCATCCGATTTATGAGCAAAAAGAATAAAATTGAATTGATAAAAGTTGTAAAAAAGCTCAAGGGCACAGGTGTCTATGTAAATGAGCACCTGACCAAGAGGAATGCAGAGATTGCTCAGCAAGAGAGGATTTTAAAAAAGGAGAAAAAATACAAAACACCTGGACAAGGAACTGTAACATTATGATAAAGCTCAATGGACCACCGGAACAGACTAAAGATGTTACCATCAGAAATCTATCTGAGCTGGAGAAATATAAATGAAATGAATGTGTCTCAGTTAGAGTTTTAGAAATGAAGTTTAATTTTCAGTTTGGACTAGTTATTTTATTTACCTTTCTTTCTGTTTTTTTATGACTACAGACTGTATAAAAACTGAACTAAAACATATGAGGAGGTTTCATAATAAAGATAAAAATGATGACATTGGAGATGACATTGACCCAGAGATTCATTGTTTTAGTAACACTCTCTGTCACTGTGAATACTATTCTGAGGATGATTTTTAACCTGGAAATAAAGGGGTTCTCTCTCATACACTTCAAAAGTCGGAGTCTCTACAGCAATTTTTTTCAAGATTAAAGTTTGAGGAGAAATTTTCTGTTTTTGCAGTCTCAGAAACTTGGGTAATGAAGGAGAAAGAACTTTTGGACAAAGTGGATGAATATGAAGCTTTTTTTCAGAATAGACACACAAAAAGAGGAGGTGGGGTCACTTTGTTTGTTCAATCAGGTTTAGAATGTAATGTGATTGTAAACATGAGCTTTTCTATTGAAAACTTAATGGAATGTTTAACAATTGAAACACAAAGTAAAAAACTAAAGAAATGATTAATAAGTTGTATATATCGAACCCCTGGTGGATGTTTGGATGAGTTTAACAAGAAGATTTCTGAGTTATTTAAAAGAACCAATAATAAGTTGACTTTAGTTTGTGGTGATTTTAACATTGATTTGTTAAAAACAAATGATCAGATAAAAACTGCAGAGTTTACTAATATAATGTTTAGTTTGTGTTTTTATTCCTAATTTTAAAACCAAGCAGGATAACTACAGATAGTGCTACTTTGATTGATAATATATTTGTTAATCAAACTAGTAAAAAAAGAAATAGTGGACTTT
Organism: Neostethus bicornis; assembly: GCA_902685375.1. Lineage (NCBI taxonomy): Eukaryota > Metazoa > Chordata > Actinopteri > Atheriniformes > Phallostethidae > Neostethus > Neostethus bicornis. Next base: position 21,905,915 of record LR738560.1, read on the forward strand.
TATTTGCAGATATCACAGATTATTTTCCTGTTTTTGTTGTTTTAGAAAGCAGTAATCATAAACAAATATTTACACATATGGAAACTATTAATTATAATAATATCAGAGAAAAATCTCCGCTTGCACTTGAAGCAATGAAGAATGAACTTTTTCATTATGACTGGAAAGAAATTTATGTTGATAATGTTAATGATTCTTACAGATGTTTCTTAGACATATTTATGAGGCTTTATGAAACAAGGTAACCACAAAATAAAAACAAGATCAAAACCATGGATGACAAAAAGTTTGGAAAAGGCCTACAGAAATTGTGAGTTTCAGAAAATGTGTGTGTGTTAGAGAGAAAAAGAAAGCGAGCAAGACAGAGGGATATGTCAGTGTGCTTGAGACAGAGAGACGAACTTGTCTTTGTCAGTCAGTCACCTTCTTATCCGTCTATCCCTTATGGGGTTGCGTTAGCCCATCCCGGCTGATTCAAGGCGAGGTACATCCCGAACAGGTCGCCAGTCTGTTGCGGGGCCACACACATACAACCATCCATACACACACTCATTCCTAGGGGGATATTTGGCACCGGCCAATCAACCTAACATGCATGTCTTTGGAAAGAGGGAGGAAACCCATGCAGAGAACATGCAAACTCCATACAGAAAGGACAGTGTTCCCAGCGTTGTCCCCACCCGGGACTCAAACCCAGGACCTTCTTGGTGTCAGGCCACTGTGCTACCCACTGCATCACCGTGGAACTTTTGTGTGTGTTTGAGAGAGAGGGATTTGTCTGTGTGTGTGTGTGTTTGATAGAGGGTGTGTTTCTGATGTGATTCTAATGGTTGTGTAACAACAACAAAACGTGTTTTGAAGGTAGTTTTACTGCAGACTGGAAACAATATGTCACAGATTCTATTAATATTCATCAAATTACAGATTCTTTAATGAATCACACCAGATTTGTTAACACTAGTACCGCCGCTGCGATCAATTTGACTGCGCGTCACTTTAATATAATAATAATAATGAATTACTCTATTCATCCCTCACCGGGGAAATTTGTGTGCTGCACTCCTACACCGCAGCAGGCTGCCCTTCAACGGCGCCAATGGTGGGAGAAGCGGGGGTTAGGTGTCTTCTCCAAGGACCCTAGACGTGCTCTCCGTGGGGCGCAAACACGCGACCGTCTGGTCCGCGCGCGAACGCTCTAACCACGCGGCCACCGTCTCCCCTAATTCTAATATGCTAATTAGAATAAATAAACACATAAAGGGAGACTGTGGCTCGGTGGTTAGAGCGTTCGCCTGCGAACCGGAAGTTAACTGGAAAATCCAAGTACTCTAAAACACGCTCGCATGAATCCAGAAAAGCATTTCAGTTTTTCTGTGGAAAAAAACTATTTTGTGTTTCTTTGTTTTTACATTGTAGCTGCCTGGTGTACTTTCTTTTTTCTAAAAATGTTCCTTTGTTTGGTATTGTTTGCTGCCAGGTCATTTAATTTTTACATTATGGCAACTTGTTTAGAATTTGTTGCTGCCAGATATAGTTATAAAAACTTTTTTTTGGTGTTGTTTTCTGCCTGGTACGCCTTGTTTGTTTAACAATATTTCTTTTTAAATGATTAATAAAAAATAGTACCGTTCCGTTCCGTCGTCTTCCGCTTGTTCCGGGGTCAGGTCGCGGGGGCAACAGCCTCAAGCGGGCAGCCCAGGCCTCTCTCTCCCAGGCGGCATCCTCTAGCTCACCTGGAAGGATCCCAAGTCGTTCCCCGGCCAGCTGTGAGACATAGTCTCTCCAGCAGGTCCGGGGTCTGCCCCTTGGTCTCCTCCCGGTGGAACATGTCCAAAACACCTCGCCTGCGAGGCGCTCGGGGGGCATCCTGACCAAACCACCCCATCTGGCTCCTCTCGACCTGGAGGAGGAGCGGCTCGGCACCGAGCTCCTCCCGGATGGCAGAGCTCCTCACCCGATCTCTGAGTGAGAGCCCAGCCACCCTGCAGAGGAAGCTCATTTCGTCCGCTTGTATCCACAATCTCATTCTTTCGGTCACCACCCACAGCTGGTTACCATGGTGAGGTTTGGAACGTAGATCGACTTGTAAATCGAGAGCTTTGTTTTTCGGCTCAGCTCTCTCTTTACCACGACGGATCGATGCAGCGGCCTAGTTATGGCTGATGCTGCACCAATCCGCCTGTCGATCTCCCGCTCCATCCTTCTCCCACTCGTGAACAAGACCCCGAGATACTTAAACTCCACCACTTGGGGCAGGACCCTGTCCCTGACCCGCAGGGGGCATTCCACCCTTTTCCGGGCGAGGACCATGGTCTCGGATTTGGAGGTGCTAATTCCCATCCCGGCCGCTTCACACTCGGCAGCAAATCGATCCAGTGAGAGCTGGAGATCACGGTCCGTTGAAGCCAACAGAACCACATCATCCGCAAAAAGCAGAGATCCGATCCCGAGGTCACCAAACTGGATCCCTCCAACGCCTCGGCTGTGCCTAGATATTCTGTCCATAAAGGTGATGAACAGAATCGGTGACAAAATGCAGCCTTGGCGGAGTCTAACTCTCACTGGAAATGGAATCGACATACTGCCAGCTATACAGACCAAGCTCTGGCTCCGGTCGTACAGAGACCGTACAGCCCGTACTAAGGGCTCCGAGACTCCATACTCCCGGAGCACCCCCCACAGGAGTCCCCTAGGGACACGATCGAATGCCTTCTCCAGATCCACAAAACACATGTAGTGGGCATTCCACCCTTTTCCGGGCCAACTAAGAGATGAGAGAAAATATTAGAGATAACTGTTTTTAGTGTATACAAATACAGTGTTTTTTTTTTTTTTAGTGTTCAGAGAGTTTGAATCTCTTAATATTTATCAGGTAGATCAAGGGTCTCCAAACTACGACCTGCCTCCACATGTGGTCCGCTCCCCTGAACAACTCCAGACAGCATTTTGATTTTTTAATCCTAAACCTGTCTCTCTCACAGAAAAAACAGAATAATGGCGAAAAAAGTTAGAAAAGATAAAAATTTATACAGAATGCAGAGCATTTAACCTGAAGTGGACAAATGATGACTTTTTTGTTTACTTTTTGTTTATTACTTTTTTCAGTGAGAGATGGACTCCACCATGGCTGCCCTTTTGTCTCTGATTAAGTTAAACACTTTTATGGACAGAATTTCTAGTTGCAGCTGAGGCGTTGGTTTGTTGACCTTAGGATTGTGTCTTTGCTTTTTGTGGATGTCTCCGTAGGGCCGTGACATCCAGCTCTCCCTGAATCGATTTTCTGCCGAGTGTGAAGCGTCCGGGATGGGAATCCGTGCTTCCATATCAGAGACCATGGTCCTTGCACAGAAAAGGGCGTTATGCTCCCTGCAAGTCAGGGATAGGGTCCTGCGATAAGTGGTGGAGTTTAAGTATCTCGGGGTCTTATTCACGAGGGGAGATGCTTGGAGCGAGAGATGGACAGCAGCGTCTGCAATAATCAGGACGCTGCATCAGTCCGTCATGGTGAAGAGCTAAGTCAAAAGACAAAGCTCAAAGTTTAGCAGTCAATCTAGGTTCCTCCCCTCACCATGGTAACCAGGATCTACGTTCCTACCCTCACCATGGTAACCAGGATCTACGTTCCAACCCTCACCATGGTAACCAGGAGCTACGTTCCTCCCCTCACCATGGTAACAGGGATCTGTATTCCTACCATCACCATGGTAACCACAGTGGTTGGTGACCGAAAAAACGAGACTGTGGATTCACGTGGCTGACATGATCTTCCTCTGCAGGTCGGCGGGACTCTCATTCAGAGATAAAGTGAGGAGCTCTGCCATCCAGGAGGAGCTCATTTCATGCATTTGCCATCGGAAGAATACCCAGAGGGAGACCCTTGCCTCGCTGGTGAGACTTTCTGTGCTCACTCTAGCGTTGAAAAACCATTAGCCACTGTGGCTAATCCAGCTTAATTTTTAATAGCCACAATGAATTTGCTTTAGCCACACGTTCTTATTCAGTTATGATATGCTCTGTGTCATGACGTGTTAGTTTGTGGTTAACAGTAAATGTACAAACGCTTTTAACTTTGTTCTTAATAAATCTGGTGTGATTCATTAAAGAATCTGTAATTTGATGAATATTAATAAAATCTGTGACATATTGTTTCCAGTCTGCAGTAAAACTACCCTCACAACACGTTTTGTTGTTGTTACACAACCATTAGACATCACATCAGAAACACACCCTCTATCAAACACACACACACACACACACACACACACACACACACACACACACACATACACACACACACATACACACACACACAGAGGCCTTTTCCAAACTTTTTGTCATCCAAACTAGTACAAAAAGAAAGAGTGGACTTTTATTTGCAGATATCACAGATCATTTTCCTGTTTTTGTTGTTTTAGAAAGCAGTAATCATAAACAAATATTTACACATATGGAAACTATTAATTATAATAATATCAGAGAAAAATCTCCGCTTGCACTTGAAGTAATGAAGAATGAACTTTTTCATTATGACTGGAAAGAAATCTATGTTGACAATGTTTATGATTCTTACAGATGTTTCTTAGACATATTTATGAGGATATATTTTATTTATTTATTTATTTTATTTTGAATTACTCTATTCATCCCTCATCGGGGAAATTTGTTTGCTGCACTCCTTACACCGCAGCAGGCTGCCCTTCAACGGCGCCAATGGTGGGAGAAGCGGGGGCTAGGTGTCTTCTCCAAGGACCCTAGACGTGCTCTCCGTGGGACGCGAACCCGCGACCTTCCGGTCCGCGGGCGAACGCGCTAACCACGCGGCCACCGTCTCCACCCATATGATTATATAATATATGATTATATAATATATAATCATATGTTATATATAATCATATAATATATATAATCATATATTATATAATCATATATGATTATATAATATATGATTATATAATATATGATTATATAATATAATATATATTATATTATATAATATATAATATAATATATTATATAATATATTATATAATATATGATTATTATTGTCCTCTGAAACAAGGTAACCACAAAATAAAAACAAGATAAAAACCATGGATGAAAAAAGTTTGGAAAAGGCCTCTGTGTGCTCCTCGCTTTATCTCTGAATGAGCGTCCCACCGACCTGCAGAGGAAGATCATGTCAGCCACGTGAATCCACAATCTCGTTTTTTCGGTCACCAACCACACTGGCTACCATGGTGATGGTAGGAACGTAGATCCTGGTTACCATGGTGAGGGTAGGAATGTAGATCATGGTTACCATGGTGAGGGTAGGAACGTAGATCCTGGTTACCATGGTGAGGGTAGGAATGTAGATCATGGTTACCAAGGTGAGGGTAGGAACGTAGATCCTCGTTACCATGGTGAGGGTAGGAACGTAGATCCTCGTTGCCATGGTGAGGGTAGGACCGTAGATTGACTGCTTAATGTTGAGCTTTGCGTTTTGACTTAGCTCTTCACCATGACGGACTGATGCAGCGTCCTGATTATTGCAGATGCTGCTGTCCATCTCTCGCTCCATGCTCCGCCCTCCATGCTCTCCGCTCCTCCTCCTCTCTTCAGTTTTCTGTCCCCTCCGCCCGTCTTGTCACTATGGGGAGCAGAGCTTTCAGCCGCTCTGCTCCTCGTCTCTGGAACTCACTCCCTCGTGACCTCCGCAACACTAAAACACTCTCACGTTTCAAATCTGGATTAAAAACTCATCTTTTTCAACAGGCTTATTCTCTTTCTTAAATCTATGTTTTTTATACTGATAAATGTTTAAATTTATATGTATTTAATATTTTATGTTGTTTTTAACTATTACTGTATTTCTTTATATTTCTAAATGTGATGTACGGCGACTTTGAGTGCCTAGAAAGACGCCTTAGAAATAAAATGTGTTATTATTATCATTAAAGTTTTATTTTCACATGTATATGATCCACTCTACTTGAACAGAAATTTGGTTCGTCTTTTTTTCTGCTACAAAATTTTTTAATTACCTTCTGATTAAAGTCCCACATATTTGTGATTATTTTTTTCTATGATGGTGACAATCTCTATGGATTCAGCAGTGGAAACAATGGGCGGGTCGTCATCGTGGGCGACATTATAGGTCAACTTCAGTGACATGCGGTGAGGTTCATGTATGGATCGCAGTCAGTCAAATTGATCGCAGCGGCGGTACTAGTGTTAACAAATCTGGTGTAAATAATTACAGAATTTGTAATTTGATGAATATTAATAAAATCTGCGACATATTGTTTCCAGTCTGCAGTAAAACTACCCTCACACACGTTTTGTTGTTGTTACACAACCATTAGACATCACATCAGAAACACACCCTCTATCAAACACACACACAGACAAATCCCTCTCTCTGAAACACACAGAAGTTCCTCTCTTTAAAACACACACACAGAGAAGTGGGCGGCACGGTGATGCAGTGGGTAGCACAGTGGCCTCACAGCAAGAAGGTCCTGGGTTCGAGTCCCGGGTGGGGACGAGGCTGGGAACACTGTCCTTTCTCTGTGGAGTTTGCATGTTCTCTGCGTGGCTTTCCTCCAGGTATTCTGGTTTCTTCCCTCCTTCCAAAGACATGCATGTTAGGTTGATTGGCCGGTGCCAAATTGCCCCTAGGAATGAGTGTGTGTGTGGATGGTTGTATGTGTGTGGCCCCGCAACAGACTGGCGACCTGTTCGGGATGTACCTCGCCTTGAATCAGCCGGGATGGGCTCCTGCAACCCCGTAAGGGATAGACGGATAAGAAGGTGACTGACTGACAAAGGCAAGTTCTTCACTCTGTCTCAAACACACTGACATATTCCTCTGTCTTGCTCGATTTCTTTTTCTCTCTAACACACACACATTTTCTGACACTCACAATTTCTGTAGGCCTTTTCCAAACTTTTTGTCTTCCATGGTTTTGATCTTGTTTTTATTTTGTGATTACCTTGTTTCAGAGGACAATAATAATCATATATCCTCATAAATATGTCTAAGAAACATCTGTAAGAATCATTAACATTATCAACATAAATTTCTTTCCAGTCATAATAAAAAAGTTAATTCTTCATTGCTTCAAGTGCAAGCAGAGATTTTTCTCTGATATTATTATAATTAATAGTTTCCATATGTGTAAATATTTGTTTATGATTACTGCTTTCTAAAACAACAAAAACAGAAAAATAATCTGTGATATCTGCAAATAAAAGTCCACTCTTTCTTTTTTTACTAGTTTGATTAACAAATATATTATCAATCAAAGCAGCACTATCTGTAGTTATCCTGCTTGGTTTTAAAATTAGGAATAAAAACACAAACTAAACATTATATTAGTAAACTCTGCAGTTTTTATCTGATCATTTGTTTTTAACAAATCAATGTTAAAATCACCACAAACTAAAGTCAGCTTATGATTGGTTCTTTTAAATAACTCAGAAATCTTCTTGTTAAACTCATCCAAACATCCACCAGGGGTTCGATATATACAACTTATTAATCATTTCTTTAGTTTTTTACTTTGTGTTTCATTTGTTAAACATTCCATTAAGTTTTCAATAAAAAAGCTCATGTTTACAATCACATTACATTCTAAACCTGATTGAACAAACAAAGCGACCCCACCTCCTCTTTTTGTGTGTCTATTCTGAAAAAAAGCTTCATAGTGATCCACTTTATGGATGAAATGTTCTTTCTCCTTCATTACCCAAGTTTCTGAGACTGCAACAACAGGAAATTTCTCCTCAAATTTGTTTAAACAGTCTTTAGTCTTGGAAAAAATTGTTGTAAAGACTCCGACCATTGAAATGTAAGAGACAGAACCCCTTTATTTCCAGGTTAAAAATCATCCTGAGAATAGTATTCACAGTCACAGAGAGTGTTACTAAAACAATGAATCTCAGGGTCAATGTCATCTCCAATGTCATCATTTTTATCTTTATTATGAAACCTCCTCATATGTTTTAGATCAGTTTTTATACAGTCTGTAGTCATAAAAAAAACAGAAAGAAAGGTAAATAAACTAACTAGTCCAAACTGAAAATTAAACTTCATTTTTAAAACTCTAACTGAGACACATTCATTTCATTTATATTTCTCCAGCTCAGATAGATTTCTGATGGTAACATCTTTAGTCTGTTCCGGTGGTCCCTTGAGCTTTATCATAATTTTACAGTTCCTTGTCCAGGTGTCTTGTATTTTTTCTCCTTTTTTAAAATCCTCGCTTGCCGATCAATCTCTGCATTCCTCTTGGTCAGGTACTCATTTACATAGACACCTGTGTGTATTCTTTTTGCTCATAAATCAGATGATGATATTTTGCCTGTTTCTGATGAATTGTGTGACAAGCAGCTGTAGTCTTACTGTCTATGGTGATGTCTTTACTCCTGAAGAAATGAATGACTTGTTGCTCGAGTGTAAGCAGTTCACCTGATGATGGGTCTTCATCAGGTGGTGGGCCAACATTCAAAGCAGAACGATCAGTTTCCTGTGTGGATTCTTATGTGTATGTCTAAGTTTGCCTTGTGACTAAATGTATGTCCACATTCTTCACAGCAGAACAGTTTGTCTCCTGTGTGGACACTCATGTGGCTGTTCAAAGATGACTTCCGGGTAAATCTTTTTCCACATTCTTCACAGCGGAACGGTTTGTCTCCTGTGTGGATTCTCATGTGTACGTCTAAGTTTGACTTGTGACTAAATCTATGTCCACATTCTTCACAACAGAATGGTTTGCTTCCTGTGTGGATTCTCATGTGGATGTTCAAAGATGACATATGAGTAAATCTTTTTCCACATTCTTCACAGTGAAATAATTTCTTTCCTGTGTGGATTCTCATGTGAATTTTTAAGTCTGACTTTTGACGAAATGTATGTCCACATTCTTCACAGTGGAATGGTTTCTCTCCTGTGTGGATTCTCATGTGTTTTTTTAAGTCTGACTTTTGAGTAAATCTTTTTCCACATTCTTTACAGCGGAACGGTTTGTCTCCTGTGTGGATTCTCTTGTGTTTGTATAAGTTTGACTTTTGACTAAATGTATGTCCACATTCTTCACAACAGAACGGTTTGCTTCCTGTGTGGACTTTCATGTGGATGCTCAAAGATGACATATGAGTAAATCTTTGTCCACATTCTTCACAGTGGAATGGTTTGTCCGCTGTGTGTCTGATCATGTGCTTTTCATAGGATGACTTGTTACTAAATCTCTTTCTACATTCCTTACAGATGAATGTTTTTTGTCCCATGTGGGTTTCCATGTGTTCATTACAGTCCACATCACTAAGTGTATATGTTTCATGCTTCCTGTTACCATCAAAGTCTTTATCACCAGCTTCCATGTCAGCTCCAAAGTATTTCATCTCAGAAGAGCCGGAAGCTTTTCTCTCACTTTGTGGTTGTAAATAAATGCTGGACTCAGGGCTACTGGTCGCCTCTGATAATTCACAGTCCTCTTCTGTGACTTGGGATTCATTCAGTCCAGCTGGCTTGTTGCTTGGAGCGTCTAACTCTGTGTTATCTTCCATCTGGCTTTGATGACGGTGCTCTGAATGTGAGGAAGGATCGCTGGTCGCTGGTAAACTGATGAGACTTTTTATCAATGTAACAGCTGTTATTCTGGATTTCTTACAGTCTATCTGCTTTCTTCTTTATAGAACCTTCGGTCCAGCTCGTTCAAACTCCATTTACAGGTACCTCTGTGCAGTCACCACCACCTGCTGCACATCTGCAGAAAACACTGAAATAAAAAGAAACATGAAGCTGGATTTAGTTTAACAATCACTAAACACAGCACTGCAGCAACAAAACAATCTTTAGTTTGATTTCATGCTACAAACCTATTTGAACTGTAAAAAGTCAGATTTTCATTGTTTTATGTCATTGCTTGCAGCACATTTTGTCTGCACAGAGACCTGCCATCTTCAGAAGTTTTCAGAAGTGGTTGGAGCCATAACGGATGGAGATGAGAGGGAGTACAGGACGGTGGTGGATAACTTTGTCAGATGGACCAAGCAGAATCACCTACTGCTCAACGTGACAGAGACAAAAGAACTGGTGGTGGATTTAAGGAGGAACAAGGATCTGGTGACTCCTACCAATATCAGAGGGGCCAATGTGGAAGGGGTTGAGGAGTACTAGTATGTAGGGGTGTACTTAAAAATCTCTTTTTTTATGAAGAGTTGTTTTTATCTGATGCTGCTGGAAAACAAATGTTCTTCTTTTTTGGTGCGACAATAAAGAAACTTCTAAAATGGGATTTTACAAATGTTGACGTATGGGGTCTCAGTTATTCCTCCGGCTTAGGGCCCCCATATTGTTTTAGAACGGCTCTGCATAAAAGTATCATCTGGTCAACAAGAAACGCCTGTCTTTAAAAAATAAAGTGCTATTACAACTTCCTGTATGTAATATCTAAACAATAAACATTCCTCTGTATCGATCTGAGCAAGACTTAGATTTCAGATTTAGATTTATTCATTTGGTCATACACGTTTAACAAAATCGTAATAATAATATAGATTGCAACAAAGAAACAAACAGACCAAAGAAAATGAATAGGCTATTCATCTGTATACATTTAACTGAACAGCATTTTTACATCAAACAAAAATGAAATTTACAAAGTAAACATCTCCAATCAAACAGAAAACCACAATAAACTTTACATTATCCTCTTTTCTCTCTTATTTTTAACTTACTTATAATCACTAATAATTTTATTCTTGAGATGTTGTTTAAATTTTAGGAAAGAAGAACATATTTTAAATTCATTCCATAATTTTACTCCAACAACAGAAACACATCTTGATTTTACCAAAGTTCTTACTTTAACACGTTCAAAAATATAACATCCTTGTAAATTATAATAAACAACTATAAATTTAAAAAACACTTTGTATACCTTTTGGAACTAAGTTATTTTTAACTTTATACATAATCTGTAATATTCTAATATTTACCATATCTTGTAGTTTTAAACAGTTAGATTAAATATTGTTGCTTTGACAAAATGATAGAATGATGGTTCTATCTAAGCAGATGCTATCTTGGTTTTAGAAGGTAAGGTTAGAAACACTGTCCTTTCTGTGTGGAGTTTGCAGGTTCTCCTCGTGTATGTGTGGACCTCCTAAAACTTTCATGTTAGATTGATTGGCCACTACAAAAGTACCTCTATGAATGAGTGTGTGTGTATGATTGTGCGCATGTGGCAATGAGAGGCTGGCGACCTGTTCACGTTGTATCCTGCCTCTTGCTTGAAATCAGCCAGGATAAGTTCCGGCAGCACCGCGACCCCGTTAGGGATAAGCTGATCACCAAACCAAACAGAAGAGAGTTCCAGTAATCCAGACTGTGTACGAGTACAGCAGCAGACTGAGGAGTGAGGGAGGAAGTAAGCAGAGCGGGTGATGGTGTTTATGTGAGAAGTGAAAGAAAGACTCCTGTGGAGGATGACATCTTTACCTGAGGGAGGGAGAGATGGTGGAGCCGTCGATGGAGGGAGAACGGATCGATCTTGCTTAGGGAGGATTTGGTGTCAATCAGAAGAAGTTCAGTTTTATTGCTACTGTTTGAGGTGGACCTCAAGACACTAGAAATGTGCTGTTTTAGATAAACAGCTGCTTGATGCCGTGCAGCCGCCTCGTTATGCTGAAAAAAAAAAAAAGGTTGAAAATTGTTAAAGAACGTAAATATAACGGTTAGCATAGATGGTAACTGTAAGTGGTCAAACCTAGCTTTAATTTAAACACTGACATTATCCAGGATGTTAGAATACATTCTTTTATTCTCTGAAAAGAACTTTCAAACCTGTCAGTTTTTGATCTCTTGACCTTTTAGTATAAAAATGTACATTCAGAACAAGCTATCCAAACATGTCCCAAATGTCACAAAATACATGTTTGCTTTAAAGAATTAAGATTTCCTTCATTTGTCCCACAATGGGGAAATTTCATTTTATCACCTTTTTAGTAAAAAAAAATAAAAAGTATGTATTAGTGTTTTGGTGACTGTAAATATTCCTATAGATGATCTTTTCATAATAATTCAAATTTATATTTTTATATTTTTTACAGTAATGATCTTTTTTTTTTTATCGAAATTATGCACAAGAAATGTTTTTCTTTAAAATATTTCCTCCAAAACCTCAGAAATAAAGTTCTCCAAGAGAAAAGTTGAAAAGAAACGGCATCGTTCTATCTTTCTGTTTTTCTCTAGTGTGTAAAGCACTTTATTTTTTAAAGATTTTGATTGTATGTTTTATGATTTTAATACATTTTTTCTGTCTTTTGAAGCACTTTGAATTACGTTTTGTATGAATTGTGCTACAAATAAACTTGTCTTGTCTTTTCTCTGCACTTCATTGTGCGTCACTAATTTTTAGATCATTTCTGTGTTTTTTTTTATCTCCTTCATCCATCTATGTGCACGCTCACGGCTCGCTCACACCGTGTGTGAGGGGCCTGCACACGTACGGAGAGCAGAAAATCTGGATGATTTGAGATAAAGATTTCATTTCCTGAAGAGACATCTGCTTCTGGGTTTAACTGAAGTAACCAGACTCCATGGAACTGTGAGAACACAGGCTCATTTACTAGAGGAATGTCTTAAAAGAGTCAAGGAATATTTCATCTTACAGAGTTTTAGGAAGTTTAGAGAGGCTGTAAATAAAACAGAACGCTTTAAATAAAATCAGGACATCCTCACACATCTTTACGTGTCCGTTTCATCACTTACTTTTCGCTCTTTGTTGTGTAAATAGATCAATAACAATATCTCCAACTGTCGTTTCAAGAAGAACCGCCATTACTGTCCTGCTTGTGGAAATATCGCGAGAAATCACGTCCAGACTGTTTTTTTCTGCTTTATTTTAAAGACAGGAAGCAACAAAATGACGCTTTGCTGCCACCTACTGGTTAATACTCTCCATCACAAATACTTTCTGAATGAATGTTTTTTATTCAGTATCAGAATGCTTTTATTGCCATGTCAGTGAAAAATATCAGAGACTAGGAACTTGTTTTGATACAGGTGTGCAAAAATATAAAATAAAAGTAATAATAAAAATAAAATAAATAAAAAAATAAGAATAATTTTAACAAAACTAAGAGTGCTCAGAAGAAAAAGAAAAGTAGTGCAATGTCATAGAAAATAATAGAAAATAATAAAGACAGTAAAGTGACAAGAGGGAAGTGACTAAGAGATGTGGGGATCCAGGTTATAAAGTGACTAAGAGATGTGGGGATCCAGGTTATAAAGTGACTAAGAGATGTGGGGATCCAGGTTATAAAGTGTCTAAGAGATGTGGGGATCCAGGTTATAAAGTGACTAAGAGATGTGGGGATCCAGGTTATAAAGTGACTAAGAGATGTGGGGATCCAGGTTATAAAGTGACTAAGAGATGTGGGGATCCAGGTTATAAAGTGTCTAAGAGATGTGGGGATCCAGGTTATAAAGTGAGTAAGAGATGTGGGGATCCAGGTTATAAAGTGTCTAAGAGATGTGGGGATCCAGGTTATACAGTGTCTAAGAGATGTGGAGATCCAGGTTATAAAGTGACTAAGAGATGTGGGGATCCAAGTTATAAAGTGACTAAGAGATGTGGGGATCCAGGTTATAAAGTGTCTAAGAGATGTGGGGATCCAGGTTATAAAGTGACTAAGAGATGTGGGGATCCAGGTTATAAAGTGACTAAGAGATGTGGGGATCCAGGTTATAAAGTGTCTAAGAGATGTGGGGATCCAGGTTATAAAGTGACTAAGAGATGTGGGGATCCAGGTTATAAAGTGACTAAGAGATGTGGGGATCCAGGTTATAAAGTGACTAAGAGATGTGGGGATCCAGGTTATAAAGTGACTAAGAGATGTGGGGATCCAGGTTATAAAGTGACTAAGAGATGTGGGGATCCAGGTTATAAAGTGACTAAGAGATGTGGGGATCCAGGTTATAAAGTGACTAAGAGATGTGGGGATCCAGGTTATAAAGTGACTAAGAGATGTGGGGATCCAAGTTATAAAGCATTCATTAGTCCAACGGCAGAAGGGAAGAAGCTGTTTTTGTGGCGGGACGTTCTGGTCCGAATAGACCGGAGCCTCCTGCCCGAGGGGAGTCGCTCAAAAAGTCCATGTCCAGGGTGGGAAGGGTCAGCTGCTATCCGACCTGCACGCCCCCGAGTCCTGGAGACGTACAGGTCTTCCAGAGATGGAAGGTTGCAGCCGATCACCTTCTCTGCGGAGCGCACAATGTGCTGCAGTCTGTGTTTGTCTCTGGCTGTGGCTCCAGCGTACCACATGGTGATGGAGGAGGTGAGGATGGACTGGATGATTGCTGTGTAAAACTGGACTAACATCTGGGCGGGCAGCTTGGCTTTCTTCAACTGCCGCAGAAAGTACATCCTCTGCTGGGCCTTTTTGATCAGAGAGCTGATGGATGGCTCCCACTTTAGGTTCTGTGTGATGGTAGTGCCGAGGAAGCGGAAAGAGTCTACAGTGGTAATGGGGGAGTCTGTCAGTGCAAGGGGGGGTAATGGGAGCTGTCACTTTCCTAAAGTCCACGATCATCTCCACTGTCTTCTGAGCGTTGAGCTCCAGGCTGTTGTTGCTGCACCAGGACACCAGCCGGTCTACCTCCATCCTGTAGGCCGACTCATCACCATCAGAGATGAGCCCAAGGAGGGTGGTGTCATCTGCAATCGGCACACTTAATAAAGTACTTTAATGATCCCACACGCGGGAAATTTATGTTATAGCAGTACAGTAATCATGAAAAGAAAGAAATAGTAAGTATATTATACATAGAAAAATAAAGAGTACTAAAAGTGGATCAGGGATGGATTACTACTGTCTGACTAGAGTCTCCCTCCTTGATAAGGAGGAGCTTTGTTTTCTCTCTGATTTTCTCCGGATGTGAAGTTTTGGGACAAAGAGCTGCTATCCAGGAAGAATGAGGTGAGGATGAATGGATTACAATAAAAAATAGATTAGAATCAGTAATAATAATAACCTAGTAAATAATCAGGGATTAACAAATTAAATGGACTTTAAATTGCTTGAAGCCTTGAAAAGGCAGCAAGTATTATTTTCTTCATTAAAGGGAACGCTGTCCCAGTTAGGATTGAACCATTTGAGTGATTTTAGGTCTCAAAATGACCGCTTTTATTGGGACTACCGGGCTTCTCTACAGATTTTTGAATTTCTGCTTAGTTTTTATGATATTTTAATTTTAGTGATTTTTTTTTCTCATTGATTTGAATGGAGTTTTGAAATTTTCCCTAAAAGTTTTTGTTCATCACAAACCATGAAATGATAAAATCTAGAAGCAGAGTTTTATCTTTAAAATGCTCACAGGGATTTCATCTCTTCTGCTCCAACAAAATTAAGAAAAGTCTCGGGATTTTTTTCTTTTTTAAGAAATGTGAAAAGTTCATGGAACGCTCTTCCGTCTACCAAAATTACAAGAAACGTGGGGAGGGGGCTCAGTGACTCAAAAGTCGATAAAACGTCCGAAACTCCATCCAGCATCAAAACGTAGAAGATTTTATCCTCTAAAAATGAACCCGCGCTAGATTTTTTCTTTAAGTCCCTGTTTTCCTGCTGCAGCCCTCTAACCGAGACAAAGTCACGATTTGTTCTCATTCACTTTGATTCATTGTAAAGAAAAAAATGTCTGATTGTTTTTAAAACGCTGTTAAAAATCTATTCCAAGTAAAAACGGAGTAAAAATCCCCACCTATAAATTGTGAGGTGTTTTTTAAAGGGTCTAATGAAAGTTGTCTTTCTGGTACTTTAGTCTTTTGAGAAGACAAAGGAATTCCTTTCCTACCATCTGGGGTTTCATCCCACATGGACGCTTCCCAGTAAGACGCCTTTGATATTATAATGTAAATTTAATCACAGATTTTGTAAGTTTATATAATAATTATATTTAAAATGCAAAAAATCTACCAAAATATTGTGAAAATAGTTGAATTTATCGCCTGTATTTGGTTGATAATATATTGTTATTTATGTATTATTTTATTATTATGTTATTATCAGATTATTTACTTTAAATATTTGACTCTATCACAGATATATTATATTTATAACTAAAAGCCCCGCGTCGCCGTTGCTACCGCCACATTGATAATCGTCTGGATCGTCTCCGTACAGAATACAGGGAAGGGTACATCACAACTGATGAATTTCTGGATGCAGTACAGCACCTCGTTTGAAAAATGTATGATATACAACATTCTTTTCTCTTTAGGAACATTCTTTTCAGCAACACCTTTCAGCGCACATTCTTAGCCTTACTTAGCGCACATTCTTTTCAGCTAAAAGAGATTATCTCCCTCTTCAAATAGGAAGCCATACCCTTAATTAGCGCTGGGATATTTTCCATAGCGTCTAACTGGGAAACGTCCATGTGGAATGATACCCCACCTGGTTGCTGTTAGTCATCTTGGTGGTCATCCTAAAGGTTGATCTTTTAAGAAATCCCTCAAGTAAATGCTATGGTTTTACTCTAGTTTTTGGCTCCACACAGTCTGGTGAGATGAAATTTGAACCCTAAAGCAGATGTCTCAGTGAATGAAATGTTTATCTGAAATGATCTATATTTTCAGAAACTACAGCAGATCAAACTCTTGCATCTCACAGTCACACAATTATTATTTTTATTTATTTGTTTGTTTTTTTTACAATAAATGTTAGGGTTGGCACGTGGGCGCAGTTCCGGGTAGGGGCGAGGCTTGGAACACTGTGCAGAGTTTGCATGTTCTTCCTCTGTCTGTGTGGGTTTCCTCCAGGTGCTCCGGTTTCCTCACATCCTCCAAAAACGTGTGTGTGTGTGTGTGTGTCCCCAAGACTGTTCGGGGTGTATGCTGCCCCTCGCCTTGAATGGAGGGGTACTGGGATGGGGTCCGGCAACCCCTTTCCGGAGTTTCCCACCCGCAACCTTGGAAGGGAAAGACGGTTAAGAAGATGACTGTGATGACTGACTGAAATGTTTGGATCTCTGCTCTCCGTACGTGTGCAGGCCCCTCACACACGGTGTGAGCGAGCCGTGAGCGTGCACATAGATGGATGAAGGAGAAAAAAAAACAAAACACAGAAATGATCTTAAAATTAGTGACGCACAATGAAGTGCAGAGAAAAGACAAGACAAGTTTATTTGTAGCACAATTCATACAAAACGTAATTCAAAGTGCTTCAAAAGACAGAAAAAATGTATTAAAATCATAAAACATACAATCAAAATCTTTAAAAAATAAAGTGCTTTACACACTAGAGAAAAACAGAAAGATAGAACGATGCCGTTTATTTTCAACTTTTCTCTTGGAGAACTTTATTTCTGAGGTTTTGGAGGAAATATTTTAAAGAAAAACATTTCTTGTGCATAATTTTTATGAAAAAATTGATCAATACAGCCAAAAATGTAAAAATATAAATTTGAATAATCATGAAAAAAATCATCTGTAGGAATATTTACAGTCATCAAAACACTAATACGTTTTTTTCTATCTATTTATTTTTTTATTTTTACTAAAAAGGTGATAGAAAGAAATTTCCCCATTGTGGGACAAATAAAGGAATTCTTAATTCTTAAAATAAAAATATAATTCTTCACATTTGGGACATGTTTGGATAGCTTGTTCTGAATGTACATTTTTATACTAAAAGGTCAAGAGATCAAAAACTGACAGGTTTGAAAGTTCTTTTCAGAGAATAAAAGAATGTATTCTAACATCCTGGATAATGTCAGTGTTTAAATTAAAGCTAGGTTTGACCACTTACAGTTAGCATCTATGCTAACCGTTATATTTACCTTCTTTGACGATTTTCAACCTTTTTTTTTTCAGCATAACGAGGCGGCTGCACGGCATCAAGCAGCTGTTTATCTAAAACAACACATTTCTAGTGTCTTGAGGTCCACCTCAAACAGTAGCAATAAAACTGAACTTCTTCTGATTGACACCAAATCCTCCCTAAGCAAGATCGATCCGTTCTCCCTCCATCGACGGCTCCACCATCTCTCCCTCCCTCAGGTAAAGATGTCATCCTCCACAGGAGTCTTTCTTTCACTTCTCACATAAACACCATCACCCGCTCTGCTTACTTCCTCCCTCACTCCTCAGTCCGCTGCTGTACTCGTACACAGTCTGGATTACTGGAACTCTCTTCTGTTTGGTTTGGTGATCAGCTTATTCCTAACGAAGTCGCGGTGGTGCCGGAGCTTATCCCGGCTGATTTCAAGCAAGAGGCAGGGTGCAACGTGAATCTGTTGACTGTGTGTTGCATTGCCACACGCGCACAATTATACACACACAGATACCGAGTGGCACTTTTATTGTGACCAATCAATCTAACATGCAAGTTTTAGGAGGGCCACACATACACGAGGAGAACCTGCAAACTCCACACAGAAAGGACAGTGTTTCAAACCTTACCTTCTAAAAACAAGATAGCATCTGCTTAGATAGAACCATCATTCTATCATTTTCAAAGTAATGATTTTTAATCTAATTCTTGCTCAGATTGATACAGAGGAATATTTATTGTTTACATATTACATACAGGAAGTTATTCTATTTTCTATGTTGTTTTTCATGTCTAAACAAATTTTACAAATTATCGTTATTTCTGGTCTTTAAAGCTCACCTGAGTATAAGCCACACTCAATATATTTAAAAGGAAACCACATTTTAGTCAGACATAAGCCACACCTGTTTAGAAGTCGTAGGAACCCACATTGTAACATGAGATATTTACAAAGAAAGAGTTTTCTAACTCAATATGGGGGTCCTTATTCCTCCTTAGGTCCACCACCAGCGATGAGCAGTAGGTTGTTCTGCTTGGTCCATGTGACAAAGTTATCCACCACCGTCCTGTACTCCCTCTCATCCCCATCCGTTATGGCTCCAACCACTTCTGAAAACTTCTGAAGATGGCAGGTCTCTGTGCAGACAAAATGTGCTGCAGGCAATGACATGAAACCATGAAAATCTGACTTTTTACAGTTCAAATAGGTTCGTAGCATGAAATCAAACTAAATGATGGTTTTGTTGCTGCAGTGCTGTGTTTAGTGATTGTTAAACTAAATCCAGCTTCATGTTTCTTTTTATTTCAGTGTTTTCTGCAGATGTGCAGCAGGTGGTGGTGACTGCACAGAGGTACCTGTAAATGGAGTTTGGACGAGCTGGACCGAAGGTTCTATAAAGAAGAAAGCAGATAGACTGTAAGAAATCCAGAATAACAGCTGTTACATTGATAAAAAGTCTCAGCAGTTTACCAGCGACCAGCGATCCTTCCTCACATTCAGAACACCGTCATCAAAGCCAGATGGAAGATAACGCAGAGTTAGACGCTCCAAGCAACAAGCCAGCTGGACTGAATGAATCCCAAATCACAGAAGAGGACTGTGAATTACCAGAGGTGACCAGTAGCCCTGAGTCCAGCATTTATTTACAACCACAAAGTGAGAGAAAAGCTTCCAGCTCTTCTGAGATGAAATACTTTGGAGCTGACATGGAAGCTGGTGATAAAGACTTTGATGGTAACAGGACACATGAAACATATACGCTTAGTGATGTGGACTGTAATGAACACATGGAAACCCACATGGGACAAAAAACATTCATCTGTAAGGAATGTAGACAGAGATTTAGTAACAAGTCATCCTATGAAAAGCACATGATCAGTCACACAGTGGACAAACCATTCCACTGTGAAGAATGTGGACAAAGATTTACTCGGAAGTCATCTTTGAACAAACACATGAGAATCCACACAGGAGAGACACCAATCCGCTGTGAAGTATGTGGACACACATTTCGTCAAAAGTCAGGCTTAAAAAATCACATGAGAAACCACACAGGAGAAAAACCATTCCACTGTGAAGAATGTGAAAAAAGATTTATTTATAAATCATCTTTAAATATCCACATGAAAGTCCACACAGCAAACAAACCGTTCTGTTGTAAAGAATGTGGACATAGATTTCGTGAAATGTCGAAATTACACGTACACATGAGAATCCACACAGGAGAGAAACCATTCTGTTGTGAAGAATGTGGAAAAAGATTTACACATACAGTGGTGGTCAAAAGTTTACATACACTTGTAAAGAACATAATGTCATGGCTGTCTTGAGTTTCCAGTTATTTCAACAACTCTGATTTTTCTCTGATATAGTGATTGGAACAGATCCTTCTTTGTCACAAAAATCATTCATGAAGTTTGATTCTTTTATGACTTTATTATGGGTAAACTGAAAATGTGACGAAATCAGCTGGGTCAAAAATATACATACAGCAATATGAATGAGCAATTTTGGAGACTTAGAAAGTTGTGTCAATGACACGAGCTTCATAGCATGACCTCTTGACTTCTTGTGAGTGATTATGAGTGACTACAGCTGGTGACTTCTCTGAGGCCATTTAAAAAGGGCTCATTGGATAAAAACACCCACAAACGCTACAATGGGAAAGTCAAAGGAGCTCAGCACAGATTTGAATAAGAGAATCATTGACTTGAACGAGTCAGGAAAGTCACTTGGAGCCATTTCAAAGCAGCGGCAGGTTCCAAGAGCAACAGTGCAAACAATTGTTTGTAAGTATAAAGTGCATGGCACTGTTTTGTCACTGCCACGATCAGGAAGAAAACGCAAGCTGTCACCTGCTGCTGAGAGAAAACTGGTCAGGAGGGTGAAGAGTCAACCCAGGAGCACCAAAAAGCAGATCTGCCAAGAATTAGAAGCTGCTGGAACACAGGTGTCAGTGTCCACAGTCAAGCGTGTTTTGCATCGCCATGGACTGAGAGGTTGCCGTGCAAGAAGGAAGCCCTTGCTCCAAAAGCGGCACCTTAAGGCTCGACTAAAGTTTGCTGCTGATCACATGGACAAAGATAAGACCTTCTGGAGGAACGTTCTGTGGTCAGATGAAACAAAAATTGAGCTGTTTGGCCACAATGCCCAGCAATATGTTTGGAGGAGAAAAGGTGAGGCCTTTAACCCCAAGAACACCATGCCTACCATCAAGCACGGTGGGCCTGTTTTGCTGCCAATGGAACTGGTGCTTTACAGAGAGTCAATGGGACAATGAAGAAGGAGGATTACCTTCAAATTCTTCAAGAAAACCTGAAGTCATCAGCCCGAAGGTTGGGTCTTGGGCGCAGTTGGGTGTTCCAACAGGACAATGACCCCAAACACACATCAAAAGTGGTAATGGAATGGCTAAATCAGGCTAGAATTAAGGTTTTAGAATGGCCTTCCCAAAGTCCTGACTTAAATCCCATCGAGAACATGTGGATAATGCTGAAGAAACAAGTCCATGTCAGAAAGCCAACAAATTTAACTGAACTGCACCAATTCTGTCAAGAGGAGTGGTCAAAGATTCAACCAGAAACTTGCCAGAAGCTTGTGGATGGCTACCAAAAGCGCCTAATTGAAGTAAAAATGGCCAAAGGACATGTAACCAAATATTAGCATTGCTGTATGTATATTTTTGACCCAGCTGATTTCGTCACATTTTCAGTTTACCCATAATAAAGTCATAAAAGAATCAAACTTCATGAATGTTTTTTGTGACAAAGAAGGATCTGTTCCAATCACTATATCAGAGAAAAATCAGAGTTGTTGAAATAACTGGAAACTCAAGACAGCCATGACATTTTGTTCTTTACAAGTGTATGTAAACTTTTGACCACCACTGTAAGTCATCTTTGAACATCCACATAAAAACCCACACAGGAATTAAACCGTTCTGTTGTAAAGAATGTGGACATAGATTTAGTCACAAGTCAAACTTAGACAAACACATGAGAATCCACACAGGAGAGAAACCATTCTGCTGTGAAGACTGTGGAAAAAGATTTACTCGGAAGTATTCTTTGGACATCCACATGAGAATCCACACAGGAAACTAATCGTTCTGCTTTGAATGTTAGCCCACCACCTGATGAAGCCGCATCATCAGGTGAACTGCTTACACTCGAACAACAAGTCATTCATTTCTTCAGGAGTAAAGACATCACCATAGACAGTAAGACTACAGCTGCTTGTCACACAATTCCTCAGAAACAGACAAAATATCATCATCCGTTGTAAAAAAGCTCAAGGGCACAGGTGTCTATGTAAATGAGCGCCTGACCAAGAGGAATGCAGAGATTGCTCGGCAAGCGAGGATTTTAAAAAATGAGAAAAAATACAAGACACCTGGACAAGGAACTGTAAAATTATGATAAAGCTCAAGGGACCACCGGAACAGACTAAAGATGTTACCATCAGAAATCTATCTGAGCTGGAGAAATATAAATGAAATGAATGTGTCTCAGTTACAGTTTTAGAAATGAAGTTTAATTTTCAGTTTGGACTAGTTAGTTTATTTACCTTTCTTTCTGTTTTTTTATGACTACAGACTGTATAAAAACTGAACTAAAACATATGAGGAGGTTTCATAGCAAAGATAAAAATGATGACATTGGAGATGACATTGACCCTGAGATTCATTGTTTTAGTAACACTCTCTGTGTCTGTGAATACTACAGTGCCTAACTAAAGTCTTGTCGCTTATCCGTTTTGTAGAAACAACAGCTTATAACTTGACTTTTAACTCATCCTTTGTTTTTAGAAATGGCTCATATGAAAGCTAAAACCCTCCAAAATTATGTTGAAAATCTACAATAAATTCCATTAACTGAAGAAAGAGTTATCCCTTAATGAACACAAATTGGTCACATTTTGGAAAGACGAAAGTTTTGTCGCCTACATAGAATAATGTTAAAACTGAACAAATGATTTACTTCAAATACAAAAAACATCAGTGAATTAAGTAGTGGTGCTGTGAGATCCATATTTAATATCTTGTATGACTTCCATGAGCCTGAAGAACTGCATCCATGCGGTTAGGCAACGATTCAAACAATTTATTGATGAAGTCATCAGGAATAGCAAAAAACACAGTCTTACATGCCTCCCTGAGTTTCATCAAGGTTCTTTGGTTTAATCTTCCATGCTTCCTCTTTCATTCTACCCCAGACATGCTCAATGATGTTCATGTCTGGTGACTGGGCTGGCCAATCCTGGAGCACCTTGATCTTCAATGGGATGGAGCACCATCCTGCTGCAAAACTTGAGCCCTTTTATGATTGGGAATGTAAGAGGTAGCTAATACTTCTTGATATTTTAGGCTATTGATAAAGCTTTACAACAAACCCCGAGTTGTTACCCGGCCAGCTGTGAAAAAAGTTGTTTTGATTTTTTTCATTTTAAGGTTAACTTTCTATTCAAAGAAAAGTTTTGGTTAAAAAAGATTACATTATTTGTGTTTTTTCACCAGCAGAAAGTTTTTAACAGAGTACAAAATTTAAATCTCTTCTTTCTTAAACATAATAATATGAAGTTTTTTACTTTGACATCATAGAAGAAAACAACATGAACAAGTTTTTTACTTCAACATAAAATAAATTGTAAAACCAAAAGATTTCAATTTAAAGTGATGATGTAAGTGTTTTGTTTCACGTGTGAAAAACTAAACTTTTGTGAACAAAAGTTACTGAAAAACTTCGTCAAATAAACACGATCTTGTCACAGTTTTTTTAAAATAAAAAACAAACCAAAGAAAAACTGAATCGGTTAAAGCAGAGCTTCTAAGTTTCCTTTGTTTATGTAAAACATAAACATTTCTACGAACAAACGAACAAAAAAACTACAGAGTCTGAGGTCTCCAATCAAACCTGACCTTACACAGCATGGCCCTGGATTAAGAGAGTGAAGTTTTTTTTTTCCTCTTGTCAAGAGTTATTTTTATTAATTTAAATTTTTAGTAAAATTACATTCTAAAATTAACCAGAAGCCTTTGAAGGGGAAACATGAGGCTGAGGAACCAGACATGGAGGGACACCATGTGTCACTGCAGCTAAACAGCAGTTCATGAGAAACTAAAATGTTCAATGATTTCCGGCAGACTGGATGCAATATGGCAAGAAAAAAAAAGTATGTTCGCTCAGGGTTACACTCGCTTCCTGAGGACGAGTCCCTCTATTTGAGAAGCAGTTTTTTTTACAGCGTGCATTGGTGATCATTTGTCCCTCACTTTAGATGATGTGTCTCACATATTGTCTTCAACAACAGATACTAACGTATGTGTTTCAGGCAAATAACATTTGATCTATAAACAAACGAAATAAGCGGGTAATGGGGTGAGCGTTTCACTTCATCCGTCTATTTCACATTCCTGTTTGCGAAGGAAAAGATCTTGGAGAATGGAGTTCTGTTCTTCTAAGGACACGAGAACTCGATTCTCAGTGGAGTTGTTCCTGCTGAGATTTTGTGCATGACAGACTTCTGATTCAATTCTGTAGAATTTATTGGTTAATAAATATTGGTTATCTTTATTATTTTCCATTATTTTCTATGACATTGCACTACTTTTCTTTTTCTTCTGAGCACTCTTAGTTTTGTAAAAATTATTATTGTTTATATTTATTTTATTTTTATTATTTTTATTTTATATGTTTGCACACCAGTACCAGAACAAGTTCCTAGTCTCTGATATTTTTCACTGACATGGCAATAAAAGCATTCTGATTCTGATAATCTCATAGCTGAGTCACAGTTAAAACAGGAGAGAAGGAACTTGACTTCATTAATCGATCTCCTTTCAATTACAAAGTAAAACAAATGCAAGAAACGGTCTTAGGATGAGGAAATATCTGGGTTTAACAATCCCAGATGTCCCAGTCCCAGATCGGTCAAACACGAGAGGTTTGTTCAGAGGAAGAAACCGATCTAGCTTCAAAGACGAATTTAATACGGAACATAAATGTGGAAATATATTTAAAACTGTTCCAGTTGATGTGGAACTTGGTGTGTGTTCGAAGGAACGATGCAGACCAACAAGGCTGATATACTTTGATTTCAGAAAGAATATTTTATGGTTGGGTAGAAGTTCAACACTTATATAAACGTGCCTACTCACTGCTTGTTTACTAATGAACTTTTCTGGGTAAACCTTGTGACTTCCATACCATCTTTGGTCCGAATGACACTAAATTTTTCTGTATTTTTTTCCTGTTGTGTAATTTTATGGTTGGTCGTATTTCTTAGTATCTCCAAATCAGTGTCAGATTCGTTGATGGCTTCTCTCTGCTGATGACACGCATCTGTTCTCCATCAGCTGCACCACATAACTGCAAGTCTCCCATTCTACTGCAGTTTGTCCTGTTCATCTGCTGATACTGTACTTTAAGTCTTTCAAGAAAAATTTGAATTTTTTAGCAATTTGTTGAGCTTTTTGAGTCTTTGTTTACTGAAAAACTGTTTAAAGATTTGCTTCATTTGATTCTGAGTTTGTTGAAATTCTAACATTGCATTGTTAATGTTTTTATCTTTTAATGCTTCAGTTATTGTTCCACTCAATAATTCGAGGAGTTGAAAAAATTGACATAAATTACTCAGCATAACTATAGATAAGCTTCTAAAAATGTGTCAAAGGGATGCAGGTTTGATTCGTGAGAAGTCACGATGCTTGAGATCCCTGAGCATTGGGGGAAGACCAGAAAGGCTGCGCTGGATGTCTCCAAAGACAAAATTATGCTGAACAATTAAAGGAGAGTAAACATAGTTGCTCTGAAAGTGTGTTGGTCTGGAAGGGAAGCATGAGGCTGTGGATGTTCAGAAGATGGTGGGAATGGAGAAGGTGAAGTTAGGTCGTTTCTCCAGAAACCCTAACTTCAAACTCAAACACTTTCAATGAATTGTCGGGAGTTTTAAACTCTGGTGGAAACTCTGAATTATCACCGCATGATTTCGCCATAGCTCTTTACTCAACATGGGATGGGATAAGCTTTGAAAACAGGAGGACTGCTGCTCTTACAGCTAAAGCATCAAAGAAACAACTGGTGTGTGACCTCTTTATCTGTCATTATAATACACCAACTGTCATGGAGCTTGGTTTGGAAATTTAAAATAAACACTGGTTTTAAGACTGATTCTTAAGTGGAGTTAAAGAAAAACCATCATTTCACCCTTTGAGAAAATCCTCCTCAAGCCCAGCCAGTAATCAAAACACTTGACAGCAAAAAACTGCAATTTAGCTCGTATACGATCAAAGGCTCTGAAAATGTTCATCATAACGCAGACAGCATTGTTCTCCTCTCCTCTGTTTGTGCAGACTCTAGAAGGAACACCATAATGCATCACTGCTCTGACAAAACTGTGCTGCTTCGGTTATTGTTGGAAGTGATTGGAAAGACAACAAGGCGACCGCGGCCATCTATTGCTCCGTGTCTGACAATTGTCCATCTTTCAACAAGCACATGATAACCATGCCGAAAAACTGATGTACTGATTATAGAAATGTTTGCAAATTGCGCCGTTGTCAGGGATGTTTAGGGATGGTGGAAAGAGGAGGACCCAAGTCCAGGACTTCAAACATAGTTTATTAACATAATTCAGGAAAGTCTGTAAAACAAGAAACACATGATTAACTTAAGGTTTCAAAAGTCCAACTAAAATCCAAAATACAAAACATGGTCAGGCAACCAGGGTGACCTGGCTGGAGGTGGAAGTAGTAGTAAGTAGTGATGTGTCGGTCGCGAACGAAACGGCTCTTAGAGCCGGCTCTTTGAAGTGAACGATGGGAGCCGGCTCTTTGAAGTGAACGACCGAATCCGTCTCCTAATTGGGAGCCTTGTTTTTTTCCCCCGATTTTCTCCCCCCCCCTCTCTCTTGATGGTTAAGAAGATGACTGACATTTCATTATAAATTATATATACATTTTTATATTTTTTTACAGTGAATATTGGCCAGTTTAGATAACAAAATATTTAAAAACAAAAGTAGGAATTCATTTTTTTGCATAGTTTAAATTAATCAATTTAAACAAAAGACAATTTTGATTTGCAATGTTTTGTATCTGTTGATTTTAAAGTTGTTTAAAAAGCTGAGAAATTCAAATTGTTCAAACTTGAATTGTAAATGCTAGATTTTTTTTTGTATACATTTTACTATAAATCGTATATAAATTTTTATATTTTAAATTTTTTTAAATAATGGCAGGTTTATTCCATAAAAATATTTAAAAGCAAAAGCAGGAATTAATTTGCGCATGGTTTAAATGAATCACTTCAAACAAACAAAAAAAAAAGATCTGAAGAGCCGTTCGCGAACGAAAGAGCCGGCTCTTTTTTAGTGAGCCAGACCGAAAGAGCCGGCTCTCTAAAAAGAGCCGTAATTCCCATCACTAGTAGTAAGACCTGACAGGGAAGTCAGGGATGGTTCCCCTTAAATACAGGGTGCACAGGCGAGAGAAATTAGGAATCACCCCAGGTGATCCTAATCAGATTGTTGATTCATGGCTCCCTCTTAGCTGCAGAAGAGGGGATCATGACGCCGTAAAACGCGTCAACAATTCAACCACAACCGAAAAGTGTTAGAGTTAGGGAAGGGTTATTGGGAGTTAGCGATGATGGAATTACTTGCGAGTAAATTGCGTAGATTTCTAAAATGCACACAATTATATGGCGACGTGTCAGAATTTGTGTCATTGAATTTTCTCTTCAATCCTATTTTTTCTGAATGGTGGCAAATTAATTGGTTGATTAAAAAAAACAAAAAAAGACTCTGCTCGAGTATATTAGAACAACAACAACAAAAAAGCTTTCCCAAAGAGTCTTTTTAGTGGTAAGAGTGTTCAACTTTATAGCTGAGATTTGATTGTAAAGTAATGAAGTGGATTCCTTCAAAGAAACAGGAAAAAGCAAAGAGTCTTGAGTAGAACTTTCAGGTAAGTTGGAAAATGAAGGCAAGGCAATAGAAACAAAACTACCAACTTGTAAATATCTGAAAATGTGACGTTTTGGAGGAGAGTATTTTTCTGATAGTTGCTGGGAGGAGGCAAAAATATTGTTGATGATGAAGTCTTTAAAAGTTTGCGACTGTTTCAAAGTTTTAAAAAAAAACAAACCCAAAAAACATTGTCAACAAGAGAGGGAGTGAGGAAATGATTGTGGGGCATTCTATGAGTACAACTAAAAACAAACAAAAACGTTTAAATTGGGTCAGACTCTTAAGAGAAAGTTTAAGTATGTAATTCCTACAGTATGTTTTTGTAGGATACTATATAAGAGAATCTAACAATGCCGTGAGAGAGACCTGCCTCACAGAGTTTGACTCCATGGTTAACTAATCAAGGGAAGAGATTGCACCAGATTGTTGCCAGGACAGTATGTAGAGATTGTAAGGCGGTCGAGAAATTTTCTTGTCGCAAAAAATTTCAGTCACTACGGAATCCAACCAGGTTAAAAAAAGAGATAGTCAAGAAAAGAGGGGTACTTTGAAACAAGTATAAAAAAGCGAGGTAACATACGCATCTTGACAGTTTAATCCGACCTACTACAGACAGTTTAAGTAAAGACCAGCGTTCAAAGTCTTCCTTCACTTTCAGCAGAAGAGGAGAAAAGTTTGGTTTAAAATTCTTCTGTTTTTTTCTGTTACATGAACATCAAGCTGCAAGAAACTGTTACATGCTACTTTAAAAGGGCAGTTTTGAAGCCACGAGGCGTTGGTCGGAGAGTTTAGAGGGAAAAGTTCACTTTTGTTCAGATTGAGTTTTATATCCTGACAACTTAAACCAGCTCTTCTTGAAACTTCGTACAATACCCTGATGGGTAGCCATCAACAGGGTTACCCACTTGGAGAGACTGAAAAGCTCAACAAATGTCCAACAATGAGATAATCTTGCCTAAATTATTTGCATCTTCTTGAGCAACATCTGCCAAAGCTTGGTTTGTATTGCCAGCAGAATGTCAATACCATTTCCGATGAGAGCCAGGCTACGGTACTGATTCTGTTCAACAATTTTATGGACAAGATTTTGTCAGAATTTCACAGGGTCAGAGACGGGATCCTGCCAAAGAGTCAGCACGATGCCATGCCTTGTCAGCCAGGTCTTTGTGGACTTCTCAAGTGTATTTAACACCTGGCTACCACATCTTATGGGCGTAAGCTTCTACAGATGGGTATTGACCCTCATCTCATTCTCTGAGTCCTTTTCTTCCTCACGGTGAGGAACCACAGGGTCATGGTAAATGGACATTCCAGTACGGTAAGGAAAACATCCACTGGCTCCTCCCAAGGTTCAGTAATATCTCCACTTCTTTTTACTCTGTACACAAATGGCTGCAGGAGCACCACCCCAGGAATAACATACATCCAGTATTCAGACGACACTGTTATCAGTTACATCACAAATAAACTGCTATGAGCTGAACCGGACACCTTTTCCTTGTGGTGCAAGGATGTCTGTTTGGACTTAAACGTTAAAACCCAAAGAAATGGTCTTCTCATTCCACCATGGACTCACCACCTTCCCCACACTGACCGTTAATAACGAACCATTAGAAAAGGTTCACTCATACAAATATCTTGGCATCATATTTGATCATAAACTCATTTTCAACTGAACACAGAGACTGTTTTTTTCCAAATGTCAACGTCTCTTTTTCCTCTGTAAGCTTTGTAAACTTCAGGTTCATCCATCCATTCTTGCAGTCTTCTACAAATGCTTCATCCAGTCCCTCCTCACATTCAATATGACAGCCTGGTTTGGTTCACTCAGTGTCTCACATCACAGCACTTTCAATAAGATCATTAAAATCAGCAGTAAAATCATTGGACAACAGGAATCACTCACTTTCATTTACAATAACCAAGTCCTGAGGAAAGGCACTCAGATCTCCACTGACAGTTCATGCATTCTCACTACACCCTGTTACCATCCGGTCACAGGTTCAAGTCACTCTCACTACACCCTGTTACCATCCGGTTGCAGGTTCAGGTCCCTCTCAGTTAAGACCAAGAGAGCCACATCCAGCTTTATACCTTCCTCAATCTGACTGTTGAATGGCTGAGGAGCCTTGTGACAGGTGGCCATGTGCTGTGAAAGCAATGACAGAGTACTGATTGATTGAGTTGAAGGGGGTTTCAAGGTCTAACACATACTTATCATGGAAGCAGAAGTCCAACAGACAAATCAGTCCAGTGTCTGCAATAATTAGGACTCTTAAGAACTTCTCTTTTTGCTCAGCTCTTGCTTCACCATTACAAATCAATGCAGAGTGAGGAGCTCTGCCATATGGGAAGGGCTTGGAGTAGAGCCGTTGCTTCTCTGGGTGGAAGCATCTGTTGTTTCGGGCATCTGGTTGGGACGCCTCCTAACTGCCTCGCTTGCGAGGTGTTATGGGCACGTCCCACCAGGAAGAGACCCAGGGGATTGGTCTGGGTCTCGTTGGAGAGACTATGTCTCACAGCTGGACAGGGAACACCTCCCGAGTGAGCTGGAGGATGTAGCTGAGGTGAGAGAAGCCTTGCTGTCTCAGGTTGTTGCCCTGGCGACCCGGCCCCGGACAAAAGGAACACAACAGAATGTAATGAAACAAATACAAAATCTACCAGCTCCTAATTTTAGAATCTTTTAACTGGATGAAAAAAGCGTTTGTAAAAGATCGAATCATGATTAATTATTGTGATAACTTTTTTTTTGTAAAATAAAAACAGAAAAAAGTTTATTTCTTGTTTTAAATATATTTCAATAATATTTGTAAATTACGGAGAAACCACAGAAAAAAAAGAAGATCAAATGCATTGTGTTTAAAAAATGTTGAAATGTAATTTTGCAATAATTTTTACACCTTTGAAAGTTTTTTTTTCATATAAGCTTGCAAACTATTTTTATTCCTTCAAATTTTATATAATTTACTCTTTCTATTTCTTTCTATTTCTGATCATTTAGTTGAGTTTTTTTTTGTCATTGTCAATCTGTTTACTAATAGGCTACCGTATTTTCACGACCATGAGGTGTAAATAAAAGTCTTAGTTTTTCTTCAAAATGAGCGGCGCTCCCCATCGTGCAGTGCGCCCTTTGTGTGTTGTGAAAAAAACAAGTGAAGCAGATGAACACTATGCTTGCTGTGATTCCGGGAGGTCTGACAAAGGATCTCCAACCACTAGACATCGGTGTGAACCGGCCGTTCAAAGTAAGGTTGGGAGCCATTGATGACCGTACACCACAGCTTCACGAAGCTTGGTGGGCAGCGCGGGGCGAGTTATGCCACAGTTTACCAGTGGATTGTATCAGAATCAGGATGCTTTTATTGCCATGTCAGTGAAAAATATCAGACTAGAAACTTGTTTTGATACAGGTGTGCAAAAATATAAAATAAAAATAATAAAAATAAAATAAATAATAATAATAATTTTAACAAAACTAAGAGTGCTCAGAAGAAAAGAAAAGTAGTGCAATGTCATAGAAAGTAATAAAGATAGTAAAGTGACAAGAGGGAAGTGACTAGAGATGTGGGGATCCAGGTTATAAAGTGACTAAGAGATGTGGGGATCCAGGTTATAAAGCATTCATTAGTCCAACGGCAGAAGGGAAGAAGCTGTTTTTGTGGTGGGACGTTCTGGGTGTCAGCCTCCTGCCCGAGGGGAGTCGCTCAAAAAGTCCATGTCCAGGGTGGGAAGGGTCAGCTGCTATCCGACCTGCACGCCCCCGAGTCCTGGAGACGTACAGGTCTTCGAGAGATGGAAGGTTGCAGCCGATCACCTTCTCTGCGGAGCGCACAATGCGCTGCAGTCTGTCTTTGTCTCTGGCTGTGGCTCCAGCGTACCACACGGTGATGGAGGAGGTGAGGACAGACTCGATGATGGCTGTGTAAAACTGCACCAACTTCGGGGCAGGCAGCTTGGCTTTCTTCAACTGCCGCAGAAAGTACATCCTCTGCCGGGCCTTTTTGATCAGGGAGCTGATGGATGGCTCCCACTTTAGGTTCACTTTAGGTTGTAGATCGTTGGGCTAACGTGTCTGCTGGCACTGTTGTCCGAGCTTTCGCAAAAAACAAGCATAATTTCCGAGGAGTGGCACAGTTCAGAAAGTGACTCTGACAGCGAGGAAAGTGAACCTGCTATGTTGGATTTAGAGCAGCTGTTAGATTCTGAAACAGAGGATGAGGACTTGGATGGATTTGATAAATGACTTTATGACGACTGTAATTAATATTTAAATAAAACCAAACAAACTCAGTTTTACTCCTGATCTATTTTTAAATACACACACTTGTGTGCTTGTGTGTGTTTTGTTGTAAGGTGGACATACGTAATCCGCGCCCTATCATCAGGTGTGCCTTATGAGTGTCTTAAATACAGAGCACACGAAACTGAGACTGCGCTTTTTAATACGGAGCGCCTTTTGGTTGTAAAAATACGGTAATTTACTCTTTCTATTTCTGATCATTCCGTTGCGTTTTTTTGTCATTGTCAATCTGTTTACTAGTAATTTTTCTTTTATATTTAATGATAACAGACAAATAGATAAAACATCTTATTAATAAAAATAACAATATATAGTAGGTTTAAAAAAAAAAGACCAGTTATTTAACTTATTCAGTTCTCTTTTAACCATGAACACAGTATAATTTAAAGTTGAGCCTCATCATTAAACTGTAGTTTTGTCTGAAAACAAAATAACAAATAAAACCCATTTATCAGAGAAACCCCAAACGGACCTGAAAGCAGAAAACTACAAAGAGGCCTGTGGCAACGAGAGCGAAGGTGTGTCTACAGAAAAGAGCGCTGGTCGTGCGGGTGGAGCTGGTGGGGGACTGAGCGCTGGTCGTGCGGGTGGAGCTGGTGGGGGACTGAGCGCTGGACGTGCGGGTGGAGCTGGTGAGGGACTGAACGCTGGTCGTACTGCACTCAGTCCCAGAGCGCAGAATGATTTTGATAATGTTTCCTCTGGTCAATATTTCTTCATTTGTCAATGGTGTTAAAAAAAATGTAAATCTACGTAAAGCTAAGATAATAGACTAAAGGTTTTTATCACACTAAGCACATCATTATCGCTTCTTTTAAAGAATAAATCCTAAAAGCATTTAGTTTGTCTTCTTATTTTTCTTTTCCTTGTGAAAGATCTTTCCATCCAGTTGTGTAATCCAGCTCAGTTTCACGTCTGAATTCCATCCCTGATCCTTCAGATTCAGTTTCATCTGAAAACATTAAAGAAAGACAGAATATCAACTGAAAACTTATCTAGATCAACTTTAATTTATTTCAGCTTTTTCTCAAGCATAAAATAATATGGAAACATTTTAATTGCTTCACAAAGAACATGAGCTCAGTGGGATTTGATCCTGTGAACTTCCAGTCTAGGGGCAAACGTAGTACCACTGCGCTATCGTTCCCTCTTAAGATACCATGAGGTACCTTACCTCCCCCCAAAGCACCTTGAATTGAACACTGAGTAGTTGCTCTCATTTACAGTTGCCAAGTTGGTGGTAGCATACCCTCCAACTTGGCTCTTGTGTGTTGGGGTTTTTCCTGGTTCTTTTCTCTAGTTTTTTGGGGAGGTTCAGGTCCTTTCTGTTGGTCATTGCTACACCAAATGGATGGGAAGATTACTCCCCAATTTTTGGAGTCTTTGGGAGGAGGTTAGTGAACACTCCAACAGGAAAATTTGGGGACAATTTATTCAAATCTAAACTTAAGTATTCAAATATTCAAATCACACAAGATGATAACACAACTTAGTTCTGAGTAACAAATGAAATAACAAATGACATAAAAAGGTCTGTTTCTCCTTTTTTTTCCATTAGTGTTAATACAGAGTCATGGTTTACCTCCTCCAGTAACTCTTCCTGCACAATAGAAAGGTTCAGATTTGGCGAAGAGCTTCTCAGCTTCACTTTTACCACCCGCTTTAAAATAGGATCTTTGGGGAAAAGAAAGAAAACCTCTAACAGTTTTATGGAATGATCTTCGATCTTCACAATCTTCTACAATTTTCTATCTGGCTGGTTCTAGTAATTACAAAAAAATCAAACCCACATGTTACTGGTGATTAAGATGACCATATGTCATTAATGTGGTCTGATAGGACATATGGTGATGAGGGTTTGGAATGATACCTGACCATTGTATCTACAAATTACAGCTAATAAGCAAATGAAATAATTACCAGCATAGCAAACGAAGCAGAACTTCTTGAGACAATATATGTCATCCCATTTTCCACCAGATGTAAAGTTTGATGCTCCACATGTAGCTTCAGAGTTAGGCTGTTGTACATCCCAGTGTTGAAACGAAGAGTTGCTTCCATCCGACCACTTAAAAAGGTCTCTGAACAGACCAATCCAAACCATTTGTCCAACTGGTGCCAGGTTATAGACTAGCTGGTTCTCTTCCATGTTCCTCACACTGGCCAAGTCTGTGTGGTGCATTCTACAGAAGTTCTGAGCTTCAAAGAAAGTCATATTTACGGTTCCTTTGATAAATGTGACATTGTGCCCTGGGAAAAAAAATTCAGTAAAATTATGTTTCGAAGTACCATTTAACATATTTAAAAAAAAAAAATCAACCAAGTGTAAAAACAAAAAAAAAGCATTTACTTACCATTAACGTCAAAACAGACTGGTGACAGCTTAAGATTACAAGCTACATCAGCCCATCCTCCAGAATTACTCATCGCTACACACAGTTCCACACTCTGATAATTATCTGGTTGTCCTGTTTTCCAGTTTCTGAACTCAGCCTCATTGCCTTCATAGAACGCTCCATCAGAGAAAGACCATTTCCATTCCTTCACAGGCTCATACAGGCCGTTCCACACCACCTAAAAAAGATGGAAGAGGAAAATGTATTTGTTTATAGTATTTAAGTGCTCTAGGCGTCAATATCCTGTTCAAAAGAACTGAAGCTCTTACACTTAACATCAACACTCTTGATAGTATCTCATGACATGCTTGCTTCCTGCTGTCTCCTGCAGAATATTTCGAAGCAAACGCAGCATGGCATGTGTCAAAGTGCCGCTTTATATTTAAACGTTTCAATTCTCCTCCACTGGGAGGAGACCAAGGGGCAGACCCCGGACCCGCTGGAGAGACTATGTTCCACAGCTGGCCGGGGAACGACTTGGGATCCTTCCGGGTGAGCTGGAGGATGCAGCCGGGGAGAGAGAGGCCTGGGCTACCCGTTTGAGGCTGTTGCCCCGCGACCCGACCCCGGAAGAAGCGGAAGATGACGGAACGTTTCAATTGATTTTCAATTTTTGGTCTCCTGAACCGAAGATCTAATTGGTTCCTATAGTTGCTACTGAGTAACTGTGGGCAGTTTAATTAAAACACCATCAATATTTTGAAAGCTATGACATCAAAAAAGAGTTATGGAAGCACAGACAGCCGGAGTGTCTAATGCATGCTGTGGTTTGAGGCTTAAAAATGGGACTCCCTGTATAAACGGAAGGGGAGCAGATCACTTGCACTAAAACATTTCCTTCTTACGTTAGAATGTGGGTGTGGCAGAGAACAACCACGTATTTAAATTCTGTCCAAACACTTTGCGGTCTCCTGTCAAGATACGAGACGCATAAGGATGTGAGGCCTAGCACCTCTGCATATGTCCAGAAATCGTAATCTCCTCCCCCTTCCTTCCACCTGGTCTTTGCGCCACGATAAGAAGCTCGGCATGACACAACCAAACTCCGCCCCATGATGCAATCCTTTTCGAAATGAGCGACTACTCTCGTCGAGATGTGAGGCTTTGCACTTTAGCTCATGCCCAGAACTAAGAAGCCTTTCCTTTGATCCTGGTCCTTTGAATTTCTTTGTAAACTCTGAGTTGTTTTTTCATCATCGTCTCACAACTACTCACTCTAAATTTAGTAGAAAGCAAAAGTGATTGTTTGTCTCTCTTTATTTCTCCGTGAATCATCTGCCTTTTAAATATTAATTGTTGAAGAAAAGAAAAGCATGCTTACATATTCGTTGGAAACTCGGTATATTCTGTCTAAATCTGCCAGGCTGTTCACACACACCACGTCCTCCATGTCACGTATCGTTACCAGATCTGTGAATTTTTCTCTGCAGTATTGCTGAGCTTGGGGCCAGGTCTTTGCCTCATAAATGAACTTGTATTCACGTGGATCCGTAGAGAAGGTGATTGAAAAAGCTGCAAAAAAACAAAGATAATGATTAAAACTAAAATAATGATCGAATTTGTTCTGTAATAGTTTTACACCAGCCCCATAAAACATAAGCATCTAAGTTTAGATTAAGTGTAAACAAGCTTTAACCCTAAACTCACCAAATGTTTTAAAAAAAATGACTGAGTTTGTGAGCCCATTGACTTTTCAGAAAAAATTCTGTAGAAATGATGCTTTAAAGTTCTTTGTTCATTTCACCCTGTATTAAAAAGGCACTGCCCTGGGCGGCTGCCTGCTGCGGCTGCCTGCCACGGCTACCTGCTGTGGTGTCTCCTGTTGTTTTAGCAATCGGTCGTCTATGTTTAAATTTTTCACTGATTTTCTGCCCCTTCTTTTGCTTGTGTTTGTCTCGTTCTGGAGATGCAACTTTGTGCACTCTTTGGACGTTGTTTTGGTCTGCATTGTTTCACTTTGAATCTGGTGATCTGGTGAACCACCCAAATCCACAGTAGTTGGAAGAGTTGGTGGAGGCCCGACAAAACTGAGAAGGAGACTATCTAAAAAAAGGCGCTTTGAGCTCAGTGTCCCTTCGGTTGTCATGGGTAACGTTTCGGTCGCTCGCTGGCAAAATGGAGGAACCAAGCAGGACTATAAATTGGCCAGTTTAGTGTGCTTAACTGAAGCCCGGCTCCAGGTACTCATTCTGGATTGGCAGCTGTTCAGACATCAGGTTTCACACCGTGTCAGTGGACCGGCAAAGATCACTGAAAGGGCGAGGGCATTGAGGCAATGTTGTTTTTGGCAGCCATCTGAGTTTTAGTGTTGGCTTAGTCTTTGGAAGAAAAATTAATTTAAGTTTCAGTCACATTTTTGTCATCTGTATATATTTTATTGTTAGTCAAGTTTTAGTCAGCAAAGACTTAAAACGTTTTTGGTCTAGTTTCAGTGTAAAAAGCAAAAAACAAAAAATATTCTTACTTTAACAATTATGGTTCCATTCCGTCATCTTCCGCTTGTTCCGGGGTCAGGTCGCGGGGGCAACAGCCTCAAACGGGCAGCCCAGGCCTCTCTCTCCCCGGCTGCATGCTCTAGCTCACCTGGAAGGATCCCAAGTTGTTCCCCGGCCAGCTGTGAGACATAGTCTCTCCAGCGGGTCCGGGGTCTGCCCCTTGGTCTCCTCCCGGTGGGACGTGCCCGAAACACCTCGCCAAAATCATTTTGTTGTCATTATATTTGATGAAAACAACCCCTCATCGAGGTGTTTGCAATAATGAAATATGATCCAAAAATGATATGTTCTGGGTCAAACATGATCCCACTTATTACCTTGATGTTAACGGGCTTAGTAAAATGTACTCTAAAACAAACATGGAGCTGGTTTAGTGAAGCTAAAACCAGGGCGATGCGCAGGCATCAATTAAAATCTGAGAGCATCCTGGCTGGTGCATTTTGTACAGCTGGATTTAATGGAAAAAATAACTATTTAGAGCTGATTGGAATGAGTTACAAAAATCCAATCTGGAGATTATGAGAGCAGTGATGATTTTGTTGTATCTTTTTGTTTTGGAGGAAACATGAGTGGGTTGTTTGGAAAGGAATTGGGAGTCCAAGATCACTGCCAGCTGACGTTAGTGGGGGGACGTTAGCAGAAAGGAGGCTGAGATGGTTGTGAATATGGGAAATGGACTTCAGATTTAGAGGAAATTCTGCACCTTCCAACTGTTCACATGATTGAAGCGGTCAGGCTTCACGCATCATTTAATAGATCAGTGTGTCGTCAGTACAGCAGTGGAAGGACAGGTCAAGATGGGAAAAAAACATGTCCTTACAGTAGGTTTCATAACTTATCTAAGAAATATAAATAAAAACACAAATCATCTGTGATCCAAAGCGGGTTTTGACAGTCTCCCATGTCGCCATGAAATCTAAATGAGTTCAAACTGAACTTTCTCCTTCAGCAGCTCAAAATAAATCATTAGAGACTCTGAGGAGCGCTGTCTCTGTGCTTTGTAAAGTTCTAAAACCAGATCAAAACTCAAAGATGTTGTTGTAAAAGCTGATTACTGACATTAAACTTTAAACCATTGTCCAAACTTTTA
Source organism: Neostethus bicornis (assembly GCA_902685375.1). Lineage (NCBI taxonomy): Eukaryota > Metazoa > Chordata > Actinopteri > Atheriniformes > Phallostethidae > Neostethus > Neostethus bicornis. The sequence continues at coordinate 21,943,986 of LR738560.1, forward strand.
TAGTCAGAGGCACAAAAACGGTTTTATCTTTAAAAGCAGTGTCACTATTACATGTTCACTGTTGTTGACAGAGCTTTAGCACAGATTTATTTAACAGAAATAACACTTACCTGCTAAAAAACAGATGCAGTGAAGACATTTCTCCATCTTTGTAAACTCTCCAATGACACCTGTCAGTGTGTCGTTGCATCAAGTTCTCAATCCACTTTTACTACGTTGATTAATCCACATGCAAAAGAATGCAAACCTTATCAAGCACAAAATTAAAAACTAAATGCAAATAGTTTATTTTAAATTCAAAATTGCAAAATTTTACTTCACAAGATCTTCATAAAAAACAGAAATTGCGGCAAAAAAAAAACATTCTGAACGAGTTTTGTTTAAAAGACACAGACACACAAATAAAAGTAATTATGTTTCCAAAGTTTTTAAGAAATTTAAATCTTTTTAATCCAGAGTCATAAAAATGTTTCTTTACATACCGGCACCGGTACGTTCTGTATTTTTTTTTTTTCCTTCACTCATAAAGACACTTATTCTTTGTTCAACTCCACTAAGTTATATCTCGTTTTAAAGCTAAGACTTTCAAGAAAACGATCGTAACATCCATTCTCATGTTTTCACTAGTTTCAAGAAGAAATAACTATTTATCCGGAAACAAAATCAAACTGTGTAAAACGCATTTCTTACCGGTCATCAAGTTCTGACGGCCTCAGACAGGTTCGATCTTCATGTGATTGGTCTCATTTTGTCCGTAACAATCCACAGAACAACTATATGAAATTGTATTTTCTCAAAAGTAAACCAGTTTGGAGAAATACTCCAGAAAACGTGATTTTTTTTTCTGTGAGAAATCGTAGCAGTCGCGTTCCAATCTCCATAGTAACTGCCAAGCTGTGTTTTTAAGTTCATCCTGGGTATGTTTCTTTTCTTCACGAAGTTATCTACAAAATGAGACCGTTCGCAAAATTTTCCGATCATGGGTTTGTTTTTTACAAGGCTTTGAATGAAACAAGTGCTCCTCCTTCAGCTAACAGCAAGGTTAGCTTGTTAGCTGCAAGCTGGGTAATCACATCACTTAAAAATATATGATTAGCCTATAAAGATAGCTGATACTTACAGCTTCAAAACGAGGGGATTGGTCCAAAACCGGACCAATCCGATCGCTTGTTATTCAGCTGCGTAATGGAATTTTACAACATAAACACGCCGCCATCTTGGTGCGTAAAAGCTGCATGTCTCAGCTTCATGAGGGCAGACAGACTGAGTGATTGATCACAGATTGACTGATTTTGAACTTCAATTTGACAGATTGAAGTTTATTTTCCACTTTTCTTAAGGCAAACTGTATTTCTGGGGTTTTGGAGCATATTTTTATCCGAAAAACTTATTGTGCATGATTTTTATGAAAAAAATTATAATTACAGCCAAAATTTAATGATATGGAGGTAGCAGAGATGAAGATGCTGAGGAGCTCTCTGGGAGTGACCAGGATGGACAGGATCAGAGGAACAGCACATGTTAGAGGTTTAGACATAATTATTTAATTATGTAAATAAAAAAAAAAAGGAAAACACAAAAGAAGATCTGTGGGAGGTTTTTAAAGTCACAGAAACACTAATATGCATTTTTTTATGACTAAAAAAGTGATAGAATGGCAAAAATTCAATTTGTGGCTTGTTCCGATTGGACATTTTTATACTAAAAGGTCAATAAATCAAAAACTTTTGTACCTAGAGATCTGAAACTTTACACAGTTGTTGTCAACAAGATTTTTATCATACAAATGGAAGGAATTATGCCTACTAAGAAGTATGTCTTGGCTAGGGACATTGGAAAATGAACAAAATTAGACGAGGTTAAAAATTTACAATTTTTTCATGTCTGAACTTCTGTAGGTTTTTTGTTATTGAAGAGTTTTATTTTAACATTTGAGTTCTTGTTTTTACCTAAATAAAACATATCATTTATCCAGTTGTATATTTCATTTCTTGTGCATGATTTTTATGGAAAAATTTATAATTACAGTAAAAAACATCTACATTTAAAAAAAATATGAAAAAAAAATATCTGTGGGAGGCATTCAAAGTCACAGAAACACTAATATGCAGTTTTTATGACTAAAAAAGTGATGGAATGGCAAAAATTTAATTTGGCACATTTTGGCACAGATTTGGACAGCTTGTTCCGAATGGACACTTTTTATAGTAAAAGGTCAATAGGTCAAAAACACTTGTACCTAGAGATCTGAAACTTTACACAGTTGTTGTCAACAAGATTTTTGTCATACAAATGGAAGGAATTATGCCTACTAAGAAGTATGTCTTGGCTAGGGACATTGGAAAATGAAAAAAATTAGGCGAGGCTAAAATTCTACAATTTTTTTTTATGTTTGAACTACTGTAGGATAGGTTCTGAAATTCTGACACTCTCCATGTACATATCTACAGAAACTAGAAGGTCTAAGCTTTATTTTGATGTATAGTACTAGCATGTGAGATGAAATATGTTGCTATAATAAGCAATGGCATTTGGGTATGTCCAACTATTGTGCACAGCTCAAAAATAGGTGGGTGTTTTAACAGCATAAATCTGGTCTGCCCGCAGACCGCAAGTTAACCGGAAATTTGTGAGTTCGCATCCCACTGAGTTCACGTCTAGGTGTCCTAGGAGAAGACACCTAACCCCTCGTTCCCCTCACCATTGGTGCCGTCATAGGTGGCAGCCTGCTGCGGTGTAGTGCAGCACACAAATTTCCCGGTTAGGGATTAACAGAGTATATTAAACAAATAAATACAAATTAATGCAGATTCCCCTGACAGACTGGCGACCTGTTTGGGGTGTACCCTGCCCTTCGCCTTAAATTAGCCGGAATGGGCTCCCGCACCCCCCCGCACCCCTTTAAGGGATAGACGGATAAGAAGATGACTGACTGACTGACTGACTTATGCAAATTCCTCACATTAGTTCTTATCTTTGTAAATTTTGTGACATTTGCTTCTAATTACTCGTAGTAACTGGACTACGAGTTCCTTTTTAATCAGTAAATTTGTTTGCTTGTCCTCAGACGTGAGGTGAGCGTGCTGTGAAGATCCTTCTTATTTGCCTCATTCCTTTTTGCATGCGTCGTCTTTAGTTACAACTCTAAAAAAATCACTACTCATCCTTGAAATTGCACTTGAAAACACAAAAAGAATAAAAGAGGCAAATTTCTTATTATAAAAGTACTTTTTACCTAAAAACAGAAAAGAAGAGTTGTTTGCTTTCTCATGATGTAAAATCCAGCAGGTTTTTTTTTCTTTAGTGTTTCACATTTAAAAGATAAATTTGTATTTATTATAAACTTAGTCAACATTTCACATCCACATTTAGACAGACAGACAAAAGGACTTCTTCTGGACAATGATGTTTGCAGATGACATATTGATCTGTAGTGAGAGCAGGGAAGAGGAGGAGGAAAAGCTGGAGAGGTGGAGGTTTGAACTAGAAAGAAGATGAATGAAGATTAGTCAGAGTAAGACAGAGTACGTGTGTGAATGAGAGGGATCCAAATGGAAAAGTGAGGTTACAGGGAGAAGAGATAAAGAAGGTGGAAGATTTTAAGTACTTAGGATCAACAGTCCAGAGCAATGGAGAGTGTGAAAAAGAGGTGAAGAAGCATGTGCAGGCTGGAATGGGTGAAGAAAAGTACCAGGTGTGATAGAAGAGTTTCAGCTAAAATGAAAGGAAAACTGTAGAAAACCGTGGTGTGAGCGGCCATGCTGATTGGTCTAGAGCAGGGGTCACCAACCTTTTTGAAACTGAGAGCTACTTCAAGGGCACTGAGTAATGCAAAGGGCTACCACTTTGATAATACATTTCTGAAATCACAAAGTTACACAGTGTACCTTTAATTTGATATTATTATTAATGATATTCTATGTAAACACACTGATTGTTAATGATCCGTCACAATAATTATTTCAGTATGATTAAACAAGGTAGGAAACAGATACATTTCAATATGCAATATCCAAGTGTTTCATTTTCAAATGATCACTTCCACAACATTTTGCAGAAAATCTTTTTCAATTTTTACTAACAGTTATCAAATCATAAACTGTAAATGTACTACAAACCATGTTTGTACAAATTATCAATTATGTAAGATTTAACAAAAATCTACTCCTTTCAAAATAAGGACGGCAGATGAGACACACACAGCTTTCTTTCACGTCAGTAAAAAAGAACTCTTCCTCCAATTCACTATGAAAATGATAAGTTTTCTTCCTTTTTTCTGCCATTTTTTTGTGGGTAGAAAACGCGTTCATAACCTCATCTTTGCAGCGCTCTTTAGCTCATCTCGGCAAAGCTGGTTTGTCATGCGCACTAGACCGACCTCCGAACCATACTATGTCAGAGTTCGTATATTAAACTTTTTTTTGTGATATACATTTTTTAAATTATTTTTATTTATTTTATTTTTTATCATATTTATTTTTTTTTGCACACCTGTATGTAAGCAAGTTCGTAGTCTCTGATATTCTTCATTGACATGGCAATAAAAGCATTCTGATTCTGATGTATTGGTTTTTAAATTTACATCACTGCAAATTAAATTCAAAAAGAATTGCAACATAATTAAATAAAATCTTAGACAGAGCTAATTCCTGATTAGTGCTATTTTTAGAACTGGCCTGCGGGTGATTGATGCGGTCGCTGCGGGCGACCTGGTGCCCGCGGGCACCGGGTTGGTGACCCCTGGTCTAGAGACAGTGGCACTGAGAAAAAGACAGGAAACAGAGATGGAGGTAGCAGAGATGAAGATGCTGAGGATCTCTCTGGGATTGACCAGGATGGACAGGATCAGAGGAACAGCACATGTTAGAGGTTTAGAGATAAAATAAGAGAGGCCAGGCTGAGATGGTTTGGACATGTGCAGAGGAGAGAGAGAGAGTACATCAAAAGAAAGATGCTGGGTTTGGAACCACCAGGAAAGAGGACTAGAGGAAGACCAAAGAGGAGGTTCATGGATACAGTGAAGGAAGACATGAAGATAGTTGGTGTGACTTAAGAGGATGCAGCAGACAGGGTTAGATGGAAGAAACTGACTTGCTGTGGCGCCCAACGTGGGGCCGTGAAGGTTACCGTGCCGCATCCCCTCCGATCATCTCCGAGCTCGCTGACAAAGAATACGAGGTAAGAGAATTATCTCTTAAATTGGTGATTTAATTGGTGATTTGGTTTGGGGAGGCGGCACGGGGCCTGGCGGCTCCGAACTTGGACTCGGCTGTGCTCGGAGGGAGTGAGAGCCATAAATTAGGTTGATTTAATTGGCAAATAATATCTAAAATAACAAAATAAATAAACTAAGCATTAATCAATTAAAAGAAACTTAAGTACAAATAAGCCCCCCCCCCCGTCCTTCAGTTTTAGGAGGAGGGGAGGAGAAGGAAAAAAGGATCCAAAAATGTGTGAAGCGCTGTTTTGAAATTCTGGTCTGCTAGAGAAAAGCAGAGGCAGAGAAAAAGTTGTTTGGCCATCAGCTTAGCCCAAAGCTGTGAGTGTGTCAGGCTGCAAGGTAGCAGCTGTTATACGAGTGCTGAAATTCTGGATAAACTTTGGCGAGCCAGCCAGGCGAGCGGGGCGCATGGAAAATGTGACCTTAGAGCTCAGATGAGTAGGTAACGTAAACCTTGATTGCGTCAATCCGAAGAGCTTACACGTCCCTGGGCTCAATTAAAAGGACGGACGCAGCGTGCCTACAATTGAATACGTGGAAAATTTTCTGCGCTAAGGGAGGGCTCCTCCACGGAGGAGTATCCCCGTAAGTTCGTTCAGCACTTAGTGGGTGATTTTATGACAATAGACTGATCAAAATATTATAAATAACTGCTAGATTGTGTCCGGACGCATTATTCCTCAAATCCTGTCTTGACTATATGTATACTTCCAAACTTCTTCTTTCGCTTACGTCCTATACGCTCGGGCTCTCCTTCGAGCGAGTGTGTGCTTTCCTGTTGGTGGGTTCCCTGTGTGAATCTGCTGTCTCTGATTGGGGGGAGGGCCGGCTCTCTGTGTGTGGGTATGTGTGTGAAAGCGCATTTTGATTGAAACCAGATGTGCGGAGCGCGTGGAATGTGTGCGTATGCTTGTGTGTAAACTGAGAAAGCGCTCAAGAGTAAACTAAAAAGACTGGAGCTCCATAAAAAGTTAAAATCTGACGTAACAAAACTTTGAAACTGTACTTAAGAACCAAACTAAAAAGACAAAATTATCTCTATTGGTCTGGACTCTTGTACAGAATAAACTGATGATTATAATCTCGTGCAAATGTGTAAATGCTTTGTAAATTTGTGCGCATAACATGTAAAAAGGGCGTAGCGTAGAGGCTGTGTGTGTGTTCCATTTGTTTAATCTGAATCTCACTGTGAGCTGCGTAGCTGGTTCTGTGGATGAGGATTGAGCGTTGGAGTTGCGGTCTATTTCCCCAGTGGACAAGCAGTAGACTGGATCAAATATCGATTACGTAGGGCGGTCTCCTGTCACGCCCCTTGCATGTGTATGGCTGATGCGATTGTAGGAGGAGACAAAAGGAGGAGAAAGGTGATAGGGGAGTGGACATAGTTTATGCTGCTGTCTGGGTTGTGCTTGGAGAGTTGCCAAAGAGCCCCCACCAGCTCTCTCGCTCTGACTGTGCGAGCAGGCTGATAAGGAGAGAAAAGAAAAAGAACGTTTTTTCCAAACCCTTTATTTTAGAAAAAACTACTCATTCCAACTTAGGAGTTTAGCTTTAACTCAGTTTAATTATTTTGAGCAGGGTAACATCCCTACAATAAAAGGAGCATAAAATAAGTTAACCTGAATTGATTAACCATTTAGAACGAATAAAAAGGACTTTAAACGCGAACAAAATAATAAACACATTTTAACAGTCAGCTTAAACAATCCCAATAAGGAAGATGGCCTTGCAAACGAAGGCAACCTTGACTCCAAACACTATTTTAAGTGTGAAGTACCCACAGTGGGTCAATGAAATTCCAAAAATATCGGAAAAATGGCACAAGCGAACTCAAAAGCTCGACTCACCTTGGCCTAAAGATGGTACATTTGATGTTTACGTGTGCACAATAATGGAAACTCGAATTAAAGATTACAAACCTAAAGATCACAGTAAAAAACGCAACCAAAAGAGACAGACTGAATTACAAATACTCGATTTGTTTAGAACCGAAGGCCAAAACTATAGAGATAAAATCAGAGAAAAACGAGCTGAACTGAACACTCTTAAAATAAAGAGCAACAATGAGAAAAACCTAGATTTCAATACATCTGCAGGAATATACCCATCTCTAGCTGGAACATTAAGCATTAATGGGAACTTTGAATATGACAAAGCAAATACCCAGAAGGGAGTCAGCTTTAATTTAAATGCGGAACCTTCTCCTCAAAGGGCACCGGGAAGATCAGTGGAAGCTGCCGAACTGGAGAAAGGAGCAGAAGGTGGTCGCTCTCCATCTGCAGAGCAGGGTCAGTACGATAGTGTTGAGGGGATAGAACGGGAAAATCCACAGCCTCAGCATTGTAGCACAGGACGGAAGGAAAGAAAGACCAGACTGAGCCAAGTACTAGACTGCTATAGTGAACGAACTTCTCAGACAGGGGGAGCACAGAAGGGGTCGTTCTGGATTGATTTGGCTGACCCATTAAACGCGAATCAACCCAGAGGAAGGGAAAAAACATTTTTTGATGAGTGTGAAGAGGAACTAAATGAAATGTACAACACATATTGTGGTAAGAAGCTTGACCCTTTGTCAGTAAATGCAGAAGCTCACTCCGAAACAGTCGGAAATCAGAAAAAAGGAAGAGAAGAGCGATATGATCTTAGATATCGGCCTCACATACATACCAGATCGATATACTGATCCAGGTCAATTTCCAATTTTAATAAAAGGAACACAGGCACACTACATACCATGGCAGTCTGTGGATTTGACTGGGCTGGTTGCCCGGCTCCCTGACTTACATGACGGTGCAGCTAAATGGATTCGAGTCTTTGAGGAAGAGACAGTGGGGAAGATGTTGGCTATTGGTGACATAAAGGCAGTTCTGGCACAGGTTTTGGGGGTTCCAGCTATGGAAAACATCATCCACAAGACTGTTTATGTCTGGATGAAGAGTCACAGGGCTGATGGGACTGAGTTTAATGCTTACCGTGCTTCCATATGGCGGGCTCTGAGGGAGGAATTTCCCAACAAGATTGACCGCAAAGCACTGAAAGGTGAGCCATTGATGGACAATGAGAATCCCATTGCATACATAAACAAACAAATGAAGAGGTGGAAGCAAGAGACAGAGGAGGAGCCTGAGTGCTCTCCGCTCTTAATGACTCTGTTCAGAGAAACAATAATTGAAGCCTTGCCGGCCCCAGCCCAGGCCAAACTGGAGGATGTGGTGGGGCTGAGTACTATGCCACACAGACAGTTCCGGGACCATGTGGTCCACGTGGTTGAAAAATACAGAAAAGAGCAGGAACAACAGAGGGAGCAAGACATGCGGAATCAGAGAAAAGTCACGCAGCTCCAGTTGAATGAACTGCAGAACAAAGGCAGAGCGAAGACGCAGGCACCGGTGCTGAGTGCTGAACCAAGGGACAGTGCAGGATGGGTGCCAGCACAAGGTGCAGCCCCTCCAGTGAGATCACAAGCTCCCCAAGTCCAACAACCACCAGTCGTTAATGTGTACTCCCAGCCAAGGCCTCAGAGGGGGAGTCCAAGGGCTTCACAATCTCCAGGTTTGTGTTGGGGCTGCCAGTCGCCGAGCCATTTTTGGAACCACTGTCCTCAAAATGTAGGAAAAGCTCCACCAGGCGGGGCGTGGGGTCGCCAGCCAAGGCCCGGTCAAGGCCCAGCAGCCGTGCGGAAACCTAGTCCAGTCAACCACTGGGCAGGTCCAAAATATGGTTATTAGGGGTGCCCAGAGAGTCCTACGGGGGAGAATCAGTTTCCAATTATATCTACGGAACCAGGAAAAGAACCCATGATACATGTAAGATTGGAGAATAAATTAACACCTATGCTAATAGACACTGGAGCATCATATACTTGTGTAAGTCCAGCCTATGCCGCACACCTCCCCATGTCAGACAAGTTTGTCAAGACAGTAGGATTCTCGGGAAAAACTCAAATAACCCCAATGACAGGTCCAGTGTCTATAACCATGGCAAATAAAACAGCAAAACTACCTATTCTTGTGTCTGATCAAACACCTGTAAACCTACTAGGAAGAGATGCACTTTGTAAATTAAAAGTTAACATTCAGTGCTCCCCTCAAGGGGTGTTCATCGACGAAATTGGCGTGAATTATCAAATGTGTCAGCAACTGCAATGTGCAAAAGTTTATTGGCTAGGAAATTTTAAAGAGCAAGTGAATAACGTTGTAGCACCATGGAAACCGTTCTTACATATGCAAATTCCAAAAGCGCGGAAACCAATTTCTGAATATCACTGCACCATGTTCTATGATCCTTCCTGTAGTGAGATTTTTGAGGAAAAGTGGGATAAATTGACAGAAAATATAACCGTTGAGTTAGTGACAAATTACATTATTGTTGGGAAACAGGGAGCAGCTATTAATGTGGAGGCAAACCCATTTATCTCAGACTGGTATAATGTTCCAGAATCAGAGCCACACATTACCCTGTTAGTAAACGAAGGTCTTGAACCAAAAGACCTGGGACCAATGATTAAAACCGCAAAGCAGCAAACATGGGTACAGACAGAAAACCCGTTGATGTCCAAAACCAGGGATGAGTCGATGCTCAAGATCCTGTGTGGAACTTCACTTATCGCAAAACCACAGGTCATAACAGTTCCAACTAAAAAGACTGTTAAACAAATGGTGCAGGCTCAAGAAAACCATCTAAAAAATGAAATGCTGAAGCAAGTACCAGATTATGTGTGGTCTAAACATGACACAGATGTAGGAGTGGTAAAGTCGGCTAATCCAGTCCAAATACAGTTGAAACCAAACGTGAAAATACCATACCGACCCCAATATCCATTAAAACCAGAGGCGGAAGAAGGAATTAGCCACACGATACAAGGGCTTCTGGATGCAGGTGTGCTAACTGAGGTATCCAGCCCGTGTAATACCCCCATTCTACCAGTGTTCAAGGCAGGAAAATCTAAGTACCGGTTAGTGCATGACTTACGAGCTGTGAATGAAATAGTTCAGGACTGGCCAGCTGATGTTCCCAATCCTCACACTTTGCTCACAAACATTCCTCCTAAAGCTAAATTTTTTACAGTAATTGACTTATGCTCAGCTTTTTTCAGCATTCCGTTAGCTGAAGAGTCTCGGTATCTTTTTGCGTTCACATACAGGAAAAAGAAATATAGCTACACCAGGCTACCACAAGGATTCAAACATAGCCCCCATGTGTTCAACCAAATTTTGAGAAGGGACTTGGAAGGTCTACAAGTTAGTAGTACGCTGCTACAATATGTCGATGACTTGCTGATTTGTTCAGAAACAATTGAGGAGTGTCACAAAGACTCTGTGATACTGCTAAAGAGACTGTCCGAGGGGGGACATAGAGTGTCTCAAAACAAAATGCAGTACTGCCAGTCACAAGTAGAGTATTTGGGAAGAATGATCTCGCATGGAGCCATTGCGTTGACTCCGTCACAGTTGGAGGGAGTCAGTAAGGCTCCACGGCCTCGAACAGTGGGTCAAATGATGACGTTTTTGGGGATGACAGGTTTTAACTCAGAGTGGATTGAAGATTATGCCCTTAAAACAGCTCCACTTCGAGAGCTGATGAAGGAAACAGGGACACAAGCCTTGTCAACTCCTTTACAGTGGACCAGAGAAGCCACAATAGCTTTTGAGACTATCAAACAGGAAATGCAAACAGCGCCTGCGTTAGCAACGCCAAATTATGAGAAACCTTTTTTACTATATGTGTCAAATCGCCATGACATGTATGCGACAGCCGTGTTGATGCAGGAGACGTGCAGTGGGAGGAGGAAGCAACCCATTGCCTACTATAGTTCAAAACTTGACAGTGTAGTACAGGGATGGCCGCCATGTTATCAGGGCTTGGCAGCAGTGTACTATGCTTATGCGAAAGCCTCATCAGTAACGATGGGGTATCCAGTGACCATCTACACTCATCACAAAATAACAGAATTGGTGGATCAGGGAAGGTTTGTGGTGAATCAATCAAGATGTGTGCAGTTTGCAGCATTGTTAACACATCCTGATGTGACAATCAAGCGTTGTACTACGGTGAACCCAGCAGATGTGGTTCCATTTGACTTTGAAGGGGAGCCTCATGAATGCGTGGCTGAGTCTATGAAATATTCCAAGTTGAGGCCTGATCTGGAGTCAGTCCCGCTAGTAAATGTCGATGTCACGTACTTTGTGGATGGTTCGTGCTACAGAGATCATCTGGGTAATCATGCAGGCTATGCTGTAGTTGAACCGAGAGAGGATGACTTTGCGACAGTTAAAGCGGAACACTGTGTGCAACCATGTTCGGCTCAGTTAGAGGCTGTGCCATCCAAAGATCTGGGGGCTGAATCCGTGGTGAAGTTTTTGGTTAGAGAGGTAATACCACGGTTTGGCTTCCCATCAAAAATCTCGTCTGACAATGGTGCCGCGTTTGTTCAAAAAGTAGCACGAGGGATCTTACAACAGCTGCGAATCAAACAACATCTGGGAGCTGTGTATCATCCACAGAGTCAAGGTCTCGTTGAAAGAGTCAATGGGACCCTCAAAACACGCATTGGTAAAATTTGTGCTAGTGCAAAGTTAAACTGGGTCGACGCTTTGCCGCTTGCTTTGCTGAGTTACCGCATGCAAACTCATAGTGCTACTCACTTATCGCCGCATGAAATGCTTACTGGCCGACCAATGCCGACCCCGCAGTTCAGGGAGCCGTACAAAGGCCCCACTTTGGAGCAGTTGCAAGGTGAATTATCTGAATATGTAAGACAACTAACTGCTATCCATAAGTCTATATATTTGCAGGAAAAACGTAAGGAGTCTCAGCTACAGGTGGAGTTGGAGAGGCTGGTGAAGCCAGGTGACCGGGTCTACATTAAGGTGTTCCGGAGAAAGTGGCACGAGCCGAGACGAGAGGGGCCTTACGTGGTGGTTCGAGCTACGCCAACTGCTGTCCAAGTCGAGGGCAGCACCACGTGGTATCATCTCAACCACTGCACCAGGGCTACCTGCCCAGATGAGGAGAGTAAAGTGCCGTTGGAGCTTCCAAGAGAGTGGTACGATGGGTCACACACTCCAGCTGCTAATGAGACTTGTTCTGCTCTGGCTACTGACAGGAAACCTGCAGAGTGCAAGCCTGTCAGAGACATTGGTGCCTCACGAGAAGCCACAGACAAAGGTGAATCTGACTCGGGAGGAGGCGGGTCCGGACCAGGAGGGCCTGCCACCGAGACCACAGACTGCAGTTGGGGTTAAGTTTAACAGAAGTTCGCAGGTTGTGGCCAGATCTCCAGGGCTATTGGGGGAAGGGATATCGATGATTAGCCGTCTCTTTACATCGAAGGTTAAGAGGGTTCTGCGGCTAGACCCGGTCAGCAGACTGCAACTAACCAAGGGCCTCTTTTGTTAAGTACGAGGATAGCCCCAGAGCAGGGAAACCAGGACGTTGGCGTACGAGGGAAACAGATAGTGGTTGATCTAAATTTCACTGGATATGTTGACCTTTCTGACGGGACAGATGGTCAACAAGGGGGTGAGAGTGAGCAGTATGGTCAGGATAAGACAGGACTACACGTGAGGAGTTTTGGGAAGATACAAGAGAAACTATGGTTAAAAGCCAATCACAATAGCTGGTACAAGTGGGCGTGGTATACAGCTAAAGATTTAACATCAAAAGAGTGCGTCCTATGTTCTGCAACACCAGGTTCAGTCCCCGTAGTTGTACCAGAGAAACACACGTTTGAAGATTGTGCGAAAATACAGCAGCAGGAATGCAGAGAAGGTCGATTTGTCCCACCAACACAGGTAATGTCACTCTTCAAACTCCCGATGTGTGCAATTCAGTGCAGGTTAATGCATGGATATCAGGATAATCTAAATTATTTAAGCAGGAAACACCTTACTAAAGTGTGTGCTGATTTTCGGAATGGATAAATTATATTTATTTTAACCAACAGCGAATGTTTAACATCACCAGTGAAGCATTAAAGGCCATAGGAGAACAAGTGCATGAAACTAGTCGTATGGCATGGCAGAATAGGCGAGTGTTGGATTGGATGTTGGCAGAGAAGGGTGGAGTATGTCACATGTTTGGAGAATATTGCTGTTCCTACATCCCCAATAATACAGCTGTAGAAGGAACGTTCACGAAAGCGATGGAGAAACTTAGTGGACTGCAGACTGAACTAGCTGAAAATGCAGGGCAGAATGAAGCTTGGAGCTGGTTGGGTTCTTGGGGACAGTGGAAGGATGTGCTTGTAAAGGCAGCTTTAGGGGCAGCTGTGGTCCTTATTAGCCTGATCCTGCTGGTCGGCTGCTGTGTGCCAGTCACAAAGAGCCTGTGCCTCAAACTCCTGGACGCGAGGGTCCAAAAGATGACGGTGAACCGAATGGCTGAGTTCCAGATGGTCCAGATGCACATTGAGAACCTGTGTCCCGAGGACACCAAGGGAGGAAACGGCTGGAGTGACGTAAGTGTGTGACCCCGGCGTGGGAGGTGTCACAGGAGCGGAAAGACCTCTGGAGCTGTCGGAAGTATCTTTCAGTAAACTCCTGTGGCTGGAACAGCGGAGAACTATTTCATTTTTCTTTTCTTTTGCTCGATTGAGGAACAGCTGGTTTCCGCAGCTGTAGAAGAGTGCGCGTCATTGACTATGAACGAGGACGGTAATGAAAGGGAACTCCCTCTGCAAGTCCGGAATTGCAGAGCTGTCAAAGGAAAGAGTCCGCAACCACGTGACTTGTCATTTTTGTGACACTGACCTGGGTACAGGTCCAGACAAATGCGAGACTGTGAAAGTCGGTTGGAAGACTGTTGGGACTGAAACAAAAGTTTGTGAAAAAAAAAAGAAAAAAACATATAATGGAGTGTGATGTCATATGTGTTTGGATGAAGTGTCTTTATAACTGTTCTACATGATTATAAATTACCTGCCTGCAATAAGGTGATGTATCTGGGGACATGTGTATCCTGCGGGGTTGCTGTTGGACGGCGCCAAAGCAGCAGTATAGTTTCCCCTCTACCAATCAACAATTTGAGTATGTCAAAGGGTCTGATCGCCGGAGGGGTTTTCGATATTGCACATATGACTCACAGATGCATACCTGACTGTGATCGTTGCAAGCTGCTCCTGTGATAGTAAGACACAGAGTAGGGGGTGACGCTTAATGTGTTCAGAAAATGCGAGGTGGAACTGATGTTATATTCATAGGATCATACCTACATCATCTGCTAGACTTATAGTTACTACAGTATTATCTGTGTGAGGTTCCTAGAGGGTTATGAATGTACATGATTTTACTCATTATACGTTATCATGTTTTGAATCCAATTTTGTAATCCAATGTTTTGTAATCAAATTTTACTGTGCATTCGCACTATATATTTCACTGTGGTAGTCCGTATAAATGCATACGAAGCTAAGTTTACTGTGTAGCCCAGCACATCAGTTATACATGTATTACTCTTTATCTGCGCATTAGACACCTGCTTGTGAGCAGCACTTACAGGAATTTTCATCAAGTGTTGCATAAGGTTTGCACTATTTCATACCTGTAATCATTTGCATTAGTCACAGGCTTACAGTTTACTCATGTCTATTAAAGTACAGAGGGTGTCTACGTGGTGTTCGTGGCAATTGAAGGTCGCTTCGCGACCTGAGGGGGGATATGTAGGAGAAAAGTTTATCTTGGGTTTCTGTGGGAACTTGGCTTGACCGAGGAACTGGGCTGTGGAGTTGGTGGTGGTTTGTGTAATGTGTTTGTGTGCCAGAACATAATGACCCAGGTTATCAGGACATGGTCCTGCCAAGTGTCCAAACAATTGGATAAACAAAATGTTCCAGGAAAGGTAGTTGTGTAAGGACGATGTTTGACGCAGACGATTGTGTAAGACAGGATGTTAGGCCAAAAAGTGTGTGTGTGTACGTATAAATATGGGAGAAAGACCGAGATTGGGGGGCTCATTCTAAAAACTCTGACCGGTCACGCTGAAGTGTTCTCTGACTTTATTCATGAATAAACAGACCCTTTTGAGTACTGAGCTGAGTCCGATTCCACTTCATTTTCCCCAACACCCCCTGAAGGGAAATGCCGAAAGGAGAAGAAGAAGACAAAAGGACTTCTGTATTATGAGGTTTTATATGGAATCTTTTCAGGCTCACCATGTAAATAAATCTAGTTTGAATTGTTTTGACTTGTTTTCACAAATCAGTCTGAACATGTCTGAGTTTTAGAACTTTGCATGTTTATTTTGCATGTGCATGACCAGAGAGAGATGAGAAATGTGTCTAAGTGTATTTAAGTTCATTCAGAGATGGAGAAAAAGCAGAGAACAGAAAGGAGATGGAGATGTTTCTGCTGCCTGTCATCACCGTGTCTAGTAAGAAACTTATGTCATTTTTATTGATAAATTTTATTTGTGCATCCGTCCTGAGTGCGACTCTATCAAGTTTCAGCTTAAACATGATGGATGATTGATCCGATTGACCTAATATTTGTAAGAAAAAAAAGTTTTTAAAATGGTTTTTCAGGACTGGATTCATTTAGAATTAACTCTTTTTTTCAGTCTTTTGTTTTGTAATTGCAGAAAGAATTTTTTTTTTTGTACTTTTTTTTACATTTTCTATGGCAACAGTCCGATTTTCTACACAGTCATGGGGATTTTTTATGCCCAACTTAATGCATGTCATGCACCCAAACAGTCCGTGTCGTCTGGAAAACAAAACATAAAAATAAACTTTTCCAACCACGACTTTCCCTTAATTAAAATTTCTAAACACTGTCTTTAAATTCTCAATCTGGGGAGTTGCCACTTTACCATTGTGGTGGGGTTTACGTTCCCCATGAATCCCAAAAGCTGTCAACTAATCCCCACCTGCTTGTGGGTAGGCTTAGATGGTGAGGGAGTGTAAGATAAGCTCAATTATGAAGTATTTGTGTGTTTTTCACATCAGACATAACCATGTGTTTAACTTCTACTTTTAATACTAGAATCATCTAATAACCAACATTTCAGCTAAGTCTCCCACATACTGTTCACACGTTTGTTTATCATACTCCGGGACATTCAAGGCCACTGCTGGCTGCTGCTTTTATCTTAGTAAGGAGGGGAGGAGGGTGAGCAGAGAGTTTAGGACCAGCGGGCGTAAGGGCGCTCGCTCTCCTTCTCTCCTCTTTCTCAGCTGAAAAAGACAATTGATATCTCTGTTTTGTGAATTTTTATTGTTGGCTTTGATTCTGAAACTACTATTCTGAATAAAAGTCTTTTTTGGACTTAACATTTGGTGCCGAAACCCGGGACCCAAGACCTGGGCTTCGATCCGACGTGGGAGCAGGGAGGCCAAAGAATCTGTGCACAGCGTCCTCCCTTGACAGGACGGGCCAAGTCCCTGTGCCTGCGCCGGGTCGCGGTTCCAGTGACGGGTCCAATTTGGACGAGATCATCCCAACAATAAAAGGTAGGCTTGGCTGACCATTTTGAAACATAAATTTATCCATGCTTAGAGTGAAGGACTCAGCATATTTGTAGCCCTGGTTGGAGTGAATGACTCACCAGTTGTAGGCTTTGGTTAGAGTGAATGACTCACCATTTAAAGATAGGTTAGAGTGAATGACTCACCTTTTACCGACAGGTATCCGTGCTTAGAGTGAAGGACTCAGCATATTTGTAGCCCTGGTTGGAGTGAATGACTCACCAGTTCCAGGCTTTGGTTAGAGTGAATGACTCACCATTTAAAGACAGGTTAGAGTGAATGACTCACCTTTTACCGACAGGTATCTGTGCTTAGAGTGAAGGACTCAGCATATTTGTAGCCCTGGTTGGAGTGAATGACTCACCAGTTACAGGCTTTGGTTAGAGTGAAGGACTCACCATTTACAGACAGGTTAGAGTGAATGACTCACCTTTTGTAAAACATTCTTATTTGTTGTCTAGAGAGGTCAGCCAACCTACATGTTCACCAGAGAGAAAATTGTGGTTGAAGGAATTGTGTTTTTTTTTTTTTTTGGTTTGAAAAATGGTTCTGATTAAGGATTTTGATCATCCTGATTGGAGGAAAGTTTTGTTGTTGTGATGTTCATTTTGTTTATGCATTGTGAATTTCCGTGGCAAGATAGAGAAAGTTGTTAAACGAAGGAAAAAGGTTACGTTGTTCAAACTGGTTGTGTGCGTTGAGAGAGAAAAAGAAAAAAAAAAAGAAGCAAAGCTGCTGTGCGGGCTGTGTTTGTGTAGCTGCCGCATTATAGTGTGTGTGTGTGTGTGTGTGTGTGTGTGTGTGTGTGTGTGTGTGTGTGTGTGTGTGTGTGTGTGTGTGTGTGTGTGTGTGTGTGCGTTTTAGATCTGTATTAGTGAAGTCAGATAGTAAAGAAAGTTGATTGTGGTTGTAATTATACAAGAATAATACAACATGGGTAAAAATCTGACCAAGGAAATAAAAAACAGTCCAGATGTTAAGTTTATGGGGAAAACTTGCCCAGGCAGTTGTGACTTCCTGGAGAAGTGGGTCACTAAACATGGGTTCCAGCCCCACTTGAAGAATAGTGAAGGCATCACCACCATGATGAGAGCTCTGCTCAAAAGGCGGGAGGAAAAGGTGAAAAGGGGCTGAACCCGAATGGCATCGTGGACCTCGCCCAGGACCTCGACCAGGTCCTCTATATGGACCCCTTCATGGACCTCGCACCGGCGATGTCTGCTACAACTGTCACCAAAGCGGCCATTACTATAGAGACTGCCCACATCCTCCAAAGTCTCAAGGTCCTCTGAACAGAGAACCCAGATGCGACCGTAAACCCAGGGATCTCAGGGGTCCTCCCTACAAACAACAGCAGCAGCCCCCATACAACCCAGGCTTCAATCCCTTCGGGAACAAGTGACGAGGCTCCTCTCAGCCTGACCCTCCTGAGCATGACCAGAAAGGTCCTGAGTCCGATCAGGAGGACCCTCTGGTCCCAATTCCTATTTTCGACCTTTCCTCCTTACCTGGCTCCTACCACAACACTCCTGAAGCTCGCCTCACCCTTCTCATCGGTCCCAACTGCATCCCAGTCACCTTCCTCTGTGACAATGGAGCTGAGGTCTCCGTCAGCAAAGACAACATTCCAGGCCTCCGCCCCACAAAGACAAAGATCATAGTTATAGGCGCAGGAGGTGATGCCAAAGTTACTTTCTGGTCCGAAAACACCACAGTAGTTGATGAAGATGGAACTGAAATCTCTGCCCCCTTTATTATCAGTAACTGTTGCCCCATCAACCTCCTGGGCAGGGATTTACTTGTCAAACTACAACTGAACATAGTGGTTGGGCCTAGAGGCCTACGTGCTGAAAAAGTGGACTTTTCTACTGATGTCTTTGTGATGGAGGGGCAAGGCACCCCCGCCACTTTCTACAATCTGGATCTAACTCCCACTGGTCTCTCCTCTATTACTGAGGACCTACAAGACAAGACTATAGCCCTCATGCAAGGCACGCCCTGGACTCCGCAAAATAATTATCCTCTACATATCACCATGGCTTACACCAGAAACCCCCCTTCTGATAAGTACATACATCAGTTCCATGCTTTGGGCCCTCAAAGGGTGACGGCTACACATTTCCTCTGGGGTCAAGGTTGGGCCTGTGCCATCATGTCATTATCTATCGAAGCATCACTGCTGGCCACAACCTTCACTCCACATGTGTCTCTGGCGAAAAACCCCCTCCATGAGATGGAAAGATCTGCAGTATATTGCACAGGAAGCTATGGTCCACAACCACACCCTGTGGACTAAATTATCCCCCTCTCTATACCACAGACAACATACCAGGTACAATTCAATTCAATTTTATTTGTATAGCCCAAAATCACAGAATTTCCGTCTCAATGGGCTTCACAAGAAAAAGAGGAATGTATTAACACAGATACACAGCAAGAAAAATAACTAACAAATGCTAACTAAACAAGACTAGAACATTTATGCACTTAGACTCTCCTTCTCGGTGAGGAAAAACTCCTAAAAAACCCATCAGTGGAGAGATGTACATGTCCCCTCTACACTGGACCACCACAGCCATCCCACAAACACATCTTAGTGCATGACAACCTTATCTCCTCCATGTAGCTACTGATTTTCCAGACATTCCTGCCAGCCTATGGGCCACTTCCAAAACTGATGTTGGCCTCATGACCACAGCTTCTCCAGTCACCATTGAACCAAAAACCACCTACAGACCTCGGCTGCGACAGTATCCTCTCAAACCTGATGCAAGGGATGGCATCAGACCAGTTATCCAATATATGATCTCTGCCAGGATCATTATTGAGTGTCCCACTGCTCAGTGTAATACTCCTATATTCCCTGTGAAGAAAGCAGAATCTGGCAGCTGGAGAATGGTCCGGGATTTAAGAGCTGTTAATGCTGCCATCAAACAACGTGCGCCATGTGTACCTGATCCACATGTACTGCTGAATGAACTAGTACCCTAACAGAAGTGGTTCACAGTTATTGACCTCAGCAATGCTTTCTTCTGTAAACCACCGTTGTGTCTATGTGTTTTGTCTTGTGTGTGAATGAAAGAACTGAGTGTTTTAAAGATTCTAGCAGAATCTCACCAGTTCTTAATTTTTATTGTTTTGCCTGTAAAGAAGGACGTATTGGTGACTTGGAGATAAAGGATGGGTTTCATCCCTGAAAACTGATTCCGCTGTGTAAGTAGCACACAGTAGAAGGCTGGATCAGTGTCCTCTCTTCAGTCTCATGCCAAAGAACTTCTTTACTGGACTTGTATAAGTTTTAAATGAACTAAAAAGCATAGTTTTGCAAGACATTTGGTTATTTCCAAAATTCTTAAGATACAGGGAAGTCTAAAGTTAGAGGTCTTTCTTCAAATAAGAAAAAGAGAAAAGTAGAGTTAGTGATCTTAGAATTGAACAAAGAGACAAAATAAATAATTGGGAAAATTTGTGTGCTGCACCACACGCAGCAGGCTGCCAGCACGGCGCCAGTAACAATGATAAAAAAAAATAAATAAATAAAATAAAAAGAAGCACAGATCTGTGAGACTGGCACATCATCTCGCTGAATGACTGTCCACAGTGTTTATAAATTGACCCTGGCCAGGTTAATTTTTGGGACTCAGAAAGCCGGTTTATGATGCCAGTTTTTGAGATCAAAAGAAGTTTGTAAAATTATTACCTCATCAAAACCAAATTAGTGAAAATGACTAAACAGTAGTAAATGAATGAATAAACTGTAAAAGTTTGTTGTAAAAAAGAGCCTTAAATTTGGTTTAACTGTTCTGTTACAAATTTATTCTGAAATGGCTCAAAAAATGCTAGTTTTTCACTAAAGTGTGTGATTGTGAAAAAGATGGATCTTTGTGTGTCTGTTTTTTCTGCAGCTGGGTGCGTGTGTGTCTCTGTTCCGCTGCAGCTGGGAGTGTTTGTGAGCGTGAGTGTAGGTGTGTGTGTGTAAGTAGGTGTGTAGGCCTGTATGTGTAAGACTGTGCATGAGTGTGCAAGGTTGCATGTTCTCCCCGTGTTTGCGTGGGTTTCCTCCGGGTACTCCGGTTTCCTCCCACCCTCCAAAGACATGCATGTTAGGTTGATTGGCCACTATGAAATTGTCCCTAGAAATGAGTGGGTTGTGTGGATGGTTGTATGTGTGTGGCCCCCCGACAGACTGGCGACCTGTTCGGGGTGTACCCTGCCCTTCGCTTTAAATCAGCCGGGATGGGCTCCGGCACCCCCCACAACCCTGTTACGGGATAGACGGATAAGATGACTGACTGACTGACTGGTTACATGATAGGATGCAGTTTGTTTGTTTGTCTTGGGTAAAGAAGGAAAAAAAAAAGGGAACAAGTAAATGAGAGAAACAGATTAACATTAATTGTTTTTATATTTAGGAAAGATCATTTCTTTATATTTCTTTCTAAACATAATCAGATTGGAACATTGTGTTAGTTTTGAACTCAGGTTTGTCCATAATTTCACAAAACTTTTTATCTATGCTCTGACACCTGGTAAAGGGAAGTTAGTATTGCTGTCTCTAAGATTAATGTGGTGGTAGATAAAAATGTTTTTGGATACTGAGACAGATGCTTATTAATGAACTCGAAACATAATTTGAACAATTTTAAATTCTATCTTTTAAGATCAGAGCATTAGTTTGATCCAAAACTTCAGCCTTAGCAACAATTATGTTTTTCTCTAATCAACTAATTTGCAGAGTTGATTTTTCTTTGTAATTGACACCCCATATTTCAGCACAGTAACTTAAATATGGTCAAATGTGAGAATTGTACAAGATGAATAATGATTTTTACTGAGGAAATATTTTGATTTGTGCTGAACTTTGTGCAGTTAATAAATAGATTAATGAATATATAGCAGTAGCGACTAATAAAGGAAGTTTAGATCTGCAGATAAGTGTTTATGGTGATAGTCAGACGTGACTACTAATTTTATGTTGTAATCATAGAGGTCTCCCCCTATGTTTCTGATCCCACCTTTGATGCCATGCTGTACTGAAGGTCTAACCTCCTCCAAAATAGTTCAGATAAGATATTCCTACGCTTTAGTGCACCTGGCATTCCAGATAACAGAGAGACCCAGTAGAACACAGGATCATTGTTACACTATGATGAGAAACTAAAATGTTCAGATTTTAACGATCAGCTAATAATGTTGCCAAATACTGCTGTTTAATATAACATTTCCATAACAAAGAACAATTAACTTTTGTGACCTTTACTCATCAGACAGATGATGTCATTTTTGAGGCTTTGTAACCTCTGCAGAGCAATCCTATCCAGACTTCTGTAGCCGCTTCAAGTCGTAATATTTGGCAGGGTCTTACAGTTAAGAGATGAGATAACGTGAGATTCACAGGCTGACCAGGCCTTTGTGTTCAGCCACAAAAGATCATTTGGGGAGCATAAATTTGGATGTGCTGCGATGACAGAAACAGAAATAATTGAATTAAAACTATTTAACACACTTTGCAGAACCTCATGCAGTACTGGGAGTTTGGGAATTTTTATGGGACATGAACTCCACACGTACAGATAGCCCCACACCTACAGATAGCCCAAGTGTGATTTTAAACTGTAACTATAGTGAGCCACGGGCTTAGCCATGTCTCAACAGGGGGGGATGCTGAGAATAGTAGGGGAGGTATTTCACATTACCAAAGGTCTACACACCTATTTTAAACATTTTTGTAGAAGTTGTATCACATGTTGTAGACAATACGCAAGGAAATGTCAGACCACAGAGAGGAAAATGCCCAATTGGCACTTACCCGTTTGAGATCATTCACTTAGATTTCATTGAATTGAGTAGAAGTGGTCCCTACACAAACTGTTTGGTAATAGTTGATTCTTTGACCAAATGGGTTGAGCTGGTGCCATCCTACAAACTCAGCCCCTTTTGGATCTTATGTACACTGAACACTTCCCCCTGAACTCTGTTCCACCAAACTACTCCATCCCCTTTCCATCCCCTTTGTCCAGACAGTGGATTGTAAACACGGATTTATGACTTCCCTGCTACTCCAGCCCTACGGCTCAAAACTAAAACCGGTGGCCTATTACTCAAAGAAACTTGATCCAGTTGCTGCTGCACTCCCCCATGTATCCAAAACGTCTGTGCTGCAGCCATGGCAGTACAAGCCTCAGCTGAGTTAGTTTTATTTCATCCCCTCACTCTCCAAGTGAGTTACGCTGTTGATGTTCTCCTTCCACAAACAAAGATGTCCTCCACCTTTTTGTCACAACCACACCTTACCATCAAACGTTGCAACACGCTCAATCCTGCCACCCTACGCCCCATGACGGGGACGTCACCATTTACACTGACAGTCAATGTGCACCCTCCACATTTTTGCTGCACAGTGGGCCAGAAGAGAGGTTCAACATGCTCGGTTACTCATTGAGCTCCTTTCTGCTGTGCTCATACCGCGGACTATCTCTGTTTGTAAATGTAAAGCACATACTAAAGACACTGATCCCATTTCTTTGGGTGACGCCAAGGCTGATGCGGCTGCTAAGGGGGCAGCCTCCGCTCCTACACAGATCCTCGCCTCCACCAGTCAACAATCACACCCCGACCCACCAACCATCATCCCCCTACAAGTACTGCGAGACATGCAGCATCATGCCCCGGCCTCTGAAACAGAACAGTGGACTACAGCCGGGGCCACCCCTAACCCCGACGGACTCTTTAAACCTTGCCTCCCCAGGAGCCTATTCTCTGCTGTAGCTAAATTGAGCCACAACGACCAACGGGGGTAGCAGTGGAAGTCCGTTTCGAAGAGGCGGGTAGCCACCAGGGGCCAGCGTCTCAAAACGGTGAAGAAATCAGCTGAACTGCGCCCTGTTTATGGTTGGCTTATTTTGTCTTTTGCCGGAGACATTTCCTGGTTGCTCTGTGTCTCCAGTTTCTCTCACAACCCATGGACAGTTTTGGGACTCCTGAAACCAGGCGACCAAATTAATTAATTAATTGGTTGATTGATTAATTCGTTCATTCATACATTTTATTTAAAAGCGCCTTTCTAGAGGACGAATGGAGAGGATTGAGGACCAAATGGCTTTGGACTAAAGCCTTGCCCCCCAGGGTGGGGTATTTGCTGTGATTGGTGATTCCTGTTGCGCTTACATCCCTGATGACAACTCCACCATTTTGGATGCCATACAGACTATGACGTACCTTCGCCAAGCCATGCCTCAAGACTTTGTTCCTGCTCCTGGTTGGCTTGACTGACTTTTCTCAGGCTCCTGGTCCCAATTTCTCCCGAAGGCCATCCTACCCTTCGTTGGCCTTTTAGTGTTTCTGCTCCTCTGCTCCTGTTGCGTCATCCCTGTGGCAGAATGAACTGACCGCAGAATATTTCTGGCCCAGGTCTACCAATACAATCTGCTCCCCACTCAAGACTTGGATTTCCATGACCTTGCCACCACCTCTCTCTAAGCCCCTTGCCCTTATTCCAAGAATATGTGCTAGAAACCTCTGTTCTTGGGTCACTCGTTTGGACTGTTTGCACAATAGGTGCATTCTCAGGGTGCCTGGCTTCCTGACCATGACCCTGCACCGTGGTATCCCCACCAACAAGCACCTGCGGGAGTTTAGCCGTTGGCGCCCCCGGTCAGGTTTTTCTTAAAGTCACCCTGTTGTTTTGTTTTTAATGATGATGTATCTTAAAGCTAATTTAATTGTGCTATTTCTGATGCTCAAAACTCACAACAGGGGGGAAATGTAAAATAAGCTCAATTATGAAGTATTTGTGTGTTTTTCACATCAGACATAACCATGTGTTTAACTTCTGCTTTTAATACTAGAATCATCTAATAACCAATATTTCAGCTAAGTCTCCCACATACTGTTCACACGCTTGTTTATCATACTCCGGGACATTCAAGGCCACTGCTGGCTGCTGCTCTTATCTTAGTAAGAAGGGGAGAAGGGGAGGGTGAGCAGAGAGTTTTAGGACCAGCGAGCGTAAGGGCGCTCGCTCTCCTTCTCTCCTCTTTCTCAGCTGAAAAAGACAATTGATATCTCTGTTTTGTGAATTTTTATTGTTGGCTTGATTCTGAAACTACTATTCTGAATAAAAGTCTTTTTTGGACTTAACACACACCCTCTATCAAAAACACACACACAGATAAATCCCTCTCTCTCAGACACACACTGAAGTTCCTGTCTTGCTTGCTTTCTTTTTTCTCTAACCCTCACACAGGCACACACAGGCAAACACACAGGTTTTCTGTGGCTAATGAAAATTAGACACACATTCTACTTTGTGTCTCAATTGTTAAACATTCCATTAAGTTTTAAATAGAAAAGAACATGTTTACAATCACATTACATTCTAAACCTGATTGAACAAACAAAGCGACCCCACCTCCTCTTTTTGTGTCTATTCTGAAAAAAAGCTTCATATTCATCCACTTTGTCCAAAAGTTCTTTCTCCTTCATTACCCAAGTTTCTGAGACTGCAACAACAGAAAATTTCTCCTCAAATTTATTTACAGTCTTTAATCTTGACAAAAATTGCTGTAGAAACTCCGACTACTGAAGTGTGTGAAAGAGAACCCCTTTATTTCCAGGTTAAAAATCATCTTCAGAATAGTATTCACAGTCACAGAGAGTGTTACTAAAACAATGAATCTCAGGGTCAATGTCATCTCTAATGTCATCATTTTTATCTTTATTATGAAACCTCCTCATATGTTTTAGTTCAGTTTTTATACAGTCTGTAGTCATAAAAAAACAGAAAGAAAGGTAAATAAACTGGTCTAAACTGAAAATTAAACTTCATTTCTAAAACTCTAACTGAGACACATTCATTTCATTTATATTTCTCCAGCTCAGATAGATTTCTGATGGTAACATCTTTAGTCTGTTCCGGTGGTCCCTTGAGCTTTATCATAATTTTACAGTTCCTTGTCCAGGTGTCTTGTATTTTTTCTCCATTTTTAAAATCCTCGTTTGCTGAGCAATCTCTGCATTCCTCTTGGTCAGGAGCTCATTTACAAAGACACCTGTGCCCTTGAGCTTTTTTACAACTTTCATCAACTCAATTTAATTCTTTTTGCTCATAAATCGGATGATGATATTTTGCCTGTTTCTGATGAATTGTGTGACAAGCAGCTGTAGTCTTACTGTCTATGGTGATGTCTTTACTCCTGAAGAAATGAATGACTTGTTGCTCGAGTGTAAGCAGTTCACCTGATGATGCGTCTTCATCAGGTGGTGGGCCAACATTCACAGCAGAACGATTAGTTTCCTGTGTGGATTCTCATGTGTAAGTTTAAGTTTGACTTTTGAGTGAATCTTTTTCCACATTCTTCACAGCGGAACTGTTTGTCTCCTGTGTGGATTCTCATGTGTACGTCTAAGCTTGACTTTTGACTAAATGTATGTCCACATTCTTCACAAAAGAACGGTTTGCTTCCTGTGTGGATTCTCATGTGGATGTTCAAAGATGACTTATGAGTAAATCTTTTTCCACATTCTTCACAGTGAAATAATTTCTCTCCTGTGTGGATTCTCATGTGAATTTTTAAGTTTTCCTTTTTAGTAAATGAGTGTCCACATGCTTCACAACAGAATGGTTTCTCTCCTGTGTGGATTTTCATGTGTGAGTCTAAGTTTGACTTTTGAGTAAATCTTTTTTCACATTCTTCACAGCAGAACGGTTTCTTTCCTGTGTGGATTCTAATGTGTTTGTCTAAGTTTGACTTGTGACTAAATCTATGTCCACATTCTTCACAGTGGAATGGTTTGTCTCCTGTGTGGATTCTCATGTGAGTTTTCAAGTTTGCCTTTTCAGTAAATGTGTGTCCACATGCTTCACAACAACATAGTTTCCCTACTGTGTGGATTTTCATGTGTTTTTTTAGGCCTGATTTTTGACTAAATGTATGTCCACATTCTTCACAGCTGAATGATTTGTTTCCTGTGTGGACACTCATGTGGCTGTTCAAAGATGACTTTTGAGTAAATCTTTTTTCACATTCTTCACAGCGGAACTGTTTGTCTCCTGTGTGGATTCTAATGTGTTTGTCTAAGTTTGACTTGTGAATAAATCTATGTCCACATTCTTCACAACAGAACGGTCTGTTTCCTGTGTGGACACTCATGTGGCTGTTCATAGATGACTTATAAGTAAATTTTTTTCCACAAGCTTCACAGTGGAATGGTTTCTCTCCTGTGTGGATTTTCATGTGATTTTGTAAGGTTGCTTTTTTATTAAATGTGTGCCCACATTCTTCACAGTGGAACGATTTCTCTCCTGTGTGGATTTTGATGTGTGAGTCTAAGTTTGACTTTTGAGTAAATCTTTTTCCACATTCTTCACATCGGAACGGTTTCTCTCCTGTGTGGATTCTCATGTGGATGTTCAAAGATGACTTATGAGTAAATCTTTTTCCACATTCTTCACAGTGAAATAATTTCTCTCTTGTGTGTATTCTTGTGTGATTTTGTAAGGTTTCCTTTTTAGTAAATCTATGTCCACATTCTTCACAGTGGAATGGTTTGTCCGCTGTGTGACTGATCATGTGCTTTTCATAGGATGACTTGTTACTAAATCTCTGTCTACATTCCTTACAGATGAATGTTTTTTGTCCCATGTGGGTTTCCATGTGTTCATTACAGTCCACATCACTAAGCGTATATGTTTCATGCGTCCTGTTACCATCAAAGTCTTTATCACCAGCTTCCATGTCAGCTCCAAAGTATTTCATCTCAGAAGAGCCGGAAGCTTTTCTCTCACTTTGTGCTTGTAAATAAATGCTGGACTCAGGGCTATTGGTCACCTCTGGTAATTCACAGTCCTCTTCTTTGATTTGGGATTCATTCAGTCCAGCTGGCTTGTTGCTTAGAGCGTCTAACTCTGCGTTATCTTCCATCTGGCTTTGATGACGGTGCTCTGAATGTGAGGAAGGATCGCTGGTCGCTGGTAAACTGCTGAGACTTTTTATCAATGTAACAGCTGTAATTCTAGATTTCTTACAGTCTATCTGCTTTCTTCCTCACAGGATGGAACCTTCGGTTGAGCTCGTCCAAACTCCATTTACAGGTACCTCTGTGCAGTCACCACCACCTGCTGCACATCTGCAGAAAACACTGAAATAAAAAGAAACATGAAGCTGGATTTAGTTTAACAATCACTAAACACAGCACTGCAGCAACAAAACCATCATTTAGTTTGATTTCATGCTACGAATGTATTTGAACTGTAAAAAGTCAGATTTTCATGGTTTCATGTCATTGCCTGCAGCACATTTTGTCTGCTCAGAGACCTGCCATCTTCAGAAGTTTTCAGAAGTGGTTGGAGTCATAACAGATGGAGATGAGAGGAAGTACAGGACGGTGGTGGAAAACTTTGTCACATGCACCAAGCAGAATCACCAACTGCTCAAAGTGACAAAGACAAAAGAACTGGTGGTGGATTTAAGGAGGAACAAGAACCTGGTGACTCCTACCAATATCAGAGGGGCCAATGTGGAAGGGGTTGAGGAGTACTAGTATGTAGGGGTGTACTTAAAATACTCTTTTTTTATGAAGAGTTGTTTTTATCTGATGCTGCTGGAAAACAAATGTTCTTCTTTTTTGGTGCGACAATAAAGAAACTTCTAAAATGGGATTTTACAAATGTTGACGTATGGGGTCTCAGTTATTCCTCCGGCTTAAGGTCCCCATATTGTTTTAGAACGGCTCTGCATAAAAGTATCATCTGGTCAACAAGAAACGCCTGTCTTTAAAAAAATAAAGCGCTATTACAACTTCCTGTATGTAATATCTAAACAATAAACATTCCTCTGAATCGATCTGAGCAAGAATTAGATTTCAGATTTATTCATTTGGTCATACAAATTTAACAAAATCGTAATAATAATATAGATTGCAACAAAGAAACAAATAGACCAAAGAAAAGGAATAGACTGAAGCATGGCTTATATGTGCCTATCCCTATTCATCTGTATACATTTAACTTAACAGCATTTTTACATCAAACAAAAATGAAATTTACAAAGTAAACATCTCCAATCAAACAGAAAACCACAATAAACTTTATATTAGGTCGCGGGTTCGCGTCCCACGGAGAGCACGTCTAGGGTCCTTGGAGAAGACACCAAACCCCCGCTTCTCCCACCATTGGCGCCGTTGAAGGGCAGCCTGTTGCATTGTAAGGAGTGCAGCAAACAAATTTTCCCGGTGAGGGATGAAGAGTAATTCTTTTTTTTTTTCATATTATCATCTTTTCTCTCTTATTTTTAACTTACTTAAAATCACTAATACTTTTATATTTGAGATGTTGTTTAAATTTTAGGAAAGAAGAACATATTTTAAATTCATTCCATAATTTTACTCCAACAACAGAAACACATCTTGATTTTACCGAAGTTCTTACTTTAACACGTTCAAAAATATAACATCCTCGTAAATTGTACTGACAAACTCTAATTTAAAAAAAACTTTTTATACCTTTTGGAACTAAATTATTTTTAACTTTATACATAATCTGTAATATTCTAATATTTACCATATTTTGTAGTTTTAAACAGTTAGATTAAATATTGTTGCTTTGAAAATGATAGAATGATGGTTCTATCTAAGCAGATGCTATCATGTTTTTAGAAGGTAAGGTTAGAAACACTGTCCTTTCTGTGTGGAGTTTGCAGGTTCTCCTCGTGTATGTGTGGCCCTTTTAAAACTTTCATGTTAGATTGATTGGCCACTACAAAAGTACCTCTATGAATGTGTGTGTGTGTATGATTGTGCGCATGTGGCAATGCAAGAAGCTGGCAACCTGTTCATGTTGTACCCTGCCTCTTGCTTGAAATCAGCCAGGATAAGCTCCGGCAGCACTACGACCCCGTTAGGGAAAAGCTGATCACCAAACCAAACAGAAGAGAGTTCCAGTAATCCAGACTGTGTACGAGTACAGCAGTGGACTGAGGAGTGAGGGAGGAAGTAAGCAGAGCGGGTGATGGTGTTTATGTGAGAAGTGAAAGAAAGACTCCTGTGGAGGATGACATCTTTACCTGAGGGAGGGAGAGATGGTGGAGCCGTCGATGGAGGGAGAACGGATCGATCTTGCTTAGGGAGGATTTGGTGTCAATCAGAAGAAGTTCAGTTTTATTGCTACTGTTTGAGGTGGACCTCAAGACACTAGAAATGTGCTGTTTTAGATAAACAGCTGCTTGATGCCGTGCAGCCGCCTCGTTATGCTGAAAAAAAGGTTGAAAATCATCAAAGAACGTAAAAGTAACGGTTAGCATAGATGCTAACTGTAAGTGGTCAAACCTAGCTTTAATTTAAACACTGACATTATCCAGGATGTTAGAATACATTCTTTTATTCTCTGAAAAGAACTTTCAAACCTGTCAGTTTTTGATCTCTTGACCTTTTAGTATAAAAATGTACATTCAGAACAAGCTATCCAAACATGTCCCAAATGTCACAAAATACATGTTTGCTTTTAAGAATTCCTTTATTTGTCCCACAAAGGAGAAATTTAATTCTATCACATTTTTAGTAAACAAAATAAATTTATATTCAAATTTATATTTTTGGCTGTAATGATCCATTTTTTTTTTATAAAAATTATGCACAAGAAATGTTTTTCTTTAAAATATTCCCTCCAAAACCTCAGAAATAAAGTTCTCCAAGAGAAAAGTTGAAAAGAAACGGCATCGTTCTATCTTTCTGTTTTTCTCTAGTGTGTAAAGCACTTTATTTTTTAAAGATTTTGATTGTATGTTTTATGATTTTAATACATTTTTTCTGTCTTTTGAAGCACTTTGAATTACGTTTTGTATGAATTGTGCTACAAATAAACTTGTCTTGTCTTTTCTCTGCACTTCATTGTGCGTCACTAATTTTTAGATCATTTCTGTGTTTTTTTTTTTCTCCTTCATTCATCCATGTGCACGCTCACGGCTCGCTCACACCGTGTGTGAGGGGCCTGCACACGTACGGAGAGCAGAGACCCAAACATTTCAGTCAGTCATCACAGTCATCTTCTTAACCGTCTTTCCCTTCCAAGGTTGCGGGTGGAAAAACTCCAGAAGGGGGTTGCCGGAGCCCATCCCAGCACCCACCCATTCAAGGCGAGGGGCAGGATACACCCCGAACAGGCTGCCAGTCTGTCTTGGGGCCACACACACACACATTCCTATGCAATTTTTGGCTCCAACCAATCAACCTAACATACATGTTTTTGGAGGGTGTGAGGAAACCGGGGTACCTGGAGGAAACCCACACAGACACAGGAAGAACATGCAAACTCCACGCAGAAAGACCATTGTTCCAAGCCTCGCCTCCACACGGGACTTGAATCAACAACCTTCTTGCTGTGAGGCCTCTGTGCTACCCACTGTGCTACCCACTGTGCCCCCGTGCCAACCCAAACATTTATTGCAAAAATATACCCCCAAATAAATAAATAAAAATAATAATTGTGTGACTGTGAGATGCAAGAGTTTGATCTGCTGTAGTTTCTGAAAATATAGATCATTTCAGATAAACATTTCATTCACTGAGACATCTGCTTTAGGGTTCAAATTTCATCTCACCAGACTGTGTGGAGCCAAAAACTAGAGTAAAACCGTAGCATTTACTTGAGGGATTTCTTAAAAGATCAACCTTTAGGAAGACCACCAAGATGACTAACAGCAACCAGGTGGGGTATCATTCCACATGGACGTTTCCCAGTAAGACGCTATGGAAAATATCCCAGCGCTAATTAAGGGTATGGCTTCCTATTTGAAGAGGGAGATAATCTCTTTTAGCTGAAAAGAATGTGCGCTAAGTAAGGCTAAGAATGTGCGCTGAAAGGTGTTGCTGAAAAGAATGTTCCTAAAGAGAAAAGAATGTTGCTGAAAAGAATGTTATATATCATACATTGCTCAAACGAGGTGCTGTACTGCATCCAGAAATTCATCAGTTGTGATGTACCCTTCCCTGTATTCTGTACGGAGACGATGCAGACGATTATCAATGTGGCGGTAGCAACGGCGGCGCGGGGCTTTTAGTTATAAATATAATATATCTGTGATAGAGTCAAATATTTACAGTAAATAAGCTGATAATAACTTTATAATAAAATAATACATAAATAACAATATATTATCAACCAAATACAGGCGATAAATTCAACTATTTTCACACTATTTTGGTAGATTTTTTGCATTTTAAATATAATTATTATATAAACTTACAAAATATTATAAAAATATGTGATTAAATTTACATTATAATATCAAAGGCGTCTTACTGGGAAGCGTCCATGTGGGATGAAACCCCAGATGGTAGGAAAGGAATTCCTTTGTCTTCTCAAAAGACTAAAGTACCAGAAAGACAACTTTCATTAGACCCTTTAAAAAACACCTCACAATTTATAGGTGGGGATTTTTACTCCGTTTTTACTTGGAATAGATTTTTAACAGCGTTTTAAAAACAATCAGACATTTTTTTTCTTTACAATGAATCAAAGTGAATGAGAACAAATCGTGACTTTGTCTCGGTTAGAGGGCTGCAGCAGGAAAACAGGGACTTAAAGAAAAAATCTAGCGCGGGTTCATTTTTAGAGGATAAAATCTTCTACGTTTTGATGCTGGATGGAGTTTCGGACGTTTTATCGACTTTTGAGTCACTGAGCCCCCTCCCCCACGTTTCTTGTAATTTTGGTAGACGGAAGAGCTTTCCCTGAACTTTTCCCATTTCTTAAAAAAGAAAAAAATACCGAGACTTTTCTTAATTTTGTTGGAGCAGAAGAGATGAAATCCCTGTGAGCATTTTAAAGATAAAACTCTGCTTCTAGATTTTATCATTTCATGGTTTGTGATCAACAAAAACTTTTAAGGGAAAATTTCCAAACTCCATTCAAGTCAATGAGAAAAAAAATCACTAAAATTAAAATATCATAAAAACTAAGCAGAAATTCAAAAATCTGTAGAGAAGCCCGGTAGTCCCAATAAAAGCGGTCATTTTGAGACCTAAAATCACTCAAATGGTTCAATCCTAACTGGGACAGCGTTCCCTTTAATGAAGAAAATAATACTTACTGCCTTTTCAAGGCTTCAAGCAATTTAAAGTCCATTTAATTTGCTAATCACTGATTATTTACTAGGTTATTATTATTACTGATTCTAATCTATTTTTGATTGTAATCCATTCATCCTCACCTCATTCTTCCTGGATAGCAGCTCTTTGTCCCAAAACTTCACATCCGGAGAAAATCAGAGAGAAAACAAAGCTCCTCCTTATCAAGGAGGGAGACTCTAGTCAGACAGTAGTAATCCATCCCTGATCCACTTTTAGTACTCTTTATTTTTCTATGTATAATATACTTACTATTTCTTTCTTTTCATGATTACTGTACTGCTGTAACATAAATTTCCCACGTGTGGGATCAATAAAGTACTTTATTAAGTGTACCGAATAAAAAACATTCATTCAGAAAGTACTTGTGATGGAGAGTACTAACCAGTAGGTGGCAGTAATGCACCATTTTGGTGCTTCGTGTCTTTAAAATAAAATAGAAAAAGAGTCTGGATGTGATTTCTCGCGATAATTCCACAAGCGGGGCAGTAATGGCGGTTCTTCCTGAAAGGACAGTTAGAGATATTAGGCGTGTTTGAGAAGATTTGCGTCTTGCCTGGATTTCAGACGAGACCAGGCGGCCGCTGCAGGGGGCGGAGAAAGGCGCCTGGAATAAAGTCGACCAGTTTTCTTAAAGTTTAGACAGACGAGAACAGGATGTAACAGTTTATTTACATCCGGTTTAAAATTTTTACACAATAAATGTATCCATTTGTAGAAAAAAAACGCATCAAATCAAAACTTGTGAAAGTTGATTTAGTTTTTTATGTTTTTAGACTCAGAAGTTATTGTAGATTATTTTAATATAAATTAAGTTAATTAAGTTCCATACTTTCATGTTTTAAAACCATTTCCGTCATTTTTGAAGAATTAAAGTAAAAGTTCATCAGTGAGTGTGTGAGTGACAGGCGTAAAAAAAAAAATCTTAAAGCAGCAATGAAATAAATATAAACAGAGCAGATATGTATCGATAAGAAATCAAAGAGTTTCTGATGAAAACATCACTGAGAGCCAATCAGCTATCAGTACACATCTTGAAAAGACTCCATTTCCCATCATGCCGTTTGGTTTGTAGTCCATACAGGCGGCGCAGTTGGAAAAAAGCAGCTGCGTCCGCCTGGCTCAAAGCCTGTGTCCGCCTTGCTCTCGCGAGAGTCTCGTTACCGGCGCACAGGTGACATCAGAGCAAGTCGGCGGCACCTTTTAGGCGTGTTTGAGATGACACAGGCGGACGCAGTTCTGATCGGCGCAGATCGGTGCGCAATGCATGCCGGTTAGTTTTTGCGTTCGAGATGCCTTCGACTTGCTCTGATGTCACCTGTGCACCGGTAACGAGACTCTCGCGAGAGCAAGGCGGACGCAGCTGCTTTTTACCAACTGCACCGCACTGATGGGAAATGGCATGATGGGAAATGGAGTCTTTTTATGGTGTGTACTGACAGCTGATTGGCTCTCACTGATGTTTTCATCTTTGATTTCTTATTAATACATATTTGTTTATATTTATTTCCACTGCTTTAAGATTTTTTTTTATTGTTTAATGTGCATTTTGTACAGTGACGTCATGATTGACATGAAAGATGGATGTAAATTATATGAGATATTTACAAACGTAACGCCTGTAACTCACACACTCAGCTGATGGTATTTTACTGACCCGTTTTTACTTTAACTCTTCAAGTGGTGTAAATAGTTGTAAGACATGGAAATATGGAACCTAATTAACATAATTTAAATTAAAATAATCTAAAATAACTTCTGAGTCTAAAAACATCAAAACTGAAAATAACTTTTATAAATTTTGATTTGATGTGTTTTTTTTTTCCACAAATGAATTTATTTATTGTGTAAAATTTAAAACCGGATGTAAATAACTGTTACTTCCTGTTAACGTGTGTCTAAACTTCAAGAAAACTGTTCGTATTTATTCCAGGTGCCTTTCCCCGCCCCCTGCAGCGGCCGCCTGGTTTCATCTGAAATCCAGGCAAGGCGCAAATCATCTGGAACACACCTATTGTCGTTCTGGCAAGCCGAAGTGGGCGTCAATGGATTTAAGTGGGCGTATTCCCTACAGCCAATCAGGAACTGAATAGATTTGGGGTAAAATATTGTCCTCCGGGCTTTAGCGGTGTACGTCACTGACACATTACTGACAGAATATGGAGGAGGTGTTGTCTGTTTTAAAGTTACATTTTTCACTCAACATGGATTACAAGATATTCTGTAGTCACTGTGGCTAATCCAGATTAATTTTTATCAGCCACATTGAATTTGCTTTAGCCACACGTTCTTATTCAGTTATGATATGCTCTGTGTCATAACGTGTTAGTTTGTGGTTAACAGTAAATGTACAAACGCTTTTAACTTTGTTCTTAACAAATCTGGTGTGATTCATTAAAGAATCTGTAATTTGATGAATATCAATAAAATCTGTGACATATTGTTTCCAGTCTGCAGTAAAACTACCCTCACAACACGTTTTGTTGTTGTTACACAACCATTAGAATCAGAAACACACCCTCTATCAAACACACACACACACACACACACACACACACACACACACACACACACACACACACACACACACAACACACAACACACAACACACAACACACACACAGGGGCCTTTTTCAAACTTTTTGTCATCCATGGTTTTGGCCTTGTTTTTATTTTGTGGTTACCTTGTTTCAGAGGACAATAATAATCATATATCCTCATAAATATGTCTAAGAAACATCTGTAAGAATCATTAACATTATCAACATAAATTTTTTTCCAGTCAAAATAAAAAAGTTCATTCTTCATTGCTTCAAGTGCAAGCAGAGATTTTTCTCTGATATTATTATAATTAATAGTTTCCATATGTGTAAATATTTGTTTATGATTACTGCTTTCTAAAACAACAAAAACATAAAAATAATCTGTGATATCTGTAAATAAAAGTCCACTCTTTCTTTTTTTACTAGTTTGATTAACAAATATATTATCAATCAAAGCAGCACTATCTGTAGTTATCCTGCTTGGTTTTAAAATTAGGAATAAAAACACAAACTAAACATTATATTAGTAAACTCTGCAGTTTTTATCTGATCATTTGTTTTTAACAAATCAATGTTAAAATCACCACAAACTAAAGTCAACTTATTATTGGTTCTTTTAAATAACTCAGAAATCTTCTTGTTAAACTCATCCAAACATCCACCAGGGGTTTGATATATACAACTTATTAATCATTTCTTTAGTTTTTTATTTTGTGTTTCAATTGTTAAACATTCCATTAAGTTTTCTATAGAAAAGCTCATGTTTACAATCACATTACATTCTAAACCTGATTAAACAAACAAAGCGACCCCACCTTCTCTTTTTGTGTGTCTATTCTGAAAAAAAGCTTCATATTCATCCACTTTGTCCAAAAGTTCTTTCTCCTTCATTACCCAAGTTTCTGAGACTGTAACAACAGGAAATTTCTCCTCAAATTTTTTAAACGGTCTTTAATCTTCAAAAAATTGCTGTAGAGACTCTGACTTTTGAAGTGTATGAAAGAGAACCCCTTTATTTCCAGGTTGAGATCACCCTCAGGATAGTATTCACAGTCACAGAGAGTGTTACTAAAACAATGAATCTTAGAGTCAATGTCATCTCCAATAACATAATTTTTATCTTTATTATGAAACCTCCTCATATGTTTTAGTTCAGTTTTTATACAGTCTGTAGTCATAAAAAAACAGAAAGAAAGGTAAATAAACTAACTAGTCCAAACTGAAAATAAACTTCATTTCTAAAACTCTAACTGAGACACATTCATTTCATTTACATATTTCTCCAGCTCAGATAGATTTCTGATGGTAACATCTTTAGTCTGTTCCGGTGGTCCCTTGAGCTTTATCATAATTTTACAGTTCCTTGTCCAGGTGTCTTGTATTTTTTTTTTTTTTTTTAGATCCTCACTTGCTGAGCGATCTCTGCATTCCTCTTGGTCAGGTGCTCATTTACATAGACACCTGTGCCCTTGTGCTGTTTTACAACTTTCATCGATTCAATTTAATTCTTTTTGCTCAGAAATCGTATGATGATATTTTGCCTGTTTCTGATGAATTGTGTGACAAGCAGCTGTAGTCTTACTGTCTATGGTGATGTCTTTACTCCTGAAGAAATGAATGACTTGTTGTTCAAATGTTAAGCAGTTCACCTGATGATGCGTCTTCTCCTTCACTGGTACCTGTGGTGACCCTGGCATAGGAGCGTTGTGTAGTCTCCAGTCCAGATATCACCACATCTTCCATTCTTGTAAGTTCCTCCAGCTGCTCCACTCTATTTTCCAGGTCTTCTATTTTTTTATCTTTGTCTTCAATAACTTTCTTTAGTTGTTTAACTTCATCAATCAGTTTTAGTAAGTTTATCTGCTGCTCCAACACTTTACTTATTTCATCTGACATGAAGCTCAGGGTTTGCTTTACTTCTTCCAGGTCTCTAGCCAAACTTTTTGCCATTGTGGTTTTTAGAATGGCTGCCAGCAGACGACAATTATGACTTTTAACTAACTTTAGAAAAATAGCATTACAAAAAGAATCCAAAATTTTAATCTATCACGACAGTTCTTAACCAGAAAGCTCAGTAAAATTAATTGATGTTTCTAATTCTTAGAGATATTTGTTGGATTGTAAAGGCTGTTCAGCACAAGATTTTCATCCAGCAGCCATGTTGTGGGCTAACATTCACAGCAGAATGATTAGTTTCCTGTGTGGAGTCTCATGTGTGAGTCTAAACTTGACTTTTGACTAAATGTATGTCCACATTCTTCACAGTGGAATGGTTTGTCTCCTGTGTGGATTCTCATGTGTACATTTAAGTTTGCCTTTTGATTAAATGTATGCCCACATTCTTCACAGTGGAATGGTTTGTCTCCTGTGTGGATTCTCATGTGTACATTTAAGTTTGCCTTTTGACTAAATGTATGTCCACATTCTTCACAGTGGAATGGTTTGTTTCCTGTGTGGACTTTCATGTGGCTGTTCAAAGATGACTTATAAGTAAAAAGTTTTCCACATTCTTCACAGTGGAATGGTTTCTCTCCTGAGTGGATTCTCATGTGTTTGTCTAAGTTACCTTTGAATCCAAATGCATGTCCACATTCTTCACAGAGGAATAGTTTCTCTCCTGAGTGGATTCTCATGTGTGTGTCTAAGTTACCTTTGAATCTAAATGTATGTCCATATTCTTCACAGCGGAACGGTTTTTCTCCTCTATGGATTCGCATGTGTGATTCTAGGCTTGACTTGTGACAAAATGTGTGTCCACATTCTTCACAGTGGAATGGTTTGTCTCCAGTGTGGATTCTCATGTGTGAGTCTAAGTTTGACTTTTGACTAAATCTATGTCCACATTCTTCACATCTGAATGGTTTGTTTCCTGTGTGGACACTCATGTGGATTCTCATGTGTGATTTACGAGAAAAATTTTTTCCACATTCTTCACAGTGGAATGGTTTCTCTCCTGTGTGGATTCTCATGTGTTTTTTTTAAGCCTGACTTTTGACAAAATGTATGTCCACATTCTTCACAGCGGAACGGTTTGTTTCCTGTGTGGACACTCCTGTGGATGTTCAAAGTTGATTTACGAGAAAAACTTTGTCCACATTCTTCACAGCAGAACGGTTTGGTTCTTGTGTGGACACTCATGTGTCTGTTCAAAGATGACTTATGAGTAAATCTATGTCCACATTCTTCACAGTGGAATGGTTTGTCCGCTGTGTGACTGATCATGTGCTTTTCATAGGATGACTTGTTACTAAATCTCTGTCTACATTCCTTACAGATGAATGTTTTTTGTCCCATGTGGGTTTCCATGTGTTCATTACAGTCCACATCACTAAGCGTATATGTTTCATGCGTCCTGTTACCATCAAAGTCTTTATCACTAGCTTCCATGTATTTCATCTCAGAACAGCTAAAAGCTTTTCTCTCACTTTGTGGTTGTAAATAAATGCTGGACTCAGGGCTACTGGTCATTTCTGGTAATTCACGGTCCTCTTCTGTGATTTGGGATTCATTCAGTCCAGCTGGCTTGTTGCTTGGAGCGTCTAACTCTGCGTTATCTTCCATCTGCTTTGATGACGGTGCTCTGAATGTGAGGAAGGATCGCTGGTCGCTGGTAAACTGCTGAGACTTTTTATCAATGTAACAGCTTTAATTCTGGATTTCTTACAGTCTATCTGCTTTCTTCTTTATAGAACCTTCGGTCCAGCTCGTCCAAACTCCATTTACAGGTACCTCGGTGCAATCACCACCACCTGCTGCACATCTGCAGAAAACACTGAAATAAAAAGAAACATGAAGCTGGATTTAGTTTAACAATCACTAAACACAGCACTGCAGCAACAAAACCATCTTTAGTTTGATTTCATGCTCTGAACCTATTTGAACTGTAAAAAGTTAGATTTTCATGGTTTCATGTCATTGCCTGCAGCACATTTTGTCTGCACAGTGACCTGCCATCTTCAGAAGTTTTCAGAAGTGGTTGGAGCCATAACGGATGGGGATGAGAGGGAGTACAGGACGGTGGTGGATAACTTTGTCACATGGATCAAGCAGAATCACCTACTGCTCAACGTGACAAAGACAAAAGAACTGGTGGTGGATTTAAGGAGGAACAAGGACCCGGTGACTCCTACCAATATAAGAGGGGCCAATGTGGAAGGGGTTGAGGAGTACTAGTATGTAGGTAGAGTTGTTTTTATCTGATGCTGCTGGAAAACAAATGTTCTTCCTTTTTGGTGCGACAATAAAGAAACTTCTAGAATAGGATTTTACAAATGTTGACGTATGGGGCCTCAGTTATTCCTACTGCCTTTTTGTCTTCGAAAGGCTCCGCATAAAGGTATCATCTGGTCAACAAGAAACGCCTGTCAGTAAATACCAGGACATAAAAGCTGACATTCTAAACTCTTGTCTCATACTCATCTTTTGATCTTAAACTCAAGTGTCTTCTGTGAATAAACAAAAATAAGGGAACGTGACTTGCTGTTCTAATACTTTTGGAGGGGACTGTAGAAGGAAACAGAGCTGCTGCATGTAAACTTAGTATTAATAGTGAGACGTTGCCGTGGTGATGCTGTGTTACTGCAGCGTTACAGAAAGAAAAGTTAAGGTATGTTATTAAAACTTTGAAAACTCTTTCTTTGTAAATATCTCATGTTACAATGTGGGTTCCTACGACTTCTAAACAGGTGTGGCTTATGTCTGAACAAAATGTGGTTTCCTTCAAAATATATTGAGTGTGGCTTATACTCAGGTGAGCTTTAAAGACCAGAAATAAACAATAATTTGTAAAAATTGTTTAGACAGCAAAAACAACAGATAATAAAGAATAACTTCCTGTATGTAATACTGTATCTAAACAATAAATATTCCTCTTTATCGATCTGAGCAAAAATTAGATTTCAGATTTAGATTTATTCATTTGGTCATACAAATTTAAAAAAATCATAATAATAATACAGATTGCGATAAAGAAACAAACAGACCAAAGAAAAGGAATAGGCTGAAGCATGGCTTATATGTGCCTATCCCTATTCATCTGTATACATTTAACTGAACAACATTTTTACATCAAACAAAAATTAAATTCACAAAGTAAACATCTCCAATCAAAGAGAAAACCACAATAAACTTTATATTATCCTCTTTTCTCTCTTATTTTTAACTTACTTGTAATCACTAATACTTTTATTTTTGAAATGTTGTTTAAATTTTAGGAAAGAAGAACATATTTTAAATTCATTCCATAATTTTACTCCAACAACAGAAACACATCTTGATTTTACCAAAGTTCTTACTTTAACACGTTCAAAAATATAACATCCTTGTAAATTGTACTAACAAACTCTAATTTAAAAAAACTTTGTATACTTTTTGGAACTAAATTATTTTTAACTTTGTAAATAATCTGTAATATTCTAATATTTACCATATCTTGTAGTTTTAAACAGTTAGATTAAATATTGTTGCTTTGAAAATGATAGAATGATGGTTCTATCTAAGCAGATGCTATCTTGTTTTTAGAAGGTAAAGTTTGAAACACTGTCCTTTCTGTGTGGAGTTTGCAGGTTCTCCTTGTGTATGTGTGGCCCTCCTAAAACTTTCATGTTAGATTGATTGGCCACTAAAAAAGTACCACTAGGAATGTGTGTGTGTGTGTGTATGATTCTGCACGTGTGGCAATGCAAGAAGCTGGCAACCTGTTCATGTTGTACCCTGCCTCTTGCTTGAAATCAGCCAGGATAAGTTCAGGCAGCACTACGACCCCATCAGGGAAAAGCTGATCACCAAACCAAACCAAACAGAAGAGAGTTCCAGTAATCCAGACTGTGTACGAGTACAGCAGCGGACTGAGGAGTGAGGGAGGAAGTAAGCAGAGCGGGTGATGGTGTTTATGTGAGAAGTGAAAGAAAGACTCCTGTGGAGGATGACATCTTTACCTGAGGGAGGGAGAGATGGTGGAGCCGTCGATGGAGGGAGAACGGATCGATCTTGCTTAGGGAGGATTTGGTGTCAATCAGAAGAAGTTCAGTTTTATTGCTACTGTTTGAGGTGGACCTCAAGACACTAGAAATGTGCTGTTTTAGATAAACAGCTGCTTGATGCCGTGCAGCCGCCTCGTTATGCTGAAAACAAAAGGATGAAAATCATCAAAGAACGTAAAAGTAACGGTTAGCATAGATGCTAACTGTAAGTGGTCAAACCTAGCTTTAATTTAAACACTGACATTATCCAGGATGTTAGAATACATTCTTTTATTCTCTGAAAAGAACTTTTAAACCTGTCAGTTTTTGATCTCTTGACCATTTAGTATAAAAATGTACATTCAGAACAAGCTATCCAAACATGTCCCAAATGTCACAAATTACATTTTGCTTTTAAGAATTAAGAATTCCTTTATTTGTCCCACAATGGGGGAATTTAATTCTATCACTTTTTTAGTAAACAAAATAAATTTATATTCAAATTTATATTTTTGGCTGTAATGATCCATTTTTTTTTTTTATAAAAATTATGCACAAGAAATGTTTTTCTTTAAAATATTTCCTCCAAAACCTCAGAAATAAAGTTCTCCAAGAGAAAAGTTGAAAAGAAACGGCATCGTTCTATCTTTCTGTTTTTCTCTAGTGTGTAAAGCACTTTATTTTTTAAAGATTTTGATTGTATGTTTTATGATTTTAATACATTTTTTCTGTCTTTTGAAGCACTTTGAATTACGTTTTGTATGAATTGTGCTACAAATAAACTTGTCTTGTCTTTTCTCTGCACTTCATTGTGCGTGACTAATTTTTAGATCATTTCTGTGTTTTTTTTTTCTCCTTCATCCATCTATGTGCACGCTCACAGCTCGCTCACACCGTGTGTGAGGGGCCTGCACACGTACGGAGAGCAGAGACCCAAACATTTCAGTCAGTCATCACAGTCATCTTCTTAACCGTCTTTCCCTTCCGAGTTGCGGTTGGGAAACTTCGGAAGGGGGTCGCCGGAGCCCATCCCAGCACCCCACGATTCAAGGCGAGGGGCAGGATACACTCCGAAAAGGCTGCCAGTCTGTCTTGGGGCCACACACACATTTCTATGCAATTTTGCATAGGTTGCAGCCAATCAACCTAACATACATGTTTTCGGAGGGTGTGAGAAAACCTAAGTACCTGGAGGAAACCCACACAGGCAAAGAAAGAACATGCAAACTCCACACAGAAAGGCCAGTGTTCTCCACCCGGGACTTGAAACCACAACCTTCTTGCTTTAAGGCCTCTGTGCTACCCACTGTGCCCCCGTGCCAACCCAAACATCTATTGTAAAAAAATAAATAAATAAAAATAATAATTGTGTGACTGTGAGATGCAAGAGTTTGATCTGCTGTAGTGTCTGAAAATATAGAACATTTCAGATAAACATTTCATTCACTGAGACATCTGCTTTAGGGTTCAAATTTCATCTCACCAGACTGTGTGGAGCCAAAAACTAGAGTAAAACCGTAGCATTTACTTGAGGGATTTCTTAAAAGGTCAACCTTTTAGGATGACCACCAAGATGACTAACAGCAACCAGGTGGGGTATCATTCCACATGGACGTTTCCCAGTTAGACGCTATGGAAAATATCCCAGCGCTAATTAAGGGTATGGCTTCCTATTTGAAGAGGGAGATAATCTCTTTTAGCTGAAAAGAATGTGCGCTAAGTAAGGCTAAGAATGTGAGCTGAAAGGTGTTGCTGAAAAGAATGTTCCTAAAGAGAAAAGAATGTTGCTGAAAAGAATGTTATATATCATACATTGCTCAAACGAGGTGCTGTACTGCATCCAGAAATTCATCAGTTGTGATGTACCCTTCCCTGTATTCTGTACGGAGACGATCCAGACGATTATCAATGTGGCGGTAGCAACGGCGGCGCGGGGCTTTTAGTTATAAATATAATATATCTGTGATAGAGTCAAATATTTACAGTAAATAATCTGATAATAACTTAATAATAAAATAATACATAAGTAATATATTATCAACCAAATACAGGCGCTAAATTCAACTATTTTCACACTATTTTGGTAGATTTTTTTTTCATTTTAAATATAATTATTATATAAACTTACAAAATATTGTAAAAATATGTGATTAAATTTACATTATAATATCAAAGGCGTCTTACTGGGAAGCGTCCATGTGGGATGAAACCCCAGATGGTAGGAAAGGAATTCCTTTGTTTTCTCAAAAGACTAAAGTACCAGAAAGACAACTTTCATTAGACCCTTTAAAAAACACCTCACAATTTATAGGTGGGGATTTTTACTCCGTTTTTACTTGGAATAGATTTTTAACAGCGTTTTAAAAACAATCAGACATTTTTTTCTTTACAATGAATCAAAGTGAATGAGAACAAATCGTGACTTTGTCTCGGTTAGAGGGCTGCAGCAGGAAAACAGGGACTTAAAGAAAAAATCTAGCGCGGGTTCATTTTTAGAGGATAAAATCTTCTACGTTTTGATGCTGGATGGAGTTTCGGACGTTTTATCGACTTTTGAGTCACTGAGCCCCCTCCCCCACGTTTCTTGTAATTTTGGTAGACGGAAGAGCTTTCCATGAACTTTTCCCATTTCTTAAAAAAGAAAAAAAAATACCGAGACTTTTCTTAATTTTGTTGGAGCAGAAGAGATGAAATCCCTGTGAGCATTTTAAAGATAAAACTCTGCTTCTAGATTTTATCATTTCATGGTTTGTGATCAACAAAAACTTTTAAGGGAAAATTTCCAAACTTCATTCAAATTAATGAGAAAAAAAATGACTAAAATTAAAATATCATAAAAACTAAGCAGAAATTCAAAAATCTGTAGAGAAGCCCGGTAGTCCCAATAAAAGCGGTCATTTTGAGACCTAAAATCACTCAAATGGTTCAATCCTAACTGGGACAGCGTTCCCTTAATGAAGAAAATAATACTTGCTGCCTTTTCAAGGCTTCAAGCAATTTAAAGTCCATTTAATTTGTTAATCCCTGATTATTTACTAGGTTATTATTATTACTGATTCTAATCTATTTTTGATTGTAATCCATTCATCCTCACCTCATTCTTCCTGGATAGC
This sequence comes from Neostethus bicornis, assembly GCA_902685375.1. Classification (NCBI taxonomy): domain Eukaryota; kingdom Metazoa; phylum Chordata; class Actinopteri; order Atheriniformes; family Phallostethidae; genus Neostethus; species Neostethus bicornis. The sequence continues at coordinate 21,988,406 of LR738560.1, forward strand.
AGCTCTTTGTCCCAAAACTTCACATCCGGAGAAAATCAGAGAGAAAACAAAGCTCCTCCTTATCAAGGAGGGAGACTCTAGTCAGACAGTAGTAATCCATCCCTGATCCACTTTTAGTACTCTTTATTTTTCTATGTATAATATACTTACTATTTCTTTCTTTTCATGATTACTGTACTGCTGTAACATAAATTTCCCACGTGTGGGATCAATAAAGTACTTTATTAAGTGTACCGAATAATAAACATATATTCAGAAAGTACTTGTGATGGAGAGTACTAACCAGTAGGTGGCAGTAATGCACCATTTTGGTTCTTCGTGTCTTCAAAAGAAAGACGAAGAAGACGGGAGAGAGTCTGGATGTGATTTCTCGCGATATTTCCACAAGCAGGACAGTAATGGCGGTTCTTCTTGAAACGACAGTTGGAGATATTGTTATTGATCTGTTTACACAACAAAGACTGAAAAGTAAGTGATGAAACGGACACGTAAAGATGTGTGAGGATGTCCTGATTTTATTTAAAGCGTTCTGTTTTATTTACAGCCTCTCTAAACTTCCTGAAACTCTGTAAGATGAAATATTCCTTGACTCTTTTAAGACATTCCTCTAGTAAATGAGCCTGTGTTCTCACAGTTCCATGGAGTCTGGTTACTTCAGTTAAACCCAGAAGCAGATGTCTCTTCAGGAAATGAAATCTTTATCTCAAATCATCCATAGTGAAAACAATGGGCGGGTCTTGGGTGAGATTATAGGTCAGCTCCAGTGACTTGCGGTGAGGTTCACGTCTGGGAGGCACTGACTCCTCAAGAGTTAGATTTATGATGTAAGAACTGAAAAATACATCTTGTTTCAGCATTCATCCAACAGCATCCAACCACTGATAATGCTTCATATCCAATCAACATTTTTCAATTACTCTCACAAACATAAACACAGGAACAGATCTGTCTCTTTTATATCTATGGTTAGACTTTTAAGAAATTCATCAATAATGTAAATAAATTAAAGTACAGAGATTCTATTTTGACTAATTTTATTACATTTTAATAAAGTTTGCCTTTAAAAATGATTTACAAAAAAAAAAAACATCTTCAAGAAAAAATATGTATTTGTATTTTTTTTTCCTTTTTTTTTTTTTACAACCAGAATCACTTATGTTCTTACTTTTACTTATAAATTAAGTCATTGTATTTATCATTACAGCCAAAAATATAAAAATATAAATTTGAATAATTGTGAAAAAAAAATCATTTATAGGATATTTAAAGTCACCAAAACACTAATGTATTTTTTTATTTTTACTAAAAAGGTGATAGAATGAAATTTCAAATAAAGGAATTCTTAATTCTTAAAATAAAAATATAATTTGTGACATTTGGGACATGTTTGGATAGCTTGTTCTGAATGTACATTTTTATACTAAAAGGTCAAGAGATCAAAAACTGACAGGTTTGAAAGTTCTTTTCAGAGAATAAAAGAATGTATTCTAACATCCTGGATAATGTCAGTGTTTAAATTAAAGCTAGGTTTGACCACTTACAGTTAGCATCTATGCTAACCGTTACATTTACATTCTTTGACGATTTTCAACCTTGTTTTTCAGCATAACGAGGCGGCTGCACGGCATCAAGCAGCTGTTTATCTAAAACAGCACATTTCTAGTGTCTTGAGGTCCACCTCAAACAGTAGCAATAAAACTGAACTTCTTCTGATTGACACCAAATCCTCCCTAAGCAAGATCGATCCGTTCTCCCTCCATCGACGACTCCACCATCTCTCCCTCCCTCAGGTAAAGATGTCATCCTCCACTTCTCACATAAACACCATCACCCGCTCTGCTTACTTCCTCCCTCACTCTAGAGTCCACTGCTGTACTCGTACACTGTCTGGATGACTGTAACTCCAGTAACAGGTGTTGCAACTGCGGTAAGCAGCCGCCAACTCCATTTCCCCCGTAGAAGAAGTAGTGCGCGGTGCATGCTGGGATACATGAAAGGGCGTCTCATTTCCATTTGTGCATTTGGGGGGGGGCGGAGGGTTATTTATAAATTGGAACATTTTCAAGAACACGTTTTTTTTTTTATTTAAAAAAAAAAAAAAAATCACACTATTGGACCCCTAACACACTTGTCTGTGATGGCCTGCTTAGCGCGAAGAGGAGGGACGGTCTTTGAAACAAATGATAAAATAGATCTTTGACGATCATCACTTTTACCAGTCCAGCTGTTTAAATGCCCGCTCAGCGTCGAGGTGCCAGTCTTTTTGGTGTCGTATGAAAGCAAAGCGCCACATTGACTACATCCAAAGAAGCCAACGTAAGGTTCTGTAAGCATTTTGAACAATAAAATTGAATCTTTTCCACACCTCACTCTTACCGGTGTGTGTTTGTCTTTTCAGTTCTCCTGCTTTTAGTTTATCCTTAACTTTTTACTCCTTCATATCGGGGATACCAGTTCAAAATAAATAAAGACGTGCGCAGGAGAGGATTACCAAATTAAGAGGAGGAGTTCACGTCCGCAGAGGATGAGCTGGCTTTGCGGATCCTGTTTAGTAGTTAAACATTACTTCTCTGTTTTATCCAAATTATTAATTTTATAACAAGTATTCTTTAGTTTAGTACACACACCTCGTTTAAGTTTACATGTTATAAACATAGATCTATTAAAAAAAAGAAAGAAAAGTCAGCGAGAGAGAAGCCCGAGCCCGACTTGACGTAATGATTGACATTTTTAGGCCCGACGGGCTCGGGCTTCAGATCTTACTTCTGGCCGCAGCGAGAGAGTTTAACATCAATGAATCAATGGTGAGGGAGTGGAGGAAGCAAGAGGATGCGCTGCGCAAAGTAAACAAGACTAAACAGAGTTTCCGCAGAACAAAGCGGGATGGCCACAGCTAGAGGACAAAGTTGAACAGCCTTTACTGTAGCGCCTTATAATGCTGTGCGCCTTATAGTGCGGAAAATACGGTAATGAGAAAATTTCTTGAAACTGTGTTGTGCATAATACTTTGGAACAGTGTGTTTCAAGTTTTTATTTATTTATTAAATATTGTTTTCATTAAGAGGTTTGTTAAAAAACATTTGAAATAAAACATGACAGCTAATCACTTGAAAATTATGATCATGATTTGCATAATGATTTGGAACACAGTGTATTCTAATCAGTGTAAAACAGGGTTGTGGATTGTTTGTAGTGACTATGTGACATTTATAGTTCAGAGTTTAACAATTTAATGCTGACAGGCAGGAATGACTTCCTGTGTCTCTCAGTAGTCGGAGTCTCCTGCTGAAAGAACTCCTGTACCAGTCAGTCAGGCTATGGAGAGGATGGAAGCAGAAGTCTAGTGTGGTCTTTAATTTGGAAAGCATCCTCCCATCAGTTATAGCTGTCAAAAAATCCAGTTCCTCTCCTACAACCTGTCCAGCATTTCTGATGATTTTGTTGAGACTGTTGGTGTCCTGCCCCCTCAGACTGCTGCCCCAGCCGACAGCAGTGGCCACCACCAAGTGGCCAGTCCAGTTTCTTATTTAAGTACACCCGTACGTACTTGTAGTCATAATCCCCTTCCACATTGACCCCTCTGATATTGGTAGGAGTCACCGGGTCCTTGTTCCTCCTTAAATCCACCACCAGTTCTTTTGTCTTTGTCACATTGAGCAGTAGGTGGTTCTGCTTGGTCCATGTGACAATGTTATCCACCACCGTCCTGAACTGCCTCTCATCCCCATCCGTTATGGCTCCAACTACTTCTGAAAACTTCTGAAGATGGCAGGTCTCTGTGCAGACAAAATGTGCTGCAAGCAATGACATGAAACCATGAAAATCTGACTTTTTACAGTTCAAATAGGTTCGCAGCATGAAATCAAACTAATTGATGGTTTTGTTGCTGCAGTGCTGTGTTTAGTGATTGTTAAACTAAATCCAGCTTCATGTTTCTTTTTATTTCAGTGTTTTCTGCAGATGTGCAGCAGGTGGTGGTGACTGAACAGAGGTACCTGTAAATGGAGTTTGGACGAGCTGGACCGAAGGCTCTACAAAGAAGAAAGCAGATAGACTGTAAGAAATCCAGAATAACAGCTGTTCCATTGATAAAAAGTCTCAGCAGTTTACCAGCGACCAGCGATCCTTCCTCACATTCAGACCACCGTCATCAAAGCCAGATGGAAGATAACGCAGAGTTAGACGCTCCAAGCAACAAACCAGCTGGACTGAATGAGTCCCAAATCGCAGAAGAGGACTGTGAATTACCAGAAATGACCAGTAGCCCTGAGTCCAGCATTTATTTACAACCACAAAGTGAGAGAAAAGCTTCCGACTCTTCTGAGATGAAATACTTTGGAGCTGACATGGAAGCTGGTGATAAAGACTTTGATGGTAACAGGCCGCATGAAACATATACGCTTAGTGATGTGGACTGTAATGAACACATGGAAACCCACATGGGACAAAAAACATTCATCTGTAAGGAATGTAGACAGAGATTTAGTAACAAGTCATCCTATGAAAAGCACATGATCAGTCACACAGCGGACAAACCATTCCACTGTGAAGAATGTGGACAAAGATTTACTCGGAAGTCATCTTTGAACAGCCACATGAGTGTCCACACAGGAGACAAACAGTTCGGCTGTGAAGAGTGTGGACATACATTTCGTCAAAAGTTAGGCTTAAAAAATCACATGAGAATCCACACAGGAGACAAACCGTTCTGCTGTGAAGAATGTGGACACACATTTACTGTAAAGGCAAACTTAAAAAATCACATGAGAATCCACACAGGAGAGAAATTATTTCACTGTGAAGAATGTGGAAAAAGATTTACATTTAAGTCAACGTTAGAAATACACATGAAAATCCACACAGGAGAGAAACCGTTCCGATGTGAAGAATGTGGACATACATTTAATCACAAGTGTAACTTAGACAAACACAAGAGAATCCACACAGGAGAGAAACCGTTCTGTTGTGAAGAATGTGGAAAAAGATTTACTCAAAAGTCAAACTTAGACTCACACATGAGAATCCACACAGGAGAGAAATTATTTCACTGTGAAGAATGTGGAAAAAGATTTACTCATAAGTCAGCTTTGAACAGCCACATGAAAGTCCACACAGGAAACAAACCGTTCTGTTGTGAAGAATGTGGACATACATTTAGTCAAAAGTCAAGCTTAGACAGACACATGAGAATCCACACAGGAAACTAATCGTTCTGCTGTGAATGTTGGCCCACCACCTGATGAAGAGGCATCATCAGGTGAACTGCTTACACTCGAACAAGTCATTCATTTCTTCAGGAGTAAAGACATCACCATAGACAGTAAGACTACAGCTGCTTGTCACACAATTCATCAGAAACAGGCAAAATATCATCATCCGATTTATGAGCAAAAAGAATAAAATTGAGTTGATGAAAGTTGTAAAAAAAGCTCAAGGGCACAGGTGTCTATGTAAATGAGCACCTGACCAAGAGGAATGCAGAGATTGCTCAGCAAGCGAGGATTTTAAAAATGGAGAAAAAATACAAGACACCTGGACAAGGAACTGTAAAATTATGATAAAGCTCAAGGGACCACCGGAACAGACTAAAGATGTTACCATCAGAAATCTATCTGAGCTGGAGAAATATAAATGAAATGAATGCGTCTCAGTTAGAGTTTTAGAAATGAAGTTTAATTTTCAGTTTGGACTAGTTGGTTTATTTACCTTTCTTTCTGTTTTTTTTATGACTACAGACTGTATAAAAACTGAACTAAAACATATGAGGAGGTTTCATAATAAAGATAAAAATGATGACATTGGAGATGACATTGACCCTGAGATTCATTGTTTTAGTAACACTCTCTGTGACTGTGAATATTATCCTGAGGATGATTTTTAACCTGGAAATAAAGGGGTTCTCTCTCATACACTCCAATAGTCGGAGTCTCTACTGCAATTGTTTTCAAGATTAAAGACTGTTTAAACAATTTGAGGAGAAATTTCCTGTTGTTGCAGTCTCAGAAACTTGGGTAATGAAGGAGAAAGAACTTTTGGACAAAGTGGATGAATATGAAGCTTTTTTTCAGAATAGACACAAAAAGAGGAGGTGGGGTCGCTTTGTTTGTTCCATCAGGTTTAGAATGTAATGAGATTGTAAACATGAGCTTTTCTATTGAAAACTTAATGGAATGTTTAACAAATGAAACACAAAATAAAAAACTAAAGAAATGATTAATAAGTTGTATATATCAAACCCCTGGTGGATGTTTGGATGAGTTTAACAAGAAGATTTCTGAGTTATTTAAAAGAACCAATAATAAGTTGACTTTAGTTTGTGGTGATTTTAACATTGATTTGTTAAAAACAAATGATCAGATAAAAACTGCAGAGTTTACTAATATAATGTTTAGTTTGTGTTTTTATTCCTAATTTTAAAACCAAGCAGGATAACTACAGATAGTGCTGCTTTGATTGATAATATATTTGTTAATCAAACTAGTAAAAAAAGAAAGAGTGGACTTTTATTTGCAGATATCACTGATTATTTTTCTGTTTTTGTTGTTTTAGAAAGCAGTAATCATAAACAAATATTTACACATATTGTAACTATTAATTATAATAATATCAGAGAAAAATCTCTGCTTGCACTTGAAGCAATGAAGAATGAACTTTTTTATTATGACTGGAAAGAAATTTATGTTGATAATGTTAATGATTCTTACAGATGTTTCTTAGACATATTTATGAGGATATATGATTATTATTGTCCTCTGAAACAAGATAACCACAAAATAAAAAACAAGATCAAAACCATGGATGACAAAAAGTTTGGAAAAGTCCTACAGAAATTGTGAGTGTCAGAAAATGTGTGTGTGAATGTTAGAGAGAAAAAGATATCGAGCAAGACAGAGGAATATGTCAGTGTGTTTGAGACAGAGAGACGAACTTGTCTTTGTCAGTCAGTCACCTTATTATCCTTCTATCCCTTACGGGTTGCAGGAGCCCATCCCGGCTGATTCAAGGCGAGGTACACCCCGAACAGGTCGCCAGTCTGTTGCGGGGCCACACACATACAACCATCCACACACACACTCATTCATTCCTAGGGGCAATTTGACACCGGCCAATCAACCTAACATGCATGTCTTTGGAAGGAGGGAGGAAACCAAATTACCTGGAGGAAACCCATGCAGAGAACATGCAAACTCCACACAGAAAGGACAGTGTTCCCAGCCTCGTCCCCACCCGGGACTCGAACCAAGGACCTTCTTGCTGTCAGGCCACTAAGCTACCCACTGCATCATCGTGGAACTTTTGTGTGTTTGAGAGAGAGGGATTTGTCTGTGTGTGTGTTTGATAGAGGGTGTGTTTCTGATGTGATGTCTAATGGTTGTGTAACAACAACAAAACGTGTGTGAGGGTAGTTTTACTGCAGACTGGAAACAATATGTCACAGATTTTATTAATATTCATCAAATTACAGATTCTGTAATTAATTACACCAGATTTGTTAACACTAGTACCGCCGCTGCGATCAATTTGACTGAACGTCACTTTAATATGCTAATTAGAATAAATAAACAAATAAAGGGAGACTGTGGCTCGGTGGTTAGAGCGTTCGCCTGCGAACCGGAAGTTAACTGGAAAATCCAAGTACTCTAAAACACGCTCGCATTAATCCAGAAAAGCATTTCAGTTTTTCTGTGGAAAAAAACTATTTTGTGTTTCTTTGTTTTTACATTGTAGCTGCCTGGTGTACTTTCTTTTTTCTAAAAATGTTCATTTGTTTGGTATTGTTAGCTGCCTGGTTCACCTTGTTTGTTTAAAAATATTTCTTTTTAAATCATTAATAAAAAAAAGTTCCGTTTGGTTCCGTCATCTTCCGCTTGTTCCGGGGTCAGGTCGCGGGGGCAACAGCCTCAAAGGGGCAGCCCAGGCCTCTCTCTCCCCGGCTGTATCCTCTAGCTCACCTGGAAGGATCCCAAGTCGTTCCCCGGCCAGCTGTGAGACATAGTCTCTCCAGCGGGTCCGGGGCCTGCCCCTTGGTCTCCTCCTGGTGGGACGTGTCCAAAACACCTCGCCCGCGAGGCGCTCGGGGGGCATCCTGACCAAACCACCCCATCTGGCTCCTCTCAACCTGGAGGAGGAGCGGCTCGACACCGAGCTCCTCCCGGATGGCAGAGCTCCTCACCCGATCTCTGAGTGAGAGCCCCGCGACCCGGCCCCGGAACAAGCGGAAGATGACGGAAAAAGCAGAGATCCGATCCTGAGGTCACCAAACTGGATCCCTGCAACTCCTCGGCTGCGCCCAGATATTCTGTCCATAAAGGTGATCAACAGAATCGGTGACAAAGGGCAGCCTTGGCGGAGTCCAACTCTCACTGGAAATGGAATCGACATACTGCCAGCTATACAGACCAAGCTCTGGCTCCGGTCGTACAGAGACCGGACAGCCCGTACGAAGGGCTCCGAGACTCCATACTCCCGGAGCACCCCCCACAGGGGTCCCCTAGGCACACGGTCGAATGCCTTCTCCAGATCCACAAAACACATGTAGGGGGCGTTCCACCCTTTTCCGGGCCAACTAAGAGATGAGAGAAAATATTAGAGATAACTGTTTTTAGTGTATACAAATACACTGTTGTGTTTTTAGTGTTTTTTTATTTTTGAGTGTTCAGAGAGTTTGAATCTCTTAATATTTATCAGGTAGATCAAGGGTCTCCAAACTACGGCCTGCCTCCACATGTGGTCTGCTCCCCTGAACAACTCCAGACAGCATCTTGATTTTTTAATCCTAAACCTGTCTCTCTCACAGAAAAAACAGAATAATGGCGAAAAAAGTTAGGAAATATAAAAATTTATACAGAATGCAGAGCATTTAACCTGAAGTGGACAAAAGATGACTTTTTTGTTTACTTTTTGTTTATTACTTTTTCCAGTAAGAGATAGACTCCACCATGGCTGCCCTTTTGTCTCTGATTAATTTAAACACTTTTATGGACAGAATTTCTGGGTGCAGCTGAGGCGTTGGTTTGTTGACCTTACGATTGTGTCTTTGCTTTTTGAGGAAGTCTCCGTAGGGCCGTGATATCCAGCTCTCGCTGAATCGATTTTCTGCCAAGTGTGAAGCGTCCGGGATGGGAATCAGCGCTTTCAAATTAGAAACTGTGGTCCTTGCCCAGAAAAGGGCAGAATGCTCCCTGCAAGTCAGGGACAGGGTCCTGCGCTAAGTGGAGGAGTTTAAGTATCTCGGGGTCTTATTCACGAGGGGAAATGCTTGGAGCGAGAGATGGACAGCAGCGTCTGCAATAATCAAGACGCTGCATCAGTCCTTCATGGTAAAGAGCTAAGCCAAAACGCAAAGCTCACCGTTTAGCAGTCAATCTAGGTTCCTCCCCTCACCATGGTAACCAGGATCTACGTTCCTACCCTCACCATGGTAACCAGGATCTACGTTCCTACCCTAACCATGGTAACCAGGATTTACGTTCCTACCCTCACCATGGTAACCAGGATCTACATTCCTACCCTAACCATGGTAACCAGGATTTACGTTCCTAACCTCACCATGGTAACCAGTGTGGGTGGTGACCGAAAAAAACAAGTTTGTGGATTCAAGTGGCTGAAATGATCTTCCTCTGCAGGTTGGCGGGACTCTCATTCAGAGATAAAGTGAGGAGCTCTGCCATCCGGGAGGAGCTCGGAGTAGAGCTGCTGCTCCTCCAGGTCGAGAGAAGCCAGATGGGGTGGTTTCCAAATGTGTCGCTGATGGTGTATTTCATGTAAATGCCACCGGAAGAATACCCAGAGGGAGACCCTTGCCCCGCTGGTGAGACTTTCTGTGCTCACTCTAGCGTTGAAAAACCATTAGCCACTGTGGCTAATCCAGCTTAATTTTTATTAGCCACATTGAATTTGCTTTAGCCACACGTTCTTATTCAGTTATGATATGCTCTGTGTCATAACGTGTTAGTTTGTGGTTAACAGTAAATGTACAAACGCTTTTAACTTTGTTCTTAACAAATCTGGTGTGAATCATTAAAGAATCTGTAATTTGATGAAACACACCCTCTATCAAACACACACACACACACACACACACACACACACACACATACACACACACACACACACACACACACATACACACACACACACACATACACACACACACACACACACATACACACACACACACACACACATACACACACACACACACATACACACACACACACACACAGAGGCCTTTTCCAAACTTTTTGTCATCCAAACTAGTACAAAAAGAAAGAGTGGACTTTTATTTGCAGATATCACAGATCATTTTCCTGTTTTTGTTGTTTTAGAAAGCAGTAATCATAAACAAATATTTACACATATGGAAACTATTAATTATAATAATATCAGACAAAAATCTCCGCTTGCACTTGAAGCAATGAAGAATGAACTTTTTCATTATGACTGGAAAGAAATCTATGTTGACAATGTTTATGATTCTTACAGATGTTTCTTAGACATATTTATGAGGATATATGATTATTATTGTCCTCTGAAACAAGGTAACCACAAATAAAAACAAGATAAAAACCATGGATGAAAAAAGTTTGGAAAAGGCCTCTGTGTGCTCCTCACTTTATCTCTGAATGAGCGTCCCACCGACCTGCAGAGGAAGATCATGTCAGCCACGTGAATCCACAATCTCGTTTTTTCGGTCACCAACCACACTGGCTACCATGGTGATGGTAGGAACGTAGATCCTGGTTACCATGGTGAGGGTAGGAATGTAGATCATGGTTACCATGGTGAGGGTAGGAACGTAGATCCTGGTTACCATGGTGAGGGTAGGAATGTAGATCATGGTTACCAAGGTGAGGGTAGTAACGTAGATCCTCGTTACCATGGTGAGGGTAGGACCGTAGATTGACTGCTTAATGTTGAGCTTTGCGTTTTGACTTAGCTCTTCACCATGACGGACTGATGCAGCGTCCTGATTATTGCAGATGCTGCTGTCCATCTCTCGCTCCATGCTCCGCCCTCCATGCTCTCCGCTCCTCCTCCTCTCTTCAGTTTTCTGTCCCTCCGCCCGTCTTGTCACTATGGGGAGCAGAGCTTTCAGCCGCTCTGCTCCTCGTCTCTGGAACTCACTCCCTCGTGACCTCCGCAACACTAACACACTCTCACGTTTCAAATCTGGATTAAAAACTCATCTTTTTCAACAGGCTTATTCTCTTTCTTAAATCTATGTTTTTTATACTGATAAATGTTTAAATTTGTATGTATTTAATGTTTTATGTTGTTTTTAACTATTACTGTATTTCTTTATATTTCTAAATGTGATTTACGGCGACCTTGAGTGCCTAGAAAGACGCCTTAGAAATAAAATGTATTATTATTATCATTAAAGTTTTATTTTCACATGTATATGATCCACTCTACTTGAACAGAAATTTGGTTCGTCTTTCTTTCTGCTACAAAATTTTTTAATTACCTTCTGATTAAAGTCCCACATATTTGTGATTATTTTTTTCTATGATGGTGACAATCTCTATGGATCTAGCAGTTGAAACAATGGGCGGGTCGTCATCGTGGGCGACATTATAGGTCAACTCCAGTGACATGCGGTGAGGTTCGTGTATGGATCGCAGTCAGTCAAAGTGATCGCAGCGGCGGTACTAGTGTTAACAAATCTGGTGTAAATAATTACAGAATTTGTAATTTGATGAATATTAATAAAATCTGTGACATATTGTTTCCAGTCTGCAGTAAAACTACCCTCACACACGTTTTGTTGTTGTTACACAACCATTAGACATCACATCAAAAACACACCCTCTATCAAACACACACACAGACAAATCCCTCTCTCTGAAACACACAGAAGTTCCTCTCTTTAAAACACACACACAGACAAGTGGGCGGCACGGTGATGCAGTGGGTAGCACAGTGGCCTCACAGCAAGAAGGTCCTTGGTTCGAGTCCCGGGTGGGGACAAGCCTGGGAACACTGTCCTTTCTCTGTGGAGTTTGCATGTTCTCTGCATGGGTTTCCTCCAGGTAATTTGGTTTCCTCCCTCCTTCCAAAGACATGCATGTTAGGTTGATTGGCCGGTGCCAAATTGCCCCTAGGAATGAGTGTGTGTGTGTGGATGGTTGTATGTGTGTGGCCCTGCAACAGACTGGCGACCTGTTCGGGATGTACCTCGCCTTGAATAAGCCGGGATGGGCTCCTGCAACCCCGTAAGGGATAGACAGATAAGAAGGTGACTGACTGACAAAGACAAGTTCTTCACTCTGTCTCAAACACACTGACATATTCCTCTGTCTTGCTCGCTTTCTTTTTCTCTCTAACACACACACATTTTCTGACACTCACAATTTCTGTAGGCCTTTTCCAAACTTTTTTTCATCCATGGTTTTGATCTTGTTTTTATTTTGTGGTTACCTTGTTTCAGAGGACAATAATAATCATATATCCTCATAAATATGTCTAAGAAACATCTGTAAGAATTATTAACATTATCAACATAAATTTCTTTCCAGTCATAATAAAAAAGTTCATTCTTCATTGCTTCAAGTGAAAGCGGAGATTTTTCTCTGATATTATTATAATTAATAGTTTCCATATGTGTAAATATTTGTTTATGATTACTGCTTTCTAAAACAACAAAAACAGAAAAATAATCTGTGAAATCTGCAAATAAAAGTCCACTCTTTCCTTTTTTACTAGTTTGATTAACAAATATATTATCAATCAAAGTAGCACTATCTGTAGTTATCCTGCTTGGTTTTAAAATTAGGAATAAAAACACAAACTAAACATTATATTAGTAAACTCTGCAGTTTTTATGTGATCATTTGTTTTTAACAAATCAATGTTAAAATCACCACAAACTAAAGTCAGCTTATTATTGGTTCTTTTAAATAACTCAGAAATCTTCTTGTTAAAGGTCCTATATCATGCAAAACGGACTTTTATGAGGTTTTAACCTTTTATTTTACTTAGTACTACCCCAAACAATCCCCCAAAGTGTGTTTTATTGTGATTCATGCTATTTTGAGATATTTAAATTCAAAGTAAGGGGCGTGTTCTCCAAACCTCTAACGACTGGTGGAACGTAGTGACGTACATCTGTTTTTTGTTCAGCCCCCTGCAGCTCAAACACCAATCGCTGAACACCAATCGCTGAATGACAACCAATCGCAACCAACGGGGCGGGTCCCGGGAAAAAAAAAAGAAAAAAAAATCTGAAACAAGCTGTTTTGACTTCCGGGTATGAAACTGCGCTCCCAAACAGGGTATTATTTATAACCTTTTGTGTTGACATTGTGGCGGAATGTAAAATTATGCATATAATGATACATAGAACAGGATAAAATAAGGGAAAAAAGGCATGATATAGGACCTTTAAACTCATCCAAACATCCACCAGGGGTTCGATATATACAACTTATTAATCATTTCTTTAGTTTTTTATTTTGTGTTTCAATTGTTAAACATTCCATTAAGTTTTCAATAAAAAAGCTCATGTTTACAATCACATTACATTCTAAACCTGATTGAACAAACAAAGCGACCCCACCTCCTCTTTTTGTGTGTCTATTCTGAAAAAAAGCTTCATAGTCATCCACTTTATGGATGAAATGTTCTTTCTCCTTCATTACCCAAGTTTCTGAGACTGTAACAACAGGAAATTTCTCCTCAAATTTGTTTAGACAGTCTTTAGTCTTGGAAAAAATTGTTGTAGAGACTCCGACCATTGAAATGTAAGAGACAGAACCCCTTTATTTCCAGGTTGAAAATCATCCTCAGAATAGTATTCACAGTCACAGAGAGTGTTACTAAAACAATGAATCTCAGGGTCAATGTCATCTCACAATGTCAATGTCATCCTTTTTATCTTTATTATGAAACCTCCTCATATGTTTTAGATCAGTTTTTATACAGTCTGTAGTCATAAAAAAACAGAAAGAAAGGTAAATAAACTAACTAGTCCAAACTGAAAATTAAACTTCATTTTTAAAACTCTAACTGAGACACATTCATTTCATTTATATTTCTCCAGCTCACATAGATTTCTGATGGTAACATCTTTAGTCTGTTCCGGTGGTCCCTTGAGCTTTATCATAATTTTACAGTTCCTTGTCCAGGTGTCTTGTATTTTTTCTCCTTTTTTAAAATCCTCGCTTGCCGATCAATCTATGCATTCCTCTTGGTCAGGTGCTCATTTACATAGACACCTGTGTGTATTCTTTTTGCTCATAAATCAGATGATGATATTTTGCCTGTTTCTGATGAATTGTGTGACAAGCAGCTGTAGTCTTACTGTCTATACTGATGTCTTTACTCCTGAAGAAATGAATGACTTGTTGCTCGAGTGTAAGCAGTTCACCTGATGATGCGTCTTCATCAGGTGGTGAGCTAACATTCACAGCAGAGCGATTAGTTTCCTGTGTGGATTCTTATGTGTATGTCTAAGTTTGCCTTGTGACTAAATGTATGTCCACATTCTTCACAGCAGAACAGTTTGTCTTCTGTGTGGACACTCATGTGGCTGTTCAAAGATGACTTCCGGGTAAATCTTTTTCCACATTCTTCACAGCGGAACGGTTTGTCTCCTGTGTGGATTCTCATGTGTACGTCTAAGTTTGACTTGTGACTAAATCTATGTCCACATTCTTCACAACAGAATGGTTTGCTTCCTGTGTGGATTCTCATGTGGATGTTCAAAGATGACATATGAGTAAATCTTTTTCCACATTCTTCACAGTGAAATAATTTCTTTCCTGTGTGGATTCTCATGTGAATTTTTAAGTCTGACTTTTGACGAAATGTATGTCCACATTCTTCACAGTGGAATGGTTTCTCTCCTGTGTGGATTCTCATGTGTTTTTTTAAGTCTGACTTTTGAGTAAATCTTTTTCCACATTCTTTACAGCGGAACGGTTTGTCTCCTGTGTGGATTCTCTTGTGTTTGTATAAGTTTGACTTTTGACTAAATGTATGTCCACATTCTTCACAACAGAACGGTTTGCTTTCTGTGTGGACTTTCATGTGGATGCTCAAAGATGACATATGAGTAAATCTTTGTCCACATTCTTCACAGTGGAATGGTTTCTCCGCTGTGTGACTGATCATGTGCTTTTCATAGGATGACTTGTTACTAAATCTCTTTCTACATTCCTTACAGATGAATGTTTTTTGTCCCATGTGGGTTTCCATGTGTTCATTACAGTCCACATCACTAAGCGTATATGTTTCATGTGTCCTGTTATCATCAAAGTCTTTATCACCAGCTTCCATGTCAGCTCCAAAGTATTTCATCTCAGAAGAGCTAAAAGCTTTTCTCTCACTTTGTGGTTGTAAATAAATGCTGGACTCAGGGCTACTGGTCACCTCTGGTAATTCACAGTCCTCTTCTGTGATTTGGGATTCATTCAGTCCAGCTGGCTTGTTGCTTGGAGCATCTAACTCTGCGTTATCTTCCATCTTGCTTTGATGACGGTGCTCTGAATGTGAGGAAGGATCGCTGGTCGCTGGTAAACTGATGAGACTTTTTATCAATGTAACAGCTGTTATTCTGGATTTCTTACAGTCTATCTGCTTTCTTCTTTATAGAACCTTCGGTCCAGCTCGTCCAAACTCCATTTACAGGTACCTCTGTGCAGTCACCACCACCTGCTGCACATCTGCAGAAAACACTGAGATAAAAAGAAACATGAAGCTGGATTTAGTTTAACAATCACTAAACACAGCACTGCAGCAACAAAACAATCTTTAGTTTGATTTCATGCTACGAACCTATTTGAACTGTAAAAAGTCAGATTTTCATGGTTTAATGTCATTGCTTGCAGCACATTTTGTCTGCACAGAGACCTGCCATCTTCAGAAGTTTTCAGAAGTGGTTGGAGCCATAACGGATGGAGATGAGAGGGAGTACAGGACGGTGGTGGATAACTTTGTCATGTGCACCAAGCAGAACCACCTACTGCTCAAAGTGACAAAGACAAAAGAACTGGTGGTGGATTTAAGGAGGAACAAGGACCTGGTGACTCCTACCAATATCAGAGGGGCCAATGTGGAAGGGGTTGAGGAGTACTAGTATGTAGGGGTGTACTTAAAAATCTCTTTTTTTATGAAGAGTTGTTTTTATCTGATGCTTGCTGGAAAACAAATGTTCTTCCTTTTTGGTGCGACAATAAAGAAACTTCTAAAATGGGATTTTACAAATATTGACGTATGGGGTCTCAGTTATTCCTCCGGCTTAGGGCCCCCATATTGTTTTAGAACGGCTCTGCATAAAAGTATCATCTAGTCAACAAGAAACGCCTGTCTTTAAAAAATAAAGTGCTATTACAACTTCCTGTATGTAATATCTAAACAATAAACATTCCTCTGTATCGATCTGAGCAGGAATTAGATTTCAGATTTATTCATTTGGTCATACAAATTTAACAAAATCGTAATAATAATCGTAATAATAATATAGATTGCAACAAAGAAACAAACAGACCAAAGAAAAGGAATAGGCTGAAGCATGGCTTATATGTGCCTATCCCTATTCATCTGTATACATTTAACTGAACAACATTTTTACATCAAACAAAAATGAAATTTACAAAGTAAACATCTCCAATCAAACAGAAAAACACAATAAACTTTATATTGTCCTCTTTTCTCTCTTATTTTTAACTTACTTATAATCACTAATACTTTTATTTTTGAGATGTTGTTTAAATTTTAGGAAAGAAGAACATATTTTAAATTCATTCCATAATTTTACTCCAACAACAGAAACACGTCTTGATTTTACCAAAGTTCTTACTTTAACACGTTCAAAAATATAACATCCTCGTAAATTATAATGACAAACTCTAATTTAAAAAAACTTTTTATACTTTTTGGAACTAAATTATTTTTAACTTTGTAAATAATCTGTAAAATTCTAATATTTACCATATCTTGTAGTTTTAAACAGTTAGATTAAATATTGTTGCTTTGACAAAATGATAGAATGATGGTTCTATCTAAGCAGATGCTATCATGGTTTTAGAAGGTAAGGTTAGAAACACTGTCCTTTCTGTGTGGAGTTTGCAGGTTCTCCTTGTGTATGTGTGACCCTCCTAAAACTTACATGTTAGATTGATTGGCCACTAAAAAAGTACCACTAGGAATGTGTGTGTGTGTGTGTGTGTGTGTGTGTGTGTGTATGATTGTGCGCATGTGGCAATGAGAGGCTGGCGACCTGTTCACGTTGTACCCTGCCTCTTGCTTGAAATCAGCCAGGATAAGTTCCGGCAGCACCGCGACCCCGTTAGGGATAAGCTGATCACCAAACCAAACAGAAGAGAGTTCCAGTAATCCAGACTGTGTACGAGTACAGCAGCGGACTGAGGAGTGAGGGAGGAAGTAAGCAGAGCGGGTGATGGTGTTTATGTGAGAAGTGAAAGAAAGACTCCTGTGGAGGATGACATCTTTACCTGAGGGAGGGAGAGATGGTGGAGCCGTCGATGGAGGGAGAACGGATCGATCTTGCTTAGGGAGGATTTGGTGTCAATCAGAAGAAGTTCAGTTTTATTGCTACTGTTTGAGGTGGACCTCAAGACACTAGAAATGTGCTGTTTTAGATAAACAGCTGCTTGATGCCGTGCAGCCGCCTCGTTATGCTGAAAACAAAAGGATGAAAATCATCAAAGAACGTAAAAGTAACGGTTAGCATAGATGCTAACTGTAAGTGGTCAAACCTAGCTTTAATTTAAACACTGACATTATCCAGGATGTTAGAATACATTCTTTTATTCTCTGAAAAGAACTTTTAAACCTGTCAGTTTTTGATCTCTTGACCTTTTAGTATAAAAATGTACATTCAGAACAAGCTATCCAAACATGTCCCAAAATGCATGTTTGCTTTTAAAAATTAAGATTTCCTTCATTTGTCCCACAATGGGAAAATTTCATTTTATCACCTTTTTAGTAAAAAAAAAAAAAAAAAAAAGTATGTATTAGTGTTTTGATGACTGTAAATATTCCTATAGATGATCTTTTCATAATAATTCAAATTTATATTTTTATATTTTTTACAGTAATGATCTTTTTTTTTTAATCGAAATTATGCACAAGAAATGTTTTTCTTTAAAATATTTCCTCCAAAACCTCAGAAATAAAGTTCTCCAAGAGAAAAGTTGAAAAGAAACGGCATCGTTCTATCTTTCTGTTTTTCTCTAGTGTGTAAAGCACTTTATTTTTGAAAGATTTTGATTGTATGTTTTATGATTTTAATACATTTTTTCTGTTTTTTGAAGCACTTTGAATTACGTTTTGTATGAATTGTGCTACAAATAAACTTGTCTTGTCTTTTCTCTGCACTTCACTGTGCGTCACTAATTTTTAGATCATTTCTGTGTTTTTTTTTTTTCTCCTTCATCCATCTATGTGCACGCTCACGGCTCGCTCACACCGTGTGTGAGGGGCCTGCACACGTACGGAGAGCAGAATATCTGGATGATTTGAGATAAAGATTTCATTTCCTGAAGAGACATCTGCTTCTGGGTTTAACTGAAGTAACCAGACTCCATGGAACTGTGAGAACACAGGCTCATTTACTAGAGGAATGTCTTAAAAGAGTCAAGGAATATTTCATCTTACAGAGTTTCAGGAAGTTTAGAGAAGCTGTAAATAAAACAGAACGCTTTAAATAAAATCAGGACATCCTCACACATCTTTACGTGTCCGTTTCATCACTTACTTTTCAGTCTTTGTTGTGTAAACAGATCAATAACAATATCTCTAACTGTCGTTTCAAGAAGAACCGCCATTACTGTCCTGCTTGTGGAAATATCGCGAGAAATCACGTCCAGACTGTTTTTTTCTGCTTTATTTTAAAGACAGGAAGCAACAAAATGACGCTTTGCTGCCACCTACTGGTTAGTACTCTCCATCACAAGTACTTTCTGAATGACTGTTTTTTATTCAGAATCAGAATGCTTTTATTGCCATGTCAGTGAAAAATATCAGAGACTAGGAACTTGTTTTGAATCAGGTGTGCAAAAATATAAAATAAAAGTAATAATAAAAACAAAATAAATAAAAAAATAAGAATAATTTTAACAAAACTAAGAGTGCTCAGAAGAAAAAGAAAAGTAGTGCAATGTCATAGAAAATAATAGAAAATAATAAAGATAGTAAAGTGACAAGAGGGAAGTGACTAAGAGATGTGGGGATCCAGGTTATAAAGTGACTAAGAGATGTGGGGATCCAGGTTATAAAGTGATTAAGAGATGTGGGGATCCAGGTTATAAAGTGACTAAGAGATGTGGGGATCCAGGTTATAAAGTGTCTAAGAGATGTGGGGATCCAGGTTATAAAGTGACTAAGATATGTGGGGATCCAGGTTATAAAGTGACTAAGAGATGTGGGGATCCAGGTTATAAAGTGTCTAAGAGATGTGGGGATCCAGGTTATAAAGTGACTAAGAGATGTGGGGATCCAGGTTATAAAGTGACTAAGAGATGTGGGGATCCAGGTTATAAAGTGATTAAGAGATGTGGGGATCCAGGTTATAAAGTGACTAAGAGATGTGGGGATCCAGGTTATAAAGTGACTAAGAGATGTGGGGATCCAGGTTATAAAGTGACTAAGAGATGTGGGGATCCAGGTTATAAAGTGACTAAGAGATGTGGGGATCCAGGTTATAAAGTGTCTAAGAGATGTGGGGATCCAGGTTATAAAGTGAGTAAGAGATGTGGGGATCCAGGTTATAAAGTGACTAAGAGATGTGGGGATCCAGGTTATAAAGTGACTAAGAGATGTGGGGATCCAGGTTATAAAGTGACTAAGAGATGTGGGGATCCAGGTTATAAAGTGACTAAGAGATGTGGGGATCCAGGTTATAAAGTGACTAAGAGATGAGGGGATCCAAGTTATAAAGCATTCATTAGTCCAACGGCAGAAGGGAAGAAGCTGTTTTTGTGGCGGGACGTTCTGGTCCGAATAGACCAGAGCCTCCTGCCCGAGGGGAGTCGCTCAAAAAGTCCATGTCCAGGGTGGGAAGGGTCAGCTGCTATCCGACCTGCACGCCCCCGAGTCCTGGAGATGTACAGATCTTCCAGAGATGGAAGGTTGCAGCCGATCACCTTCTCTGCGGAGCGCACAATGTGCTGCAGTCTGTGTTTGTCTCTGGCTGTGGCTCCAGCGTACCACACGGTGATGGAGGAGGTGAGGATGGACTGGATGATTGCTGTGTAAAACTGCACTAACATCTGGGCGGGCAGCTTGGCTTTCTTCAACTGCCGCAGAAAGTACATCCTCTGCTGGGCCTTTTTGATCAGAGAGCTGATGGATGGCTCCCACTTTAGGTTCTGTGTGATGGTAGTGCCGAGGAAGCGGAAAGAGTCTACAGTGGTAATGGGGGAGTCTGTCAGTGCAAGGGGTAATGGGAGCTGTCACTTTCCTAAAGTCCACGATCATCTCCACTGTCTTCTGAGCGTTGAGCTCCAGGCTGTTGTTGCTGCACCAGGACACCAGCCGGTCTACCTCCATCCTGTAGGCCGACTCATCACCATCAGAGATGAGCCCAATGAGGGTGGTGTCATCTGCAATCGGTACACTTAATAAAGTACTTTAATGATCCCACACGCGGGAAATTTATGTTATAGCAGTACAGTAATCATGAAAAGAAAGAAATAGTAAGTATATTATACATAGAAAAATAAAGAGTACTAAAAGTGGATCAGGGATGGATTACTACTGTCTGACTAGAGTCTCCCTCCTTGATAAGGAGGAGCTTTGTTTTCTCTCTGATTTTCTCCGGATGTGAAGTTTTGGGTCAAAGAGCTGCTATCCAGGAAGAATGAGGTGAGGATGAATGGATTACAATCAAAAATAGATTAGAATCAGTAATAATAATAACCTAGTAAATAATCAGGGATTAACAAATTAAATGGACTTTAAATTGCTTGAAGCCTTGAAAAGGCAGCAAGTATTATTTTCTTCATTAAAGGGAACGCTGTCCCAGTTAGGATTGAACCATTTGAGTGATTTTAGGTCTCAAAATGACCGCTTTTATTGGGACTACCGGACTTCTCTACAGATTTTTGAATTTCTGCTTAGTTTTTATGATATTTTAATTTTAGTGATTTTTTTTTCTCATTGACTTGAATGGAGTTTGGAAATTTTCCCTTAAAAGTTTTTGTTCATCACAAACCATGAAATGATAAAATCTAGAAGCAGAGTTTTATCTTTAAAATGCTCACAGGGATTTCATCTCTTCTGCTCCAACAAAATTAAGAAAAGTCTCGGTATTTCTTTCTTTTTTAAGAAATGGGAAAAGTTCATGGAAAGCTCTTCCGTCTACCAAAATTACAAGAAACGTGGGGGAGGGGGCTCAGTGACTCAAAAGTCGATAAAACGTCCGAAACTCCATCCAGCATCAAAACGTAGAAGCTTTTATCCTCTAAAAATGAACCCGCGCTAGATTTTTTCTTTAAGTCCCCGTTTTCCTGCTGCAGCCCTCTAACCGAGACAAAGTCAAAATTTGTTCTCATTCACTTTGACTCATTGTTAAGAAAAAAATGTCTGATTGTTTTTAAAACGCTGTTAAAAATCTATTCCAAGTAAAAACGGAGTAAAAATCCCCACCTATAAATTGTGAGGTGTTTTTTAAAGGGTCTAATGAAAGTTGTCTTTCTGGTACTTTAGTCTTTTGAGAAGACAAAGGAATTCCTTTCCTACCACCTGGGGTTTCATCCCACATGGACGCTTCCCAGTAAGACGCCTTTGATATTATAATGTAAATTTAATCACATATTTTTACAATATTTTGTAAGTTTATATAATAATTATATTTAAAATGCAAAAAATCTACCAAAATAGTGTGAAAATAGTTTAATTTATCGCCTGTATTTGGTTGATAACATATTGTTACTTATGTATTATTTTATTATTAAGTTATTATCAGCTTATTTACTGTAAATATTTGACTCTATCACAGATATATTATATTTATAACTAAAAGCCCCGCGCCGCCGTTGCTACCGCCACATTGATAATCGTCTGGATCGTCTCCGTACAGAATACAGGGAAGGGTACATCACAACTGATGAATTTCTGGATGCAGTACAGCACCTCGTTTGAGCAATGTATGATATATAACATTCTTTTCAGCAACATTCTTTTCTCTTTAGGAACATTCTTTTCAGCAACACCTTTCAGCGCACATTCTTAGCCTTACTTAGCGCACATTCTTTTCAGCTAAAAGAGATTATCTCCCTCTTCAAATAGGAAGCCATACCCTTAATTAGCGCTGGGATATTTTCCATAGGGTCTAACTGGGAAACGTCCATGTGGAATGATACCCCACCTGGTTGCTGTTAGTCATCTTGGTGGTCATCCTAAAGGTTGACCTTTTAAGAAATCCCTCAAGTAAATGCTACGGTTTTACTCTAGTTTTTGGCTCCACACAGTCTGGTGAGATGAAATTTGAACCCTAAAGCAGATGTCTCAGTGAATGAAATGTTTATCTGAAATGATCTATATTTTCAGACACTACAGCAGATCAAACTCCTCTTGCATCTCACAGTCACACAATTATTATTTTTTTTTATTTGTTTGGGGTTTTTTGCTATAAATATTTGGGTTGGCACGGGGGCACAGTGGGTAGCACGAAGGCCTCACAGCAAGAAAGTTGTTGATTCAAGTCCTGGCTGGGGGCGAGGCTTGGAACACTGGCCTTTCTGTGTGGAGTTTGCATGTTCTTCCTGTGTCTGTGTGGGTTTCCTCCAGGTACTCCGGTTTCCTCACACCCTCCAAAAAGGTTGATTGGCTGGTGCATAAAATTGCATAGGAATGTGTGTGTGTGTGTGGCCCCAAGGCATATTGGCAGTCTGTTCGTGGTGTATCCTGCCCCTCGCCTTGAATCGGGGCGTGCTGGGATGGGCTCCGGCGACCCCCTTCTGAAGTTTCCCCCCCGCAACCTTGGAAAGGAAAGTTGGTTAAGAAGATGACTGAGATGACTGACTGAAATGTTTGGGTCTCTGAAAAGAGCAGCTATCTCAGCTCCGTGAAGGTGGCCCCTCTTAAAAAAAAATATAAACAAAAATAAACAAAGAATATGTCAATCGTTTGTGCTGTAAAAAATTTTGTTTGTGCTGTTTTAATTTTGTAGATCTTTACGATTCTTTTATAGGTCAATCTGCGGTCATCCAACCCCTCACGTTGCTTAAAAATGCAAGAAAACTCAGTGTTTAAATTAAAGCTGGTTTTGACCACTTACAGTTACCATCTATGCTAACCGTTACATTTACATTCTTTGACGATTTTCAACCTTGTTTTTCAGCATAACGAGGCGGCTGCACGGCATCAAGCAGCTGTTTATCTAAAACAGCACATTTCTAGTGTCTTGAGGTCCACCTTAAACAGTAGCAATAAAACTGAACTTCTTCTGATTGACACCAAATCCTCCCTAAGCAAGATCGATCCGTTCTCCCTTCATCGACGGCTCCACCATCTCTCCCTCCCTCAGGTAAAGATGTCATCCTCCACAGGAGTCTTTCTTTCACTTCTCACATAAACACTATCACCCGCTCTGCTTACTTCCTCCCTCACTCCTCAGTCCGCTGCTGTACTCGTACACAGTCTGGATTACTGGAGCTCTCTTCTGTTTGGTTTGGTGATCAGCTTATTCGGTGCTGCTGGAGCTTATCCTGGCTCATTTCAAGTAAGAGGCAGGATACACCGCGAATCTGTTACCTATTTGTTGCTTTGCCACACACGGACACTCATTCACACACATATTGGGGATACCAGTTCAAAATAAATAAGGTGACGTGCACAGGAGAGGATTACCAAATTAAGAGGAGGTGTTCACGTGCGCAGAGGATGAGCTGGCTCTGCGGATCCTGTTTAGTAGTAAAACATTACTTCTCTGTTTTATCCAAATTATTAATTTTATAACAAGTATTCTTTAGTTTAGTACACACATCTCGTTTTAGTTTACATTTTATAAACATAGATTTATTTTTTTTTTAAAAGTCAGCGAGAGAGAAGCCCGAGCCCGACCTGACGTTATGATTGACATTTTTAGGCCAGACGCTCGGGCTTTAGATCTTACCTCTGGCCGCAGCGAGAGAGTTTAACATCAATGAATCAATGGTGAGGGAGTGGAGGAAGCAAGAGGATGCGCTGCGCCAAGTAAACAAGACTAAACAGAGTTTCCGCAGAACAAAGCGGGACGGCCACAGCTAGAGGACAAAGTTGAACAGCCTTTACTGTAGCGCCTTACAACGCGGAAAATAGGGTGATGAGAAAATTTCTTGAAACTGTGTTGTGCATAATACTTTGGAACAGTGTGTTTCAAGTTTTTTATTTATTTATTGAATATTGTTTTCATTACGAGGTTTGTTCAAAAACATTTGAAATAAAACATGACAGCTAATCACTTGAAAATTATGCTGATCATAATTTGCATAATGATTTGGAACACAGTGTATTCTAATCAGTGTAAAACAGGGTTGTGGATTGTGTTTAGTGACTATGTGACATTTATAGTTCAGAGTTTAACAATTTAATGCTGACAGGCAGGAATGACTTCCTGTGTCTCTCTGTAGTCGTAGTCTCCTGCTGAAAGAACTCCTGTACTTGTCAGTCAGGCTGTGGAGAGGATGGGAGCAGAAGTCTAGTGTGGTCTTTAATTTGGAAAGCATCCTCCCATCAGTTATAGCTGTCAAAAAATCCAGTTCCTCTCCGACAACCTGTCCAGCATTCCTGATGATTTTGTTGAGTCTGTTGGTATCCCACCCCCCTCAGACTGGCTGCCCCAGCCGACAGCAGTGGCCACCACCAAGTGGCCAGTCCAGTCAAGTTTCTTATTCAAGTACACCCCTACATACTAGTACTCCTAAATCCCTTCCACATTGGCCCCTCTGATATTGATAGGAGTCACCGGGTCCTTGTTCCTCCTTAAATCCACCACCAGTTCTTTTGTCTTTGTCTCGTTGAGCAGTAGATGATTCTGCCTGGTCCATGTGACAAAGTTTCCACCATCGTCCTGTACTCCCTCTCATCTCCATCCGTTATGGCTCCAACCACTTCTGAAAACTTCTGAAAATGGCAGGTCTCTGTGCAGACAAAATGTGCTGCAGGCAATGACATGAAACCATGAAAATCTGACTTTTTACAGTTCAAATAGGTTCAGAGCATGAAATCAAACTAAATGATGGTTTTGTTGCTGCAATGCTGTGTTTAGTGATTGTTAAACTAAATCCAGCTTCATGTTTCTTTTTATTTCAGTGTTTTCTGCAGATGTGCAGCAGGTAGTCATCAAAGCCAGATGGAAGATAACGCAGAGTTAGACGCTCCAAGCAACAAGCCAGCTGGACTGAATGAATCCCAAATCACAGAAGAGGACTGTGAATTACCAGAGGTGACCAGTAGCCCCGAGTCCAGCATTTATTTACAACCACAAAGTGAGAGAAAAGCTTCCAGCTCTTCTGAGATGAAATACTTTGGAGCTGACATGGAAGCTGGTGATAAAGACTTTGTTGGTAACAGGACACATGAAACATATACGCTTAGTGATGTGGACCGTAATGAACACATGGAAACCCACATGGGAAAAAAAACATTCATCTGTAAGGAATGTAGACAGAGATTTAATAACAAGTCATCTTATGAAAAGCACATGATCAGTCACACAGCGGACAAACCATTCCACTGTGAAGAATGTGGACAAAGATTTACTCGGAAGTCATCTTTGAACAGACACATGAGAATCCACACAGGAGAGAAACCGTTCCGCTGTGAAGAATGTGGACATACATTTACTAAAAAGGAAACCTTACAAATTCACATGAGAATCCACACAGGAGAGAAATTATTTCACTGTGAAGAATGTGGAAAAAGATTTACTCATAAGTCATCTTTGAACAGCCACATGAAAGTCCACACAGGAAGCAAACCATTCTTTTGTGGAGAATGTGGATATACATGTAGTCACAAGTCAAGCTTAGAAGTACACATGAGAATCCACACAGGAGAGAAACCGTTCCGCTGTGAAGAATGTGGGCATACATTTCGTCAAAAGTCAGGCTTAAAAAATCACATGAGAATCCACACAGGAGAAAAACCGTTCTGCTGTGAAGAATGTGGAAAAAGATTTACTCAAAAGTCAAACTTAGACTCACACATCAAAATCCACACAGGAGAGAAACGGTTCCACTGTCAAGAATGTGGGCACACATTTAATAAAAAGGAAAATTTACAAAATCACATGAGAATCCACACAGGAGAGAAATTATTTCACTGTGAAGGATGTGGAAAAAGATTTACTCATACGTCATCTTTGAACAGCCACATGAAAGTCCACACAGGAAACAAACCGTTCTGCTGTGAAAAATGTGGACATAAATTTAGTCACAAGACAAGCTTAGACAAACACATTAGAATTCACACAGGAGAGAAACCGTTCCGGTGTGAAGAGTGTGGAAAAAGATTCACTCAAAAGTCAAACTTAGACTCACACATGAGAATCCACATAAGAAACTAATCGTTCTGCTGTGAATGTTAGCCCACCACCTGATGAAGACGCATCATCAGGTGAACTGCTTACACTCGAGCAACAAGTCATTCATTTCTTCAGGAGTAAAGACATCACCATAGACAGTAAGACTACAGCTGCTTGTCACACAATTCATCAGAAACAGGCAAAATATCATCATCCGATTTATGAGCAAAAAGAATAAAATTGAGTTGATGAAAGTTGTAAAAAAGCTCAAGGGCACAGGTGTCTATGTAAATGAGCTCCTGACCAAGAGGAATGCAGAGATTGCTCAGCAAGCGAGGATTTTAAAAAAGGAGAAAAAATACAAGACACCTGAACAAGGAACTGTAAAATTATGATAAAGCTCAAGGGACCACCGGAACAGACTAAAGATGTTACCATCAGAAATCTATCTGAGCTGGAGAAATATAAATGAAATGAATGTGTCTCAGTTAGAGTTTTAGAAATGAAGTTTAATTTTCAGTTTGGACTAGTTAGTTTATTTACCTTTCTTTCTGTTTTTTTATGACTACAGACTGTATAAAAACTGAACTAAAACATATGAGGAGGTTTCATAATAAAGATAAAAATGATGACATTGGAGATGACATTGACCCTGAGATTCATTGTTTTAGTAACACTCTCTGTGACTGTGAATACTATCCTGAGGATGATTTTTAACCTGGAAATAAAGGGGTTCTCTCTCATACACTTCAATAGTCTGAGTTTTTACAGCAATTTTTTTCAAGATTAAAGACTATTTAAACATTTGAGGAGAAATTTTCTGTTGTTACAGTCTCAGAAACTTGGGTAATGAAGGAGAAAGAACTTTTGGACAAAGTGGATGAATATGAAGCTTTTTTTTCAGAATAGACACACAAAAAGAGGAGGTGGGGTCACTTTGTTTGTTCAATCAGGTTTAGAATGTAATGTGATTGTAAACATGACCTTTTCTATTGAAAACTTAATGGAATGTTTAACAATTGAAACACAAAATAAAAAACTAAAGAAATGATGAATAAGTTGTATATATCGAACCCCTGGTGGATGTTTGGATGAGTTTAACAAGAAGATTTCTGAGTTATTTAAAAGAACCAATAAAAAGTTTACTTTAGTTTGTGGTGATTTTGACATTGATTTGTTAAAAACAAATGATCACATAAAAACTGCAGAGTTTACTAATATAATGTTTAGTTTGTGTTTTTATTCCTAATTTTAAAACCAAGCAGGATAACTACAGATAGTGCTGCTTTGATTGATAATATATTTTTTAATCAAACTAGTAAAAAAAGAAAGAGTGGACTTTTATTTACAGATATCACAGATTATTTTTATGTTTTTGTTGTTTTAGAAAGCAGTAATCATAAACAAATATTTACACATATGGAAACTATTAATTATAATAATATCAGAGAAAAATCTCTGCTTGCACTTGAAGCAATGAAGAATGAACTTTTTTATTTTGACTGGAAAAAAATTTATGTTGATAATGTTAATAATTCTTACAGATGTTTCTTAGACATATTTATGAGGATATATGATTATTATTGTCCTCTGAAACAAGGTAACCACAAAATAAAAACAAGATCAAAACCATGGATGACAAAAAGTTTGGAAAAGGCCTCTGTGTGTGTGTGTGTGTGTGTGTGTGTGTGTGTGTGTGTGTGTGTGTGTGTGTGATAGAGGGTGTGTTTCTGATGTGATTCTAATGGTTGTGAAACAACAACAAAACGTGTTGTGAGGATAGTTTTACTGCAGACTGGAAACAATATGTCACAGATTTTATTAATATTCATCAAATTACAGATTCTTTAATGAATCACACCAGATTTGTTAAGAACAAAGTTAAAAGCGTTTGTACATTTACTGTTAACCACAAACTAACACGTTATGACACAGAGCATATCATAACTGAATAAGAACGTGTGGCTAAAGCAAATTCAATGTGGCTAATAAAAATTAATCTGGATTAGCCACAGTGACTACAGAATATCTTGTAATCCATGTTGAGTGAAAAATGTAACTTTAAAACAGACAACACCTCCTCCATATTCTGTCAGTAATGTGTCAGTGACGTACACCGCTAAAGCCCGGAGGACAATATTTTACCCCAAATCTATTCAGTTCCTGACTGCTGTAGGGAATACGCCCACTTAAATCCATTGACGCCCACTTCGGCTTGCCAGAACGACAATAGGTGTGTTCCAGATGATTTGCGCCTTGCCTGGATTTCAGATGAAACCAGGCGGCCGCTGCAGGGGGGCGGGGAAAGACACCTGGAATAAAGACAAACAGTTTTCTTGAAGTTTAGACACACGTTAACAGGAAGTAACAGTTATTTACATCCGGTTTTAAATTTTACACAATAAATAAATTCATTTGTGGAAAAAAAAAACACATCAAATCAAAATTTATAAAAGTTATTTTCAGTTTTGATGTTTTTAGACTCAGAAGTTATTGTAAATTATGTTAATTAGGTTCCATATTTCCATGTCTTACAACTATTTACACCACTTGAAGAGTTAAAGTAAAAACGGGTCAGTAAAATACCATCAGCTGAGTGTGTGAGTTACAGGCGTTACGTTTATAAATATCTCATATAATTTACATCCATCTTTCATGTCAATCATGACGTCACTGTACAAAATGCACATTAAACAATAAAAAAAAAATCTTAAAGCAGTGGAAATAAATATAAACAAATATGTACTGATAAGAAATCAAAGATGAAAACATCAGTGAGAGCCAATCAGCTGTCAGTACACACCTTAAAAAGACTCCATTTCCCATCATGCCATTTCCCATCAGTGCGGTGCAGTTGGTAAAAAGCAGCTGCGTCCGCCTTGCTCTCGCGAGAGTCTCGTTACCGGTGCACAGGTGACATCAGAGCAAGTCGAAGGCATCTCGAACGCAAAAACTAACCGGCATGCATTGCGCACCGATCTGCGCCGATCAGAACTGCGTCCGCCTGTGTCATCTCAAACACGCCTAAAAGGTGCCGCCGACTTGCTCTGATGTCACCTGTGCGCCGGTAACGAGACTCTCGCGAGAGCAAGGCGGACACAGGCTTTGAGCCAGGCGGACGCAGCTGCTTTTTTCCAACTGCGCCGCCTGTATGGACTACAAACCAAACGGCATGATGGGAAATGGAGTCTTTTCAAGATGTGTACTGATAGCTGATTGGCTCTCAATGATGTTTTCATCAGAAACTCTTTGATTTCTTATCGATACATATCTGCTCTGTTTATATTTATTTCATTGCTGCTTTAAGATTTATTTTTTTTACGCCTGTCACTCACACACTCACTGATGAACTTTTACTTTAATTCTTCAAAAATGACGGAAATGGTTTTAAAACATGAAAGTATGGAACTTAATTAACTTAATTTATATTAAAATAATCTACAATAACTTCTGAGTCTAAAAACATAAAAAACTAAATCAACTTTCACAAGTTTTGATTTGATGCGTTTTTTTTTCTACAAATGGATACATTTATTGTGTAAAAATTTTAAACCGGATGTAAATAAACTGTTACATCCTGTTCTCGTCTGTCTAAACTTTAAGAAAACTGGTCGACTTTATTCCAGGCGCCTTTCTCCGCCCCCTGCAGCGGCCGCCTGGTCTCGTCTGAAATCCAGGCAAGACGCAAATCTTCTCAAACACGCCTAATATCTCTAACTGTCCTTTCAGGAAGAACCGCCATTACTGCCCCGCTTGTGGAATTATCGCGAGAAATCACATCCAGACTCTTTTTCTATTTTATTTTAAAGACACGGAGCACCAAAATGGTGCATTACTGCCACCTACTGGTTAGTACTCTCCATCACAAGTACTTTCTGAATGAATGTTTTTTATTCGGTACACTTAATAAAGTACTTTATTGATCCCACACGTGGGAAATTTATGTTACAGCAGTACAGTAATCATGAAAAGAAAGAAATAGTAAGTATATTATACATAGAAAAATAAAGAGTACTAAAAGTGGATCAGGGATGGATTACTACTGTCTGACTAGAGTCTCCCTCCTTGATAAGGAGGAGCTTTGTTTTCTCTCTGATTTTCTCCGGATGTGAAGTTTTGGGACAAAGAGCTGCTATCCAGGAAGAATGAGGTGAGGATGAATGGATTACAATCAAAAATGGATTAGAATCAGTAATAATAATAACCTAGTAAATAATCAGGGATTAACAAATTAAATGGACTTTAAATTGCTTGAAGCCTTGAAAAGGCAGTAAGTATTATTTTCTTCATTAAAGGGAACGCTGTCCCAGTTAAGATTGAACCATTTGAGTGATTTTAGGTCTCAAAATGACCGCTTTTATTGGGACTACCGGGCTTCTCTACAGATTTTTGAATTTCTGCTTGGTTTTTATGATATTTTAATTTTAGTGATTTTTTTTTCTCATTGACTTGAATGGATTTTGGAAATTTTACCTTAAAAGTTTTTGTTGATCACAAACCATGAAATGATAAAATCTAGAAGCAGAGTTTTATCTTTAAAATGCTCACAGGGATTTCATCTCTTCTGCTCCAACAAAATTAAGAAAAGTCTCGGTATTTTTTTCTTTTTTAAGAAATGGGAAAAGTTCATGGAAAGCTCTTCCGTCTACCAAAATTACAAGAAACGTGGGGGAGGGGGCTCAGTGACTCAAAAGTCGATAAAACGTCCGAAACTCCATCCAGCATCAAAACGTAGAAGATTTTATCCTCTAAAAATGAACCCGCGCTAGATTTTTTCTTTAAGTCCCTGTTTTCCTGCTGCAGCCCTCTAACCGAGACAAAGTCACGATTTGTTCTCATTCACTTTGATTCATTGTAAAGAAAAAAATGTCTGATTGTTTTTAAAACGCTGTTAAAAATCTATTCCAAGTAAAAACGGAGTAAAAATCCCCAGCTATAAATTGTGAGGTGTTTTTTAAAGGGTCTAATGAAAGTTGTCTTTCTGGTACTTTAGTCTTTTGAGAAGACAAAGGAATTCCTTTCCTACCATCTGGGGTTTCATCCCACATGGACGCTTCCCATTAAGACGCCTTTGATATTATAATGTAAATTTAATCACATATTTTTACAATATTTTGTAAGTTTATATAATAATTATATTTAAAATGCAAAAATCTACCAAAATAGTGTGAAAATAGTTGAATTTAGCGCCTGTATTTGGTTGATAATATATTGTTATTTATGTATTATTTTATTATTAAGTTATTATCAGATTATTTACTGTAAATATTTGACTCTATCACAGATATATTATATTTATAACTAAAAGCCCCGCGCCGCCGTTGCTACCGCCACATTGATAATCGTCTGGATCGTCTCCGTACAGAATACAGGGAAGGGTACATCACAACTGATGAATTTCTGGATGCAGTACAGCACCTCGTTTGAGCAATGTATGATATATAACATTCTTTTCAGCAACATTCTTTTCTCTTTAGGAACATTCTTTTCAGCAACACCTTTCAGCGCACATTCTTAGCCTTACTTAGCGCACATTCTTTTCAGCTAAAAGAGATTATCTCCCTCTTCAAATAGGAAGCCATACCCTTAATTAGCGCTGGGATATTTTCCATAGCGTCTAACTGGGAAACGTCCATGTGGAATGATACCCCACCTGGTTGCTGTTAGTCATCTTGGTGGTCATCCTAAAGGTTGATCTTTTAAGAAATCCCTCAAGTAAATGCTACGGTTTTACTCTAGTTTTTGGCTCCACACAGTCTGGTGAGATGAAATTTGAACCCTAAAGCAGATGTCTCAGTGAATGAAATGTTTATCTGAAATGTTCTATATTTTCAGACACTACAGCAGATCAAACTCTTGCATCTCACAGTCACACAATTATTATTTTTATTTATTTATTTTTTTACAATAGATGTTTGGGTTGGTACGGGGGCGCAGTGGGTAGAACAGAGGCCTCACAGCAACAAGGTTGTTGATTCAAGTCCCGGCTGGCGGCGAGGCTTGGAACACTGGCCTTTCTGTGTGGAGTTTGCATGTTCTTCCTGTGTCTGTGTGGGTTTCCTCCAGGTACTCCGGTTTCCTCACACTCTCCAAAAACATGTATGTTAGGTTGATTGGCTGGTGCCAAAATTGCATAGGAATGTGTGTGTGTGTGTGTGTGTGTGTGTGTGTGTGTGTGTGTG
This sequence comes from Neostethus bicornis, assembly GCA_902685375.1. Taxonomy (NCBI): domain Eukaryota; kingdom Metazoa; phylum Chordata; class Actinopteri; order Atheriniformes; family Phallostethidae; genus Neostethus; species Neostethus bicornis. The sequence continues at coordinate 22,021,064 of LR738560.1, forward strand.
CGTGAATGGTTGTATGTGTGTGGCCCCAAGACAGACTGGCAGCCTGTTCGGGGTGTATCCTGCCTCTCGCCTTGAATCGGGGGGTGCTGGGATAGGCTCCGACAACCCCATTCCAAAGTTTCCCACCCGCAACCTCGGAAGGGAAAGACGGTTAAGATGATGACTGTGATGACTGACTGAAATGTTTGGGTCTCTGCTCTCCGTACGTGTGCAGGCCCCTCACACACGGTGTGAGCGAGCCGTGAGCGTGCACATAGATGAAGGAGAAAAAAAAAAAACACAGAAATGATCTAAAAATTAGTGACGCACAATGAAGTGCAGAGAAAAGACAAGACAAGTTTATTTGTAGCACAATTCATACAAAACGTAATTCAAAGTGCTTCAAAAGACAGAAAAAATGTATTAAAATCATAAAACATACAATCAAAATCTTTAAAAAATAAAGTGCTTTACACACTAGAGAAAAACAGAAAGATAGAACGATGCCGTTTCTTTTCAACTTTTCTCTTGAAGAACTTTATTTCTGAAGTTTTGGAGGAAATATTTTAAAGGAAAACATTTCTTGTGCATAATTTTTACGAAAAAATTGATCATTACAGTCAAAAATATAAAAATATAAATTTGAATAATTATGAAAAAAAATTCATCTGTAGGAATATTTACAGTCATCAAAACACTAATGCATTTTTTTTATCTTTTTTTTTTTTTACTAAAAAGATGATAGTATGAAATTTCCCCATTGTGAGAAAAATAAATTAATTCTTAAAAGAAAAACTGTAATTTGTGACATTTGGGACATGTTTGAATAGCTTGTTCTGAATGTACATTTTTATACTAAAAGCTCAAGAGATCAAAAACAGACAGGTTTGAAAGTTTTTTTCAGAGAATAAAAGAATGTATTCTAACATCCTGGATAATGTCAGTGTTTAAATTAAAGCTAGGTTTGACCACTTACAGTTAGCATCTATGCTAACCGCTACATTTACCTTCTTTGATGATTTTCAACCTTTTTTTTTTTCAGCATAACGAGGCGGCTGCACGGCATCAAGCAGCTGTTTATCTAAAACAGCACATTTCTAGTGTCTTGAGGTCCACCTCAAACAGTAGCAATAAAACTGAACTTCTTCTGATTGACACCAAATCCTCCCTAAGCAATATCGATCCGTTCTCCCTCCATCGACGGCTCCACCATCTCTCCCTCCCTCAGGTAAAGATGTCATCCTCCACAGGAGTCTTTCTTTCACTTCTCACATAAACACCATCACCCGCTCTGCTTACTTCCTCCCTCACTCCTCAGTCCGCTGCTGTACTCGTACACAGTCTGGATTACTGGAACTCTCTTCTGTTTGGTTCGGTGATCAGCTTATTCCTAACGGGGTCGCGGTGGTGCCGGAGCTTATCCCGGGTGATTACAAGTAAGAGGCAGGATACACCGCCAATCTTTTACCTATCTGTTGCTTTGCCACACACGGACACTCATTCCTAGTGGCACTTTTTTAGTGGCCAATTAATTTAACATGTAAGTTTTAGGAGGGCCACACATACACGAGAAGAACCTGCAAACTCCACACAGAAAGGACAGTGTTTCAAACCTTACCTTCTAAAACCATGATAGCATCTGCTTAGATAGAACCATCATTCTATCATTTTCAAAGCAACAATATTTAATCTAATTCTTGCTAAGATCGATACAGAGGAATGTTTATTGTTTAGATATTACCGTATTTTCAGCACTATAAGGCGCACCTAAAAACCTTAAATTTTCTCTAAAGTCCACGATGCGCCTTTTAACCCGGAGCGCCTTATATATGGATTAATATTGATCTACAACAGGTGTTGCATCTGCGGTAAGTAGCCGCCGATTCCATTCCCCCCATAGAAGAAGTAGTGCGCGGTGCATGCTGGGATACATGAAAGGGCGTCTCATTTCCATTTGTGTTTGTTTAAAGACCCGAAAATGGCTCTTACAAAGAGACACTGTTACACCGCAGAGTTTAAACTCAACGCGATCGGTCACGCAGTAGAACACGGGAATAGAGCCGCAGCCAGAGGTGAGATCAAGCCTAAAAAATCCAGCCTGACCCGAGCCCGACCAATCAACTTGATTTGCGGGCCCGAGCCCGAAACAAGCCCGAAATGTCATATTTTATTTGTGAGGACTCGGGAGGGCGAGGGTTATTTATAAATTGGAACATTTTCAAGAACACGTTTTTTTAATTTAAAAAAAAAAAATCACACAATCGGACCCCTAACACACTTGTCTGTGATGGCCTGCTTAGCGCGAAGAGGAGGGACGGTCTTTGAAACAAATGATAAAATAGATCTTTGACGATCATCACTTTTACCAGTCCAGCTGTTTAAATGCCCGCTCAGCGTCGAGGCGCCAGTCTTTTTGGTGTCGTATGAAAGCAAAGCGCCACATTGACTACATCCAAAGAAGCCAATGCAAGGTTCTGTAGCATTTTGAACAATGAAATTGAATCTTTTCCACACCTCACTCTTACCGGTGTGTGTTTGTCTTTTCAGTTCTCCTGCTTTTAGTTTATCCTTAACTTTTTACTCCTTCATATCGGGGATACCAGTTCAAAATAAATAAAATAAAGACGTGCGCAGGAGAGGATTACCAAATTAAGAGGAGGCGTTCACGTGCGCAGAGGATGAGCTGGCTCTGCGGATCCTGTTTAGTAGTAAAACATTACTTCTCTGTTTTATCCAAATTATTAATTTTATAACAAGTATTCTTTAGTTTAGTACACACACCTCGTTTTAGTTTACATTTTATAAACATAGATTTATTTTTTTTAAAAAAGTCAGCGAGAGAGAAGCCCGAGCCCGATCCGACGTAATGATTGACATTTTTAGGCCCGACGGGCTCGGGCTTCAGATCTTACCTCAGGCCGCAGCGAGAGAGTTTAACATCAATGAATCAATGGTGAGGGAGTGGAGGAAGCAAGAGGATGCGCTGCGCCAAGTAAACAAGACTAAACAGAGTTTCCGCAGAACAAAGCGGGATGGCCACAGCTAGAGGACAAAGTTGAACAGCTTTTACTGTAGCGCCTTATAATGCTATGCGCCTTATAGTGCGGAAAATACGGTAAGAGAATATTTCTTGAAACTGTGTTGTGCATAATACTTTAGAACAGTGTGTTTCAAGTTTTTTATTTATTTATTAAATATTGTTTTCATTACGAGGTTTGTTCAAAAACATTTGAAATAAAACATGACAGCTAATCACTTGAAAATTATGCTGATCATAATTTGCATAATGATTTGGAACACAGTGTATTCTAATCAGTGTAAAACAGGGTTGTGGATTGTGTTTAGTGACGATGTGACATTTATTGTTCAGAGTTTAACAATTTAATGCTGACAGGCAGGAATGACTTCCTGTGTCTCTCTGTAGTGGGAGTCTCCTACTGAAAGAACTCCTGTACCTGTCAGTCAGGCTGTGGAGAGGATGGAAGCAGAAGTCTAGTGTGGTCTTTAATTTGGAAAGCATCCTCCCATCAGTTACAGCTGTCAAGGAGTCCAGTTCCTCTCCGACAACCTGTCCAGCATTCCTGATGATTTTGTTGAGTCTGTTGGTGTCCCGCCCCCTCAGACTGCTGCCCCAGCCGACAGCAGTGGTGGCCAGTCCAGTCCAGTTTCTTATTTAAGTACACCCCGACGTACTTGTACTCCTAAATCCCTTCCACATTGGCCCCTCTGATATTGGTAGGAGTCACCGGGTCCTTGTTCCTCCTTAAATCCACCACCAGTTCTTTTGTCTCTGTCACGTTGAGCAGTTGATGGTTCTGCTTGGTCCATCTGACAAAGTTATCCACCATCGTCCTGTACTCCCTCTCATCTCCATCCGTTATGGCTCCAACCACTTCTGAAAACTTCTGAAGATGGCAGGTCTCTGTGCAGACAAAATGTGCTGTAAGCAATGACATGAAATCATGAAAATCTGACTTTTTACAGTTCAAATAGGTTCGTAGCATGAAATCAAACTAAATGATGGTTTTGTTGCTGCAGTGCTGTGTTTAGTGATTGTTAAACTAAATCCAGCTTCATGTTTCTTTTTATTTCAGTGTTTTCTGCAGATGTGCAGCAGGTGGTGGTGACTGCACAGAGGTACCTGTAAATGGAGTTTGGACGAGCTGGACCGAAGGTTCTATAAAGAAGAAAGCAGATAGACTGTAAGAAATCCAGAATAACAGCTGATACATTGATGAAAAGTCTCAGCAGTTTACCAGCGACAAGCGATCCTTCCTCACATTCAGAGCACCGTCATCAAAGCCAGATGGAAGATAACGCAGAGTTAGACGCTCTAAGCAACAAGCCAGCTGGACTGAATGAATCCCAAATCACAGAAGAGGACTGTGAATTACCAGAGGTGACTAGTAGCCCTGAGTCCAGCATTTTTTTACAACCACAAAGTGAGAGAAAAGCTTCCAGCTCTTCTGAGATGAAATACTTTGGAGCTGACATGGAAGCTGGTGATAAAGACTTTGATGGTAACAGGACGCATGAAACATATACGCTTAGTGATGTGGACTGTAATGAACACATGGAAACCCACATGGGACAAAAAACATTCATCTGTAAGGAATGTCAACAGAGATTTAGTGACAAGTCATCCTATGAAAAGCACATGATCAGTCACACAGCGGACAAACCATTCCACTGTGAAGAATGTGGACAAAGATTTACTCAGAAGTCATCTTTGAACAGACACGTGAGATTCCACACAGGAGAGAAACTGTTTGGCTGTGAAAAATGTGGACACGCATTTACTGACAAGGCAACCCTAAAAAATCACATGAGAATCCACACAGGAGAGAAACCGTTCCGCTGTGAAGAATGTGGAAAAAGATTTACTCAAAAGTCAAACTTAAACTCACACATGAAAATCCACACAGGAGAGAAACCATTCCACTGTGAAGAATGTGGACACACATTTACTGAAAAGGCAAAGTTGAAAAATCACATGAGAATCCACACAGGAGAGAAATTATTTCACTGTGAAAAATGTGGAAAAAAATTTACTCATAAGTCATCTTTGAGCATCCACATGAGAATCCACACAGGAGACAAACCGTTCTGTTGTGAAGAATGTGGAAAAAGATTTACTCAAAAGTCAAGCTTAAACTCACACTTTAGAATCCACACAGGAGACAAACCGTTCTGTTGTGAAGAATGTGGACATAGATTTAGTCACAAGTCATGCTTAGACGATCACATTAGAATCCACACAGGAGAGAAACCGTTCCGCTGTGAAGAATGTGGAAAAAGATTTACTCAAAAGTCAAGCTTAAACTCACACTTTAGAATCCACACAGGAGAGAAACCGTTCTGCTGTGAAGAATGTGGACATACATTTAGTAAAAAGTCAAACTTAACCTCACACATGAGAATTCACACAGGAAACTAATCGTTCTGCTGTGAATGTTAGCCCACCACCTGATGAAGACGCATCATCAGGTGAACTGCTTACACTCGAACAACAAGTCATTCATTTCTTCAGGAGTAAAGACATCACCATAGACAGTAAGACTACAGCTGCTTGTCACACAATTCCTCAGAAACAGGAAAAATATCATCATCCGATTTATGAGCAAAAAGAATAAAATTGAGTTGATGAAAGTTGTAAAAAAGCTCAAGGGCACAGGTTTCTATGTAAATGAGCTCCTGACCAAGAGGAATGCAGAGATTGCTCAGCAAACAAGGATTTTAAAAAAGGAGAAAAAATACAAGACACCTGGACAAGGAACTGTAAAATTATGATAAAGCTCAAGGGACCACCGGAACAGACTAAAGATGTTACCATCAGAAATCTATCTGAGCTGGAGAAATATAAATGAAATGAATGTGTCTCAGTTAGAGTTTTAGAAATGAAGTTTAATTTTCAGTTTGGACTAGTTAGTTTATTTACCTTTCTTTCTGTTTTTTTATGACTACAGACTGTATAAAAACTGAACTAAAACATATGAGGAGGTTTCATAATAAAGATAAAAATGATGACATTGGAGATGACATTGACCCTGAGATTCATTGTTTTAGTAACACTCTCTGTGACTGTGAATATTATTCTGAGGAGGATTTTTAACCTGGAAATAAAGGGGTTCTCTCTCATACACTTCAATAGTCGGAGTCTCCATGGCAATTTTTTTCAAGATTAAAGACTGTTTAAACAAATTTGAGGATAAATTTCCTGTTGTTGCAGTCTCAGAAACTTGGGTAATGAAGGAGAAAGAACTTTTGGACAAAGTGGATGAATATGAAGCTTTTTTTCAGAATAGACACAAAAAGAGGAGGTGGGGTCGCTTTGTTTGTTCAATCAGGTTTAGAATGTAATGTGATTGTAAACATGAGCTTTTCTATTGAAAACTTAATGGAATGTATAACAATTGAAACACAAAATAAAAAACTAAAGAAATGATTAATAAGTTGTATATATCGAACCCCTGGTGGATGTTTGGATGAGTTTAACAAGAAGATTTCTGAGTTATTTAAAAGAACCAATAATAAGTTGACTTTAGTTTGTGGTGATTTTAACATTGATTTGTTAAAAACAAATGATCACATAAAAACTGCAGAGTTTACTAATATAATGTTTAGTTTGTGTTTTTATTCCTAATTTTAAAACCAAGCAGGATAACTACAGATAGTGCTGCTTTGATTGATAATATATTTGTTAACCAAACTAGTTTAAAAAGAAAGAGTGGACTTTTATTTGCAGATATCACAGATCATTTTCCTGTTTTTGTTGTTTTAGAAAGCAGTAATCATAAACTAATATTTACACATATGGAAACTATTAATTATAATAATATCAGAGAAAAATCTCTGCTTGCACTTGAAGCAATGAAGAAAGAACTTTTTCATTATGACTGGAAAGAAATTTATGTTGATAATGTTAATGATTCTTACAGATGTTTCTTAGACATATTTATGAGGATATATGATTATTATTGTCCTCTGAAACAAGGTAACCACAAAATAAAAACAAGATCAAAACCATGGATGACAAAAAGTTTGAAAAAGGCCTACAGAAATTGTGTGTCAGAAAAGGTGTGTGTGTGTGTTAGAGAGAAAAAGAAAGCAAGCAAGACAGAGGAATATGTCAGTGTGTTTTAGACAGAGTAACAAACTTGTCTTTGTCAGTCAGTCACCTTCTTATCCGTCTATCCCTTACGGGGTTGCAGGAGCCCATCCCGGCTGATTCAAAGCGAGGTACACCCCGAACAGGTCGCCAGTCTGTTGTGGGGCCACACACATATAACCATCCACACACACACTCATTCATTCCTAGGGGATATTTGGCACTGGCTAATCAACCTAGCATGCATGTCTTTGGAAGGAGAGAGGAAACCGGAATACCTGGAGGAAACCCATGCAGAGAACATGCAAACTCCACACAGAAAGGACAGTGTTCCCAGCCTCGTCCCCACCCGGGACTCGAACCCAGGACCTTCTTGCTGTGAGGCCACTGTGCTACCCACTGCGTCACTGTGCCGCCCACTTGTCTGTGTGTGTGTGTTTTAAAGAGAGGAACTTTTGTGTGTGTTTGAGAGAGAGGGATTTGTCTGTGTGTGTGTGTGTGTGTGTTTGTGTGTGTGTTTGATAGAGGGTGTGTTTCTTATGTGATGTCTAATGGTTGTGTAACAACAACAAAACGTGTGTGAGGGTAGTTTTACTGCAGACTGGAAACAATATGTCACAGATTTTATTAATATTCATCAAATTACAGATTCTGTAATTAATTACACCAGATTTGTTAACACTAGTACTGCAGCTGCGATCAATTTGACTGCACGTCACTTTAATATGCTAATTAGAATAAATAAACAAATAAAGGGAGACTGTGGCTCGGTGGTTAGAGCGTTCGCCTGCGAACCGGAAGTTAACTGGAAAATCCAAGTACTCTAAAACACGCTCGCATTAATCCAGAAAAGTATTTCAGTTTTTCTATGGAAAAAAACTATTTTGTGTTTCTTTGTGTTTACATTGTAGCTGCCTGGTGTACTTTCTTTTTTCTAAAAATGTTCCTTTGTTTGGTATTGTTTTCTGCCTGGTTCACCTTGTTTGTTTAAAATATTTGTTTTAAATTATTAATAAAAAAGTACCTCCAGGACAAGATTAGTTTGTTTAAATTAAGACCAACTTGACTTTGTAAGGTTACTCAAACTAAACTATTTAGTGTTACTGTTATTTTAATGGAGTTTGTTCATTGAACTTAACCTTGTTACTTATTTAGGTTTCATACATTACAAAAAAGAAACCTTATCAACCTTCGTCTTGTGTTTGGGTCGCCACCGACCCGTTTTTGATTTTACATCTATAAAAGAACTACATAGGGTTGTTTTATTGCATCAAGGTTTTTTGACTTTGTAAGGAATCTTTATTTCAATAAAAATAATTAACCATTTTTTATTTTCAATATTTCTAAATAGCTCTGGTTAAAAATATAACATTTGAAATGTTTGGGTCAATTTCGACCCAGTTATAAAAATTGGATTTTAAAGCAATTATTAAAACTAAAACTATTATTGCTCTGTAAGTCAAAATAGTTACAGTAGGCTTCTCTCTCATTATTCTAACTTAAGGAGAGTCTCATTTTGTCTTGTTTTCCTGTGTACCTGCACAAAAAAAATAAAACTAAGACAGGCCTCCCAGCACTCCTTCCACACCACAAAGACCATGCTCATCAGCCTCCTTTCCCTCAGCCAGCCCAGCCTTAACACAAACTACAACAGGCTCAACCCCACTCAGGCGACCTGACTCTTTAAGGAAGAAGTGTCAGATCTGCACAAGAAGTAAGGACAGAAAGACAAATACATTATGATTCACCTGCAAGAAATATTTCTGCAAGGAATTCTAAATGTGCTACATGCAACGCATGCATCTGAACACACACAAGTTCTTGAACATACACGGTAGTTATTGGTTCAATTAATTTAATGTTTTGTTGATTGCTTGACCTTAAATTCTTTATTTTAGGCTAGATTTTTTGCTCATATTAAAGTACTGTTTGCCTCCATCACAGTATAAATATATATCGTTTGAAATGGACCCGTAACATCATGGATGCAACTATACTTAAGGACATAAAAATGTTAAAAAACCAAACCAAATTTATTTTAGAGATGTATCTATTCCCCCTAAGTAACTATCAGGTAACATAAAAATACTTTTATTTAGTTATTTTATTATCTTAAGGTTCATTCTACCATTTATTTTTGTTTGGAAAAAGAGGGACATATTGACGACATATTGACAAAAAAGAGGAGAGGCTCCCACCAAAGACATAAAAACTAATCATTTTTTATGTCAAAGGAAGCCTAACAAGGTAACTAAGAGATGAGAGAAAATATTAGAGATAACTGTTTTTAGTGTATACAAATACACTATTGTGTTTTTAGCGTTTTTTTTTTTTTTAGTGTTAAGAGAGTTTGAATTTCTTAATATTTATCAGGTAGATCAAGGGTCTCAAAACTACAGCCTGCCTCCACATGTGATCTGCTCCCCTGAACAACTCCAGACAGCATTTTGATTTTTTAATCCTAAACCTGTCTCTCTCACAGAAAAAAACAAAATAATGGCAAAAAAAAGTTAGGAAAGATAAAAATTTATACAGAATGCAGAGCATTTAACCTAAAGTGGACAAATGATTACTTTTTTGTTTACTTTTTGTTTATTAATTTTTCCAGTGAGAGATGGACTCCACCATGACTGCCCTTTTGTCCCTGATTAAGTTAAACACTTTTATGGACAGACTTTCTAGGTGAGGCGTTGGTTTGTTGACCTTAGGATTGTGTCTTTGCTTTTTGCGGATGTCTCCGTAGGGCCGTGATATCCAGCTCTCGCTGAATCGATTTTCTGCCGAGTGTGAAGCGTCCGGGATGGGAATCCTTGCTTCCAAATCAGAGACCATGGTCCTTGCCCAGAAAAGGGCGGTATGCTCCCTGCAAGTCAGGGACAGGGTCCTGCGATAAGTGGTGGAGTTTAAGTATCTTGGGGTCTTATTCATGAGGGGAGATGCTTGGAGTGAGAGATGGACAGCAGCGTCTGCAATAATCAGGACGCTGCATCAGTCTGTCATGGTGAAGAGCTAAGCCAAAAGGCAAAGCTCACCGTTTAGCAGTCAATCTAGGTTCCTCCCCTCACCATGGTAACCAGGATCTACGTTCCTACCCTCACCATGGTAACCAGGATCTACGTTCCTACCCTAACCATGGTAACCAGGATCTACGTTCCTACCCTAACCATGGTAACCAGGATCTAGGTTCCTACCCTAACCATGGTAACCAGGATTTACGTTCCTAACCTCACCATGGTAACCAGTGTGGGTGGTGACCGAAAAAACAAGTTTGTGGATTCAAGTGGCTGAAATGATCTTCCTCTGCAGGTTGGCGGGACTCTCATTCAGAGATAAAGTGAGGAGCTCTGCCATCCGGGAGGAGCTCGGAGTAGAGCTGCTGCTCCTCCAGGTCGAGAGAAGCCAGATGGGGTGGTTTCCAAATGTGTCGCTGATGGGGTATTTCATGTAAATGCCACCGGAAGAATACCCAGAGGGAGACCCTTGCCCCGCTGGTGAGACTTTCTGTGCTCACTCTAGCGTTGAAAAACCATTAGCCACTGTGGCTAATCCAGCTTAATTTTTATTAGCCACATTGAATTTGCTTTAGCCACACGTTCTTATTCAGTTATGATATGCTCTGTGTCATAACGTGTTAGTTTGTGGTTAACAGTAAATGTACAAACGCTTTTAACTTTGTTCTTAAGAAATCTGGTGTGATTCATTAAAGAATCTGTAATTTGATGAAACACACCCTCTATCAAACACACACACACACACACACACACACACACACACACACACACACACACACACACACACACACACACACATACACACACACACACATACACACACACACACACATACACACACACACACACACACACACACACACACACACACACACACACACACACACATACACACACACACACAGAGGCCTTTTCCAAACTTTTTGTCATCCAAACTAGTACAAAAAGAAAGAGTGGACTTTTATTTGCAGATATCACAGATCATTTTCCTGTTTTTGTTGTTTTAGAAAGCAGTAATCATAAACAAATATTTACACATATGGAAACTATTAATTATAATAATATCAGAGAAAAATCTCCACGTGCACTTGAAGCAATGAAGAATGAACTTTTTCATTATGACTGGAAAGAAATCTATGTTGACAATGTTTATGATTCTTACAGATGTTTCTTAGACATATTTATGAGGATATATGATTATTATTGTCCTCTGAAACAAGGTAACCACAAAATAAAAACAAGATAAAAACCATGGATGAAAAAAGTTTGGAAAAGGCCTCTGTGTGCTCCTCACTTTATCTCTGAATGAGCGTCCCACCGACCTGCAGAGGAAGATCATGTCAGCCACGTGAATCCACAATCTCGTTTTTTCGGTCACCAACCACACTGGCTACCATGGTGATGGTAGGAACGTAGATCCTGGTTACCATGGTGAGGGTAGGAATGTAGATCATGGTTACCATGGTGAGGGTAGGAACGTAGATCCTGGTTACCATGGTGAGGGTAGGAATGTAGATCATGGTTACCAAGGTGAGGGTAGTAACGTAGATCCTGGTTACCATGGTGAGGGTAGGAACGTAGATCCTGGTTACCATGGTGAGGGTAGTAACGTAGATCCTCGTTACCATGGTGAGGGTAGGACCGTAGATTGACTGCTTAATGTTGAGCTTTGCGTTTTGACTTAGCTCTTCACCATGACGGACTGATGCAGCGTCCTGATTATTGCAGATGCTGCTGTCCATCTCTCGCTCCATGCTCCGCCCTCCATGCTCTCCGCTCCTCCTCCTCTCTTCAGTTTTCTGTCCCCTCCGCCCGTCTTGTCACTATGGGGAGCAGAGCTTTCAGCCGCTCTGCTCCTCGTCTCTGGAACTCACTCCCTCGTGACCTCCGCAACACTAACACACTCTCACGTTTCAAATCTGGATTAAAAACTCATCTTTTTCAACAGGCTTATTCTCTTTCTTAAATCTATGTTTTTTATACTGATAAATGTTTAAATTTGTATGTATTTAATGTTTTATGTTGTTTTTAACTATTACTGTATTTCTTTATATTTCTAAATGTGATTTACGGCGACCTTGAGTGCCTAGAAAGACGCCTTAGAAATAAAATGTATTATTATTATCATTAAAGTTTTATTTTCACATGTATATGATCCACTCTACTTGAACAGAAATTTGGTTCGTCTTTCTTTCTGCTACAAAATTTTTTAATTACCTTCTGATTAAAGTCCCACATATTTGTGATTATTTTTTTCCATGATGGTGACAATCTCTATGGATCCAGCAGTTGAAACAATGGGCGGGTCGTCATCGTGGGCGAGATTATAGGTCAACTTCAGTGACATGCGGTGAGGTTCATGTATGGATCGCAGTCAGTCAAATTGATCGCAGCGGCAGTACTGGTGTTAACAAATCTGGTGTAATTAATTACAGAATCTGTAATTTGATGAATATTAATAAAATCTGTGACATATTGTTTCCAGTCTGCAGTAAAACTACCCTCACACACGTTTTGTTGTTGTTACACAACCATTAGACATCACATCAAAAACACACCCTCTATCAAACACACACACAGACAAATCCCTCTCTCTCAAACACACACAAAAGTTCCTCTCTTTAAAACACACACACACAGACAAGTGGGTGGCACGGTGATGCAGTGGGTAGTACAGTGGCCTCACAGCAAGAAGGTCCTGGGTTCGAGTCCCGGGTGGGGACGAGGCTGGGAACACTGTCCTTTCTGTGTGGAGTTTGCATGTTCTCTGCATGGGTTTCCTTCCAAAGACATGCATGTTAGGTTGATTGGCCGGTGCCAAATTGCCCCTAGGAATGAGTGTGTGTGTGTGTATGGTTGTATGTGTGTGGCCCCGCAACAGACTGGCGACCTGTTCGGGATGTACCTCGCCTTGATTCAGCTGGGATGGGCTCCTGCAACCCCGTAAGGGATAGACGGATGAGAAGGTGACTGACTGACAAAGACAAGTTTGTTACTCTGTCTAAAACACACTGACATATTCCTCTGTCTTGCTCGCTTTCTTTTTCTCTCTAACACACACACACACATTTTCTGACACTCACAATTTCTGTAGGCCTTTTCCAAACTTTTTGTCATCCATGGTTTTGATCTTGTTTTTATTTTGTGGTTACCTTGTTTCAGAGGACAATAATAATCATATATCCTCATAAATATGTCTAAGAAACATCTGTAAGAATCATTAACATTATCAACATAAATTTCTTTCCAGTCATAATAAAAAAGTTAATTCTTCATTGCTTCAAGTGCAAGCAGAGATTTTTCTCTGATATTATTATAATTAATAGTTTCATATGTGTAAATATTTGTTTATGATTACTGCTTTCTACAACAACAAAAACAGAAAAAATAATCTGTGATATCTGCAAATGAAAGTCCATTCTTTCTTTTTAAACTAGTTTGATTAACAAATATATTATCAATCAAAGCAGCACTATCTGTAGTTATCCTGCTTGGTTTTAAAATTAGGAATAAAAACACAAACTAAACATTATATTAGTAAACTCTGCAGTTTTTATGTGATCATTTGTTTTTAACAAATCAATGTTAAAATCACCACAAACTAAAGTCATCTTATTATTGGTTCTTTTAAAAAACTCAGAAATCTTCTTGTTAAACTCATCCAAACATCCACCAGGGGTTCGATATATACAACTTATTAATCATTTCTTTAGTTTTTTTTTTTTTATTCTTGAAAAAAAATTGCTGTAGAGACTCCTACTATTGAAGTGTGTGAGAGAGAACCCCTTTATTTCCAGGTTAAAAATCATCTTCAGAATAGTATTCACAGTCACAGAGAGTGTTACTAAAACAATGAATCTCAGGGTCAATGTCATCTCCAATGTCATCATTTTTATCTTTATTATGAAACCTCCTCATATGTTTTAGTTCAGTTTTTATACAGTCTGTAGTCATAAAAAAACAGAAAGAAAGGTAAATAAACTAACTAGTTCAAACTGAAAATTAAACTTCATTTCTAAAACTCTAACTGAGACACATTCATTTCATTTATATTTCTCCAGCTCAGATAGATTTCTGATGGTAACATCTTTAGTCTGTTCAGGTGGTCCCTTGAGCTTTATCAAAATTTTACAGTTCCTTGTCCTAGACATAGACACCTGTCCATAGACACCTGTGCCCTTGAGCTTTTTTACAAGTTTCATTAACTCAATTTTATTCATTTTGCTCAAAAATTGGATGATGATATTTTGCCTGTTTCTGATGAATTGTGTGACAAGCAGCTGTAATCTTACTGTCTATGGTGATGTCTTTACTCCTGAAGAAATGAATGACTTGTTGCTCGAGTGTAAGCAGTTCGCCTGATGATGCGTCTTCATCAGGTGGTGGGCTAACATTCACAGCAGAACGATTAGTTTCCTATGTGGATTCTCATGTGTCTGTCTAAGTTTGACTTTTGAGTAAATCTTTTTCCACATTCTTCACAACAGAATGGTTTCTCTCCTGTGTGGATTCTCATGTGTCTGTCTAAGTTTGACTTGTGACTACATCGATGTCCACATTCTTTACAACAGAACGGTTTGTTTCCTGTGTGGACTTTCATGTGGTCGTTTAAAGATGTCTTATAAGTAAATCTTTTTCCACATTCTTCACAACAGAATGGTTTCTCTCCTGTGTGGATTCTCATGTGTATGTCTAACTTTGACATTTCACGAAATCTATGTCCACATTCTTCACAACAGAACGGTTTGTTTCTTGTGTGGACTTTCATGTGGCTGTTCAAAGATGACTTATAAGTAAATCTTTTTTCACATTCTTCACAGTGAAATAATTTCTCTCCTGTGTGGGTTCTCATGTGATTTTTTAAGTTTTCCTTTTGAGTAAATGTGTGTCCACATTCTTCACAGTGGAATGGTTTTTCTCCTGTGTGGATTCTCATGTGATTTTTTAAGCCTGACATTATACGAAATGTTTGTCCACATTCTTCACAGCGGAACAGTTTGTCTCCTGTGTGGACACTCATGTGTCTGTTCAAAGATGACTTCCGAGTAAATCTTTGTCCACATTCTTCACAGTGGAATGGTTTGTCCGCTGTGTGACTGATCATGTGCTTTTCATAGGATGACTTGTTACTAAATCTCTGTCTACATTCCTTACAGATGAATGTTTTTTGTCCCATGTTGGTTTCCATGTGTTCATTACTGTCCACATCACTAAGCGTATATGTTTCATGCGTCCTGTTACCATCAAAGTCTTTATCACCAGCTTCCATGTCAGCTCCAAAGTATTTCATCTCAGAAGAGCTGGAAGCTTTTCTCTCACTTTGTGGTTGTAAATAAATGCTGGACTCAGGGCTACTGGTCACCTCTGATAATTCACAGTCCTCTTCTGTGATTTGGGATTCATTCAGTCCAGCTGGCTTGTTGCTTGGAGCGTCTAACTCTGCGTTATCTTCCATCTGGCTTTGATGACGGTGCTCTGAATGTGAGGAAGGATCGCTGGTCGCTGGTAAACTGCTGAGACTTTTTATCAATGTAACAGCTGTAATTCTGGATTTCTTAGAGTCTACAGTATCTGCTTTCTTCCTCACAGGATGGAACCTTCGGTCCAGCTCGTCCAAACTCCATTTACAGGTACCTCTGTGCAGTCACCACCACCTGCTGCACATCTGTTGAAAACACTGAAATAAAAAGAAACATGAAGCTGGATTTAGTTTAACAATCACTAAACACAGCACTGCAGCAACAAAACCATCATTTAGTTTGATTTCATGCTACGAACGTATTTGAACTGTAAAAAGTCAGATTTTCATGGTTTCATGTCATTGCCTGCAGCACATTTTGTCTGCACAGAGACCTGCCATCTTCAGAAGTTTTCAGAAGTGGTTGGAGCCATAACGGATGGGGATGAGAGGGAGTACAGGACAGTGGTGGATAACTTTGTCACATGCACCAAGCAGAACCACCTACTGCTCAACGTGACAAAGATAAAAGAACTGGTGGTGGATTTAAGGAGGAACAAGGACCCGGTGACTCCTATCAATATCAGAGGGGCCAATGTGGAAGGGGTTTAGGAGTACAAACACGTGGGGTTTACTTAAATAAGAAACGGAGGTCATTCAACATCTGCACGACAATGCTGAGGATTTTCTACGAGTCGGTGGTGGCAGCAGTCTGAGGGGTTGGGACACCAACAGACTCAACAAAATCCTCAGGAAGGCCGGACAGGTTGTAGGAGAGGAACTGGATTCTTTCACAGCTGTAACTGAGAGGAGGATGCTTTCCAAATTAAAGACCACACTGGACTACCCCTCCCATTATCTCCACAGCCAGATTGACAGGTACAGGAGTTCTTTCAGCAGGAGACTCCGACTCCCACGTTCCACTACCGACATTTTAATGTATTACTTTATTTTTCTTACTGCTCTCCTTGGTTGGAGAGGGGAAAATCCAAAGGAATTTCCCTTCTGGATTAATAAAGTATTCTGATTTGAACTTGTTGTTTGAAAACATTATAACATAACATTAATTGAGGATTAACAATTTTAAATCTAAATTTTAAGGTACGTCTTGTTTAAGACGTTGGAACATGTTTGATATATTTACATTTACTTTTTTGTTTGTTTTTTCTTCCCTAATAGTACACAACTAGAATGTTTTTTGTACACTTTTACTCATGTTACCTGTGGCCATTTTTGTTTGGTACTCTACCTCTGAACAAGGCTAAATTTGCATATCTACAAGTCTTAAAAAGTTCGGGTTTAAAATGTGATCCTGGATGGTCAACAGTTTACATTTTATGTTTTATTAGCCAGTACTACCGGGCCTTACCGGGCCTTTTTGGCTTGTGGGACTCCTGAGGCAGCTGACAGGTATCGGCGGGCGAAGCGGAACGCAGCTTCGGTGGTCGTTGAGGCAAAGGCCCGTGCTTGGGAGGAGTTCGGCGAGACCATGGAAAACGACTTCCAAATGACTTCAAAGAAATTCTGGTCCACCATCCGGCGGCTCAGGAGAGGCAAGCAGTGCACCATCAACACCGTTTATGGTGGGGACGGGGAGCTGCTGACCTCAACTTGGGACGTTTTGGATCGGTGGAAAGAATACTTTGAAGACCTCTTCAATTCCACCAACATGTCTTCTGATGAGGAAGTAGAGTCTTTGGAATCCGGGATGGGTCTTCCTATCTCTGGTGCCAAGGTCACCGAGGTAGTCAAAAAGCTGCGCGGTGGCCGGGCTCCGGGGGTGGGTGAGATCCGCCCGGAGCTCCTAAAGACTCTGGATGGTGTTGGGCTGTCCTGGCTGACACGCCTTTGCACCATTGCATGTACATCGGGGACAGTGCCTCTGAATTGACAGACTGGGGTGGTGGTCCCTCTTTATAAGAAGGGGGATCGGAGGGTGTGCTCCAACTACCGAGGGATCACACTCCTCAGCCTCCCTGGGAAGGTCTATTCGGGAGTACTGGAGAGGAGGATCCGTCGGATTGTTGAGTCTCGGATTGAAGAGGAGCAGTGTGGTTTCCGTCCCGGACGTGGAACTACGAACCAGCTCTATACCCCCTTCAGGATCCTGGAGGGGTCATGGGAGTTTGCCCAACCAGTCTACATGTGTTTTGTGGATCTGGAGAAGGCATTCGACCGTGTCCCCAGGGGACTCCTGTGGGGGGTGCTCCGGGAGTACGGAGTCTCGAAGCCCTTAGTGTGGGCTGTCCGGTCTCTGTACGACCGGAGCCAGAGCTTGGTCCGTATAGCCGGCAGTATGTCGATTCCATTTCCAGTGAGAGTTGGACTCCGCCAAGGCTGCCCTTTGTCACAGATTCTGTTCATCACCTTTATAGACAGAATATCTAGGCACAGCCGAGGCGTTGGAGGGATCCGGTTTGGTGACCTCAGGATCGGATCTCTGCTTTTTGCAGATGATGTGGTTCTGTTGGCTTCATCGGACCGTGATCTCCAGCTCTCACTGGATTGATTTGCTGCCAAGTGTGAAGCGTCCGGGATGGGAATTAGCGCCTCCAAATCCGAGACCATGGTCCTCGCCCGGAAAAGGGTGGAATGCCCCCTGTGGATCAGGGAGAGGGTCCTGCTCCAAGTGGAGGAGTTTAAGTATCTCGGGGTCTTGTTCGCGAGTGGGGGAAGGATGGAGCGGGAGATCGACAGGCGGATCGGTGCGGCATCAGCAAATAACTAGGACGCTGCATCGATCCGTTGTGGTAAAGAGAGAGCTGAGCTTAAAAGCAAAGCTCTCCATTTACAAGTCCATCTACGTTCCAACCCTCACCTATGGTCACCAGCTGTGGGTGGTGACCGAAAGAATGTGATCGTGGATACAAGCGGCCGAAATGAGCTTCCTCCGCAGGGTGGCTGGGCTCTCACTCAGAGGTCGGGTGAGGAGCTCTGCCATCCGGGAGGAGCTTGGTGTCAAGCCGCTCCTCCTCCAGGTCGAGAGGAGCCAGATGGGGTGGTTCGGGCATCTGGTCAGGATGCCCCCCGAGCGCCTCCTTTCGGTCACGTCCAACCGGGAGGAGACCAAGGGGCAGACCCCGGACCCGCTGGAGAGACTAGGTCTCACAGCTGGCTGGGGAAGACTTGGGATCCTTCCAGGTGAGCTAGAGGGTGCAGCCGGGGAGAGACAGGCCTGGGCTGCCCGTTTGAAGCTGTTGCCCCCGCAACCCAATCCAGGAACAAGCGGAAGATGACGGAATGGAACTTCCTGTATGTAATATGTAAACAATAAATATTCCTCTGTATCGATCTGAGCAAGAATTAGATTAAATATTGTTGCTTTGAAAATGATAGAATGATGGTTCTATCTAAGCAGATGCTATCTTGTTTTTAGAAGGTAAGGTTTGAAACACTGTCCTTTTTGTGTGGATTTTGCAGGTTCTCCTCGTGTGTGTGTGTGGCCCTCCTAAAACTTTCATGTTAAATTGATTGGTCACAATAAAAGTTTCACGAGGAATGAGTGTGTGTTTATGATTGTGCGCATGCGGCAATGCAAGAGGCTGGCGACCTATTCACGTTGCACCCTGCCTCTTGCATGAAATCAGCCAGGATAAGCTCCGGCATCACCGCGAACCCGTTAGGAATAAGCTGATCACCAAACCAAACAGAAGAGAGTTCCAGTAATCCAGACGGAAGTGTACGAGTACAGCAGTGGACTCTAGAGTGAGGGAGGAAGTAAGCAGAGCGGGTGATGGTGTTTATGTGAGAAGTGAAAGAAAGAATCCTGTGGAGGATGACATCTTTACCTGAGGGAGGGAGAGATGGTGGAGCCGTCGATGGAGGGAGAACGGATCGATCTTGCTTAGGGAGGATTTGGTGTCAATCAGAAGAAGTTCAGTTTTATTGCTACTGTTTGAGGTGGACCTCAAGACACTAGAAATGTGCTGTTTTAGATAAACAGCTGCTTGATGCCGTGCAGCCGCCTCGTTATGCTGGAAAAAAAAGTTGAAAATTGTCAAAGAACGTAAATGTAACGGTTAGCATAGATGCTAACTGTAAGTGTTCAAACCTAGCTTTAATTTAAACACTGACATTATCCAGTCTTTTATTTTCTGAAATTCTCTGAAATTCTTTTATTCTCTGAAAAGAACTTTCAAACATGTCAGTTTTCGATTTCTTGACCTTTTAGTATAAAAATGTACATTCAGAACAAGCTATCCAAACATGTCCCAAATGTCACAAATTATATTTATGCTTTTAAGAATTGAGAATACCTTTATTTGTCCCACAATGGGGGAATTTAATTCTATCACCTTTTTAGTAAAAAAAATGAATAAAAAAAATGCATATTAGTGATTTGATTTTTTTTCATGAATATTTGTGTAAAGCACTTTATTTTTTAAAGATTTTGATTGTATGTTTTATGATTTTAATACATTTTTTCTGTCTTTTGAAGCACTTTGAATTACGTTTTGTATGAATTGTGCTACAAATAAACTTGTCTTGTCTTTTCTCTGCACTTCATTGTGCGTCACTAATTTTTAGATCATTTCTGTGTTTTTTTTTTTTTTTCTCCTTCATCCATCTATGTGCACGCTCACGGCTCGCTCACACCGTGTGTGAGGGGCCTGCACACGTACGGAGAGCAGAAAATCTGGATGATTTGAGATAAAGATTTCATTTCCTGAAGAGACATCTGCTTCTGGGTTTAACTGAAGTAACCAGACTCCATGGAACTGTGAGAACACAGGCTGATTTACTAGAGGAATGTCTTAAAAGAGTCAAGGAATATTTCATCTTACAGAGTTTCAGGAAGTTTAGAGAGGCTGTAAATAAAACAGAACGCTTTAAATAAAATCAGGACATCCTCACACATCTTTACGTGTCCGTTTCATCACTTACTTTTCAGTCTTTGTTGTGTAAACAGATCAATAACAATATCTCCAACTGTCGTTTCAAGAAGAACCGCCATTACTGTCCTGCTTGTGGAAATATCGCGAGAAATCACATCCAGACTCTTTTTCTATTTTATTTTTAAGGCACGAAGAACCAAAATGGTGCATTACTGCCACCTACTGGTTGGTACTCTCCATCACAAATACTTTCTGAATGAATGTTTTTTATTCGGTACACTTAATAAAGTACTTTATTGATCCCACACGTGGGAAATTTACGTTACAGCAGTACAGTAATCATGAAAAGAAAGAAATAGTAAGTATATTATACATAGAAAAATAAAGAGTACTAAAAGTGGATCAGGGATGGATTACTACTGTCTGACTAGAGTCTCCCTCCTTGATAAGGAGGAGCTTTGTTTTCTCTCTGATTTTCTCCGGATGTGAAGTTTTGGGACAAAGAGCTGCTATCCAGGAAGAATGAGGTGAGGATGAATGGATTACAATCAAAAATAGATTAGAATCCATTAGTTAGCTTGTTGCTGTGTTTGCTGTTTATTTATGCATCAAAACGTAGAAGATTTTATCCTCTAAAAATGAACCCGCGCTAGATTTTTTCTTTAAGTCCCTGTTTTTCTGCTGCAGCCCTCTAACCGAGACAAAGTCACGATTTGTTCTCATTCACTTTGATTCATTTAAAAAAAAAATGTCTGATTGTTTTTAAAACGCTGTTAAAAATCTATTCCAACTAAAAACGGAGAAAAAAGCTCCACCTATAAATTGCGAGGTGGTTGTATGTGTGTGGCCCCGAGACAGGCTGGCGGCCTGTTCGGGGTGTATCCTGCCCCTCACCTTGAATCAGCCGGGAGATCAAAAGCTGACAGGTTTAAAAGTTCTTTTCAGAGAATAAAAGAATGTATTCTAACATCCTGGATAATGTCAGTGTTTAAATTAAAGCTAGGTTTGATCACTTACAGTTAGCATCTATGCTAACCGTTACATTTACGCTCTTTGACGATTTTCAACCTTTTTTTTTTCAGCATAACGAGGCGGCTGCACTGCATCAAGCAGCTGTTTATCTAAAACAGCACATTTCTAGTGTCTTGAGGTCCACCTCAAACAGTAGCAATAAAACTGAACTTCTTCTGATTGACACCAAATCCTCCCTAAGCAAGATCGATCCGTTCTCCCTCCATCGACGGCTCCACCATCTCTCCCTCCCTCAGGTAAAGATGTCATCCTCCACAGGAGTCTTTCTTTCACTTCTCACATAAACACCATCACCCGCTCTGCTTACTTCCTCCCTCACTCCTCAGTCCGCTGCTGTACTCGTACACAGTCTGGATTACTGGAACTCTCTTCTGTTTGGTTTGGTTGGTGATCAGTTTATTCCTAATGGGGTCGCGTAGCTGCCGGAGCTTATCCCGGCTGATTTTAAGCAAGAGGCATGGTACAACGTGAACAGGTTGCCAGCCTTTTGCTTTGCCACACCCAGACACTCATACACACACACTCATTCCTAGTGAAACTATTTTAGTGGCCAATCAATATAACATGAAAGTTTTAGGAGGGCCACACATACACAAGGAGAACCAGCAAACTCCACACAGAAAGGACAGTGTTTCAAACCCTACCTTCTACAAGATATGGTAAATATTAGAATATTACAGATTATGTGTAAAGTTAAAAATAATTTAGTTCCAAAAGGTATACAAAGTTTATTTAAATTTAGAGTTGGTTATCATAATTTACGAGGATGTTATATTTTTGAACGTGTTAAAGGGCCCATCTCATGCAAAATAACTCTTTTCACATTGTATCCTCTGCACATACACACGCAAAATGTGGGGTTTGCAACATGCATTACATGATAGTTATGAAAATATATTGATTTGGTTGAGCGCAGTCACAGACCCGGAACTATGAAAGGCCGGGTATCGATCATCCCCCCGCCCGTCCCGAGAAAGTACAAGCTCCGCCCTCTGCTCTCACTGAGCCGCTATTCTCCACCCATCTCTGAGCGGGAGGGGGAAGGCAGGCGAACCAGCCAACGCAACCAAAAACGCACTTTCTCCTTGAAGACATAGCTACAAAAAGCGTGTTTCAAGCAAGAAAATAAAAAAGACGCAGAGCAGCGAATCAGCCTGTATATTGGACGTTGCAAGCGAGTTTGTGAGGGCGTAAGGCCGGAGTGGAGGCGGGTGAGGAGGGAGGGGGGCGTGTGCGAAGTCCGTCCTGGCTACGTCAAATGCGTCATACTTTAGACATCTGCTCATTCGTTGTTTTGTCTGAGCGTACCAGAAATCCACAGCAATTTGTGAAAAACAGGCTAAATCAATTTAGAAACCTCTTTGGTGACATATACAAGGCCCGGACATCACTCTTACAAGGTAGAAAACTCTGGAAAGTCCATTTTGCATGAGATGGGCCCTTTAAAGTAAGAACTTTTGTAAAATCAAGATGTGTTTCTGTTGTTGGAGTAAAATTATGGAATGAACTCAGTGATGAATTTAAAATATGTTCTTCTTTCCTAAAATTTAAACATCTCAAATATAAAAGTATTAGTGATTATAAGTAAGTTAAAATAAGAGAGAAAAGAGGATAATGTGCAGTTTATTGTGGTTTTCTGTTTGATTGGAGATGTGTACTTTGTAAATTTAATTTTTGTTTGATGTAAAAATGCTGTTCAGTTAAATGTATACAGATGAATAGGGATAGGCACATATAAGCCATGCTTCAGCCTAATCTGTTTCCTTCTACAGTCCCCTCCAAAAGTATTAGAACAGCAAGTCACGTTCCCTTATTTTTGTTTATTCACAGAAGACATTTGAGTTTAAGATCAAAAGATGAGTATGAGACAAGAGTTTAGAATGTCAGCTTTTATGTCCTGGTATTTACATCTACATGTGATAAACAACTTAGGACACATCACCGTTTCTACTAAACCACAGCATTTTTAGGTGAGCAAAAGTATTGTAACATGAGACTGACAGGCGTTTCTTGTTGACCAGATGATACCTTTATGCAGAGCCGTTCTAAAACAACATGGGGAACCTAGGCAGAGATTCCTCTCTTGCCTAGGGAGGACTTAGGCCATATACGTCAACATTTGTAAAATCCTATTTTAGAAGTTTCTTTATTGTCGCACCAAAAAGGAAGAACATTTGTTTTCCAGCAGCATCAGATAAAGAAGAGTATTTTAATTACACCCCTACATAGTAGTACTCCTCAACCCCTTCCACATTGGCCCCTATGATATTGATAGGAGTCACCAGGTCCTTGTTCCTTCATAAATCCACCACCAGTTTTTTTGTCTTTGTCACGTTGAGCAGTAGGTGATTCTGCTTGGTCCATGTGACAAAGTTATCCACCACCGTCCTGTACTCCCTCTCATCCCCATCTGTTATGGCTCCAACCACTTCTAAAAATTTGTGAAGATGGCAGGTCTCTGTGCAGACAAAATGTGCTGCAGGCAATGACATAAACCATGAAAATATGACTTTTTACAGTTCAAATAGGTTCGTAGCATGAAATCAAACTAAATGATGGTTTTGTTGCTGCAGTGCTGTGTTCAGTGATTGTTAAACTAAATCCAGCTTCATGTTTCTTTTTATTTCTCTGTTTTCTGCAGATGTGCAGCAGGTGGTGGTGACTGCACAGAGGTACCTGTAAATGGAGTTTGGACGAGCTGGACCGAAGGCTCTATAAAGAAGAAAGCAGATAGACTGTAAGAAATCCAGAATAACAGGTGTTACATTGATAAAAAGTCTCAGCAGTTTACCAGCGACCAGCGATCCTTCCTCACATTCAGAGCACCGTCATCAAAGCCAGATGGAAGATAATGCAGAGTTAGACGCTCCAAGGCACAAGCCAGCTGGACTGAATGAATCCCAAATCAAAGAAGAGGACTGTGAATTACCAGAGGTGACCAGTAGCCCTGAGTCCAGCATTTATTTACAAGCACAAAGTGAGAGAAAAGCTTCCGGCTCTTCTGAGATGAAATACTTTGGAGCTGACATGGAAGCTGGTGATAAAGACTTTGATGGTAACAGGACACATGAAACATATACGCTTAGTGATGTGGACTGTAATGAACACATGGAAACCCACATGGGACAAAAAACATTCATCTGTAAGGAATGTAGACAGAGATTTAGTAACAAGTCATCCTATGAAAAGCACATGATCAGTCACACAGCGGACAAACCATTCCACTGTGAAGAATGTGGACATAGATTTACTCAGAAGGGAGCTTTGAACAGACACATGAGTGTCCACACAAGAACCAAACCGTTCTGCTGTGAAGAATGTGGACAAAGTTTTTCTCGTAAATCAACTTTGAACATCCACATGAGTGTCCACACAGGAAACAAACCGTTCCGCTGTGAAGAATGTGGACATACATTTTGTCAAAAGTCAGGCTTAAAAAAACACAAGAGAATCCACACAGGAGAGAAACCATTCCACTGTGAAGAATGTGGAAAAAAATTTTCTCGTAAATCACACATGAGACTCCACATGAGTGTCCACACAGGAAACAAACCATTCGGCTGTGAAGAATGTGGACATAGATTTAGTCAAAAGTCAAACTTAGACTCACACATGAGAATCCACACTGGAGACAAACCATTCCACTGTGAAGAATGTGGACACACATTTTGTCACAAGTCAAGC
Source organism: Neostethus bicornis (assembly GCA_902685375.1). Taxonomy (NCBI): domain Eukaryota; kingdom Metazoa; phylum Chordata; class Actinopteri; order Atheriniformes; family Phallostethidae; genus Neostethus; species Neostethus bicornis. The sequence goes on from LR738560.1 coordinate 22,046,171, forward strand.
CTAGAATCACACATGCGAATCCATAGAGGAGAAAAACCGTTCCGCTGTGAAGAATATGGACATACATTTAGATTCAAAGGTAACTTAGACACACACATGAGAATCCACTCAGGAGAGAAACTATTCCACTGTGAAGAATGTGGACATGCATTTGGATTCAAAGGTAACTTAGACAAACACATGAGAATCCACTCAGGAGAGAAACCATTCCACTGTGAAGAATGTGGAAAACTTTTTACTTATAAGTCATCTTTGAACAGCCACATGAAAGTCCACACAGGAAACAAACAATTCCACTGTGAAGAATGTGGACATACATTTAGTCAAAAGGCAAACTTAAATGTACACATGAGAATCCACACCGGAGACAAACCATTCCACTGTGAAGAATGTGGACATACATTTAATCAAAAGGCAAACTTAAATGTACACATGAGAATCCACACCGGAGACAAACCATTCCACTGTGATGAATGTGGACATACATTTAGTCAAAAGTCAAGTTTAGACTCACACATGAGACTCCACACAGGAAACTAATCATTCTTCTGTGAATGTTAGCCCACAACATGGCTGCTGGATTAAAATCTTGTGATGAACAGCCTTTACAATCCAACAAATATCTCTAAGAATTAGAAACATCAATTAATTTTACTGAGCTTTCTGGTTAAGAACTGTCGTGATAGATTAAAATTTTGGATTCTTTTTGTAATGCTATTTTTCTAAAGTTAGTTAAAAGTCATAATTGTCATTGTGGCCATTCTAAAAACCACAATGGCAAAAACTTTGGCTAGAGACCTGGAAGAAGTAAAGCAAACCCTGAGCTTCATGTCAGATGAAATAAGTAAAGTGTTGGAGCAGCAGATAAACTTACTAAAACTGATTGATGAAGTCAAACAACTAAAGAAAGTTATTGAAGACAAAGATAAGAAAATATAAGACCTGGAAAATAGAGTGAAGCAGCTGGATTAACTTACAAGAATGGAAGATGTGGTGATATCTGGACTGGAGACTACACATCGCTCCTATGCCAGGTTCACCACAGGTACCAGTGAAGGAGAAGACGCATCATCAGGTGAACTGCTTACACTCGAACAACAAGTCATTCATTTCTTCAGGAGTAAAGACATCACCATAGACAGAAAGACTACAGCTGCTTGTCACACAATTCATCAGAAACAGGAACAATATTATCATACGATTTATGAGCAAAAAGAATTAAATTGAATTGATGAAAGTTGTAAAACAGCACAAGGGCACAGGTGTCTATGTAAATGAGCACCTGACCAAGAGGAATGCAGAGATCGCTCAGCAAGTGAGGATTTAAAAAAAAAAAAAAAATACAAGACACGTGGACAAGGAACTGTAAAATTATGATAAAGCTCAAGGGACCACCGGAACAGACTAAAGATGTTACCATCAGAAATCTATCTGAGCTGGAGAAATATGTAAATGTAATGAATGTGTCTCAGTTAGAGTTTTAGAAATGAAGTTTAATTTTCAGTTTGGACTAGTTAGTTTATTTACCTTTCTTTCTGTTTTTTTATGACTACAGACTGTATAAAAACTGAACTAAAACATATGAGGAGGTTTCATAATAAAGATAAAAATGATGACATTGGAGATGACATTGACTCTAAGATTCATTGTTTTAGTAACACTCTCTGTGACTGTGAATACTATCCTGAGGGTGATCTCAACCTGGAAATAAAGGGGTTCTCTCTCATACACTTCAAAAGTCAGAGTCTCTACAGCAATTTTTTTAAAGCTTAAAGACTATTTAAACAATTTGAGGATAAAGTTCCTATTGTTGCAGTCTCAGAAACTTGGGTAACGAAGGACAAAGAACTTTTGACAAAGTGGATAAATATGGAGCTTTTTTTCAGAATAGACACACAAAAAGAGGAGGTGGGGTCGCTTTGTTTGTGCAATCAGGTTTAGAATGTAATGTGATTGTAAACATGAGCTTTTCTATAGAAAACTTAATGGAATGTTTAACAATTGAAACACAAAATAAAAAACTAAAGAAATGATTAATAAGTTGTACATATCGAACCCCTGGTGGATGTTTGGATGAGTTTAACAAGAAGATTTCTGAGTTATTTAAAAGAACCAGTAATAAGTTGACTTTAGTTTGTGGTGATTTTAACATTGATTTGTTAAAAACAAATGATCACATAAAAACTGCAGAGTTTACTAATATAATGTTTAGTTTGTGTTTTTATTCCTAATTTTAAAACCAAGCAGGATAACTACAGATAGTGCTACTTTGATTGATAATATATTTTTTAATCAAACTAGTAAAAAAAGAAAGAGTGGACTTTTATTTACAGATATCACAGATTATTTTTATGTTTTTGTTGTTTTAGAAAGCAGTAATCATAAACAAATATTTACACATATGGAAACTATTAATTATAATAATATCAGAGAAAAATCTCTGCTTGCACTTGAAGCAATGAAGAATGAACTTTTTTATTTTGACTGGAAAAAAATTTATGTTGATAATGTTAATGATTCTTACAGATGTTTCTTAGACATATTTATGAGGATATATGATTATTATTGTCCTCTGAAACAAGGTAACCACAAAATAAAAACAAGATCAAAACCATGGATGACAAAAAGTTTGGAAAAGGCCTCTGTGTGTGTGTGTGTGTGTGTGTGTGTGTGTGTGTGTGTGTGTGTGTGTGTGTGTGTGTGTGTGATAGAGGGTGTGTTTCTGATGTGATTCTAATGGTTGTGAAACAACAACAAAACGTGTTGTGAGGATAGTTTTACTGCAGACTGGAAACAATATGTCACAGATTTTATTAATATTCATCAAATTACAGATTCTTTAATGAATCACACCAGATTTGTTAAGAACAAAGTTAAAAGCGTTTGTACATTTACTGTTAACCACAAACTAACACGTTATGACACAGAGCATATCATAACTGAATAAGAACGTGTGGCTAAAGCAAATTCAATGTGGCTAATAAAAATTAAGCTGGATTAGCCACAGTGACTACAGAATATCTTGTAATCCATGTTGAGTGAAAAATGTAACTTTAAAACAGACAACACCTCCTCCATATTCTGTCAGTAATGTGTCAGTGACGTACACCGCTAAAGCCCGGAGGACAATATTTTACCCCAAATCTATTCAGTTCCTGACTGCTGTAGGGAATACGCCCACTTAAATCCATTGACGCCCACTTCGGCTTGCCAGAACGACAATAGGTGTGTTCGAGATGATTTTGCGCCTTGCCTGGATTTCAGATGAAACCAGGCGGCCGCTGCAGGGGGGCGGGGAAAGGCACCTGGAATAAATACGAACAGTTTTCTTGAAGTTTAGACACACGTTAACAGGAAGTAACAGTTATTTACATCCGGTTTTAAATTTTACACAATAAATAAATTCATTTGTGGAAAAAAAAAAAACACATCAAATCAAAATTTATAAAAGTTATTTTCAGTTTTGATGTTTTTAGACTCAGAAGTTATTGTAGATTATTTTAATTTAAATGATGTTAATTAGGTTCCATATCTCCATGTCTTACAACTATTTACACCACTTGAAGAGTTAAAGTAAAAACGGGTCAGTAAAATACCATCAGCTGAGTGTGTGAGTTACAGGCGTTACGTTTATAAATATCTCATATAATTTACATCCATCTTTCATGTCAATCATGACGTCACTGTACAAAATGCACATTAAACAATAAAAAAAAAAATCTTAAAGCAGTGGAAATAAATATAAACAAATATGTACTGATAAGAAATCAAAGATGAAAACATCAGTGAGAGCCAATCAGCTGTCAGTACACACCTTAAAAAGACTCCATTTCCCATCATGCCATTTCCCATCAGTGCGGTGCAGTTGGTAAAAAGCAGCTGCGTCCGCCTTGCTCTCGCGAGAGTCTCGTTACCGGTGCACAGGTGACATCAGAGCAAGTCGAAGGCATCTCGAACGCAAAAACTAACCGGCATGCATTGCGCACCGATCTGCGCCGATCAGAACTGCGTCCGCCTGTGTCGTCTCAAACACGCCTAAAAGGTGCCGCCGACTTGCTCTGATGTCACCTGTGCGCCGGTAACGAGACTCTCGCGAGAGCAAGGCGGACACAGGCTTTGAGCCAGGCGGACGCAGCTGCTTTTTTCCAACTGCGCCGCCTGTATGGACTACAAACCAAACGGCATGATGGGAAATGGAGTCTTTTCAAGATGTGTACTGATAGCTGATTGGCTCTCAGTGATGTTTTCATCAGAAACTCTTTGATTTCTTATCGATACATATCTGCTCTGTTTATATTTATTTCATTGCTGCTTTAAGATTTATTTTTTTACGCCTGTCACTCACACACTCACTGATGAACTTTTACTTTAATTCTTCAAAAATGACGGAAATGGTTTTAAAACATGAAAGTATGGAACTTAATTAACTTAATTTATATTAAAATAATCTACAATAACTTCTGAGTCTAAAAACATAAAAAACTAAATCAACTTTCACAAGTTTTGATTTGATGCGTTTTTTTTCTACAAATGGATACATTTATTGTGTAAAAATTTTAAACCGGATGTAAATAAACTGTTACATCCTGTTCTCGTCTGTCTAAACTTTAAGAAAACTGGTCGACTTTATTCCAGGCGCCTTTCTCCGCCCCCTGCAGCGGCCGCCTGGTCTCGTCTGAAATCCAGGCAAGACGCAAATCTTCTCAAACACGCCTAATATCTCTAACTGTCCTTTCAGGAAGAACCGCCATTACTGCCCCGCTTGTGGAATTATCGCGAGAAATCACATCCAGACTCTTTTTCTATTTTATTTTAAAGACACGGAGCACCAAAATGGTGCATTACTGCCACCTACTGGTTAGTACTCTCCATCACAAGTACTTTCTGAATGAATGTTTTTTATTCGGTACACTTAATAAAGTACTTTATTGATCCCACACGTGGGAAATTTATGTTACAGCAGTACAGTAATCATGAAAAGAAAGAAATAGTAAGTATATTATACATAGAAAAATAAAGAGTACTAAAAGTGGATCAGGGATGGATTACTACTGTCTGACTAGAGTCTTCCTCCTTGATAAGGAGGAGCTTTGTTTTCTCTCTGATTTTCTCCGGATGTGAAGTTTTGGGACAAAGAGCTGCTATCCAGGAAGAATGAGGTGAGGATGAATGGATTACAATCAAAAATAGATTAGAATCAGTAATAATAATAACCTAGTAAATAATCAGGGATTAGCAAATTAAATGGACTTTAAATTGCTTGAAGCCTTGAAAAGGCAGCAAGTATTATTTTCTTCATTAAAGGGAACGCTGTCCCAGTTAGGATTGAACCATTTGAGTGATTTTAGGTCTCAAAATGACCGCTTTTATTGGGACTACCGGACTTCTCTACAGATTTTTGAATTTCTGCTTAGTTTTTATGATATTTTAATTTTAGTGATTTTTTTTCTCATTAATTTGAATGGAGTTTTGAAATTTTCCCTAAAAGTTTTTGTTGATCACAAACCATGAAATGATAAAATCTAGAAGCAGAGTTTTATCTTTAAAATGCTCACAGGGATTTCATCTCTTCTGCTCCAACAAAATTAAGAAAAGTCTCAGTATTTTTTTTTCTTTTTTAAGAAATGGGAAAAGTTCAGGGAAAGCTCTTCCGTCTACCAAAATTACAAGAAACGTGGGGGAGGGGGCTCAGTGACTCAAAGGTCGATAAAACGTCCGAAACTCCATCCAGCATCAAAACGTAGAAGATTTTATCCTCTAAAAATGAACCCGCGCTAGATTTTTTCTTTAAGTCCCTGTTTTCCTGCTGCAGCCCTCTAACCGAGACAAAGTCACGATTTGTTCTCATTCACTTTGATTCATTGTAAAGAAAAAAATGTCTGATTGTTTTTAAAACGCTGTTAAAAATCTATTCCAAGTAAAAACGGAGTAAAAATCCCCAGCTATAAATTGTGAGGTGTTTTTTAAAGGGTCTAATGAAAGTTGTCTTTCTGGTACTTTAGTCTTTTGAGAAGACAAAGGAATTCCTTTCCTACCATCTGGGGTTTCATCCCACATGGACGCTTCCCAGTAAGACGCCTTTGATATTATAATGTAAATTTAATCACTGATTTTTACAATATTTTGTAAGTTTATATACTTTGTAATAATTATATTTAAAATGCAAAAATCTACCAAAATAGTGTGAAAATAGTTGAATTTAGCGCCTGTATTTGGTTGATAATATATTGTTATATATGTATTATTTTATTATTAAGTTATTATCAGATTATTTACTGTAAATATTTGACTCTATCACAGATATATTATATTTATAACTAAAAGCCCCGCGCCACCGTTGCTACCGCCACATTGATAATCGTCTGGATCGTCTCCGTACAGAATACAGGGAAGGGTACATCACAACTGATGAATTTCTGGATGCAGTACAGCACCTCGTTTGAGCAATGTATGATATATAACATTCTTTTCAGCAACATTCTTTTCTCTTTAGGAACATTCTTTTCAGCAACACCTTTCAGCGCACATTCTTAGCCTTACTTAGCGCATATTCTTTTCAGCTAAAAGAGATTATCTCCCTCTTCAAATAGGAAGCCATACCCTTAATTAGCGCTGGGATATTTTCCATAGCGTCTAACTGGGAAACGTCCATGTGGAATGATACCCCACCTGGTTGCTGTTAGTCATCTTGGTGGTCATCCTAAAGGTTGATCTTTTAAGAAATCCCTCAAGTAAATGCTACGGTTTTACTCTAGTTTTTGGCTCCACACAGTCTGGTGAGATGAAATTTGAACCCTAAAGCAGATGTCTCAGTGAATGAAATGTTTATCTGAAATGATCTATATTTTCAGACACTACAGCAGATCAAACTCTTGCATCTCACAGTCACACAATTATTATTTTTATTTATTTATTTTTTTACAATAGATGTTTGGGTTGGTACGGGGGCGCAGTGGGTAGCACAGAGGCCTCACAGCAACAAGGTTGTTGATTCAAGTCCCGGCTGGCGGCGAGGCTTGGAACACTGGCCTTTCTGTGTGGAGTTTGCATGTTCTTCCTGTGTCTGTGTGGGTTTCCTCCAGGTACTCCGGTTTCCTCACACTCTCCAAAAACATGTATGTTAGGTTGATTGGCTGGTGCCAAAATTGCATAGGAATGTGTGTGTGTGTGTGTGTGTGTGTGTGTGTGCGCGTGAATGGTTGTATGTGTGTGGCCCCAAGACAGACTGGCAGCCTGTTCGGGGTGTATCCTGCCTCTCGCCTTGAATCGGGGGGTGCTGGGATGGGCTCCGACAACCCCATTCCAAAGTTTCCCACCCGCAACCTCGGAAGGGAAAGACGGTTAAGAAGATGACTGTGATGACTGACTGAAATGTTTGGGTCTCTGCTCTCCGTACGTGTGCAGGCCCCTCACACACGGTGTGAGCGAGCCGTGAGCGTGCACATAGATGAAGGAGAAAAAAAAAAACACAGAAATGATCTAAAAATTAATGACGCACAATGAAGTGCAGAGAAAAGACAAGACAAGTTTATTTGTAGCACAATTCATACAAAACGTAATTCAAAGTGCTTCAAAAGACAGAAAAAATGTATTAAAATCATAAAACATACAATCAAAATCTTTAAAAAATAAAGTGCTTTACACACTAGAGAAAAACAGAAAGATAGAACGATGCCGTTTCTTTTCAACTTTTCTCTTGAAGAACTTTATTTCTGAGGTTTTGGAGGAAATATTTTAAAGGAAAACATTTCTTGTGCATAATTTTTACGAAAAAATTGATCATTACTGTCAAAAATATAAAAATATAAATTTGAATAATTATGAAAAAAAATTCATCTGTAGGAATATTTACAGTCATCAAAACACTAATGCATTTTTTTTATCTTTTTTTTTTTTTACTAAAAAGATGATAGTATGAAATTTCCCCATTGTGAGAAAAATAAATTAATTCTTAAAAGAAAAACTGTAATTTGTGACATTTGGGACATGTTTGGATAGCTTGTTCTGAATGTACATTTTTATACTAAAAGCTCAAGAGATCAAAAACAGACAGGTTTGAAAGTTTTTTTCAGAGAATAAAAGAATGTATTCTAACATCCTGGATAATGTCAGTGTTTAAATTAAAGCTAGGTTTGACCACTTACAGTTAGCATCTATGCTAACCGCTACATTTACCTTCTTTGATGATTTTCAACCTTTTTTTTTTTTCAGCATAACGAGGCGGCTGCACGGCATCAAGCAGCTGTTTATCTAAAACAGCACATTTCTAGTGTCTTGAGGTCCACCTCAAACAGTAGCAATAAAACTGAACTTCTTCTGATTGACACTAAATCCTCCCTAAGCAAGATCGATCCGTTCTCCCTCCATCGACGGCTCCACCATCTCTCCCTCCCTCAGGTAAAGATGTCATCCTCCACAGGAGTCTTTCTTTCACTTCTCACATAAACACCATCACCCGCTCTGCTTACTTCCTCCCTCACTCCTCAGTCCGCTGCTGTACTCGTACACAGTCTGGATTACTGGAACTCTCTTCTGTTTGGTTTGGTGATCAGCTTATTCCTAACGGGGTCGCGGTGGTGCCGGAGCTTATCCCGGGTGATTACAAGTAAGAGGCGGGGTACACTGCCAATCTTTTACCTATCTGTTGCTTTGCCACACACGGACACTCATTCCTAGTGGCACTTTTTTAGTGGCCAATTAATTTAACATGTAAGTTTTAGGAGGGCCACACATACACGAGGAGAACCTGCAAACTCCACACAGAAAGGACAGTGTTTCAAACCTTACCTTCTAAAACCATGATAGCATCTGCTTAGATAGAACCATCATTCTATCATTTTCAAAGCAACAATATTTAATCTAATTCTTGCTCAGATCGATACAGAGGAATGTTTATTGTTTAGATATTACCGTATTTTCAGCACTATAAGGCGCACCTAAAAACCTTAAATTTTCTCTAAAGTCCACGATGCGCCTTTTAACCCGGAGCGCCTTATATATGGATTAATATTGATCTACAACAGGTGTTGCATCTGCGGTAAGTAGCCGCCGATTCCATTCCCCCCGTAGAAGAAGTAGTACGCTGTGCATGCTGGGATACATGAAAGGGCGTCTCATTTCCATTTGTGTTTGTTTAAAGACCCGAAAATGGCTCTTACAAAGAGACACTGTTACACAGCAGAGTTTAAACTCAACGCGATCGGTCACGTAATAGAACACGGGAATAGAGCCGCAGCCAGAGGTGAGATCAAGCCTAAAAAATCCAGCCTGACCCGAGCCCGACCAATCAACTTGATTTGCGGGCCCGAGCCCGAAACAAGCCCGAAATGTCATATTTTATTTGTGAGGACCCGGGGGGGAGGGTTATTTATAAATTGGAACATTTTCAAGAACACGTTTTTTTAATTTAAAAAAAAAAAATCACACAATCGGACCCCTAACACACTTGTCTGTGATGGCCTGCTTAGCGCGAAGAGGAGGGACGGTCTTTGAAACAAATGATAAAATAGATCTTTGACGATCATCACTTTTACCAGTCCAGCTGTTTAAATGCCCGCTCAGCGTCGAGGCGCCAGTCTTTTTGGTGTCGTATGAAAGCAAAGCGCCACATTGACTACATCCAGAAAGCCAACGCAAGTTTCTGTAGCATTTTGAACAATAAATTTGAATCTTTTCCACACCTCACTCTTACCGGTGCGTGTTTGTCTTTTCAGTTCTCCTGCTTTTAGTTTATCCTTAACTTCTTACTCCTTCATATCGGGGATACCAGTTCAAAATAAAAAAATAAAGACGTGCGCAGGAGAGGATTACCAAATTAAGAGGAGGCGTTCACGTGCGCAGAGGATGAGCTGGCTCTGCGGATCCTGTTTAGTAGTAAAACATTACTTCTCTGTTTTATCCAAATTATTAATTTTTTAACAAGTATTCTTTAGTTTAGTACACACACCTCGTTTTAGTTTACATTTTATAAACATAGATTTATTTTTTTTTAAAAAGTCAGCGAGAGAGAAGCCCGAGCCCGATCCGACGTAATGATTGACATTTTTAGGCCCGACGGGCTCGGTCTTCAGATCTTACCTCTGGCCGCAGCGAGAGAGTTTAACATCAATGAATCAATGGTGAGGGAGTGGAGGAAGCAAGAGGATGCGCTGCGCCAAGTAAACAAGACTAAACAGAGTTTCCGCAGAACAAAGCGGGATGGCCACAGCTAGAGGACAAAGTTGAACAGCCTTTACTGTAGCGCCTTATAATGCTGTGCGCCTTATAGTGCGGAAAATACGGTAATGAGAATATTTCTTGAAACTGTGTTGTGCATAATACTTTGGAACAGTGTGTTTCAAGTTTTTTTATTTATTTATTAAATATTGTTTTCATTACGAGGTTTGTTCAAAAACATTTGAAATAAAACATGACAGCTAATCACTTGAAAATTATGCTGATCATAATTTGCATAATGATTTGGAACACAGTGTATTCTAATCAGTGTAAAACAGGGTTGTGGATTGTTTGTAGTGACTATGTGACATTTATAGTTCAGAGTTTAACAATTCAATGCTGACAGGCAGGAATGACTTCCTGTGTCTCTCGGTAGTCGGAGTCTCCTGCTGAAAGAACTCCTGTACCAGTCAGTCAGGCTGTGGAGAGGATGGGAGCAGAAGTCTAGTGTGGTCTTTAATTTGGAAAGCATCCTCCCATCAGTTATAGCTGTCAAAAAATCCGGTTCCTCTCCGACAACCTGTCCAGCATTCCTGATGATTTTGTTGAGTCTGTTGGTGTCCCACCCCCCTCAGACTGCTGCCCCAGCCGACTACCGGGCTTCTCTACAGATTTTTGAATTTCTGCTTAGTTTTTATGATATTTTAATTTTAGTGATTTTTTTTTCTCATTGACTTGAATGGAGTTTTGAAATTTTCCCTAAAAGTTTTTGTTCATCACAAACCATGAAATGATAAAATCTAGAAGCAGAGTTTTATCTTTAAAATGCTCACAGGGATTTCATCTCTTCTGCTCCAACAAAATTAAGAAAAGTCTCGGTATTTTTTTCTTTTTTAAGAAATGGGAAAAGTTCATGGAAAGCTCTTCCGTCTACCAAAATTACAAGAAACGTGGGGGAGGGGGCTCAGTGACTCAAAAGTCGATAAAACGTCCGAAACTCCATCCAGCATCAAAACGTAGAAGATTTTATCCTCTAAAAATGAACCCGCGCTAGATTTTTTCTTTAAGTCCCTGTTTTCCTGCTGCAGCCCTCTAACCGAGACAAAGTCACGATTTGTTCTCATTCACTTTGATTCATTGTAAAGAAAAAAATGTCTGATTGTTTTTAAAACGCTGTTAAAAATCTATTCCAAGTAAAAACGGAGTAAAAATCCCCAGCTATAAATTGTGAGGTGTTTTTTAAAGGGTCTAATGAAAGTTGTCTTTCTGGTACTTTAGTCTTTTGAGAAGACAAAGGAATTCCTTTCCTACCATCTGGGGTTTCATCCCACATGGACGCTTCCCAGTAAGACGCCTTTGATATTATAATGTAAATTTAATCACAGATTTTTACAATATTTTGTAAGTTTATATAATAATTATATTTAAAATGAAAAAAATCTACCAAAATAGTGTGAAAATAGTTTAATTTAGCGCCTGTATTTGGTTGATAATATATTGTTATTTATGTATTATTTTATTATTAAGTTATTATCAGATTATTTACTGTAAATATTTGACTCTATCACAGATATATTATATTTATAACTAAAAGCCCCGCGCCGCCGTTGCTACCGCCACATTGATAATCGTCTGGATCGTCTCCGTACAGAATACAGGGAAGGGTACATCACAACTGATGAATTTCTGGATGCAGTACAGCACCTCGTTTGAGCAATGTATGATATATAACATTCTTTTCAGCAACATTCTTTTCTCTTTAGGAACATTCTTTTCAGCAACACCTTTCAGCGCACATTCTTAGCCTTACTTAGCGCACATTCTTTTCAGCTAAAAGAGATTATCTCCCTCTTCAAATAGGAAGCCATACCCTTAATTAGCGCTGGGATATTTTCCATAGCGTCTAACTGGGAAACGTCCATGTGGAATGATACCCCACCTGGTTGCTGTTAGTCATCTTGGTGGTCATCCTAAAGGTTGATCTTTTAAGAAATCACTCAAGTAAATGCTACGGTTTTACTCTAGTTTTTGGCTCCACACAGTCTGGTGAGATGAAATTTGAACCCTAAAGCAGATGTCTCAGTGAATGAAATGTTTATCTGAAATGATCTATATTTTCAGAAACTACAGCAGATCAAACTCTTGCATCTCACAGTCACACAATTATTATTTTTATTTATTTATTTATTTTTTTTTTTTTACAATAGATGTTTGGGATGGCACGGGGGCGCAGTGGGTAGCACAGAGGCCTCACAGCAAGAAGGTTGTCGTTTTGAAGTCCCATGTGGGGGCGAGGCTTGGAACACTGGCCTTTCTGTGTGGAGTTTGCATGTTCTTCGTGTGTCTGCGTGGGTTTCCTCCAGGTACTCCGGTTTCCTCACACCCTCCAAAAACATGTATGTTGGGTTGATTGGCTGGTGCCAAAATTGCATAGGAATGTGTTTGTGTGTGTGTGAATGGTTGTATGTGTGTGGCCGCAAGAAAGACTGGCAGCCTGTTCGGGGTGTATCCTTGAATCGGGGGATGCTGGAATGGGCTCCGGCACCCCCCGCAACCTCAGTAGGGAAAGACGGTTAAGAAGATGACTGTGATGACTGACTGAAATGTTTGGGTCTCTGCTCTCCGTACGTGTGCAGGCCCCTCACACACGGTGTGAGCGAGCTGTGAGCGTGCACATAGATGGCTGAAGGAGAAAAAAAACACAGAAATGATCTAAAAATTAGTGACGCACAATGAAGTGCAGAGAAAAGACAAGACAAGTTTATTTGTAGCACAATTCATACAAAACGTAATTCAAAGTGCTTCAAAAGACAGAAAAAATTTATTAAAATTATAAAACATACAATCAAAATCTTTAAAAAATAAAGTGCTTTACACACTAGAGAAAAACAGAAAGACAGAACGATGCCGTTTCTTTTCAACTTTTCTCTTGAAGAACTTTATTTCTGAGGTTTTGGAGGAAATATTTTAAAGGAAAACATTTCTTGTGCATAATTTTTACGAAAAAATTGATCATTACAGTCAAAAATATAAAAATATAAATTTGAATAATTATGAAAAAAAATTCATCTGTAGGAATATTTACAGTCATCAAAACACTAATGCATTTTTTTTATCTTTTTTTTTTTTTTACTAAAAAGATGATAGTATGAAATTTCCCCATTGTGAGAAAAATAAATTAATTCTTAAAAGAAAAACTGTAATTTGTGACATTTGGGACATGTTTGGATAGCTTGTTCTGAATGTACATTTTTATACTAAAAGGTCAAGAGATCAAAAACTGACAGGTTTGAAAGTTCTTTTCAGAGAATAAAAGAATGTATTCTAACATCCTGGATAATGTCAGTGTTTAAATTAAAGCTAGGTTTGACCACTTACAGTTACCATCTATGCTAACCGTTATATTTACGTTCTTTGATGATTTTCAACCTTTATTTTTTTCAGCATAACGAGGCGGCTGCACGGCATCAAGCAGCTGTTTATCTAAAACAGCACATTTCTAGTGTCTTGAGGTCCACCTCAAACAGTAGCAATAAAACTGAACTTCTTCTGATTGACACCAAATCCTCCCTAAGCGAGATCGATCCGTTCTCCCTCCATCGACGGCTCCACCATCTCTCCCTCCCTCAGGTAAAGATGTCATCCTCCACAGGAGTCTTTCTTTCACTTCTCACA